>OZ018384.1:22493331-23173747 GCA_963969555.1 Polydrusus pterygomalis | reverse complement strand
GTCATTTTATAGTATTAGCCTACATACTAAAAATCATTAAAATCGATTAGCAGGTTTTCACGTAATTTAGGAAAAACCAATATTTTTACAAAGTTTTGACGCCCTCTACCGGCTAAACGAGACAATTTTGGATATAACTAAGTCGGCTTAGATCGACCTATTTTGACGTCAGGAGTCTGTCGTCAAACGTTGTACACGTATTTTCCGGACACCCTGTATTTTAAAGGCAAACAAAATATTCCCATTTAAGCCAACTTTTAATCAAACGTTGGAAGAAGGAGACGAAGCCAAACGTTTGGATTTTTGTCTTTGGGTCGGAAACAAAATTGTAAGTGAAAACAGGAATTTTCATAAATTTATCATGTTCTCCGATGAATCGACATTTTCAACAAACGGGAAAGTGTCTTCTGCGCATATTAGATACTGGAGCGAATCCCCGTTTTAGAATTCCTGCAAGAAGACAATATTACAAAAAAGTAAATGTCTGGTGTGCGATTTCTTATTATGGCATTATTGGCCCATACTTTTTCGAAAACACGTGTAACCGTAGGGGTGACCTTCAAATGTTGGAAACATTCCTTTCTGACAACCTGGAAGAATTGCCTCTCCAATTTAGGAACGAAATGTAGTTTCAACAAGATGGATGCCCTGTGCATTTCGCAATTGAAGTGAGGGGATGGCTTAATAATACATTTGGCCACCGATTGATCGGAATGGTCCAGTTCTGTGGCCCCCAAGAAGTCGCGATTTAAGTATTTCAGATGCCAATCTTTGAGGGCGCCTCAAACAATTAGTGTACTCCCGTCCAATTGAGAACGACGTACAGCTTCTAAAACAGCGAATTGTTGAAGCTGTTCAAACAATTTCCATTTAAGAAATTCGAAGAAGTTTTGACCACATTCGTTTACAACAGGAAAAATGTGTTGAGTATGGAGTATTTGAATAGCAAATTATGAAATTATTATTTGTTGTTATTTTAAGTTTTTTTTGTGTTATTTCCGGGGTCATTTCATTTGTAAAATTAAAAATACATATTTCTGGTACCTAACACCAAAAACAGTTTTTGAAACTTTTTGATACCCCTCTGTCATTGATATAATGTATGTATTTCGACCGCTAATGGTGCTATCCAAAAAAAATTATTTTACCTTTAAAAATTAAAAAAAACAAAAAATCGAAGATTTATCTTAAATCTCGGATTTAAATTACAAACGTTATTCTAAATAAGTTTTCTAATTGGCATTTTGGTCAAAAATGAAAAATAAAGGTAGTTTACTCTTGGTGAAAAATCATCTTTTTGAAGTTTTTGCGAACCCTGTATAAAAAATTAAAATTTTCTCTTCGTGAATTGCATTTTTTTTTTACAAGCAAAACTTTTTATATAAGTGCACAGTAATCTTTTAACTAAAGTAAATCGACACTTAGAAAATGACAGTACAAAACATATGAACTTTGTTTTGTGGAATACCTACATCTCAGATCATATGCCTTAGTTTAATCAAGGTGAATTGCTTCCAATTCTTTACGTAAAATATTTTTCTTCTCTTCTTTTCTTTCGTTTTGATATTTTATAGCTACGGAAAACTAAGAAGCCTAACTTTTTTAAATATCAGCGTTAAATTAGCTTAAAATGCAACATCAATTTTGCTCATTTCAATTTAACGCAAATAAAACGTTAAAACTTGTAGATCAGTGTAATGTTTATTTTAATTTTGTACCATACTTACTAAGCAAACCAATAAAATCACCCATATAACGAAGGTGACCCATGTCGATTCATAATCAGGCTACCCGATATTTCCGTCTTTACTCTGCATTGGGGGTTCGGTTTCGATCGTGGAAGGGGGTTAAACGTACAAAAACACTATTGATCATTAAGATCTCTAGAAAGTCAATCAATACAAAAAGAAACATTTACTACACATATTTCGTGACACCTAAATCTCTATTATTACACAGAGATAAAAGTAAAAGTTAATTATTATCGAAATTAAAGAAATATCGGTGCAATAATATGAGTAACTGGAGATGTACAGTAGAACAAACATATACAGTGATGGGCTAAAATATGGAACAAATTCATTTAAAAATCAGGTATTCATTTTTTGAAAAAACGCTCAGACACGTCGATTATAATTCTCTCTTCCGGATTTTTTGCCTCAAAAAGAAATTATACCGGGTGTGTCAAAAAGTAGATGTAGCAAATTTTTTTTGTTTTTTAAATAGAATCCCCCTATTTTTACTTATTACCCTAATTCTACGTCAAATTCTGCGCATAATTCATGTAGCATACTCTATCCTTATCTCTAACGGTTTTAGAGAAAAATTACATCATAAAAAAAATATTCTTTAAAAAAAGGTACATGTACCTACTTAAATGTAAACAGGTAAATTTAAATGAATTGTTACTACGATAGCAAGTCATGTGTCAATCAAAAATTAGTTTAGGTATAATTTTGAAAAACGGTGATCATGGTGCATTTAAATGAAACAATGAATCGAAATTTTAATTTTAATTGGATGTGGAGACATAACAAGAAGTCAAGAAGAAGTTTGTAACTTGTTTAACGCTAAGTATCCAGAACGGCCGATTACAAGATCTACAGTAAGTAAAATTAAGAAGAAATTCAGGGAAACAGGGAATGTAAAGGATCGTCTACGGCCAGGTCGTCCAAAAATTAGTGAAAACTCACAATTGAACATTTTGTTAGAGGTTGAAGATAATCCTCATAGTGCATTCACTGAAGTAGCCCTTAATAATGATGTTAGCCGACGATCTGTGTTGCGGGTATTGAAACAAGAAAAGTACCATCCGTACAAAATTAGGTTGCTGCACGAGCTAAACGAAGATGATCCCGACCGCCGACTACAGTTTTGTGAAACTATGATGGAAATTTGCAACTTAAATCTATTTTTCCATCGCAACATGCTTTTTAGCGATGAAGCCACGTTTTGTTTGAATGGTTCGGTAAACAGACAAAATTTTCGGTATTGGTGTACAAATAATCCCCGTTGGATGAGAGAACAGCACACGCAATACCCACAAAAAGTAAATGTTTGGGCAGGGATATTAAATGATAGAATTATTGGACCTTTTTTCTTCGATGGAAATCTTACAGGAGACCGGTATTTACAATTTCTTCAAAATGAATTAATTCCCACACTAGCAGCGGATTTTCCAAATCCGAATCAGCCTCATCTCCAGAAGCGTCTATTTGGTTTCAGCAGGATGGTGCTCCGCCTCATTTTGCTCGACAAGTACGAGAGTATTTGAATACTGTATTTCCCGAACGATGGATAGGTAGAAGAGGACCCATAGAATGGCCTGCCAGATCTCCCGATCTTACACCCATGGATTTCTTTCTTTGGGGTTATTTGAAATCAAGTGTATAAGGATAAACCACAAAATTTGGAAGACTTAAAATTTAAAATTAGATATGAAATTAGGCAAATTAATGAAAATACTCTAAATAATGTTTTAGAAGGGTTTTTAAGTAGATTAGCATATTGTCAAGAAGTTAATGGTTTGCATTTTCAACACTTAATAAACTAATTTTTTTTTTTTAATTTTTTTTTTATGATGTAATTTTTCTCTAAAACCGTTAGGGATAGAGTATGCTACATGAATTATGCGCAGAATTTGACGTAGAATTAGAGTAATAAGTAAAAATAGGGGGGTTCTATTTAAAAAACAAAAAAAATTTGCTACATCTACTTTTTGACACACCCGGTATAATTTCTTTTTGAGGCAAAAAATCCGGAAGAAAGAATTATAATCGATGTGTCCGAGCGTTTTTTCAAAAAATGAATACCTGATTTTTAAATGAATTTGTTCCATATTTTAGCCCATCACTGTATATGCGGACGTGATTTCCAAAACCAAAAAAATTAATTACATGTCTTAGATAAACCATTTGTCTTGATTTGTGAATAATTAACTTGAATTTTACGAAAAGTTTTTTCTAGATCACTTTTAACGCTTCTTAGTTAATAACGTGTACGAGACCATCATACAAGGACCTTTCAAAAAAGTCTGTTACAATTTCGATTTAAAATTAATAGGGGAGTTAACATTGGAGGGTAGCAAAATTTACATGGGATTTCCCATGGCCAGTCTGGAGGCGCACCACCCGGTAGAAAACAATACATATAGGAAGTTAAACTAGTCTTGTAAATAAATTTTCGTATATTTTATTTATATAGCGTGCGAGCAAAAATTATTTGCTTCATAGAGGGCCTTGCATCTAAGGACGTAATGCTTAGCCGTAGAGCTTAATACCTGTTGAGTGTCAGTAACTACCTGGATTGACAATCAACCAATTATTCCGTCATCTTTGACAGTCGTTACAAGTAATTTGATTCATCGCTAATTTTTCCAATATCTTGAACAATTCACACAATGGGCTTTACGGAACAGCACAAAACATTCAAGGTTGAAGCGTATTTTCGAAACGGGGTTAGAGTAAATGGTGAGTGGCAATATAATCCGGGTTTGTGCATGGACGATTTTCACGAACATTTTCCTAACGTTGCTTCTATTGCTGGGGCTTTTTATCATTGCCTGAAAAGAACCGTGGCTGTTTTTGGGGGAAACAGGTTCTATACAACACAAAAAAGGAGCAGGAAGACCATCTGTAAGAACAAAAGAACTTGTTGCGAACGTTCGTGAAATATGTAAAATACGCCAACAAATTATTGTATAAGACGCCTGTCCCAAGAAGTGGGAAGATCTTATGGAACATGCAGGACTATTCTTAAGAAGCAGCTAAATTTATTTTCTTATAAACTGCAAGTATTCCAAGAAATACAAGCCGCAGATTTTGAAAGAAGCAGGAATTACTCTCAATGGTTTACCCAAAATTTATTGGAAAAAAAATGATTTATTAGACCTGACATTTTTTTGGATGAAGCCTGGTTCCACGTCTCCGGTTATGTGAATTCTCAGAATACACGCATGTGGAGTAGTAGTGAAAATCCCCATTTTTTTGTAGAGTCCACATTGCACCCTTAAAAAATTGGTGTCTGGTTAGGTGTTTCCCGAAGAAGAATTGTTGGTCCAATTTTTTTCCATGACACAGTTACAGCACAGCGGTATAGAGACAATATTTTGAATCCATTTGTGGAGCAATTACTTGACGACGAACTACGTTTTGGATATTTTTAACAGGACGGTGCAACCGCCCATCCAGCCGCCGAAACTATTAACTACTTACGCAATTTTTTCGACGACAGATTGATCAGTTTTCGATCAGACATTGAATTCCCACCTAGATCACCTTGTTTAACGGTTATGGATTACTTTGTTTTTCCTCATTTAAAGAACACTATTTTTAAAACACCAGTTGCAAATTTAGAACAATTACAAGAAAGGATTATCCAAGAATTTGGTCACATTTCTCCAGAGATGCTGGTCAACACTTTCGAAAATATGAAGAGACGTATAAATTTATGCTTGGAGCAAATCCAAGCCCTCTTTGATGCAAATAATTTTTGCTCGCACATGACATAATACAGTTTTATTCCAAGGAATCCCTATCAAAATAATTTTTCAATAAGTTTGGAAATCTATTTTGTTCTACCATTCACTATCACCTCATATTACACATAAATACTTCCTTATATTTCTATTGACATGCTACTAAAGGTGGTGGAAATATACCAAGTTGAGCCTTGTCTACGCCATATTATGCTAAATCCTTAGGTATAACAACATGATTAGTACCTAGTAAAATTTAAAAATAATATCGTCAATGTTAATAAAACATCTTATACGTGCCACAGTGGAACCATATTAAGACCGGTGGACAACACTCTACAATAGCATATCCTGATATAAGGGAGCGCACTTAAGATGATTTATTTACATGGTCAATATTTGTCTCTGTGTTCTTTTTATTAGGATTTCCATGGATTTTAAAACAACTGTTCTTTCAACCGTCGATAAACTAATTGTTTTGAGTCATTTTTGAAGAAGTCTAATTTTATTAAATATTTACTTTAAGGCCCTACACAGGGCACACCACCAATAGGGCTTAAAAGAACTATCTCTAATGAGAGGCTCATATTTGTATACTTTCCCATACAATTTCTGAGGTGCTCACAAAGGGAAAACATTAAATTTGTTATTTGTAAAAATTTATAAAACAGTATGTATTAATTAATCATAAGTAAAATAACTAAGATTACAAAAAAGTAATGAAACCTTAATTATAAGTAAACATAAATAAATATATTTTAATAACTAATATCTAGATATTAAAAAGTGCATTGTAATTATTAAATATGTTTGTTAATATGTATTGACACATGCCTATATACAAATAAGTTATGTTAATTAAATGATATTATAAATAAATATAATAAATAGAAATGATTTGGTGTATAGAAAAAAATTGTATGGTTGCCGCGTTAAGAAATGCTTTGTTATTTTTGGTTAGATATTTACTAAATAATGTTCAAAACACGTAAAAAAATAGTAGTTCAAAAATATTGCTTTCAATAAGGAGTTTTTCGTTATTTAACTTATGTATAACTTTATTTCAATTTAAATACGTATACGTAACAAAATTTGGTAGTCTCTGTTTGTTTAAATTAGGTATACGTATATAACAGATATAAATATACATTGCCAATTAGTAAGTACATTAAGTATAGCCCTAGTTATCTTTAATGGTGGTACAAAACAAAAATTGTTGAGTTTCAGTAAGCAATAAAACATTTTAACTTGATTATTTCAGCAACGGCTGTTCGGAGCAACACCTACTAGATATGCCTTTTTGGACAAAAGATGCCAAGGAATAAGAATTTTCAACTAGAAATTTAATATACCGAGGAACCAAATTTCGTGGAAATCATGATGATATTATTAAATTATTAAGGTAAACCGTGATTTAAAAGATTCGCTATAAATTTTTTTTTAATAAAATGATCATAAGTATTTAATGAAGGTGAGTGAGTTGCCTACTTTCTACTTAAGGAGTACCTACTATAAATGCGCTACCTCCTAATAGTGTACCAACCAACGAATATACCTAGGTTAATTAAATCAGATGACAATAATGTAATTTGTTTTACGGAAAATCGTTGCTAACTTAAAATATACTCTCATTAAAAGGGAAATACAAACAAAATACCTCTCGATGGATAAATTTTCAAATAAAGGTTCAACTTACCTTTATCCTGGAGACTGCTTCCTCTGCTTGCATCATTCTGGTGGTTTTGGTGGGCTGGCCTTCGCACACCAGCTGCGTTGAACCCAGATATCGCGCCCGAAACAGAACACCTTCTATTAGAACTGATCGTTGAATGACATCTGTAAACAGTTGACATGACATTAGTAAAAATGAATTGATAACATTAAAGCATTGTGAAAGTGCATCTTCTTTTGTTTATTCATAAAACTGCAGAGATGTATAAATATACCGTCGAGTATATTACAACAATGGTTAATCCAACTCTATGGTCTATCATTTTTCTCCTGCACACCAGCTATACTGGGAGTGGGGGGAATTTAGCGCGGAAATGTGGCTGACAGATACCATAGACAATTTACCTTTAGATACCTACAGCTTATCTCCTGCGCAAACAAAAGTTACGTTTTATGGGTGAAAAAATACGTCCGAGCGCATGACTCGCCGGTCAGCTGCCTTCCTTCTGGACACCTTCGTGCATGTGCACAAACCTCGTGTTATCGGCCTGTCCTACTTTATCAATAATAATCGACATGCTCAAGATACTTTCCAGAACCGGCTCGGCCGCCATTTTTGTTGTTGTGTTTTACGGTTCTCTGTGGATTCCGAGGTGGATTTCTTGTAGTTTTCTTAGCTATCGTGTTTAATATTTACAGATTTCTAGTATTTGTGTAGTTTAGTGAATTGTGTTTGTGCTTTTATAGTGACTCGGATTGGAATATAAACAATGACTAGTACTAGTAGCAGCCGTTGTATAATTTTATTATGCCCAAATAGGGGTAAAATACCTGGTATTTCGTATTTTCGGTAAGTATGGAGTAGTGATGTATTGAGGTTAGGTACGCGATAACACCGTAGATTGGTTATTTTGCTGTTTTTTTTTTTTGTTTTTATATTCGATTTTATAAGACTAGTTTAATTTGCATGTTCTTGTTCTCTTCGTTTTCGAACTAAAAACACGACGACGAATCATTTCTAAACAAATTTTAAAAATAAAAAACAATTTTCTATCCTTAAAATCTGATAGGTTTGCTACTACTAAAAATGCCAGAAATCACTGCCTTTTTTCCCAACTTGATCAAAAATTGAGAAGAAATTCCAATTTTTTGGCAAGAATTTAAATTTTAAAGCTCGAACCTGTCCATTTTCCCATTCGTCAAACAATAATGTTGCAGTGCGCATGGCTAATAGTGTCTAGCTTTGTTTACATGCGCGAGGCCATAAAAGTGCCACTTTCGTGATTATTGTTTGCTTATCTAAAGGTAAATCGTCTATGACAAATACCGATCACGGCAACCGACACCGTGTACGCTACAATACGGGTTTCAGAATAAAGAGGATTTCGTAGCTACCGGCATTTTCAGGTTTTTTTTTTATTTTCTAGCGGTTCCATTGGCCGGTATCGCCTAGCGTTTGCCACGGACTTTTAAAAGAGAAGACGTGGGTGACGAAAAGTTAAGATTTCGTTTTAAAAAAATACTGTAATGTTTTTTGAAAAATTCTTTTGATAAAAGTTGTTGCTAAATTAATAAATAAATGATTTAAAAATATATTTATTCATATAAAACAAAAGCAAGGACTTTCCAATATTCTTTGTTAAATTTCTAAAAACTTAAAACATTTTTTTATTAATTTATTATTAAACCCGTCAAAAGAAATTCCGTTTTCAAGGTGCTACGGAGTCAATTTAAGCCACCCAACTTATAGCTCCAAAAAGACCTGAAGGTTATATTTTGTTTTGACCTATACAAACTAATGCAAGGAACTGGGATCAAGAATGCGACTTTAACGCTAAAATTTTGATTTTAAATATCTTAAATTATATAATTCATTAGCTTATATCAAAATAATACAAATTCCTATAGTAAAAAATCTGTGCTGTTAACAAGATCATGGTAAAATTTCAAAAATTTTATATCCTGGTGTAAAAGTGGCATTTATTTTCCAAGAAAC
This sequence comes from Polydrusus pterygomalis, assembly GCA_963969555.1. Taxonomy (NCBI): domain Eukaryota; kingdom Metazoa; phylum Arthropoda; class Insecta; order Coleoptera; family Curculionidae; genus Polydrusus; species Polydrusus pterygomalis. The sequence goes on along the minus strand of OZ018384.1, from coordinate 23,164,604 downwards.
ATTTTAAGTTCACCCCGAAGATTTTACAATGTCCTTAAATCTGTCCGACAAAACTCAAATAAAACTGTCTTCACATACGGCGTTTTTATAGCGGTTTCAGCCGAGGCGGCGCGCATTGGAAAAACAAATTTAGCTCCATTTTCACTGCTCTGTTCATCAAATAAAATTATTAGCTTTTGGTATTAAAAACGCTCTGAATCCGCCGTGTCTTACCAGTCGTATATAATTTTAGGTTGTTCTAGAACCGATTTAAGCAAGAAAACAACTGCGCGGCGCGACCTATTGTGTGTGTTTTTCATAATTTAAAAACACATATAAGTACAGTGTGACCAGTAAAGTCCGCATCATATGGGATTTTTTTTTATTAATAACGTTATTCGAAATTTGACTTTGGCATCAAGTTCTGCTTCAATTGAGATGAAAATTAAGCAAAAAAAATAGTAGGACGTGGTTCGCATTATCTGTCAAATTTGAATTTTTTCCAAAAAATTATTCAAAAGTGGGGTTATTTCTGAAAGTATCGAAAAACGTTATCAGAAAGTTTTTTTAAATGCAGTTTCTAGCCCACATGCAAAATTTTAGGTGCATAAGATAATTTTGATTTTTCACCCAAACTTTGTAAATTCTACACAAATTCACTTTCGCAAAATAAGACTCAACGCAATCTACATAAAACTTCTTAGTTTTGACAATGCTTTATTTGAGATACATTTTTTTTTAAAGTAGTGCCATATTAAATGTGTGTTTTTCTACAAAATCAAAATTGGGCTATTAAAATTTGGTCGCATGTGATGCAACGTTTATTTGTTCTTGACCCTGTATAAGGTAACTTCATAAAATAAGTATTTTTGAAAACGTAGTTTGTGTCTGAAAGTAATACACCTTAATATTAAGGCAAAAAGAACACAGTGTCATCAGTAAAATGTTCATTAAGTGTAAAATAAATTTTAGTGGTGGGTAAAAAATCAAAATTATCTTATGCACCTGAAATTTTGCATGTGGGCTAGAAACTGCATTTTAAAAAACTTTTTCTAAAACTTTTTCGATACTTTCAGAAATAATCCCACTTTTGAATTATTTTTTGGAAAAAATTAGAATTTGACACATAATGCGAATCACGCGACTACTATTTTTTTGCTTAATTTTCATCTCGATCGAAGCAGAACTTGATGCCAAAGTCAAATTTTGAATAAAGCTATTAATAAAAAAAATCCCACATGATGCGGACTTTACTGGTCACACTGTAGTTCTACATATCGTTCTTGGGTTACGACGTCTAAACGAGTTGCAGCATGAGCGTGCGAATTTTTATGTTTTCAGTGATCTTAAATTAAAGAAATCGTCCATGATATAAATCAACATAAAATGTTACTCCGACACTGGCAGACAGGCGACTCGAGATTTATTGGTGTGTTCGTATCAACGATCAACGTGGCATATTTTTAAATATTATATGTGATAAAAAGAAATAGAATAGTAACCGGGAGAAATTAGCGCACGATATGGACAAGCACAATACAGTGAATTTTGAAAGATTTCTTTAATATTCACAGCGTATGCTACGGGCAGAGGAGTATATTATGTACCTTAGTGAGATAAATTAATGTGAATAAACTATTTACAATTAATATTATATTGAAATTTCAACTGAGCACTATGACAACAATGTATATTTTTTGCCCGCATTCCTTCAGCAGCTCAAAACCGGTGAAGCGGAGATTGCATACGTGCCGACTCGGCAGAACCCGCTGTGTGTGTTATGTTATCAAACTAAAGGCCGGGACACACTTGTCATACACCACTCCGATCCGACTCCGGTCCGATTTTGCTCCAAAGAACGGATCGGTGCGGGATCGGAAGGGGTGAACACACATGTCCTACACGCTTCCGAGTCCTTTCCGATTTCCAGTTCCGGCTCGTTACATTCGCCACTCTCGCCAGTCTCGATTCAATTAAAATCGCGAAAGGTTCTGTGCGCAAAATGTTAAAAAAGAAGAGGAAGATGAAGAAAACCGGAGAGATTTCATGGAGAACAGAGGAAAACGCAGATTTTAAGTACATTCTGCTTGGAAAAGAAGATCCGTAGAAGGAGAGTATTCTACACTTTTACCTCATCTGTTGGATGAGACAAAATTTTACCAATACTGCAAAAACTCAAAAATATTATTACAAACTCCAACCGACACGCGTGCAGTGGGATCGGACACATGTCGGAAAGGTGTGAACTACGCTGTTCAAACTCTAGTTTCATTTCCCTCTCAGGCACTCGTCCGACTGTATGATCGTAGTCGGATCGGAAGGGTGCATGATAGGTGTGTCTCGACCTTTAGGGTGCTCTTTCTTTGGCGCGTTTGAACGAGCTCATTTGCTTTAATAATAAGGGTAGATTGCACAATTCTTTAAGATCGCTTTAAGTCAGGCTTAAATTATTTTAGACAATAATAGAAAAGGGTAATAGTGGCGCACCCCGGATCGGATCTCGGGAGGAGAACAATATCAGTGGTGGTGCCATATAGGCGAAAAGCCCGCCGCAGGCAAAAAATTTTTTTGGACCACGCCAGTCAAGCTATGCCAGTCAATAATTTATAGCAAATCATATATTAGTAAGTCGTTCGTCATGAAGGTCCTTACTTCGTCAAAAGCTTTATGAATCATATTAAAAAACTAGCATTTACAATTAAAATTACAAAACTGTAAAAACTATAAATAAAACAGAAACAAACATGGTTTTTAGCATTTAAAATATTTCTTGTGTTCCTCCTGTCTTGAATTTACACTTACCATAAATTTCCAAACGTAGTGCAAAGTCAAATAAAGCAATTTAATTGTTTAATTATAATAAAGAGTAATAAATTAACTTACCTTCTTTACTTCTTCCCTTCTTCTTGTCTTTATCCTGAAAACAAACAAAACGGCTCAAGAAATTTTAAACGTAAACGTTTTTTTTTACTGACGTATATGTGTTATTTTACAAAGCTTTGTTCAAGAAAAAATTTAAGCTTGTTAAGGATTACAATTTTTTTTTTTAAATATTTACAATTTGTGACTTTTCATGGTTTTTGGTAAGTTTCAAGGGCTTTTTAAAGAAGGGGTTTAAAGTACCTGATAATATAATATTTATTAAAAATAGGTAATTATTTAACATTTAGTTTCACTTTTATGACAAATAAAATATGCAGTAGGTACTAATGATGATATTTGCAGAAACAAAAGAGAAATAAATGTATCATTAAATACAGCATTCGCATTATGGTTTCTAAAATATCTACGTATGCCTATACATTGAACATTTCCAAAATTCGGGTACAGATCCAATTCCATGAAAACTCATCCATCCCCACACGTTGTCGAAAAGCGACCTCTGTGCGCGATATTTTGTATATAGCGTTTATCAAATATTGTGTTTGGAGGCCTATGTACTCTGACTGAAAACTACATTTTGCCAGAAATTTCGATTCACGCCGTAAAACTTGAACGCGCCAACCCTATTTTCCTTAATAGCTGCAACGAGACTTTTTGAAGACGGATAGTTTTCAAAATTTGCATTGTTTTATGCATTTTTGTGCTGTTCTTACACACACCGGAAAACCTGTCTCTTATTTCGCTGATACGGCGAAAGGGTTTTCTTCCAAAATCTTGGGAAATTATTATCTTGTTGTTCCGTACCTATTAGATATGAAACCGAGTGAAAATAAAAAAATGTTGTTCACGCCGTTGTTTCTTCATTTTTAAATATAATCCGATAGGCTATTTGACTTTAAAAAACGTAAAATTTAAATTTTCTTTGAAATGATCTTAAAAAATTACGGTGACATTTCTAAAAGGCAGTCGTAAAGTTACGACAAAATCGATAATACCATGTCAAAATAAATGCATAAAAGTGCGTTTTTTCACATCGTTAAATGTATAGAGAGCTTCTTTTGCAAAGAGTGCTATTGTACCAAAAAGCTTATTTCTAAACCATTAAACAGTTTCTAAATTCATACTCTTTCTTCTCTTCTTTATGTCTCTCCCTATATATGAAAAAACACAAAAAAATGTGAGTTTATTGGGTAGCTTACTGTACAGCAAGGAATAAATTTACGACACTTTTTTTTAAAATAAAAAAACATACTTTGCGTCATACATTTATCGCTTTGTGTGTAAGAATAACCTGCTGGATTTCAGAAACTGGGTATCTTAAGGAATAGAAGCAAGAAAAATCTAAGGCCGGCCGTACACAGCCGGAATGTCTATCTGAATTCAGAAATGGAATTAAGAATCTGAATTCAGAACGTACGGAATTGTATATATTTTTATTATACAGCACACACATTCTGATTTTTTCAGATTATGCATTTTTCAAATTTTCAATGGGCCGGAATTCAGATTCTGGATTCCGTTTCTGAATTCAGATAAACATTCCGGCTGTGTACGGCCGGCCTTAAATGAAAATAAGTATCACCAGTTATACTGCTAAAACCTTAAAAAGTATCAAATGTACTTTCAATTGGGTAAGGTAGCAAACTGTTTTCAGGGTAAGTAAACATAAATATAAAATGGATGAGGTCTTGACTCCCTGGGTTGTTAACCCGAGCACATAGTCCTGATATGAGAAATAGTGTTAGGTGGTGGTGGCGGACTAGTGCCTGCTGCAAAACTTGGAAGGATTCATCTGCTGATATCAATACATCATCGCCGGGATAAGACAGTTCTACCTGGGTACACCATACAAAACCACCCAACTAAAACTTAATTGAAGCTGGAGTCGCAAAAAAGAGATACAACCAAACGTGCCAGAGGACATAAAACAGTTGTCCCTTAGCAATACAAGAGGTGGATATAGTCTATAAAAGAATACTGGTCTATTGTCATGATGTGACATTTGAAAATTAATTAATTCAATTAATTTTGTGTTATCAGTAAATTTATTTTACAGGAAATTTTGAAATAAAATAAAAACGTTGAATAAGCAACTCTTCATTGACTTGCATTAAAATTAGTAGTCCAGAAAACTTGTTAGTTCTATGAAGTAACCCAAATTACGCTGACCTAAGAATGACCTATTCATGACCATTGAATAACAAAAGATACAGGTAGTCGTTCAAGATATCGCTTTAAAAATACATGTGCTCGCTGCTCGGGAAAGACCCGTACGTTGCAGTCAGATAAACAGTTTTTTAAATACCAGCAGTCCAAATCCTTATGCGGACACCTACAATATACAAGAGTTTTTCTAAATAATTTTATTTCATCGCACTGTAGAGGATATACTTCTAAAATCATGCACAAATTACAAGCAAAGTTAAAAGGCCATATCGCGTTAGTAAGTTTAGGTATGTATTTATTTGGATTATTTTTGTTAGTATAGAATGTTTTGATGTTAGTGAAATAAAGAAAAAGCCAAAAAATACTATACTAATGTCTAGTTTGTACATAGATCTTCTTCACTGAAAGTACAGGGTATATACTTGATATATAAAATATATTTTTAACATGTAAAGAATTACCTATATGCCCAAAATTAAGAAGATTTTATGTGCAAGTTATTTTTTATTTATTTTTAAAATAATATGTTTATTATTAAGGACATTGTCCTTTTGTTTATTATAACTCTCCGTAACATTAAGAGCATTGGTGCAGATGACTTTAAAATTTAATTGTATTGGCAACTGTTTAGTTGTGGTACTTTATGTTTTGTTTGCCTAAAATAAAAAATAAGTTTAGTATAAAACGTTAGCTGTTCAGTACCAAACATTTAAAAAAATATTGTGTGTTTTATTACTCCCGGTGGGCATATCACTTAGACTGTGAAATTGGAACGTTTTTTACCCTACTTGAACAATCATATTATTAGTTAAGAAACACATAATTGCAACAAATATAAATAATTTTAGTTAATAAAGAAGTACTCTAAATGCGTAATAATGACCAACAAATTATGTCGCCTTCCTCTATGCTTTTTAGCATGCTGTGCCGCCTTCTAGCGTCGAAACTAGTAATAGAACAGGGTTATGCATATGTCACAAATGGCTGCTACTGACCTCTTGACAGGGTTAGGCTGACTGATTGGATGAAGTAATTTAAATCACGATTTAAATCATGATTTAAATCACTTCATTTTCTTTTTAAATCATGATTTAAATTACTACACTTTATTTTTTTTTTTAAATCATGATTTAATGAAACTATTTATTTTTAATTCAGAACAATGAACAATTTTAACATTTAAATAAAATATTTTCAAAAATCAACAGTATACTGGTGTCCGGGAAAATGTGGGAAATCTCCCAGATATGAAAAAAACACGTGAAAAGAATACTATAAGTTCATATAAACTTCTTTCGTATCGGCCTCCTCTTCGGAGATATGGGCTCCCAAAGAGCTCCCATGGAATTAAGTTTTTGACACATAATTATTAAACCAACAGGTATATTTCAATTTTTTTTCATAATATGATGTATACCAGGTAAGACCCTTCAAATTACTATCCCAGAAAGTTTTGCGGATTACTCACAGCTGCAGAGACGGACTAGCTGTGATACTAATGTGCCCATTTTTTTTTATGATAAAAACTTTGGACAACGTTTTTTACATACCTTTAACTATTGACTAAAAATTAAGTATCTTCATGTCGCTAATCCTAACTGTTTTCGGAAAAACGTCATTTTTAACATATTTACATCATGTATATTTAGCGTATTTCAATAAAAGATACATCTTTGTTCCTATAAATTATAAATGTTCACTTTTAACTGCTTAACATTAATACATGATCGCAATAAAATGACGTTTTTCCGAAAACGGTTAGGATTAGCGACATGAATGAAGAGTACCTAATTTTTTGTCAATAGTTAAAGGTATGTACAAAACGTTGTCCAAAGTTTTTATCCTACAGGGCCTAAAAAAATTGGCACATTAGTGTCACAGCTAGTTCGTCCCTGCAGCTGTGAGTAATTCGCAACACTTTCTGGGATAGTAATTTGAAGGGTCTTACCTGGTATACATCATATGAAAAAAAAATTGAAATATACCTGTTGGTTGGTGGTTGTGTCAAAAACTTAATTCCATGGGAGCTCTTTGGGAGCCCATATCTCCGAAGAGGAGGCCGATACAAAAGAAGTTTATATGAACTTGTAGTATTCTTTTTACGTGTTTTTTTTAATATCCGGGAGATTTCCCACATTTTCCCGGACAACCCGTATAGAACTCGCGCTTTTAAGAAATAAAAAAGTAGTAGGTATATAATAGATATAAACTCTAGTTTCTGTATTTTTGTTTTCGTTGTATACCGACCGACATTAAAATAATTTGTGTTAATTTGAAAAGAGAGAAAAATGTTAAATTTTGAATAAAATCAATAAAAATCACAAAAAATCAATGATTTTTAATTTTTTAAATAAAAACAAATTTTGCCCAACCCTGCCTTTTGACGAGGGACCAATTTCCGTAAGAAAATTGGCACCTTTTAACAAAATTGGCCCACCAACGTTGAAGGCAGTCACCCATTTTTACGTGTAGTTTGTAAGTAATAAAAGTTCAATACGCCAACCTTTCTAGCTTTTACTTTCAATGGTAACTTTTTAACATTATGGTTGGTATTGCATGAATAATTTTTTCATTATTCGTTATTTACTCTCAGTGAAGAACACCGTAATGTGTACGCATGCCATTTTCACACCTTTTTAGTTTTATTCGAAGACACTGATCCTTTTTGACTTTGTGGCGATTGGCTTTTGTCGGACACGGCCATGGGGGAATGAGGGGCGGAATTTTGCACGTCTGAGGACGGGACTAGAGGAATGGAACTTTCGTCTAGGGATGTGAGCATTTGTTTGGGGTTGGAATGGCCTAATTGAGGCATTATTGTTCGACTTTTAGGTTTTCTCCAATCCTAGCAATACAAATAACAACAGATTTAAAAACATGCTATTAGGTTTGACGGCTTAAATTATCGAGCAGTGACAACATATGGATTAAAATGGTAATATTCCGTAACTATTTATTTTTTAATTATATGATATGGGCCTAGGCCATGATGGCTAAAAAATACAATTTTTTGTTGGTATGTACATTAAACAAAATTAATTTATTTTTTCAGCTAGATATACAGTGTGGTTGTTTAAGTGTGCAACATATGGGCATTTTTTTTTATTACCGATTTCTCAGAAAATTTTATTCTTGATAAAAGTTGGTGATGTTCGATAATCATATTAGGTGCACTTGGAATGGTTGCAAGTCAAACGGCGGACAGGGTAGGCCAAAAAATATAAAACTTGTACAAGAATAAAGTACCCCTATTTCAGAAAATTCAGCAAAATGTTATTAAGAAATGTTGTTTAGAATTTTAAGTTATGCATAGATTTAAAAAGCGACCTTATTTGTTTTTTTCCATAGGTATCTGCGATTATTTTAGTAGGATTTCCTGTTTGTCGCTTAATTTGTACAGTTTTTTTATAAACATTTAAAATACAAATTTTGCACTTTGAATGATACTTTTTTAAGTAGCATATTATTATTACTAATGTTTTATCTTGTTAAAAAATGTGTTTAGGATATTTTAAAGTTGTGTTTAATATCGTTGCAACAAACATGAAGTTTGTGATTCCTTAATAAATTAAATATTTAAGTAAATTTTACAAATATGCTTGAATTTGAACAAAGATATGTGAAATTGATTTGATTTTGATTAATTTATGAAGGTCTTTCTGGTAAATTAAAAAAAAAATTTTTGGGAAATTACTTTAATGTTTTTAAAAAAAAAATATTTTTATTTTTGGAGGTCACGTTTTGAACCTATGCATAACTTTTAATTCTAAACAACTTTTCTTAATAACATTTTGCTGAATTTTCTGAAATAGGGTAGGTATTCTAGTACAAGTTTTATATTTTTTGGCCTACCCTGTACGCCGTTTGACTTGCAACCATTCCAAGTGCACCTAATATTATTATCGAACATGCACCAACTTTTATCAAGAATAACATTTTCTGAGAAATCGGTAATAAAAAAATGCCCATATGTTGCACACTAAAACAACCACACTGTATAGGGTGTCCGGTAAGTATATGGTATACTATCGGGAGCGTATATAGGGAAGGTCAAAATAACTCTACTTTGTCATATAAAAAAAACCTAAAGTGTTCCTTAACAGAGATACACGGCCCCAAAGAGGTACCCAGCGACTTTTACCTTTTCTACTCAAACTTTTGAACCGACATGTTCAATTTAATGAAATTTTAGTATTTTGTGTAAGCAATAGACTCATAAAACCGCACTACATTAGATGTTTTACATCGTCAGAGAAGTCAGGAACGGACTTGCCACCACACTCGTTGGGCCAAAATTTCGACAGGTGTCATTTTACAGAGCTAAGAACTGACTTTTTAAATACTTTGTTATTTTTATTTAAAAAAGGTACTCTACATTTGTCTCGACGGAATTAGCGGTTTTCGAGAAAAATAGGGTTTTAATTAATAATTTATTTAATTATTTTAGTGCGTAGTATAATGTTAAAGTTATTTGATTAGTTATTGTGTTCAAATAGCTTATGTTAATAAACTTGATTATTAAAAAAATTTCGAATCAATGCTTAAACGTGATATACAAAAACCTCATTTTTCTCGAAAACCGCTGATTCCATCGAGACAAATGTAGATTACCTTCTTAACATAGTATAAAACAAAGTCGCTATCGCCCGTCTGTCCCTACATGTGCTTAAATCTTTAAAACTACGCAACGGATTTTGAAGCGGTTTTTTTTAATAGATAGAGTGATTCAAGAGGAAGGTTTTTATGTATAATTAGCGACCCGCCCCGGCTTCGCACGGGTGCAATTTTAGAAAGTGGCATGCTGGGTACTAATATATCGGGTTTGTTCGGGTTTGTATTTATACCAGCGGGTTGCAACGCATGCCGGGTACACGCTAGTTTTTAAATAAAAATAACTAAAGTATTTAAAAAATCAGTTTTTAGCTCTGTAAAATGACACCTGTCAAAGTTTTGGACCAACGAGTGTGGTGGTAAGTCCGTTCCTGACTTCCCTGACGATGTAAAACATTTAATGTAGTACGGTTTTATGAGTCTCTATGGCCTACACAAAATACAAAAATTTTATTAAATTATACGTGTCGGTTCAAAAATTAGAGCCAAAAAGGTAAGTCGCTGGGTGCCTCTTTGGGGCCCTGTATCTCCGTTAAGGGGCACTTTAGGTTTTTGTTTTATGTAATAAAGTACAGTAAGTTACTTTGACCTCCCCTAAACACTCCCTAGAGTATGCCATATACTTACTGGACACCCTGTATAAATGACACAAAATTTTTAGAATGTCTTGTCGTTTCTGCCTCCTTCGATCCCCTGAACAGCCAATTTGGAATTTATTTATATTATGATGTAAACTCGTTACAGCATATTACCATGGTTATCCGCTTCTTAGTGGTTCGGTGTAATATTATACAAGGCGTATTAAAAAATTGTCTCTTGTTTCCAACAAAAAAGCAAAATTGCTTATTTACCGTTTATTTTAAATATCTTTAAAAAAGGGCTGTGCCAATACCGATACCTTAACGTCAGATATACAAGTATACGATTTCAGATTCTCAACACTCTGCATGCGGTCATCGTCGCCTTCGCTGCTATTCTCGAGCGGCTACCGATTATAATCGATATTTATAGACAAATTTTGTGTGCTATCTATGCTTATATAAACTCCCCCGCAAAAAAACCCGCCACCCTAAAATTTTTGCAAAATTTGTTGCTTTGTAACTTTTTTATTTTTAATCTAATTTTTATGATTCTTTTACAGATTTGTAGATAATTTTGGTAAGGATATACCATGCTGCTCCAAAAATTAGTTATATTTGCTGGAGTGGTATTATACAGGGGTAAAAATGTTTATGTTTTTTGTACCAACTTTAAAACACCTTGTAGAAGATCCGAAACATTTGGTTTCATTCATATTTATTTTTTGACAAAGTTTCATCTATTCCTAATATACAGGTTTTTAGATGATCTCGATATATCAATTTTTAAAGGAAATATTCAATTTTTTGAACAAAATGCGAATTTCTACTTTCTATTTTTTATGAGCAAAATTTAGAAATAATGATTCGCCTACCATTCATTTTAAAACTAAGTAAGCTTACGTCATTATTGATTATTATTGAGTAATATTGACAGTGACAGTGCTAAAATAATTTTTCGAAGAAATTCTTCATGAAGGTGTCATTTCGTTCGCTCCTTTAATTGGAGACAATTTCATACTAATGCATGATAATGCACGGCTCCATACAGCACAGATTGTTACGCAGTACCTTGATGAAGTTGCTATTAGGAGATTGGCCTGCTTGTAGCCCGGATATGAACCCAATCAAGCATCTCTGGGATCAGCTAAAAAGAGCTGTTCGCCATCGTCTTGTGCAACCAAGCACTCTTCAAGAATTAAGAACATCACTTACCGAGGAATACGCTCAGATTCCGCAAGAACGGATAATCCATCGAGATCATCTAAAAACCTGTATATTAGGAATAGATGAAACTTTGTCAAAAAATAAATATGAATGAAACCAAATGTTTCGGATCTTCTACAAGATGTTTGAAAGTTGGTACAAAAAACATAAATACTTTTACCCCTGTATAATACCACTCCAGCAAATAGAACTAATTTTTGGAGCAGCATGGTATATCCTTAACAAAATTATCTACAAATCTGTAAAAAACTCATAAAAATCAGATTAAAAATAAAAGAGTTACAAAGCAACAAAATTTGCCAAAATTTTAGGGTGGCGGTTTTTTCTGCGGGGGAGTTTATTTAGTTATCGCGAAGGACAAAGTTTGACATAAAAAACTATTTAAATAATAATACGAAAAAGGAATCGTCAGCCATTTCAAATACTTTCAGATACAGTAGAAACCGAAATCCAGTATTAAAATAATAAAACAGTTTTTTAAAACGCCCTGTATAATTAATTTTCACCTTATTAATTAATTAAATATTGAAAATTTTTGAATCATTTCATTTAGTTTGATATAAAGAATCGGTTGTCACTCTCAAATGTAAAAATATTCTAGACTCTATTCAATCTGAAAAAAGAATTTAATCATTTAAAAACACCGTTACTACAAACAACTACCAAATGTCTAAAAAAGGTTATTTTCTTATACAGGGTGTGTCAACACCTGCTCGCCTTCGATAGCGCCTAAACTATAAAAAGGTGTTTAGGGTAATTCTCCGTTAACTTTAACTTTTGATTCCCGGCTTAATTAAAATTTATTTTACAAAATACTTGTTCATAATTTTTGTCGTAAAATGGTCTATAAATCATTGACTACTAGGAACTACTCTTTATTACATATTATAATATGCCTAACGTGAGATATTCAACCAAAAGCCTCTTAAATGTCACTACCGTCCCCTGTCCCCATTCTAGTTTTTTATGTAATTTGCACTGATTACTTAAAAATGAATAGCCTTAATTTATTATTTTACATTAGTTATTACAAAGTAATGGTTACTGTATCATCTGTTTTTTGTTTGCAAGACTTTAGCTAATTCGTACAGTTTTCAGAGCCGTTCAAGGTCTGTCCCTAGGTCAGTGAATCACTACCTACTTGGCTTACAATTTCAAATTACGGGGCACTTTGGCGCTTTACGCGTCAAGAACCACCTGTAACGTAAATCGCTTGTTAATCACTTAAAAACGTGCTTATTGTGTTGTTTTAAACAAATTTAAGGTAAGGAATCATAGTTTTATGTTTATTATGGTTAACTACCGTCCCCGGGACTATTATTTACAAATTTTGTAGTAAATGTTTCATTATTGTGGTTTTGTTTCAAGTTATTGTGCCGCTTTAAAAATATAACCTCAAAACCTTTGATTATAAGATTGATTTTTATAAAGTAACATTTTTAACGGCAAAAGTCACTACCGTCCCCTTTTTAAGCAACTCATAAGGGGACGGTAATGACATGAAAGGGATGGTAGTGAGTAGTGACGTAGTGTTTACTTTTCAGAAAAATTGATCCGCAACCTGGTCCAAGTGGTTTACAGAGTTTTAAAGAAAAATTAACAAAGCTTAAAAATGAGACCCAACAAAGAAGATTCTTAAAGGAAAGAGAAATACATGAACGGGTTAAAAAATTATGAAGAGAAAGTTATGCAAAGAAGAAAACTAAAACTGATACCTGATGTAAATGTCAAACAAGAAGACTTCATAAAATCAACCAAAGAAAAAAAAAGTATAGACTTGAAGAATTCAGTGAATACCTATAGAAAAACTTACGAATAATACTGGTTCCTGTGTCCAGAGCACTGGTACTTGTGAAGGTAAATCAAAAATAGGAGTTAAGATTAAATTAGGAAAAACGAAAAATCCAAAGAAAAAAACCAATCAAAAACAAAGAAAAAGTTACTACTGAAGAACAACGCCTGAAAGAAAGAGAGAAAAAGAGAAAGCAAAGGGAGAAGATTCGGGTTTGTCTCACACATCCGAGAACATAAAACCACAATACTGGGTTGCTGTAATTTACGATATCCTGGTCTTGTTGAAGAAGTTATTAACGAAGATCTTCAAATAAAGTTTATGAGCCCCATAGGCACTAGATTTCTTTGGCCACCAAAGGTTGATCGACAGGTAGTGTCATCATCTGAGATTCCCTGCAAACTAAATCCACCTGAGCTTGTTTTAAACCGTCATTATGTCTTCAAAGAAATGGATCGAGTTACCGATTTGAAAAACAAAGTTTTGCAAACGATTTAGTTACCTAAGTGATTTTGTTTTATTTTTGATAACATAAGTCACACGAAATAATTTTTTGTTCATATCTCGTAGATTTTTTTCACTGGTTTTGTATAGGTTTATGTTTCAGTTTAAATGTTTGTAATAAAATTTTTATTATAATTTACCAGTACCGACCCTCTTCAATCACTACCGTCCCATTAAGTTGCTACCGTCGAAGGCCTTATTTTGGTTGAAAATCCTATCACTTACTTAAGTTACATCTAATAATGCTAAAAAATGTAGACATACTTGTAGGGATTAGATCCAAGTATTGCAAATAAATATTGTTTTATCTCCTATGTACATAATCGAAATTAATAGACCAAAATCTTTTTTTTATGCACTTTCTATAATTATAGTGAAATTTTTCTAAACAAAATTAACTCAGACACCAAAATCAATTTTAACATTATTGCTATATACCCTATCTTATTTATGAGGGTTATGGTTATCGGAGTGAAGTTAACGGAGAATTGCCCGTTATATAAAAGTTATAGGATTAACAATGGAGCATAACGTTAAAATATTTTACGATATACAGGATGGCTCAAACTAATGGAACTACATAAATTTTTTTTTTTTAAATGAAACACCCTATATATTTTTTCTTTTTCTGATTCCACTAGAAAAAAGCTCTACAGTCATATTTAATTTTTTTAATTTGATTGCGACGTTGCCAAGTAATTAATTATTTTCTTGTATTTAAGAAAAATTATGGTAGTTATTAAAACAATCATAGTTGTTTTTACCATAAGTACCTTAAAGTACATAGTATGTAACTATATCACTAGCTGTTCTATTTATTATACAGGGTGCTCGTGCAGTCTTGGCTAATCTCGCCAATTTAAATATGGAATATTTCAATTTTTTTAAATGAAACACCCTGCATTTTTTTTTACAGATAAGGTGTATTTTTTTAATGCCTTTATTTTTTGTTAAATATGTTACGCACCTAAACCTTCTACTTTTTGAATTATTTTAAAATTTATGGTAAGCTACACGAAAATGAAGAATTTTATTATTTTTATTAAGAATGCTATGGACGAAATATGAAATTGATCATATTAAATAGAGTTGCAAAAATTGAAATTTTTACAGGCATCCTCATCTAACTGCGTTTGAGTGATTAGAAGAGAGATTTGAAAGAACGTGAAATATCTATTATGAAAAACATAAACGAGTCACTTTAATAAGTTTATAGGAATGCCAAAAACAATGCAAAATGCAGGTTTTTCACACTTTAGAATTCGCTAGCCGAGATTATTTTTCGTTGATATAAATTATACGGACGCGATTACTCTACTTATTATTTTCTATTATACTGGCCCCAGACATTAAGTGACCACCGATGATGTTGAAAATGTATTTTTCTACGAGCGTGTGAAAAGTCTAACTTTTCACACGCTCGTAGAAAAAATCTTGTACTTTTCACACGCTCGTAGAAAAAATCTTGTATGATATACGTATAAAAATATCTCGTTTAAGGCCTCATATGAATTGCGAAACTCGCTTCGCTCGTTCCGCAAATTCTCATATACGTGCCTTAAACGAGTTATTTTCACACTTATATCATAAATAGCTATTTCAGTGTAAAAAAAGGTTTGCTGTGTCAAAATAATGGAAGTTATGTTTGTTCGCACATTACTAAACATAACATATTTAAAAAACCGAGGTTGTTGTATTATATCTTCAGCCCACTGGTAAAACGTTACTTTATCTTCATAATCTTGCAACTCTAATTGTTGTAATAACTGGATATGATAGGGATGAAAATGTTCACTATGAAGCATTCTTGACATTGATGATGCACTAAAAGGCAGTTCTTTGCCTAGCTGTCTAGTACTCTTTTAAGAATCTTCAAATATACTTAAAGCCGTCATTAATTTATTGTTCGTGACTCGTTTATGTTTTTCATAATAGATATTTCACGTTCTTTCAAATCCCTCTTCTAATCACTCCAACGCAGTTGGATGGGGATGTCTGTAAAAATTTCATTTTATTTTGTCATGATCATCTTGATATACGTTTCCACTTTTGCAACTCTATTTAATATGCCCAATTTTATAATTCGTCCATGGCATTCTTGATAAAAATAATAAAAATCTTTATTTTCGTGTAGCTCACCATAAATTTTAAACTAATTCAAAAAGTAGGTTTAGGTGCGTGACATATTTAACAAAAAATAAAGGCATTATAAAAATACACCTTATCTGTAAAAAAAATACAGGGTGTTCCATTTAAAAAAATTGAAATATTCCATATTTAAATTGGCTAGATTTGCCAAGACTGCACGAACACCCTGTATAATAAATAGAACAACTAGTAATATAGTTACATACTATGTACTTTAAGGTACTTATGGTAAAAATTTTATTTAATTCTATTGATTCCATAGACAACTATGATTGTGTTAATAACTACCATAATTTTTCTTAAATACCAGAAGATAATTAATTACTTGGCAACGTCGCAATCAAATTGAAAAAATTAAACATGACTGTAGAGCTTTTTTCTAGTGGAATCAGAAAAAGAAAAAATATATAGGGTGTTTCATTTAAAAAAAATAATTTTTATGTAGTTCCATTGTTTTGAGCCATCCTGTATATCATAAAATATTTTAACGTTATGCTCCATTGTCAATCCTATAACTTTTATATAACACTTTTTTATAAATTTCTTATAGTTTAGGCGCTATCGAAGGCGAACACCTTGTTGACACACCCTGTATAAAAGGATGCGAGTTAATGTAGAAGGAAAATTTATAGAAGTTTTTCGGAAGTAAAAAAATCACAGAACGAACAAAAAAATGAGGCACTCCTAACATGAGAATCTAACTTTTGGTATTTCATATTATTAATTTCTATGGCAAAAACATACACAACATAATAAGTTAAATGGTGTATTACACATTTTTTTTCAACCGTAGGCGTCGTTGTACCGGGCGACGAAAAAAGAAAGACCCTCTCCTCTCCCGTATCATCGATACCGTTAACGTTACGGCTTTCGAAAAAAATTATCGTTAGTAAATACTGCCAAAAGAAATAGCTGAAAATTATTTTCAACATACATGGTCAAACATAAAATTAGGTTTTTCTCTTTATGTTGCCCAATTAAGAGCAAACACTTGTGACGCATCCGCCATTTCATTTTATTATCAATATTTCGTTTATTTTTCGTTTTCTCCAAAAAGCGGCCGAATACTCTTCTTTAGGGACAGTTGACGACATATAATTTCGTACACTAAACTGTGACACTGTAAATGCAACTTTTTTACCTTTATTACCTTTGTAATGTGTTAATTGTTATCATTATATCGGTCAAAGTATTGTCATTATTTTATTTGATTTAAAAATGCCTCATTTAAGTATTACTGAAAAAGCAAGAATAATATGTTTAGTGGAAATAGGGTGGTCTTATGGAAAAATAGCTAATCATTTTAGAGTACCTAGAAGTAAGTTCTGTTTAAGGAATTGTAAAAAAATGGCGCTATAATCAAACACTTGAAAGGTCTGTTGGGTCTGGGGGTTAAATAGAAAATTATCAAATGAAAAAGACCTACATTTGGTGGAGTATTTAAGGCAAAATCCATTTGAAACTGCAGTATCCGCAATACACATAACAGGATTCCCTGCTTCATCTAGCAACGCCGAGTAATGTTTCGAATTAAGAAATCGAGCAGCTGCATCCAAACAGCTTTTAAAAAATAGTGATAAGGAACAAAGAATTGGGTTTGCTATGCAATATTTACCATAAAATGATTTTTTTTTGGCAAAATGTTATCTTTTCCGATGAGAAAACTTTTCAGTCTACATATAATGGAAGGATTCGAGTATATAGACCACCAAATTCCCGATATGATAAGAAATATACTCAAAGAATGCAAACCAGTGGACATGTCTCCGTTAATGTGTGGGCATGGATAAGTGTTTACGGTGCAGGCGTATGCTGGAATATTGGTGGAACACTAAACAGTAATATATGTCTTTAGATTTTAGAAAATGTTTTTCTTCCTTGGTTTTTGAAGAAAATAACTTTATATTTCCGCAGGATAACTGCCCTGTGCGTACTGCAAGAAATATAGGAAACTGGTTTAGACAAAACAACGTAACATGTTTGCCTTGATGCTCAAGTAGTCCTGATTTAAATCCAACTGAAAATGTTTGGGGATTGATGGTAAAACAAATGTACAAAATAAATTTTAAACCACAGGATGAAATAGTTATTTGATAGAAGAAATTTGGGAAGGACTGACTAACTCTGGATTACACCAGAAGTATTATTTTGTCAATGCCAAGAAGATTACAATGGCTCAGCAATTAAATATTAGTATTTTGTTTGTTGTTTGTTAATAAATTTACCCTTTTTGGCTTTTACTTTTATAGTTTTCCTGGTATTATTTTATAATTTTCTTATTTCGCGGCTGTAATTTAAACACAAAAATATTCAGAAATAACCATTATTACTTATGGTAAAAAATCGTACATACAATAATTTACAGCTATGTATATAGCTGGTGTTCTATCCAGGTATAAGCAGCAAGGTGGGAAATCCGTTTTACCCAATTTTGTTGTAATTGAGTTATGTATGGGTGGAGTGTTTTTTATGTTATACTGTAGCAATTACCTACAGTTAAAAAAAATGTAATTGATAAATTAATAAAAGCAAAAACGAAATTTTCTTAAATTTGGCCAATTATTTATAAATCCAATCTTTGTTAATGTAAAACTGTAGGCAATTGTATGTCAAAGACGGGTATTTGGCCAATTTTTGGATAAAAAGAAAATGATGGGGAAATGTCAAAGTTTGCTTCATATCAAAAATGGCAACTTCGTTTGCGCTGAACGGATTTTAACAAACTTCTTCGGTCTTATTCGATTGAGTTTTAGTATTGAAAATACTATTGGGATCGTTTTTATGCAAACTTTGTATTGGTGTCGCGGTGTCGATCTGTCGCGACCCAACACCGCAATATCTCGAGCGGTCTTGTAACATAATACTTGGTAAATATAAATATGAATAACAGCGTAAAGTCGGCAAGTAAATAATGTTTAGTTTTAGTTTGTGTTTTAAAAAATGTCATAATAATTTTGTTAAAAAGTGTTTTATTGAGATAAGTTATATAATTATGTATATTTGTGTTTTGAAGACTGCCATAATAATTTTGTTAAATAAGGTAAGTTCACGTTATTTAAATCGGAATATTATATCGAAAAAAAAAGAGTGGGAGGCAAAAAGTGGGAGCACAATAATTGCATATACAGGGTCCGCCCAAATTTGGTTAACAAATGGGGTAATTTTTTTATTATTGATTTCTCTGAAAATGTTATTGTACATAAAAGTTTTACATCTTGAGTAAATCATTTTGAGGTATTCAAATATTCTGTGGCATATACAGGGTGAATATAAAATAGAAAAATATGACTCGGCAAGTAAATAATGTTTAGTTTTAGTTTGTGTTTTAAAGAATGCCATAATAATTTTGTTAAAAAGTGTTTTATTGAGATAAGTTATATAATTATGTATATTTGTGTTTTGAAGACTGCCATAATAATTTTGTTAAATAAGGTAAGTTCACGTTATTTAAATCGGAATATTATATCAAAAAAAAAAGAGTGGAAGGCAAAAAGTGGGAGCACAATAATTGCATATACAGGGTCCGCCCAAATTTGGTTAACAAATGGGATAATTTTTTTATTATTGATTTCTCAGAAAATGTTATTGTACATAAAAGTTTTGCATCTTGAGTAAATCATTTTGACGTATTCAAATCTTCTGTGGCATATACAGGGTGAATATAAAATAGAAAAATATGACGTCAGTGACTCAAAATTTTTTAAAAATTTAAAAACTAAAACAGCTATATTAAAGAACTAATAAATCCAAGATAAAAAGTTAAATAAAGTTTTTTTCTAGTGCTAAAAGTTTTCAAGAAAAGTCAGTTAAAAATCAAATTCTTGCTCTTATTGAATTTTTACACTTTTCATATTAACTTTACATATTAACTGTTAATATGGCTGTTTCAGTTTTTAAATTTTTAAAATTTTTTAAGTCACTGACGTGATATTTTTCTGTTTTATATTCACCCTGTATATGCCACAGAAGATTTAAATACGTCAAAATGATTTACTCAAGATGCAAAACTTTTATGTAGAATAAAATTTTCTGAGAAATCAATAATAAAAAATTATCCCATTTGGTAATCAAATTTGGGCGCACCCTGTAGAAGTAAAGAACATTTTTTAAACTTTTACAAAATACAAATTAAAATGTGGGCTTTAATTATTTTTAAAATTTTTTGAGTCACTGACGTCATATTTTTCTATTTTATATTCACCCTGTATATGCCACAGAAGATTTAAATACGTCAAAATGATTTACTCAAGATGCAAAACTTTTATGTAGAATAAAATTTTCTGAGAAATCAATAATAAAAAATTATCCCATTTGTTAACCAAATTTGGGCTGACCCTGTAGAAGAAAGAAAATACAAATTAGAATGTGGGCTTTAATTACATCACATAGGACATTAAAATTTTAAACTGTGTCAGGTATTTTCAATACATAGGATGCTTGCGTAAGGTGCAAGATCTGTGAATTTTTCTTTATCTATCCATTGAGCTATGGTTGAGTAAAGCCTACTTTTACCGCCAGATGACGTTAAAACCGTAGCTCTGCAAGGTTTTTCTAACCAAAAATATTGACGACAAATGTTAGAAGTATAGAGAGACTTGCCTCGGCAATGCATGCAACGAAAGCATTTCCTAAATATTCGAAATAGACCGCAGTCAAATCAAATAATGTATCTTCATTGGTGAATCGCATTTTGAATATTTCTTAATATAAATAACGACTTTCCTAATATCGTCGATAAAATAATAACATCCGGAAAATATTTCTAAAACTGTCGTCAATATCGTTGGTTAGAAAAACGTTAGATAGCTAAGGGTTTGACTGACGTTTAGAGCTTTTAATTATCTACTTTTTTTTTTTTAATAAATTTATCATTCTGTTTGATTTTATTTGTTGATATTTCAGAAAACGGGAAAAATAAGCTTTAGGGTAGACGCACCAGTTTTGGCCTCTGCTCTGGTAGTGGCTACTTTACATTTTGTCACGAAACTATAAGAACTGCATGCTAATAACCGCTTTACTTGTTGTTCCCGCCTAAAGTTTAAATTATTCTATTCAACTTCATTATCTCGGAAACTATGAAGTATAGACCAATAATGCATTTAATAAAAAATAATTATAATTTTATGTGGAATTTAAAAATGTAAAAATATACTGGGTGTTATATTTAAAAATATAAAATTCGTTCGAATTCCAGAAAAACTAAAAAGCTGGCAACAACGCCAATATCGTCATTCGGTGCGTTAGATCCTCTTACACAACTGTACCAAATTTGGTTTAAATCGGCCAGTAAATTGTGATGTTATTAAGCCGTTTCCAGACTTTATACACACACTGTATATGCCAAAAAAAACGTGTGGCCAAAACTGGTTTTAGGGAATGGCCATAACTAGGCAAAAACTGGCCATAACCGGTGAAAGTGTCGATTTATCTCATATCTTCAACACTATCTCCCATCCCATCACTATTTGAAGTATATCTATCCCTTTTTATTAACTATGGGTATGATAGAGAAAATGAATAAATGAGTATATTCGAACAGGATTAGCATAATTGTTTATTAAACTTGGCTAATACGTTAAAGTGGCCAAAACAGGTACCTCTACCCTACGTAAAAATCAAACTGCAATAGAAAAAGAAAAACTCTATCAAATAAGATCAAGCTTATATTTTCAGTACCTCATTGGGCAAGACAAAAGGAAAAACTAATTTTCTATTTGACCATGTATGTTATGCCCCCTAGCGGACATCTAACGAACTTTGATATTATTTACCCTCTTGGCAATATTTACTAACGATATTTTTTTTCGAAAGCTGTAAGGTTAACGGTCTCTATGATACGGTCGATGGTCGTTCTTATTTGGCCACCCGGTATATTCAATTTTATCACTTTTTCAGAAAAGTCAATTAAGGATTTTTTTTTATTAATAACTTTATTCGAAATTTGACTTTGGCATCAAGCTCTGCTTCGATCGAGATGAAAATTAAGCAAAAAAAATAGTAGTCACGTGATTCGCATTATCTGTCAAATTTTAATTTTTTCCAAAAAATAATTCAAAAGTGGGGTTATTTCTAAAAATATCGAAAAAAGTTATTAGAAAAAGTTTTTTTAAATGCAGTTCCTAGCCCACATGCAAAATTTTAGCTGCATAAGATAATTTAGATTTTTTACCCATATTTTGTAAATTGCACCACTTTTGCAAAATAAGACTCAACGCAACTTACATAAAACTTCTTAGTTTTGACAATGCTTTATTTCAGATACATTTTCTTTAAAGTAGCGCCATATTAAATGTGTGTTTTTCTACAAAATCCAAATTGGGCTATTAAAATTTGGCCGTATATGTGATGCAAAGTTTATTTGTTTTTGACCCTGTATAAGGTAACTTCATGAAATAAGTATTTTTGAAAACGTAGTTTATGTCTGAAAGTAATACACCTTAATATTAAGACCAGAAAGAACAGTGTCATCAGTAAAGTGTTCATTAAGTGGAAAATTAATTTTAGTGGTGGGTAAAAAATCAACATTATCTTATGCAGCTGAAATTTTGCATGTGGGCTAGAAACTGCATTTAAAAAAACTTTTTCCAATAACTTTTTTCGATATTTTTAAAAATAACCCGAATTATTTTTTGGGAAAAATTAAAATTTGACAGATAATGCGAATCACGTGACTACTATTTTTTTGCTTAATTTTCATCTCGATCGAAGCAGAACTTGATGCCAAAGACAAATTTCGAATAAAGCTATTAATAAAAAAAATCCCATATGATGCGGACTTTACTGGTCACACTGTACCTATATTATTTTAGAAAAAAATCTTACCAAATAGACAATTTTTGGCATTTAATTTTATGTTAAAGCATAAACTTATTTCTTTTAAATTTTGCTTTTATAAAACTGTTGGTTATATATTTTGACATTGTTATAAAAAATTTTCAAATTAAAAAAATAGTAAGTAGGTACTTATTTTTTTTAAATTTGGACAATCCGTATTTTAGAAACGAAGCTGTCAAAGAACATAGTTCAATAAAAGTTTTCCTGGCAAAATAATGTCAGCAACCATATCCCGAACTTTGTCAACGTACTTTTGAATCACCCTGTATATGAAATATAATATAACCATTTTAAATATATTTGAATCCTACATAGTTAAATAATTCTAGATATATTTTATACAGGATATAACACATGAAAATGCCAATGTGCAACTAGAAAAACTAAACAAAATTTAAAATAGTCCCTTGGTAGGGTGCCCCCTAAATTTAACATGTAACATTATGCCCGAAACTGTGCCTGTGAAAACATGGTGTAATTAGTGCAATATCAGACAGAAATAACAATTTTCTTATTAAAATTGCTTGTTCCAGTTCTTTTCTAACACTTACATGACAAAAAATCATTAATGAACGGAATGTGAACAAAAAATTTAATAAATCTTATCCATGGTACATCCGAAAGTGGGCGATTCTTTAGCTTATTTCATAAATAAAATGTTATATAAACATGGGACCGAAAAAGCTTTGTTTCCGAGGTAGAGGGTGTTAATGGTAATTAAATGGGTTATGTGTTTCCAGGAATGTGTATTAAAATGATTTTTATTTTTTACTCGAAAACGGTGCACCGTAAGAAAATAAGTCAAGAGACCGATATTGCTCTAAATTAGACGGGAATTTCAAAAATAATTTTTATTTAACGAAAAAGCAGTGGCGCACTATTTTTTTCTTCAAAAATATTAAATGCAAGCCCCGCACGGACGCCACAGCTTAAATTAAAAAAAAAATATTTTACACTAAAAAATGCCTTTCGATGCTCAAAAGACGTGTACCAAATTTCATAAAAATATCTAGAGTGGTTTGAAAATGGCAATGAAAAAATATTTTTTTAATTAAAATGTTAACACCCTGTATCTCGGAAACGAAGCTTTTTCGGTCCCATGTTTATATAACATTTTATTTATTAAATAAGCCAAAGAATCGCCTACTTTCGGATGTACCATTAATTTAGGAACACCCTGTATGTATGTGACAAGACTAACCTTTTCATCGTAAAAACCCTGGTCATCTGTTCTTTGTTGCCCCAGAAGACGATCCGTTTCTAAATCAGTGTCGTTCTCCTCTAAACAAAAAATATTCTGTTAAAAAATAATAAAGGAAAAATTATTCAAGTTAAAAATAAATTCGTCTTAAAATAATATTTTTCGGCATATCCGTTCAACACTATAATTCAGGGACATAGGAGAATAGGGACAAAATCTTATCACTTGGGTTATTTGCTCCATGTGGTTTATTTAAAAAAAAATATACAGGGTGAGTCGGGAGGAACGGACCAAATGTCAGAAGTGTATTATACACGCGAAAACAATGTAAAAAACCCATATGTTCTTATCCGATATTCATTTGTTTTCAAGTTATAGCGCAATATCAAATTTTTTTTTCTACGTTCCACTTTTATTAGAGTCTGCCATGCTCAAGACTCTAAACTATGTGACATATATGTGGTCTTGACAATGTGTCTGTGTATTGTGGCAGTAATGAAACGTTTATTTTCAAGTTTGAGTGATTAAAGTGTTACAAAATGCCAAATACTTATTCAAATTTAGAATATGTAAATATGGTGTTTATTTATGGTTTCTGTAATGGAAGTGCTACAGCTGCTGTTGAAGAATATCGTCAACGGTATCCACATCACAGACATCCGACTAGAAACGTGTTTATCAGAGGTTTTAACAATTTGTGCGAGAATGGTAAGCTTCCCAGTGCCAACATTACATCTGAACGAGCTACTCGACAAGGTTTAGGAGAAGTAGAAAAAATTCTGGATTTAGTAGAAGACAATGTAACGACCAGCTCACGAAGAATTGGTACTCAATTGGGCATTCTACAAAAAAGAGTATTAAACACATTCCACGAGCAAGGCTTATATCCATACCATGTACAGAAAGTACAGCACCTAAATACGGAAGATTATGCTAAACGTATTGAATTTTGTCGGTGGATAAATAATCATCGTGTTGTATCGCGTATATTTTTTACAGATGAAGCTACATCGTCCCGTGACGGTATTAATAAAACTCTCATGTATTAATCGAAAATCCCCACGCAACAGTTGAAAGTAATTTTCAATATAAGTTTTCGGTTTACGTGTGGTGTGGTATGCTCGATGCTATTTAATTGGCCATTTCATTTTGGAGAATCGCCTCACAGGAGACAACTACCTAAATTTTTTACAACATGAGTTACAAGGACTACTAGAGGATGTTCCTGTAAATATTAGAAGGCACATGTATTACCAGCACGATGGAGCTCCTGCACATTTTGCTTGTCAGGTCAAGCAACATTTAGACGAAACATTTCCAGGGCGTTGGAATGGTCGCGGTGGTCCTATTAATTGGCCTTAAAGTACTTAAAGATCTACAGACCTCACGGCACTAGATTATTGTTTATGGGGCTGGTTTAAAAATGAAGTGTACATAGTAAAAGTGGACACTCGGGATGCACTAATTCGACGTATTAGAAATACTGCAGCCAATTTTAAAGAAGAAAGACCTGAAGCAATTAGAAGAGCAACGGGCAATCTTCGTAGACGAAGCAGAAAATGTTTAGAAATCCATGGCGGTATTTTTGAACATTTATTAAAAGAACGCTATGATTAGGAAACCGTTAATATTATGAACTTTTCTTTATTTGGTATTACGCTATAACTTAAAAACAAATGATTATCGAAAAAGAACATAATATGTTTTTTTTTCAAATTGTTTTTGAGTGCGCTAATAAAGTTTGGTCCGTTCCTCCCGACTCACCCTGTATTCCCTCCATTCTCTTTTTTAATTTAAAAACTAACTGAAGATACTATAGTCCGTCTAGAAAGTATCCGGAATCTTATGTTTTTCCAAATTTTAAAATATTTCCTTTTTGTAACATTCGAAGGCAAGAGCCTTCCGTCAAGTAGGTTGTGCCGATAGTAGGCTATGGCTAAAATCGCATGACAACACGATCTGTAAAATATTGTTGATTGTAAACAGGTTTAAGATTTGTGAAATAATATCGCAAGTAGAAAAAAGAAAGAAGGTGGCATTTTTGTATAGAAAAGGTGTTCGAAACGTTAAAAAATTAGTGCAATTGACTGAACTCGAAAAAAGTGCAGTATGACAATAGAGGATAAAAAATGGCGCAGATATGAGGCATAGACCAGTTTCGGGAAGACCGCGTAAGATTCGTGGAAACAATTTAAACGCTTTAGTAAACTTAGGACGGCAAAATCCACGTCTAGGGTTTCGAAAATTGGCTAATAGATTTGGAACTACACGAAGAATAAAAGTGTGTCTAGAAACTGTCCGCATGTCACTGAAAAGATAAGGCTATATAGCAAGAAAACCAAAAAAAATTTCGGCAATGACACCTCTACAAAGGCAAAGAAGAATAGATTTTTGTCAACGTTTTCGAGAAGATAATTTTAGGAATGTTTTTATATCTGACGAAAGGTGTTTTCAGCTTTTCGTGCTACCCCTCTTTGTATAGTTGATGGCACCGTTAATAGTGCAAAGTATTGTGACATTCGAAATGGTTTCCTTCTTGAAACGGCTCATGCTTTATATCCAGACGGGTGGCGTTTTCAGCAGGATAATGCAAGATGCCACACTTCTGCCTATACTCAAGCTTGGATGCATGAACACCAATTGGCAACAATTCCATGGCCAGCAGCTTCACCAGATCTTAGTCCTATTAAAAACATATGGGGACTAATGAAGATTGAAGTGGAACGAGCAGCGCCACGAAATAAAACAGATTTGATTCGGTCGGTTTTACAGGCCTGGACCACCATCACCGAACATTATGGCGGTGACCTAGTTTCGGGTGTACGTGTACGTTTAGTTAAGTGTTTGGAGTTAAACGGAGGTTGTATAAGTAAATGAGAAGAATTATTTGTTGTAATTTTATGATTCAAGTAATAAAAATACAGGGTGTCCGGAAAATACGTGTACAACGTTTGACGACATACTCCTGACGTCAAAATAGGTCGATCTAAGCCGACTTAGTTATATCCAAAATTGTCTCGTTTAGCCGGTAGAGGGCGTCAAAAATTTGTAAAAATATTGGTTTTTCCTAAATTACGTGAAAACCTGCTAATCGATTTTAATGATTTTTAGTATGTAGCCTAATACTATAAAATGACGTTTTCTAGTAGTATAGTCACCGGCTGTAAATAAGTGGAAGTGTTATAAAAGTGATATAATACGTCAAAATTTCTCCTCATTTTTTATATGAACGGCGTTAGGACAACCCAGATATTTTTGTAGAGTGACTGGATGTATTTGGAAGCTATTTTACCTCTTTAATATTTTTCGTTGAATGAGCTGTTTTGCCAGAAGAAAATATTTACAATTACCTGCATACATCAATTATTAACAATAAAAATAAAACAAAGTACAACAAAGTTGAAAATATGTATTGTAAGAAACTAAGTAAAACAAAAACATTACTTAAGCAAATGTGTAAAATGACCGCCACCTTGCTGAATACACCTATTAACACTCCTTAAAAAATGATATTGGACCCTATCTAATGTCTCGGGGTTATTAAAATGGTTGCCTGCATTTAAAATACGCTGCAATAAATCATCGCGTGTGTTTACCGGAGTCTTGTAAACTTTTCTTTTAATAGCGCCCTACAAAAAGAAGTCACACGTA
This sequence comes from Polydrusus pterygomalis, assembly GCA_963969555.1. NCBI lineage: Eukaryota > Metazoa > Arthropoda > Insecta > Coleoptera > Curculionidae > Polydrusus > Polydrusus pterygomalis. The sequence goes on along the minus strand of OZ018384.1, from coordinate 23,137,030 downwards.
TTTAACTCAGGAGAACGTGGTGGCCATTTTACTGGTGCATCATTGCCCCTTCCAATCCATCGGTTGGGATATTGATGATGTAAGTATTGCCGAACGGCAGCGGAAAAATGGGGCGGGGCACCAGCATGCATAACCACATTTCCCTACGAAGTAAAAGGGGCAAATTGTCCAGAAGAATTGGTAATGTGTCTTGCATAAAATTTAAATAAATATTTCCATCTAACCTGTCTGGAATAACAATGGGACCAATAAGGTAGCGATCAATAATACCTGCCCAAATATTTAATTTAAATTGATGCTTATGATGTGCAACTTTAATGGCATGTGGATTTTCATCGGAATAAATATGTTCGTTGTGCAGATTGGTTACTCCAGATCTTGTAAAGCACGCCTCATCAGTAAACATAATTGTTTTACAAAAATTTGGATCACGGATTCTTTTGTTTCTCTAATAATTTGACAAAATGTAAGCCGCATGGGGGGATCAGTCGGTAAAAGTTCCTGGACTTTTTGCACGTGATAAGGATGTAACAACTGTTCTTTTAAAACCTCATTGACAATCGTTTTAGGAACATGTAACTCACGTTCTAAGCGACGGGTACTTGGTTCTTCTTCAACTCTTTCCAGAATCATCTCTTCTGTTTCCACAGTTCGAGTTGTTCGCATACACCCCTGCCTTCAAAGTTTTTCTCAAAGCTGCCCGTTTCCCGAAGATGACGCTCGATATTGGCAAATGTTTGGTGGTTTGGTATTTGACGGTTAGGACACCTCTCCATATAAACCCTAACACTCTGACGCCCATTTCCTTAACAAAACCCGTATACCAGGAGCATGTCAACCTTCTCAGAGTTCGTATAATTTTCCATTTTTAATGGTAAAATGAACTTGTAATTCAAGAATGTTGATCGTATACTTGAGTAAATTTCATAGACTGGTGACAATTTGTCAATAATTGTCAAATTATTAAATGCCATAGCAACAAGGTCACTTAAAAAATTATTGTTACAGATAATTTGATTTTAATATTATTACTAATAATACTAAATATTGTATATATTTTCTTCTGGCAAAACAGCTCATTCAACGAAAAATATTAAAGAGGTAAAATAGTTTCCAAATATATCCAGTCACTCTACAAAAATATCTGGGTTGTCATCACGCCGTTCATATAAAAAATGAGGAGAAATGTTGACGTATTATATCACTTTTATAACACTTCCACTTATTTACAGCCGGTGACTATACTACTAGAAAACGTCATTTTATAGTATTAGTCTACATACTAAAAATCATTAAAATCGATTAGCAGGTTTTCATGTAATTTAGGAAAAAACAATATTTTTACAAATTTTTGATGCCCTCTACAGGCTAAACGAGACAATTTTGGATATAACTAAGTCGGCTTAGATCAACCTATTTTGACGTCAGGAGTCTGTCGTCAAACGTTGTACACGTATTTTCCGGACACCCTGTATATACCGAAAAATTATAATTGTGCTTTCTTTTTTCCGGATACTTTCTAGACGGACTATAATAAAGTCCATTATTTTTGGACCATTGTCATGGTTGAACCTATTACTATTTCCGGTTACTCTAGCGACATAAATATGGCGTTTATAAAAAATGGAAAAGTTCACAGAAATAAATGCAATCAATAATCCTTGTAACTTACCATCTTCTGGTCCACTATTAGGTTTTCTTTCAGAGTCCGCACTTGTGGTGGACAATCCTCGCTGCCTAAAATGGCTAAAATACAACAAAATATGTCACTTATTAGGAAATATAGGTAAATGTGGATGCCATTCATTTAGCCAGTTCGAGTTAATAGATTTAAGCAGATTTGACATGTGGCGGTTTAAGTTTTACTTCCAGTTTTACTGTTTTAACTGTTCAACAGAAAGCCACATTTCTTATGGTTGTAAAATGAAATACTGATGAAGCAAGTTAAATAGATTATTTTTAAGTATTAACATCAAGAAGCAGTATCCTGTAAAACACAGTACAGGTTTTAGGTATAGAAAACTATATACCAACTTAACTTATCTAATCGCTAGATTTAAAAAAAAACATAAAATACAGGATGTCGTATTACAAAGCATAGCATAGCTTTGTAATGGAGTAATGGATCACTTTCCATTTCACAATATTTATAAAATGTGCACATTATCAAATTCTTCTATTTTTCTTGAATCTCTAATTATAACCAAGTGCTTAATAATAATATTATAATAAATAAACTAGCAGATTATGCTCAAAAATAGTTTTTTAAATTGCTGTTGTAACAGAGCAGACCCAGGTGCCCTTATTTGAATTTTTTTCACTATTTTTGTTAATTTATTTATTTGGTAAACTTATCCTTTGACCCATGTTACGCCCTGAGGTTTAATTATTTTACTCTATTATTTATATTTAATTCAAATTATATTATGATTTTAATTTACCCTGCAATACTGGTAAAATATTTTATTAAAAGTGTAATACCGTTTCATTTCCAAATATAGGCCCTGATAAATCTATTTAGGTAGCTAATCTTGAAAATAAAATCCTCAGTATATTTCCGATGATATTTAGGAGGACGCGTGAACTTTGGACCGTTTACATCTTTGCCGGAATTATTGATTTTTTATAGCAGCCAACGTCGTACTTCGTATTACAAACGACGCAGGGTGTTAAAATCACAGAATATTAACAGCAAGCAGAAGCGACAATACCTGTCGGTACCTTTGATATCGACTGGTCGTTTTTCAGTGACCTTCACACAACGATAACGGTATTAACGGTCGATCCACAACTTAATACTCCGAGAAAACTTGCTTATTTTCTACACTGAACGACATTACTTTTTAGTACAGGTGCAAATGTTATAACTTGATTTATTTTTCAAACATAAAAACTTAAAAAAAGTTGTAAATTTGTTAGTCTTGGGAATTAAGAATATTATTGAAGTAGAAAATGAAAAAAATTATTATATTAAAAAACTTTTAAATTTCTAACGCTTTTACAGATTTGTTTGAGTTTCCTTCGATTTGTGACGGGCAAAAATATGTACTTATATATTATAAACATGTTATAACATATATTATAGAACACTATTAGGTACGTCAAAATATATCGTGACTAGGTATACGTAGATATGGGGTGGCGTGAGATAAATATCATTTTATTAAAACGTCAGTAATTTGCTACACAGTTTTTTACGCTTTAAAAACTACAGTGACGTTTTTGACAATTGCTTTAGTGTCATAGTTACTTACCTATGGATAAAAAAAATGTGGTCCTTCAGGGATTAAAAAAAAGTTAATTCACCCTGAATAAGTAAAAAGCTGTTGTAAAAAAACAAAAATTTTATTCAGAAATACATGTTAAGGCTCTACAATGCGCAAAATTATAGGATGATTAACACTGTTTCGCTACTGCAGGATTCTGGAAAGCCTATTTGAAATGACTGTCGAGACGAATCATATTTTAGTAAAGGAATGTTTCTATTTCTAAGGTATAGAGCCCTTTTTGCAAAAAAATACGAAAATATATAAAAAAATGCTCACTGAAAGTACGTATTTTTAGGCATTTTCCAGGGTTAATACCGTCGCGAATAATTTTTTTTTCAAAAAAATCGCTCTATACCTTAGAGCTTCTATGTCTTATGTTTACTATTCCAAAAATTGAGACTTAAATATCGCGTAATAAGCCCGTTATCCTGCAGCGCGCGAAACGTGTTTCAGGTAAATTTTGTTAAAATGTGTTAGAAGTTGCCTATCTATAGCTTTATTTATTTCCTGCCGACGTGATACTAGATAAAATCATGATACACTGAGAAAATGTTACATAGGTTAAATAATTTGGAGATGATTTCGTGCTAATTATAATTTTCTTTTGTATTGTCTGCCAATAAGAGAATATAGGAGCGTTAATTTTAGAGAGATAGTAAAGGAAGGAGGTGATTCGTTTCGCCTCCACTAAAGGCGTACCTATTAATTTTGGGTAAGCATACATCTTTCGGCTTAGAACCACTAAAGCCCTCCATACACAGGACCAAAAGTTACAAAGCGCGTTCGCCATTTTTTCAACAAAATGATGTTTTATCTTTTAAAATTGTGTTTTTAATGTTTGGTAAAGGATAAAAATTAAACGAAATGCAGCCGATTTGTTTGTGTATTGAAATCAAAAATGGGCTATCGGATTTTTAATTTTTTATGTTGCGCTCTTCCTCGAAGTGAGTGAAGTCTCATGATAGTAAAACAAATATATAAAGTTAAATAGCTGATCGCAACAGACATCGGGACAAAGCCATTGAAACTGGTTATATGTCCCGGTAAACCGGGACGTATGAAAACCCTATATTAATTGTTAAAAGTTTCATGTGCCTTGGTAAAGGTTCACAGGTGCAATAAAATTAAGCTATTTATGAACTTTCTTAGTTGGTACGGGAGCGTAAAAAGAAAACGAACTGTTAGGGCGATGACACCCACGGCGTTTTTGTAGCGGTTTCTGCCGAAGCGGCGGCCGACGCTGCTGCAGCAGTGACAAGACACACGTTATGGGTTCGGCGCGGTTTCTGTCAAGGCGGCGGCCTTGGAAAGACAAATCTAGGTGAATTTTTTAATTAAATAAAATAATTTGCTTTGTGTGTGTTTTGCGTCAATTAACAACACATGTACCGACTCGGCTGCGCGTTCTATGGTTTAACGACTGAATAGTACATTTGAGGCACAAATCCGGCGTCGGTCATATTTATCTGGCCTTTTTATTGACTCGCAGCGCTGCAATTTTTGGTGTAGCGAGATTCCTGTGTATTGACAAGGCGGCTAAAAAGCTATACTAAACATCAATTTTAGTAATGGGAGTACTCAAGTACAAGAAGTGAAGTGAAGTTCGATTCCCAAAAAAATCGATGGGATTCGAATACCGCTCGGAATCGATTATAATGATAATCAGTAATTCTCTGGAATGGATTTTTTTATTACAAATACCTTTTTCGAGTAGGAGATCTTTATGTGTGGCGACCTTCTTTTAGATTCTTTAAGAAGCCATTTTTAGTATTGAAAATACTAACTGGTCGCGTATATACGGGTCCATTTCATCAAAAATGAACGACATCAGCAAGCGTCACGCTAGAGACCGCGTCGGCTTGGCGGTGTGGGTAGGTCAAGGTTGCACGGGGGTAAAGAATTTAAAAAAGTGGAAAAAAACTAAACCGTGAATGTCTCTGAAACAAAGCGATATAGCGCGGCGGTGTTGGCGTATTACACAGAAAGTCAGGGGTGAAGATTTCAAAAAAGCAGAAAAAACTGAAAAGTGAATATTTCTGGATCTAAGAATATTAGCGTGGCGGTCTTAAAATATTACAAAGGAAGTCGGGGGTAAAGAAATAATAAAAAGTGGAAAAAACTAAAAAGTCAATATCTCTGAAACAAAGCGAAATAGCGCGGCGGTCTTGACGTATTACAAATAAAGTCGGGGGCGAAGATTGCAAAAAAGCTGGAAAAATTAAAAAATGCATATCTCTGGAACTAAGAACAATAGCGCGGCGATCTTGAAATATTACAAAGGAAGTTGGGGGTAAGGAATTGAAAAAATTGGAAAAACTAAACAGTGAATGTCGCTGAAACAAAGCGAAATAGCGCGGCGGTCTTGGCGTATTACACAGAAAGTCGGGGGAGAATATTTAAAAAAAAAACCGAAAAAAACTCAAAAGTGAATATACTGTATGTGGTAGGTATTTTCAATATGCCTATGATACTTGCGTAAGATGCAAGATCTGTGGATTTTTTTTTCAAGAAATGGAAGATGTTTATACGGCATTGACGACCATCTTTTTAGAAGTTCTGGCCCCTTGCGAGCTGATAATCACTACTCAATAAAGTAATCGATTCCTAAAAGTACGTAATTTTAAACTATCCGATTCATGAGAATATCCGACTCTGCCCACCACTAATAAATTGGACAGTATGTCATGTAGAGTATAAAAAGACATTGCGTTGGTAGGCATGGCCGTTCACAGGGAGATGGACAGTGTCTATATTTTTTACAGCCAGGTTTTAATAGGAGAAGTTTTACGGTTTTTTGGCTGCCCCCTTCTGAAATGTAGCAGTCAAGTGGTATTATTAGGTTGAATACCCTAAATAAGGCACATATAAATATTATAGTAAATTTTTATTAAAAATATGATTTAACAATGACAGTCTATTAGATAGCAGAAATAAATGAAAATTGTCTTTAATTTTTCTCTTGTTTGAGTATTGTGGATTTATTATTTCGGAAAGAAGGCAACTGAAAAAAAAATTTTAACTGCTCTTCCATTTTTCCTTGCCAAAACCGGTCATCTCTGTATATGAAACAAAATAATTATTAAAGGAAAATAAATAAACTTTAAGTCTTTTTCCATTGGTATATTAAAAAACATAAGTTTCAAGGTTTAATACAGGGTAATTCTCTACATGTTTCGAACGCATCAGGAGAATACAATAAGGAGTTTAGAAATATAATAGGTGCAAACAGTTCTAACGGAGCTACGAGATGATGGAAAAACAAGTGCTGGGAAAATCTTTCAACGTAATGGTAAACCTACCGAGAGGCCAGACATTTTTTTTTTAAACTTTAATTTTTTTTATAGAAATCCTATTTGCCCCAATTTGTAGCACTGTTGCCTGTGAAATTGCTATAAAGAATGGCTTTTACGTAACGTACTTTTACGTAATTTTTTACTTTGTAAAAATCCTTCTACAATGATTTCGGATTCCATAGCTGTTGATGCTCTGTCCCCGTTTTTGTAGCAGATGTGATCTTTTGCGGTTTAGGTTTTTAACATAGGAACATTTTTATTACTTCTCTAGACCAAAAGTACAATTTAGCAGCTAAATAGTAAGTACAAGACTTTTCGCCGCATGGTCAAATGTTCGCTGACGCTTTCATTAGGATGCAGTTATATAGACGGGAATATCCATCGGTTCCCGCCTATTGTCGCATTACTTTTGCAATAACTCCAGAAAAATACCGCAACAAAATACCGCGACTTTGTATTGAATCGACACTGATACTGGAATGCTTTATTCCATTTTCGTTAGTGTGACGATACGGCACCTTCTTTCTTGTTTAAAAAAAGGTCGCCAAATGTAAAACGATTACTTACCTTGTTCTCTTTTGAGGGGCAGGCAGCACAACGGTTCCTCAAAAATAAAATGCTCTAAAGAATTAAATATAACGGAACGCGACAGAAAAAAAATAACGCACGAGAGTCAATGACAGTTTCTACATTTTGTTATGTATGAAGTTATCCCCTAAATACAATTTTTAGTTTCAGGATGGGCTAAGATTTCAAAACTTTTATTACCTACCTTCTTTTAAATCATTATAATAGGTAGAGTTTTCCAGGGAATTCATAACACCTAATATAAGTAGGTAATTAGAATCATAACAGATCTTTACTCACAAAACTTTTTGCTATCCCAAATTTTATTTTTTAGATACCTATGAAACTTACAAATTTTCTTTGATTTCATTAATAAAATAAAACAAAAAAATATAAAAATCATACTATCCATAGGATTAGGTATATGATTTTGTCTAATTTTAGAAGTACCTAGGTACCTATTTTCTATAAAATAAAATTCGTTTCCGAAATAAAATCAAGTCAAATGTATCTTCATTTATTTAGAAATAAATCGATGAAAATAACAAATTCTCGGAATTCGATCGCCTCGCTCGCGGTGAAAACCTCTGATTTCAGTGTATATCGGTGTTTACGGAATATTTTCCTACACGGCGTGATATCGCGAATATGTCCAGCTCGGATGAGTCTTTGTCGCAAATAAATTCCTTTCTCAACAAAGTCGGGCCTTAATTCTGAAATTACTAGAGGAATAATAATTACATATTGTTTTACATTTGCCTATTTAAAAAAACTTATATATGTGATAAAATTCGTAGCTTTCGTATAACTTTTTAAGTTCTGCATGTCCCTAAACAAAAAAAAGCATAGGCAAAACTAGTAAATATTGCGCTGTATACGAGGGAGAGGTGAAAACGTTAAATTCACTCAAGAATAAAGTGCCCTTATTTTTCACTGTAGAAAATTTTGTTATAAGGAAATGTTGTTTGCACTTAAAAGTTATCCAAAAATACCAAATTTCAGCTCGGTACCACAAAAAAAGTGTTTTTACTTTTGTTTACGCCCCCTCGTATAACGAATCGATAGAAGCTATGCAACCTATAAATTCAATTTTTTAACACCTCTTGGGCAATTAGACACATAACTTACTTAAATTTGTTTAAATACGCGAGAACTGGACGTTTAATAAAATAACGTCAAAAATAATTCAACTTTTCTGGTGTTTAAACCCTTACAATAAAATTCGTTTTCATTTAAATCTAGTAGCCATGAAAAATATTTATATTTGTGCTACCGAGCTAAAATTTGGTATATTTGGATAAGTTTTAAGTGCAAACAACATTTCCTAATAAAAAAAAATTTCCACAATGAAAAATAAGGGCAATTTATTCTTGAGTGAATTTAACGTTTTCACCTCTTCCTCGTATACGGCGCAATATTTACTAGTTTTGTCTATGCTCTTTTTTGCTTAAGGACATGCAGAACTTTTCAACCGCCAAAAAAATTTGGTAAGTTTTTAAATAAAAAAAAAACCCCTTTGATGCGAACTTTCTGCCGGTCACTGTATAAAGCATACAAACCTGACAATATAATAATTTTTTTGGAAGGCTCTCCTAATGAAGGAATAATTTCTTCAGGCATTTCTTCACATGTGGGCGAAAGGTTAGAAAACTTTGTGGGTACTGCTTGCGGAAATAAGGTTTTTTAATAGTTGCACTTCTTGAAAAATATTTTTCTTCGAAATGGTTTTCACAAAGCCGATAGTTTTTGTGTGCATTTATAATCTTTGGCAATAAATCTGGCCTACTGCAGGCGCCTATCCACAATTTTGCACTATAACAAAATATTGTATTTAAAGCAACATAATATCCATTATTTCTACCCCTTTTGAAATAAATCTATCCAAAAACTATTTTAACAGTAGGGAATAGTAAGCGTTTCGAAACCATCCATGGATATGGATATACAGACACCCCCCCACCACCACACCCAAACCTACCAATACAACACTCCCCCCACTCCTCCCCCCACTCCTACCACCACACCCAAACCTACCAATACAACACTCCCCCCACTCCTACCACCACACCCAAACCTACCAATACAACACTCCCCCCACTCCTCCCCCCACTCCTACCACCACACCCAAACCTACCAGTACAACATTCCCCCCACCACCACACCCAAACCGATGGGTAAATTGCAATCCTCCTTCCACCACACCCAAACCTACCAATACAACACTCCCCCCAACACCACACCCCACTTTGTTGTTGTAAAAAGCAGTCGTTGTTCAGTTTAAAAAATAATAGTTAATAGTAATTTTCGTACAGTATTGTTAAGACCAGTTACACAAGATGTATCAGTGTAGCGATTGCAATAAAACATTCAGCCATCAATCAAACGTGTATAGACATAAGAAGGAAACTTGTCCTAATAGATCACCCCATATTAAAAGGAAGAATAACATGCAATTATGTGACGATTGCAATAAAACATTCAGTCATCAATCAAACGTGTATAGACATAAGAAGGAATCTTGTCCTAATAGATCATACCATATTAAAAGGAAGAATAACATGCAATTATGTAAGATACCAACAAAGAAACTTAAAAATAGAGGAACCCCAAAAATCAGAACATCAACCATCAATTCCTAAACTTATTCTATCACGATGTAAGGAAATAATTATTGCTGTCCTTCTGTGGTTATTATATTGGCACATATAGAGAGAAAAATTTAGGCGACCTTTCCAGTGATGAATTAAAAAATGTCAGCTTTGAAAAATATTTAATAAAACATACAACTTCCTATGAACTTCTAAAAATATGGGGAAAAATTACCTAGTGCCTATAAAAATAACATCAGTTTACAAATTTCCCTACCATGCTTTATTTACTACAATAGACTGGATGTAGAAATAAAAGTAGGTAACTTTTGTAACAAGGTTTTGTTATTTTAATGTCTAATATAAGTTTTTGATAAAATAATATTAGATAAATAATTTTTACTCACATAAGGTTGAAAATTAAATAATATCCATTCAAAGTCATTAACACATTTCATTGAACTCACGACGACCGCTGCTAACTCGATAGACCCCTAGGCAAAACAAGTTTTATTTCCGTACTTCATTTAAAAATTACAAAATTCAGAGAGGTATTAGATATAAGCTAATTTATACTAACATTAAACTTAGTAACATAGAAAAAAACACACCCTATTATAACTATTTCCTTGTTAGAAGCGATATGAAATCATAATAATATAATATCTTAAAGATGTTGATAATGACCGGTTTTATTATACGAACGTGTTTGTTAGTCGGTTAAGTAGAAACTGGGCCAATAAAAATAAAGAATGAATGAAAGAAGAATACAGTTTGATTTTTTTTACACTGTTGTCAATACTTCCTTAATTTCGTCATAGCTCAAATTATTATAAACAAATAAAATTAAATACTCTCCTGCATGAAACGATTACAAATTATTCAATGCATTTCCTAGTTCATTATCTGATCACCGCAGCGAGTTGTATTTTTTAATAAATACATACAACTTCCCAGTTCATTGGATGGTCAATCGGCCAACTCAGTTCAACTACTGCATTTTTTCGCAAAGTCATTAACACATTTCATTGAACTCGCGACGACCACTGCTAACTCGATAGGCCCCTAAGCAAAACAAGTTTTATTTCCGTACTTCATTTAAAAATTACAAAATTCAGAGAGGTATTAGATATAAGCTAATTTATACTAACATTAAACTTAGTAACATAGAAAAAAAAAACACACCCTATTATAACTATTTCCTTGTTAGAAGCGATATGAAATCATAATAATATAATATCTTAAAGATGTTGATAATGATTGGTTTTATTATACGAATGTGTTTGTTAGTCGGTTAAATAGAAACTAAAATAAAGTATGAATGAAGAATACAGTTTGATTTTTTTACACTGTTGTCAATCCTTCATAGCTCAAATTATTATAAACAAATAAAATTAAATACCCTCCTGTATGAAACGATTACAAATTATTCAATGCATTTCCTAGTTCATTATCCGATCACCGCAGCGAGTTGTATTTTTTAATAAATACATACAACTTCCCAGTTCATTGGATGGTCAATCGGCCAACTCAGTTCATCAACTACTACATTTTTTGACTTTGGTTAAAATATATAAGCTGGTTGGATTTGCTTCAGAAACATTCACAATCTCTAGCTCGCCTAGAGAGTATAAATATATATATAATTCACCGTTACAAATTAATTTTTTAAATGTCGCGAAAACCAAATATCACAATATTAAAAAATATTATAGTTAAATCAAAAGATGCTTTTGAAGACGTTGTTCCCAAACCAAAAATGGAGTTTTATTTTGATCGTCCAAGTACACCCGAAGAATTTAAAACTCCTATTAATTCTCCGTCGCTGTCTGAAACCCATCAAGCAACAACAAATCTACAAGATTATTTAAATGGAGAGGAAGAGGATTGGGAAACGCTACTTCAACCCTTTTCTCCGGACACACAAGTTCCTGAGACGCAAGCAGCCGAGACTCAAGCATCTGAGACGCAAATTCCTGAGACGCAAGCAGCCGAGACTCAAGCATCTGAGACGCAAATTCCAATAGTTCCAGACGATTCAATCACTCCAATGGATCAAGTCGAACCTTATCAACCAGAAGAGAGAAATCATAGATGGCTGATTCACCTCAAAAAAATCAACGAAGTTAACAAACTAATTCAGGAAGTAGAAAAAAAGAAAACCTTGGCTAAAGAACAAATCGAAGATTATGAAAATCTCTTATCAATATTTAAACAAAGAAAAACGGCAATGGTTTTAGACTATGTAAACAATACTAAACAAAACAATTTAATACATCAAATTTCAAAAAGAAGAAAATTATTTTAAAAATAATTTGTAACGGTAAAATATATATATATAAATAAATAAATAAATCTCTATACGAGTTAGAGATTTTGAAACAAAGTTATTGTTTTATTTATTAATCTAATATAGTTCTCCGTATAAAATTAACAGAACGTAGAATCATATTAAGACAAAACCTTAGGTATTTATTAAAAATAGAATTATATAGTGCGTTTTCCCTAGTAAGATACATCCTAAAATCAAATGTTATTGATTTCAGCAACAAATAATATTCAGAATTTAGATAGAGAAAGTTAAAAGAATAGGTGAATCAAGTTAGTTGTTAACTTAAATCAGTAGCGACTCATGATACTTAAAATAGGTGAGATCCAAAAAAAGGCATACATTTTGTTATTTTTGATATTGGTCGACTATCCAAAAATTTATCGCTTTTCCACTTCAGTGCGTCTCGAAAAAAGGAGTTTCAAGTAAAGAGGAAATTAATATTATCAGAGGGTTTTATTTTTTATTTATCTAGACAGAACACACAAAACAACTATTTTATTACCTTAAAAAGCGAGCATTTGACAACATGTATGTTGCTTTTAACAATGTAAGGTTGTTATATATATATATATTTTGTATAAAAGTGAGAGTTTTTGAGATATTACAAATTACATTTTTTCGCTTTGTTAGACTATAGCATGTTAACGAATCATGAATTTAAAAAAACTGGTTTTAGTATGTCTTAGTTTTTAATCATGGTGGACATTGAAACTAAAATATACTCCCACTCTTAAAAAATTGATAGGAACCAAATATTAAACTATATAACTTTTGGATTAAAGCTTAATTCTCTAGTTCTAGTACATAACCTTACTCGCTGAAAGATGAAGGATTTACAGGAAAAAGGGGAAATGTAAATTTTTGATATTTTTAAGTTTGGCAACGCTGCATGTTCTTTTCAATGCATTCTTATTTGCTATCTACGCTAAATTGCAATAAGGCGAATGGACAAGATTTTATTGAGCTTCTAATAAACACCTTACAACGGTAAAAGGGAGACCGTTACAGCGAAACAGCGAAAGAAGGGAGGATGTCTTCGATGTATTATCATTATATTATTATTATAATTACGTAATGTTGCAAGCCGTTTAACTAATGACTATTAAGGAAACTGGCATGTATGAGATAGAAGAGGATAGAATTAATTAGAACATTAATAAGACGTCTATAATAATATAGGAGGTAGTGACAGATACACAGGATATAGATGTATAGGTCTTAAAAAAATATAGAACCTTGACTTTGTTATTGTTATATAAATAATTTGTGGTATCTGTCGATTAAGCATTATAAAAGACGTATTACATTAAAAAGATAGTCGTTGGTAATACTGTGGCAAGAAAATGTGTATGAAAATCAATTCTAAATAGAAAATAACCTTATAACTACCTCACCGTTTTATTTGTATGTTAGACATCTAACACTTCATATTAGCAATACAATTGTGGCCCCTATTATAGGTTAGTTAACCAAGGGTCCGTCCTATGGCATCTGTCACCTGTCAAAAACGACTGAGGATACAGTAACTAGATAATATTAAAATGTCACGAGACATGAATAATTATGTATTGCAACAGAAATATATAAATATTATCCTTATTTCCAAAAAAAAAAAAATGTGATATCTGATACATGCGAATATAAGATAGAAAAGGACAACACTAACTAAATATCAACCCAATTAGCACACTTAGAAAAAACCAATGTTGATCGGCCAGCAAGGTTAAAAGTTATAGTTTCACCATTAGCATTCATATATCTAAAGGGGAAAGACGAGATTGGGAAAAAAAATGAGTAGACAATAAAACAACCTTAGTAAAAAAATAATCTCTAACAAGTTAGAGACTTAAAAATTATAGGTATTATGTTTAAATTATGATAACATTCCTATGACAAGGGATCGCTTATAATAGACAAACTACGAAAAATTGGTTGCCCCCCCTTCCCTAAACGAGATAACAATAGATAAGAATTAACCTAAACATATCTATAAATAAAACAAATTTGTTAATACCTATACAATCTACAGCAGGTATGGTTTAAAGATCGCCGAGCTGTTAGTGAGAAAAATCTAATAAACCACCAAAAACTACAAAAAATTACCATTGAATCCATAAAATAGCTATTTAACAGTCCTTACGAAAGGTATAAAACGTTAAATACAACACTAAACTAACACAAAAACGGTCTTTGAATTCATAAAAAAAGTCTATTAAACAGCTCATAAAACAAGGTAAAAATATACATATTAAATAACTAATCAAACCAAAAAGCAGCTTTTGAATATATAAAAACTACTAATGAACGGTTGAAAGCTACTAATAAACGGAAAACTCTAAAAAAAAAATACTCAAAACGAGATATTTGACACGTATCAGATAGTAGTTTCAGTAAAATTAAGAGGAGAGGAGGTTATCATAGATACAGATGTGGTATCTGATTAATATATATACGCGAATATAAGATAGAAAAGGACAACACTAACTAAATATCAACCCAATTAGCACACTTAGAAAAACCGTTGTCGATCGGTCAGCAGGGTTTAAAAGTTATAGTTTCATCATTAGGATCCATATGTCTAAAGGGGAAAGACGAGATTGGGAAAAAATGGGTAGGCAATAAAACAACCTTAGTAAAAAAATAATCTCTAACAAGTTAGAGACTTAAAAATTATAGGTATTATGTTTAAATTATGATAACATTCCTATGACAAGGGATCGCTTATAATAGACAAACTACGAAAAATTGGTTGCCCCCCCTTCCCTAAACGAGAGAACAATAGATAAAAATTAACCTAAACATATCTATAAATAAAACAAATTTGTTAATACCTATACAATCTACAGCAGGTATGGTTTAAAGATCGCCGAGCTGTTAGTGAGAAAAATCTAATAAACCACCAAAAACTACAAAAATGACCATTGAATCCATAAAATAGCTATTTAACAGTCCTTAAGAAAGGTATAAAACGTTAAATACAACACTAAACTAACACAAAAACGGTCTTTGAATTCATAAAAAAAGTCTATTAAACAGCTCATAAAACAAGGTAAAAATATACATATTAAATAACTAATCAAACCAAAAAGCAGCTTTTGAATATATAAAAACTACTAATGAACGGTTGATAACTACTAATAAACGGAAAACTCTAAAAAAAAATACTCAAAACGAGATATTTGACACGTATCAGATAGTAGTTTCAGTAAAATTAAGAGGAGAGAAGGAGGTTATCATAGATACAGATGTGGTATCTGATTAATATATATACGCGAATATAAGATAGAAAAGGACAACACTAACTAAATATCAACCCAATTAGCACACTTAGAAAAACCGTTGTCGATCGGTCAGCAGGGTTTAAAAGTTATAGTTTCATCATTAGGATCCATATGTCTAAAGGGGAAAGACGAGATTGGGAAAAAAATGGGTAGGCAATAAAACAACCTTAGTAAAAAAATAATCTTTATCAAGTTAGAGATTTAAAATTATAGGTATTATGTTTAAATTATTATATACCCCCACTCCACCACTTTTCCACTATTATAAAAAGATCTAACCAAAGATGTTAATTTTGTTAATGTTAAAAAATTGAAAAAGCTAACTTTTTTTAGGAAATATTGCACCAAACCTATCTTCGAACTTAATGAACAACCAAGTTTACTAAAATCGATACCTAAATGTCGTTTTCATTATAATTCACCATCTATGTGTACACTTTCCAATGTATTTTATTTGTGTGATAATTTTTCATGAATGAATAAACAGATTTATTTAATTTATTATTGTTTTATTTCATTATATTTTAATTTTAATACATTTACATCATCATATAATTCTAATTTAACTAATTCTGTCACTAACTTTAAAAAGTTTTTAGTCTTTAAATAGTCTAAACAAACTTTGACTGCTTTTTTACATAAAAGCGAATGTTCACTATAGTTTATAAACAGCGATAAATCTTGAGCATCATTGTTCGTTTCAGTTAAACAAGTATGATATCGTGAACAAGCTTCTGAAATAATAAAGTCTTCACACATCTCACGAACTATGGTCTCCATATTTACACACAATCACTATCAGAATCTCCAGTGTGTTCTATATCATTTTCTGCAAATTTAATTATGAGCAATGCATCCTTTTGATCCTCTGGCACATATGGTTTTAAAGAGCACTCGCTGGTCTGCTAACCATAGCACTTTTTGTATTTATATTAATTTCTTTTATGAAATTACGTTCAATTTTTTTAACAGCCTCATATAAACTTACTGCTAATATTTTTGACATTACTATTACTATTGTTTGAATGTTTGTAATAAAACTAAATATTGAACTAGCACACAATAATATATTATTATTATGAATTGGCTTTTTCCCCCTTTTTAAGTCGGGCGAGGAGACATCCCTCCACCATTCCCCCACTCCTCTACCACTCCTCCCCCCCTCCCCATTCCAGGAGTGGGGGAATGGTGGAGGGATGTCTCCTCGCCCGACTTAAAAAGGGGGAAAAAGCCAATTCATAATAATAATATATTATTGTGTGCTAGTTCAATATTTAGTTTTATTACAAACATTCAAACAATAGTAATAGTAATGTCAAAAATATTAGCAGTAAGTTTATATGAGGCTGTTAAAAAAATTGAACGTAATTTCATAAAAGAAATTAATATAAATACAAAAAGTGCTATGGTTAGCAGACCAGCGAGTGCTCTTTAAAACCATATGTGCCAGAGGATCAAAAGGATGCATTGCTCATAATTAAATTTGCAGAAAATGATATAGAACACACTGGAGATTCTGATAGTGATTGTGTGTAAATATGGAGACCATAGTTCGTGAGATGTGTGAAGACTTTATTATTTCAGAAGCTTGTTCACGATATCATACTTATTTAACTGAAACGAACAATGATGCTCAAGATTTATCGCTGTTTATAAACTATAGTGAACATTCGCTTTTATGTAAAAAAGCAGTCAAAGTTTGTTTAGACTATTTAAAGACTAAAAACTTTTTAAAGTTAGTGACAGAATTAGTTAAATTAGAATTATATGATGATGTAAATGTATTAAAATTAAAATATAATGAAATAAAACAATAATAAATTAAATAAATCTGTTTATTCATTCATGAAAAATTATCACACAAATAAAATACATTGGAAAGTGTACACATAGATGGTGAATTATAATGAAAACGACATTTAGGTATCGATTTTAGTAAACTTGGTTGTTCATTAAGTTCGAAGATAGGTTTGGTGCAATATTTCCTAAAAAAAGTTAGCTTTTTCAATTTTTTAACATTAACAAAATTAACATCTTTGGTTAGATCTTTTTATAATAGTGGAAAAATGGTGGAGTGGGGGTATATAATAATTTAAACATAATACCTATAATTTTAAATCTCTAACTTGATAAAGATTATTTTTTTACTAAGGTTGTTTTATTGCCTACCCATTTTTTTCCCAATCTCGTCTTTCCCCTTTAGACATATGGATCCTAATGATGAAACTATAACTTTTAAACCCTGCTGACCGATCGACAACGGTTTTTCTAAGTGTGCTAATTGGGTTGATATTTAGTTAGTGTTGTCCTTTTCTATCTTATATTCGCGTATATATATTAATCAGATACCACATCTGTATCTATGATAACCTCCTTCTCTCCTCTTAATTTTACTGAAACTACTATCTGATACGTGTCAAATATCTCGTTTTGAGTATTTTTTTTTAGAGTTTTCCGTTTATTAGTAGTTATCAACCGTTCATTAGTAGTTTTTATATATTCAAAAGCTGCTTTTTGGTTTGATTAGTTATTTAATATGTATATTTTTACCTTGTTTTATGAGCTGTTTAATAGACTTTTTTTATGAATTCAAAGACCGTTTTTGTGTTAGTTTAGTGTTGTATTTAACGTTTTATACCTTTCTTAAGGACTGTTAAATAGCTATTTTATGGATTCAATGGTCATTTTTGTAGTTTTTGGTGGTTTATTAGATTTTTCTCACTAACAGCTCGGCGATCTTTAAACCATACCTGCTGTAGATTGTATAGGTATTAACAAATTTGTTTTATTTATAGATATGTTTAGGTTAATTTTTATCTATTGTTCTCTCGTTTAGGGAAGGGGGGGGGGGGCAACCAATTTTTCGTAGTTTGTCTATTATAAGCGATCCCTTGTCATAGGAATGTTATCATAATTTAAACATAATACCTATAATTTTTAAGTCTCTAACTTGTTAGAGATTATTTTTTTACTAAGGTTGTTTTATTGCCTACCCATTTTTTCCCAATCTCGTCTTTCCCCTTTAGACATATGGATCCTAATGATGAAACTATAACTTTTAAACCCTGCTGACCGATCGACAACGGTTTTTCTAAGTGTGCTAATTGGGTTGATATTTAGTTAGTGTTGTCCTTTTCTATCTTATATTCGCGTATATATATTAATCAGATACCACATCTGTATCTATGATAACCTCCTTCTCTCCTCTTAATTTTACTGAAACTACTATCTGATACGTGTCAAATATCTCGTTTTGAGTATTTTTTTTTAGAGTTTTCCGTTTATTAGTAGTTATCAACCGTTCATTAGTAGTTTTTATATATTCAAAAGCTGCTTTTTGGTTTGATTAGTTATTTAATATGTATATTTTTACCTTGTTTTATGAGCTGTTTAATAGACTTTTTTTATGAATTCAAAGACCGTTTTTGTGTTAGTTTAGTGTTGTATTTAACGTTTTATACCTTTCTTAAGGACTGTTAAATAGCTATTTTATGGATTCAATGGTCATTTTTTGTAGTTTTTGGTGGTTTATTAGATTTTTCTCACTAACAGCTCGGCGATCTTTAAACCATACCTGCTGTAGATTGTATAGGTATTAACAAATTTGTTTTATTTATAGATATGTTTAGGTTAATTTTTATCTATTGTTCTCTCGTTTAGGGAAGGGGGGGCAACCAATTTTTCGTAGTTTGTCTATTATAAGCGATCCCTTGTCATAGGAATGTTATCATAATTTAAACATAATACCTATAATTTTTAAGTCTCTAACTTGTTAGAGATTATTTTTTTACTAAGGTTGTTTTATTGTCTACTCATTTTTTTTCCCAATCTCGTCTTTCCCCTTTAGATATATGAATGTTAATGGTGAAACTATAACTTTTAACCTTGCTGGCCGATCAACATTGGTTTTTTCTAAGTGTGCTAATTGGGTTGATATTTAGTTAGTGTTGTCCTTTTCTATCTTATATTCGCATGTATCAGATATCACATTTTTTTTTTTTGGAAATAAGGATAATATTTATATATTTCTGTTGCAATACATAATTATTCATGTCTCGTGACATTTTAATATTATCTAGTTACTGTATCCTCAGTCGTTTTTGACAGGTGATAGATGCCATAGGACGGACCCTTGGTTAACTAACCTATAATAGGGGCCACAATTGTATTGCTAATATGAAGTGTTAGATGTCTAACATACAAATAAAACGGTGAGGTAGTTATAAGGTTATTTTCTATTTAGAATTGATTTTCATACACATTTTCTTGCCACAGTATTACCAACGACTATCTTTTTAATGTAATACGTCTTTTATAATGCTTAATCGACAGATACCACAAATTATTTATATAACAATAACAAAGTCAAGGTTCTATATTTTTTTAAGACCTATACATCTATATCCTGTGTATCTGTCACTACCTTCTATATTATTATAGACGTCTTATTAATGTTCTAATTAATTCTATCCTCTTCTATCTCATACATGCCAGTTTCCTTAATAGTCATTAGTTAAACGGCTTGCAACATTACGTAATTATAATAATAATATAATGATAATACATCGAAGACATCCTCCCTTCTTTCGCTGTTTCGCTGTAACGGTCTCCCTTTTACCGTTGTAAGGTGTTTATTAGAAGCTCAATAAAATCTTGTCCATTCGCCTTATTGCAATTTAGCGTAGATAGCAAATAAGAATGCATTGAAAAGAACATGCAGCGTTGCCAAACTTAAAAATATCAAAAATTTACATTTCCCCTTTTTCCTGTAAATCCTTCATCTTTCAGCGAGTAAGGTTATGTACTAGAACTAGAGAATTAAGCTTTAATCCAAAAGTTATATAGTTTAATATTTGGTTCCTATCAATTTTTTAAGAGTGGGAGTATATTTTAGTTTCAATGTCCACCATGATTAAAAACTAAGACATACTAAAACCAGTTTTTTTAAATTCATGATTCGTTAACATGCTATAGTCTAACAAAGCGAAAAAATGTAATTTGTAATATCTCAAAAACTCTCACTTTTATACAAAATATATATATATATATAACAACCTTACATTGTTAAAAGCAACATACATGTTGTCAAATGCTCGCTTTTTAAGGTAATAAAATAGTTGTTTTGTGTGTTCTGTCTAGATAAATAAAAAATAAAACCCTCTGATAATATTAATTTCCTCTTTACTTGAAACTCCTTTTTTCGAGACGCACTGAAGTGGAAAAGCGATAAATTTTTGGATAGTCGACCAATATCAAAAATAACAAAATGTATGCCTTTTTTTGGATCTCACCTATTTTAAGTATCATGAGTCGCTACTGATTTAAGTTAACAACTAACTTGATTCACCTATTCTTTTAACTTTCTCTATCTAAATTCTGAATATTATTTGTTGCTGCAAATCAATAACATTTGATTTTAGGATGTATCTTACTAGGGAAAACGCACTATATAATTCTATTTTTAATAAATACCTAAGGTTTTGTCTTAATATGATTCTACGTTCTGTTAATTTTATACGGAGAACTATATTAGATTAATAAATAAAACAATAACTTTGTTTCAAAATCTCTAACTCGTATAGAGATTTATTTATTTATTTATATATATATATTTTACCGTTACAAATTATTTTTAAAATAATTTTCTTCTTTTTGAAATTTGATGTATTAAATTGTTTTGTTTAGTATTGTTTACATAGTCTAAAACCATTGCCGTTTTTCTTTGTTTAAATATTGATAAGAGATTTTCATAATCTTCGATTTGTTCTTTAGCCAAGGTTTTCTTTTTTTCTACTTCCTGAATTAGTTTGTTAACTTCGTTGATTTTTTTGAGGTGAATCAGCCATCTATGATTTCTCTCTTCTGGTTGATAAGGTTCGACTTGATCCATTGGAGTGATTGAATCGTCTGGAACTATTGGAATTTGCGTCTCAGATGCTTGAGTCTCGGCTGCTTGCGTCTCAGGAATTTGCGTCTCAGATGCTTGAGTCTCGGCTGCTTGCGTCTCAGGAACTTGTGTGTCCGGAGAAAAGGGTTGAAGTAGCGTTTCCCAATCCTCTTCCTCTCCATTTAAATAATCTTGTAGATTTGTTGTTGCTTGATGGGTTTCAGACAGCGACGGAGAATTAATAGGAGTTTTAAATTCTTCGGGTGTACTTGGACGATCAAAATAAAACTCCATTTTTGGTTTGGGAACAACGTCTTCAAAAGCATCTTTTGATTTAACTATAATATTTTTTAATATTGTGATATTTGGTTTTCGCGACATTTAAAAAATTAATTTGTAACGGTGAATTATATATATATTTATACTCTCTAGGCGAGCTAGAGATTGTGAATGTTTCTGAAGCAAATCCAACCAGCTTATATATTTTAACCAAAGTCAAAAAATGTAGTAGTTGATGAACTGAGTTGGCCGATTGACCATCCAATGAACTGGGAAGTTGTATGTATTTATTAAAAAATACAACTCGCTGCGGTGATCGGATAATGAACTAGGAAATGCATTGAATAATTTGTAATCGTTTCATACAGGAGGGTATTTAATTTTATTTGTTTATAATAATTTGAGCTATGAAGGATTGACAACAGTGTAAAAAAATCAAACTGTATTCTTCATTCATACTTTATTTTAGTTTCTATTTAACCGACTAACAAACACATTCGTATAATAAAACCAATCATTATCAACATCTTTAAGATATTATATTATTATGATTTCATATCGCTTCTAACAAGGAAATAGTTATAATAGGGTGTGTTTTTTTTTTTCTATGTTACTAAGTTTAATGTTAGTATAAATTAGCTTATATCTAATACCTCTCTGAATTTTGTAATTTTTAAATGAAGTACGGAAATAAAACTTGTTTTGCTTAGGGGCCTATCGAGTTAGCAGTGGTCGTCGCGAGTTCAATGAAATGTGTTAATGACTTTGCGAAAAAATGCAGTAGTTGAACTGAGTTGGCCGATTGACCATCCAATGAACTGGGAAGTTGTATGTATTTATTAAAAAATACAACTCGCTGCGGTGATCAGATAATGAACTAGGAAATGCATTGAATAATTTGTAATCGTTTCATGCAGGAGAGTATTTAATTTTATTTGTTTATAATAATTTGAGCTATGACGAAATTAAGGAAGTATTGACAACAGTGTAAAAAAAATCAAACTGTATTCTTCTTTCATTCATTCTTTATTTTTATTGGCCCAGTTTCTACTTAACCGACTAACAAACACGTTCGTATAATAAAACCGGTCATTATCAACATCTTTAAGATATTATATTATTATGATTTCATATCGCTTCTAACAAGGAAATAGTTATAATAGGGTGTGTTTTTTTCTATGTTACTAAGTTTAATGTTAGTATAAATTAGCTTATATCTAATACCTCTCTGAATTTTGTAATTTTTAAATGAAGTACGGAAATAAAACTTGTTTTGCCTAGGGGTCTATCGAGTTAGCAGCGGTCGTCGTGAGTTCAATGAAATGTGTTAATGACTTTGAATGGATATTATTTAATTTTCAACCTTATGTGAGTAAAAATTATTTATCTAATATTATTTTATCAAAAACTTATATTAGACATTAAAATAACAAAACCTTGTTACAAAAGTTACCTACTTTTATTTCTACATCCAGTCTATTGTAGTAAATAAAGCATGGTAGGGAAATTTGTAAACTGATGTTATTTTTATAGGCACTAGGTAATTTTTCCCCATATTTTTAGAAGTTCATAGGAAGTTGTATGTTTTATTAAATATTTTTCAAAGCTGACATTTTTTAATTCATCACTGGAAAGGTCGCCTAAATTTTTCTCTCTATATGTGCCAATATAATAACCACAGAAGGACAGCAATAATTATTTCCTTACATCGTGATAGAATAAGTTTAGGAATTGATGGTTGATGTTCTGATTTTTGGGGTTCCTCTATTTTTAAGTTTCTTTGTTGGTATCTTACATAATTGCATGTTATTCTTCCTTTTAATATGGTATGATCTATTAGGACAAGATTCCTTCTTATGTCTATACACGTTTGATTGATGACTGAATGTTTTATTGCAATCGTCACATAATTGCATGTTATTCTTCCTTTTAATATGGGGTGATCTATTAGGACAAGTTTCCTTCTTATGTCTATACACGTTTGATTGATGGCTGAATGTTTTATTGCAATCGCTAC
The DNA here is from genome assembly GCA_963969555.1 of Polydrusus pterygomalis. Lineage (NCBI taxonomy): Eukaryota > Metazoa > Arthropoda > Insecta > Coleoptera > Curculionidae > Polydrusus > Polydrusus pterygomalis. Next base: position 23,113,517 of record OZ018384.1, on the reverse strand, counting down.
ACTGATACATCTTGTGTAACTGGTCTTAACAATACTGTACGAAAATTACTATTAACTATTATTTTTTAAACTGAACAACGACTGCTTTTTACAACAACAAAGTGGGGTGTGGTGTTGGGGGGAGTGTTGTATTGGTAGGTTTGGGTGTGGTGGAAGGAGGATTGCAATTTACCCATCGGTTTGGGTGTGGTGGTGGGGGGGAATGTTGTACTGGTAGGTTTGGGTGTGGTGGTAGGAGTGGGGGGAGGAGTGGGGGGAGGAGTGGGGGGAGTGTTGTATTGGTAGGTTTGGGTGTGGTGGTAGGAGTGGGGGGAGTGTTGTATTTGTAGGTTTGGGTGTGGTGGTAGGAGTGGGGGGAGGAGTGTTGTATTGGTAGGTTTGGGTGTGGTGGTGGGGGGGTGTCTGTATATCCATATCCATGGATGGTTTCGAAACGCTTACTATTCCCTACTTTTAACCAGACCTTTACAACTTATATCTTATTATTTTATTTATCATATCAACAATTATTCGCGATTAAACATAAAAACATAAGGAAACTAATAAGCTCCATCTTTATTTATCAAGCCTGTTAAAAATATGTACCTATATATCCCAAAAAACTTTAAGATTAAAAATTTTACATCTATTATTCATATTATAATTAATTGATTATCATAATAATTACCGTTCGTACTCCTTTGGAAAAGTAAATAAACTTAATCCTTGGCCGGTTTTGACTGAACAATACGGGTAGGCACAATAATATCCAGACCTTTTACAACACAGAACGAAAACAAAATAATATCACAATTAGCTAGGCGCAACGTCAGCTCGCGGACTAAACACAATTTAGACGAGCACATGTTTTTTAGCGATACACAACATCTTTGCGACATGCGCGTACCAAAACAGGACCCGCAAAACGCCGAGCTGTCGCTTCTCGTTGGCTGTGTGTTCTCTGGTTAAAATGCACAAACGAAGACTTTGGTGGGGGAGAAGAGTGGTTAGCTGCTAGATAGAGAATTTCTAAAGAGACACTTATTAACTTCGATTGGTACGGTAAGCACCTAAATTCAAGAGTCATCATAAGTTTATTTTCTGCAGGTTTTCTTCAAAATTAATTCAAATAGCAAAACAAATGGTATTGGGTTAAATAAGTTTAATTTTATTTGTGTGGATTTAATTTGTGTAACAATTTAAAATTCAGGGAATGTTTTTTAAAGGGTGTTAAGTTCTTAAAGACCAAGTTTATTTTCTTTAGTTTTTTATTTTGTTGGGTTACTCTAATTTGGGAATGCTTGTTGGTTTTTTTTATATACAGAGCAAAATATATTTTTCAGACTGTAGTTATGGTAAACAACAAAAATTATTTTAATGATATAGGAAGATAATTTTAAATTACTAATTTTTCTTTATTAAATAATTTGAGAATCTTTATTAAATAATATTAGAAACTTTATCAAATTTAAATAACCAAAATATAAATAATTCTCATATTTTCTTACATGACATTTGTTCGGTTATCCCACTTGTCTTGGATATCACCGCTTATGTCTTTAAATAAACAAAATATAAATAAATCTCCTATTTTCTTACATGACATTTGTTCGGTTATCCCACTTGTCTTGGATATCACCGCTTATGTCTTTAAATAAACAAAATATAAATAAATCTCCTATTTTCTTACATGACATTTATTCGGTTATCTCACTTGTCTTGGATATCACCGCTTATGTCTTTAAATAACCAAAATATAAATAATTCTCATATTTTCTTACATGACATTTGTTCGGTTATCCCACTTGTCTTGGATATCACCGCTTATGTCTTTAAATAAACAAAATATAAATAAATCTCCTATTTTCTTACATGACATTTGTTCGGTTATACCACTTGTCTTGGATATCACCGCTTATGTCTTTAAATAAACAAAATATAAATAAATCACATATTTTCTTACATGACATTTGTTCGGTTATCCCACTCGTCTTGGATATCACCGCTTATGTCTTTAAATAAACAAAATATAAATAAATCACCTATTTTCTTACATGACATTTGTTCGGTTATCCCACTTGTCTTGGATATCACCGCTTATGTCTTTAAATAAACAAAATATAAATAAATCTCCTATTTTCTTACATTACATTTGTTCGGTTATCCCACTTGTCTTGGATATCACCGCTTATGTCTTTAAATAAACGAAATATAAATAAATCTCATATTTTCTTACATGACATTTGTTCGGTTATCCCACTTGTCTTGGATATCACCGCTTATGTCTTTAAATAAACAAAATATAAATAAATCTCATATTTTCTTACATGACATTTGTTCGGTTATCCCACTTGTCTTGGATATCACCGCTTATGTCTTTAAATAAACAAAATATAAATAAATCTCATATTTTCTTACATGACATTTGTTCGGATATCCCACTTGTCTTGGATATCACCGCTTATGTCTTTAAATAAACAAAATATAAATAAATCTCCTATTTTCTTACATGACATTTGTTCGGTTATCCCACTTGTCTTGGATATCACCGCTTATGTCTTTAAATAAACAAAATATAAATAAATCCCCTATTTTCTTACATGACATTTGTTCGGTTATCCCACTTGTCTTGGATATCACCGCTTATGTCTTTAAATAAACAAAATATAAATAAATCTCATATTTTCTTACATGACATTTGTTCGGTTATCCCACTTGTCTTGGATATCACCGCTTATGTCTTTAAATAAACAATAAAGAAATCTAATATTTTTTCTCACTATTAAAGGAGAAAAATAATCAACCTATAGCAACAAAATTCTTAATCAATTTTACGTTATTTACTATATATTATTGAAGCAACCTAAATTGACTTAAACAAAGGGTAGGGAAAGATTAAATATAATACCATAATGGAATTTTGATACTAATTATATATTTCACAACGATTTTAAAATTTATATTTTAATTTTTAGAGAGTAACAAAAATTTTAATTATTAAAATGCCATCAGAAGGTGAAAGGGAGAGAAACAGTTTCACTGACCTTCCAGGTTAGCAATTTTTAATGACAATTAAGATTATTGTTATTATCATTTATTTCTACCCAAAGTTAATTATGGCTTTAAAACAGTAACAAAGTTTTTTTTTGTATCTGTTGTTAAGACCAAATGAAATAAAACTCAACAAACCTCACGATTAACAAACCAAAAGAACCCTAATTGTTTTTTTCATAACTGAGTTTATGTGAGTTTTCCTAAATGATTTAAGTTCAGGGTTATCCTATTACCATGCTCTCCCTTCGCGCTGTTACGGAGCCGACAGCCTCACGCTGGGCGTAGCAACGAGATTAATCTCGTGGGGATGTGGGGATTTTTATCAGGCAGGAAAAAGCCCTCTCATTTTCTTATGTTATGTGCTAGTCCAAAGCAACGATACCAGCGTTCTGATGTTTAAACAAAAGGTGGCAGTTTTTGCTTCTTTTATGAGTAACTTTAAAACCTAAATCTTAACCTTAAATTCTGTAGGAGGTTGTACAGGGAACAGTGAATGACTCGTTCTTTTGATACAGACTTGTCGGTTCACAATGTTTCCTTCAACGTGGGACAGCCCGCCGACAGCCGGGTCCAGCAACTGTGTGAGGGGAACCTATAGAGAAGGGCTACTGCCCTGGGCGACAGCCCCATAGTCTCGTCCGGTGCACTGGGTAGGGAAACTTTTGGAAACGTGGTCGAGAGTGCGTTACAGGAGCTTTCTTCTGTACAACTGACAACTTTTGTTATAAATTTTCTTTTATTTTTTTTTAATAGCGAAGAATTCTGCCTTCCTGTCGTGTTTCAAAGTTTTCTTTAAAATAGTGTTTATTCAACTAACGGCCATAATAGCTTTTGGTTAATTTTTGTCCACTCAGTATAATACTTCAATTAGTATTTTTCAGCGAACCTGACGAACACAACGTAGGGTCGGCCATAGATTCTTGCCCGAATCTAGACGGTCACGCCCGAGCCTATTTCTCTATTGTATGTGAGACATGCTAATGCATTATTTTATGTATTTGAATGTCACATGTAGAATTCTGGAATAGGTGAATAGACTCAATACCATGAGTCGTGCAAATAACACTTTTGTGTTAAATCAGACCTCCAAGGGCACACATTTTTTTGTTGAAATAATAATAATAATAATAATAATAATAATAATAATAATAATAAAAACTAATTTTTATTTTTTTCAGCTTTGCAGGTTATTATTAATTTAATTAACCTATTTTAATAACCCACTAATTACTATTTCTTTCAGCTTTTTACTCCGGTCATATGAGCCGGGGGCCGTAAGGTTACACTGTTTTATCTTTTAAAGGGTGGAGAGAGAAATAATTCGTACATGTAGAATGGTATTTTAGCACTAAAATATTAAAGATATAATACATGGTATATTTATTACTTACAGTCTTTTCATGTTCTTAACAAACATTTTTGATCACAGCAAACGTATAACCAAACGTTCAGAATATATTTAGATACCTGAACGTTTTTGGTAAAATATTTCCTTCAAAAACAAAACGAGCTTTTTCAAATTAAGATACGTTAATGATATAAGAAATTATCTTTCTTTACAAGCTCAGACACTTGGACTTATAAAAAACAATCGACTAATTACTGCCCACTTTGCTATAATCTGGGTAAATAGAAATACTTTTAGTTGATTTCCGAAACCAAAAAATTTATATACATTTCTCACATAAAACGTTGATTTGTGAATGAATTTTAAACAGTTTGAGGTTAATTTACAAACCTTAGAATGTTTTAAAATTTGGATTAGGATAATCATGCTTTAATGTACTAAACTGATTTAACAGATAAAAAAATTAGGTAAAATTAAAAACCATTTGCAGCAAACACCCTAGATAAGGTGAAATAAAGGTTGTGTTGTTTCTAGGAATGCACAGGGTGTTTTATTAAGGGCCATATCTCGGAAACTACTAAGCATTGAAACTTGGGGAATAAATTTTATGATTAAAGTGGTCATGAGAAAATTCTGGAAATTATTTTTAAGTCCCGCATTTTGCCACAAGGGGGCACAATTGAAAATTAATTTTTAAAATTCTAAATTTTTCCGAAAATTCCTATATTATGGTATACCTCTGGTTACATCATTAGAAAGAATAGATAATTCAAAATATACGGCAAGCCTATAGTTTTGATTAGGTAAGAAGTAATTCAAAAATAATCAAGGAGAAACTTTTGTCAACACCTATCAAAATTAAATCTGCCGATTTTGTTTCACGGCTATCTAGATTTATTTTTTAAAACATCATATTTTGCCTAAATTAGAAGTTTTCCATGATTATGTCATTAATTCTAAAGTAGTTTTTGGGCCATTGGAATAATGAGTAACAAACCCACACATAAAAGAATCATAAAGTTTAAAAATATTTTTTTGTCGTGGCCACGAAGCTATAAAAACAATTTCTTCGATAAAAGTGTTAAAAATTATTTAATAATAACTTTGAAACCAACAAAGATATCGAACTGCAGTCTTCACATTTTTTCTTGCAAATTAAATATTCTTTCCGATTATGATGTCATAGTTATACTTACCGTATGATTTGAATTTTCGGGATAAAATCGAAAAAACTGTTATTATTACAAATTGCGCCCTCTAGCAATTTTATTAGAAACTGTCGTGTATTGCTGGATACGGCAATTAAAAGTACTCACCTTTCTCTTCCAAACAAGCTTAAATTTAGCAAAATCGGATAAGTCGTTTAGAAGTTACAGCGATTTTAATGATTAAACATTTAATAGCTTCCCCCACTTTTATCAAAGTCGGTACGCCAATGAGCCTTAAACCAAAATGATGTAGAATTGCCTAAGCTTTCTAATGGTATAATCAGAGTTATACCTTAATATGGGAATTTTCGGAGAAATTTAGAATTTTAAAAATTAATTTTCAATTATGCCCCCTTGCGGCGAAATGCGGAACATAACAATAATTTCCAGAATTTTCTCATGACCACATTAATCATAATTTTTTTTCCCCAAGTTTCTATGTTTCCGAGATATGGCCGGTGGCCACCCTCAAGGTTTTTTAACATTTATTTATATTGAATAATAATTACCGAATTTAAATACTGTACGCCCCTGACGTAACCTATTTTAAAATTTTTAAATCTTTTTGTAAACACTTCAATGTTTTATTTCAATAAGCTTGCTAACTAGGAATCTTTCGACTACATAAAACGCAGTATTTGAGGGTTAAATTATGTTAAGCAAGTTCAAACAGTTGCTGCACGTCACTGGTTTAATCAAATTATGTACATGTGCATATAATTTTGTAGGTAATTTGATTGGTCTTCATTTTATTGGCATTCTCTCTGATCCCTAGCATTTTTCACCAAAGGCTACCGTTTTCGCGATATTTAGCAAAAACATAAAAAAATATACCTTTGGGGGTGGTTAGTATGTTAATCTACTAATTTTTAAATATAAAAAGAAAAACAGAGTAGGTATACCTAATGTGAACTTAAAGCAATGAGTATAAAGGATAGATATTAATGTATTGGATCAAAAGAAAAAAAAAATACAGATCCCTGTGGCGAGTAAGAACATTATGTATATCAGAACCCTTAGTAAGTTTGTTAAAAAGGTAAGAAGAAAGTTCCATTAGTATAATTTTGTAAACCAAATGTAAGATATGAAGTACATAACGCTCTTTGATAGTAAGTCATCTTGATTCGATCAAATAAGGCGAGATATGATCGAATTTGCGGATGTTAAAGCTAAATCTAAGACAAGCGTTTTGAAGTTTCTACAAGCTATTTTTATCTTTTTGAACCAAAGCAGGCCAGTAGACAACGTCACATTAACCTAGATGGGATAAAATTTGAGTATCGTTAGACGTAATTTAGTATGCGTATCAAAAATATCTCTATGCATATATAAGGGGTTTTAATTTAGTGTCTGTTTTTTGAATTAATGAAGAAATATGATCCGAATATCTAAACTCAGAATGAATATTCAGTCCTAGATTTTTACATGTATTTATAGGCTCTCAGTGCCGTTATCAAGGATTTGAAACACAGGATTTTCAACTATAGAAGATTTGCACTTACCAAATACTACGAGCTCAGTTTTCTTCTCGTTTAGAATTAAATTATGGGATTTAGAGATATCCGAAAATATCATCCGCAAACTGATGGGACTCACAATGATTAGGAAACTTGGAGAAATCAGAAGTATAAATTGAGAATAAAACAGGGCCCAAAATACTGCCTTGAGCCACACCTCTGCAAATAAAATGCATTTGGGAAGGACTATTACTAATTATTACCCGCTGGGATATGCCTGTGTTTCAGAAAAATATGATTCAAAAAATTGTAATGCTACATCACCCAGGCCAAAAAATGTCAGTTTAGTAAGTAGTATATCATGCCCAATTGCATCAAAAGCCTTGCTATAACCGAGGAGAATAAGGCAATTACAGTGGTTATTATCCCAATCTCCTAAAATGTCGTCAGTTATATTTAACAAGGCTGTTTAACAAGGTCAAATGTGTCTTAAGTATGAAACAATACGAATAAAATGAAAATTTACCTTGGTACCCAAACAGGACTTCCGCCATTTTCTTCGCACTCTTCTTCGGGATGGCGTTGCAAAGGTAGGGTTTTCGTCCTCTGGAGTGTCAATCTAATGTCTTTTATCGCTGCTTCTACATCATTATTTTCGCTACCGCTAATCATTCGATGGGGCGCCGGTGCGGGAGGTGGAGGGGTTTTCTCTGTTGAATAACATAGGCCAAGTGTAAGTCAAGATCGCGTGATAAGTGCATATAACCACGACGCCATAATAAAGATCCTTGTTATGTACTAGTATAGTGCACAGGTGTAAAAATGATTTTTATGGTAAGTATTTAAAAAAAAGTTGATTAGAAAATTGTTTTAAGTATTATTTGATAGATAAGCTATACGGGATTATGCACGACGAGCGTACAATAAAACTTTTTAAAAATAACTGCCCTTTTTATGTATTTTTGTTTTATTGGTCAAGAAGTTTTAAAAACGAACAATAAACGATTTTGAATATTATTAAGTATTTAAATGTAACAGTGAAATACTAACATGAAGAGTTCGAAAAGCAGTGCTTATCCCATGCGTGTGACTTTATCTTCTTTAGTAATAGTACCATGCCCTGGATGTATTCGCATATACCATGAATATAATCTACTAAACTGTTTATTTAAAAATAATTTTATTCTTACCCACTGAATCAGTCTGTGAGAGGTTTAATGGTTCTTCAAAGCTATTTACACAACTATTAATATCTGTGGGTGATGTGGCTATACATTCGTTTTGAGGGGATATACCATTTTCACTAGGCTTTATGCCTGATTTCGCTTTACACATTCCTGTAAAAAGGTAAAGTTACAAAGTTACAAAGACCAAAATTTTCCAGTTTTTTAATACAAACATTATTTAATTGATGCGGCAATATCGTTGTGAAATTAAAAGTGCATACGACGCCGCAGAGAGAAAAAAAACAGATTCGGCATATATCTTTTTAGTGGTAAACTCAGATTCTTCAAACATAGAATAAAATTTGAAGAAATAGTCATAACAAGTAAATTTAAAAGGAAATAAATGAGACACTTTAAGTCTTCCTAAATTCTCTACATGTTTCAAATGTATAAACATCCATCATCAGGAAAATAGAAAAACAAAATTTAGAGATATAAAAGGAGAAGAAAAAAGACCTTGGTTACGAGCTAAGGTATTTGAAGAAACTTCAAAGTTAACTATCAAAAATGATAAACTTATGAAGGAAGACCATTCGTAAAGAATAGAAAGCAATCATTCGGGAAACCAAGTCAGAAAATTAGCATTGAAGCAAGCTATGTATAAATGTAAAAATATATTGTTGTTAAAAGAAGAAACTGTAGTAGAGGAGGATCCGAAATGCATCAGAGTAAAAAGTAAAGGGTCAATTATATTAACCATGACAAAAAAAAAACAGATAATAAATGGAAGCACACAAGAGTGAGCAAGCACATCAAGTTTGAGAAAGAAGAAATCATTATAAAAAATATAAGACTGGCAAAATAAGAACGGCCCTCTCTCAAAGAGACCTTACAGCTTTCGCAAAAAAAATATTGTTAGTGAATGCTGCCGAGAGAAATCTTTGGAAATTATTTTTAGGTTCACATAAAACATTAGGGTATTCTCGTTATGGTGCCGAATTAAGAGGTACCGAAAATATTCATACTTTCATCCTTAGGGCATGCCGAATCTTTTTCGTTATAAACCTTTTACTCTATCTTCTAAAACAAAATGGTGGGCAAACATCAAAATTTACTTTGTATAAAAACTAGTTATTTCGTTTGGGCTGAACGGATTTTAACAAATTTGGTCTTATTAGATAAAGTTTTTCTTCCTCTATTCATTGAGCTTCGGGTAAACTGGGGTTTTAATACAGGCAGCTATACTGGCACTCGGGATAAAAATTACAGCTGGAGAAAAATTCTGATATATCACCAGATCTTCTGGGTCAATGCCATCTAACTAAGTGGTTGTGACAAATTAATAACCTACATGGCGATCTTAATGTACAATATGTCAAGTGAAATAAAACATAGGGTTTACAAGTATGAGTGCTTAGTGACACGAGCCATGTAGATAAACCTTTGGGAAGCCATTGGGTAAACTTTAGTACATTAGACAATAGATCAAAACAATCAATGATTGGTCTGATCTAATAGTTAATATTATTTGCACAACATTATTAAATTTAAATATAAAGTTAGGTTTTTCTACTTTTCGATCCAAAAATCGAAATAAAAACGATTATTAAAAACATTTACTTTGAAACTTAATATTCTTTATAAATTTGTGTTCTAGTACTCTTTCGAAATGTTTAATTTATTTATAAAATTAATTATTTAAAAAAAAAACTTTACCTTGATTTATTTCCCTTTCAATTTCCGTGATTTGTCGTTTCATGAGCATAACTGTAGGATTATTGTTATCCGTATCACTGGCATGCCCTGATGAAAGGCCATCTTCCAAAACGGGCATACTTGAATATAGCCTAAGAGTATCTCCAGGCACCGCTAAATCGGTGTTTGATCCTAAAAGGCCACGAAAGTGTTTTTAAGTAATAATAATGGGAGTATTTTTGTTGGGCCATTTCAGAACCTTTTCAATATATGTACCGGGTAAGTCAACTATTGCGAGGAGTAATTTTATGCCTTAAAGATAAGATTGTCGATAACAAATGTCTTTGTTGTCGTATGGTCAAGTCATATCCACTATAAAATATTTAAAATCTGATTTAGGTACAGGGTACTTTCTTTCTACGTCTAAAGTAGGAAAACTCATTATTGAAAAATGTCACTTTTATCAAATGGAGCACCCTATATATTGAAACTCTTCAATTATTGTAAAAAATATCTAATAGTTTTTGAAATACACTACGCCCATTAATTATCGAATATTAAAAAATGCACCCTCAAATTAATAAGCTGTAATTTCGTTAATAATGAATCAATTTTGAACTTTTTTTTTTTAATTATAGATATAAGATTCTCGTGTTTAGCGCAGAGTGGTTTGCGTCCTGACACGCCTTATTGTACGGGGTAGCGCATAAACTCTGGATGCATGTAAATTTCCTTAAATTTAAAACTGACATACAGTAAAGTCCGCTTATAACGAACCCGTTTATAACGAACTTCCGGTTAATACGAACCATTTTCCCTTATATGAAAAATCATCCATAAACACCCATACTTTTTTTACCGGTTACAACGATCCCGCTTATACCGAACTTCCGGATATAGCGAACCTATTTTTACTAATCTAGAATATGTCTTTTTCTTTTAAAACAAACTTGTCTCGATTTGGAGACGATTGGTAGCGGGGATTGCCGGAGATCGTGGGACTTCCCCGACTTTGTTGGTCGAGTATAGTAATTTATTCTTTTGCGATCGCTGCTTTGCTTTTGTCAAGTTACGTAAATGAAGCGCCATAAAATGGAAAAGCAAAAACGTAAAGCTTTTACACTAAAATAAAAGTATGAGATAATTTAAAAAATACAAAGTGGAGTGAAACAGAGTGAGATTTGTAAGGATTTAAATCTTCAGAAATCATTAGCCGAGAAACCATTGCCAACTGCTTTAAGCATGGAGGAATTTTAAGAAAAGAAGGTGAATATGACTAAGATGATGATGATTCTCCACTTAACCAATGACTAGAAAAAATCAGCAAGAATCAGAATCCCATAACGAATACGTAAGCATTGATCATGGCATTGTAGCAAGAGAAATGTTGACCGATGAGCAAATTATAGACGCCGTAACCTCAAACACGGGTTTAAGTGATAAGGAGGAAGATAATGACCTTGGTGAAATCGATTATGCTAAAGACACCAATGTTTACGTTCCAACCATCCCTAAAATGGAAAAAAATGTCGGAGTATCGTAATTTTCTGGAATCACGCCAAGTTCCTGATCAAGTATGGGCATCTTTTTGTAACCTTGAAAATACATTAACAGCTTATATTTTTGTAGCACACACAAACAAAAATAACAGATTTTTTTAAATAGTTAGTTTTACTTGAGTATTTATAGTATGAACTTTCCTAGTTACAAGATAAATACATACATATACATATGCATTACTATACTATGTACCTATATGTACTTATGGATTTTGATACTTTTGAATTTTTTTAAAATTTATACTTAAGAATATAAAATATTTGTTGTATTGTTTTTAGTTTTATTAATATTTGGTACCAATAATAAAAACCAAAAAAAAGGAACAAAATTTATTCATTACTGGATATAACGAACTTCGGATATAACGAACCATATTCTGTACATTTTTGAAGTTCGTTATATGCGGACATTACTGGATCTTACATAAAATTTGAATTTAATTTATTTTTTAAACGAAAGCAATAAGACATCTATCTGCGCTAGAAACTGGCCAAAAAGTTTCACCATGCCACTAGAGGCAAAGAAAAAATACCATTTCCTCGAAATAAATTCTGTTGCCGAAAAAATGTTCCGTAAATAATCAATGAGTCATTTTATCACTTTTGGCTTTTAAGTTTCGAATAAAAAACATGTCAACAAATAAAGTCTATAATACAGGGTGGCACGCAAAAACTTATCCATTTAATTCGTTCACAGAATTTATCCCTGAATTTGTATTTGTATTATTATTTTTGTATTTTTAATTTTAAGCAATTTAATTAAATGGTTAGATATTTCCGTAGCACTCTACAGAGTAGTACATTATAGACTTTATTTGTTGACATGTTTTTTATTCTAAATTTAAAAGCCAAAAGTGATAAAATTACTCATTGATTATTTACGAAACATTTTTTCGGCAACAGAATTTATTTCGAAGAAATAGTATTTTTTCTTTGCCTCTAGTGTCATGGCGAAACTTTTTGGCCAGTTTCTAGCGCAGATAGATGTCTAATTGCTTTCGTTTAAAAAATAAATTAAATTCAATTTTTATGTAAGATAAGTCAGTTTTAAATTTAAGGAAATTTACATGCATCTAGAGTTTATGCGCTACCCCGTACAATAAGACGTGTCAGGACGCAAACTATTCAGCGCTAAACACTAGAATCTTATATCTATAATTAAAAAAAAAAATTCAAAATTGGTTCATTATTAACGAAATTACAGCTTATTAATTTGAGCGTGCATATTTGAATATTCGATAATTAATGGGCGTAGTGTATTTTAATTTTTAGGAATTTTCTGTTATCGTTATAGCATCTTTTGTCAATGGATCTCAGTAGCCATCGAAAATAAATAATGTTAATGGAAGACATTACCAATCATATTTGTGTCAAAGTTAAGGTGGGATTAACGACGCCATTTTCTATCGACTATTTATGATTCGCATGCGCACTGCAGTGCTGTGTTGATCAGAGTAGTTATTTTTATGGTTTTGGCGTACGAATGGAGATTGTGATGTACACGTACAGCTTTGTATATTATACTTACTTACTCATTATTTTGTTATCGGGTTGTTAGTAATCATTTTTGTAAAACATGCAAATAAAGTATCGGACACGAGTTAGTCATTCTTAGCAGGCAGGGAGAATAACTTGTAGACGACAGAAAATATACAGGGTGTCCCGAAATTAGCTGACAATATTTTAAGGGGATAAAGTACATTCAAAAATAAGACTAAAATCCTCTATTAATATACCTTCAAAAACGCTTCTTTATGGGGCTAGAGCCCCCCGAATTGGAGCTATGACAAGCATTTTTTTTACAATATCTCAGAAACCGATTAGGTTATCAAAGCAAAATTTGATACATGTTTTACCCATAGCTAGACACAATAAATGGTTTCATTAGCTTAACCGTATTTCTTCCAGTGGCGTCCTACTGGGTAGGTAGTTGGGAGGATATTGCCCTAAGTTTTTTATTTGTAGGATTTTTTAACTTTAGGTGAAATTTTTAGAAGCCTTGAAGTCTTTTGTTGAAAAAAGGTACTCATGTTTCATTGCGGTAGGATTCACCATTTTCCAGTAAAACCGATTTTAAAATTTTCGGTTTTTTGAAATCCGGTGAAAAGGCTAAGGTTTTTTTTGCATATCTCAGCAAACACTTAATATTAAAACATGAAATTTATTAGAAGTTCTACTAGCGACAAATAATAATATTACATAATCATAGGGGATTTATTAGATAATTTCCTACTGGATTTACGTTTAGGGCACTTCTTTCCACATGATGGGGCACCTGCTCACTACGGACGTCAAATGAGGAATTGGCTTGAAGAAAATTACCAGATGGGTTGGAAGCCATAGCCTGGCTACCAAGATCACTTGATTTAAATCCCCTTGATTATTATTTTTGGGGACACATGACTGGTACTTGCTTAAGAATTAGTTTCCCGTGTGGTTCACAATCAAATTTGATTTGCAATTTGTTATTATTTTTTGTTGTATTTTAAAACTCTCTTAAAATCTCCATGAAAATAAATATTTAAAAAACAAAGGAATCTAAAAATATGTTTAATTTAAAAAAGTTGCATTCTGTCAAATTACAATAAAGGAAGGTTTTATTAACAAAAAATTTAAAATAAAAAAAAAATACATTAAAACTATGAAATTAAAAAAAAATAATAGTAATATTTACTTAAGGCTCCACCCGTGCGACGTCACTGGAAAAATATTTTAAAGTAACATCCTTTAATACATATGCCTTGTCGCTAGTAGAAGTTCTAATAAATTTCATGTTTTAATATTAAGTGTTTGCTGAGATATGAAAAAAAAACCTTAGCCTTTTCACCGGATTTCAAAAAACCGAAAATTTTAAAATCGATTTTACTGGAAAATGGTGAATTCTACCGCAATGAAACAAGAGTACCTTTGTTTAACAAAATACTTCAGGGCTGCTAAAAATTGCACCTGAAGTTAAAAAATCTTAAAAATAAAAAACTTAGGGCAATATTCTCCCAACTACCTACCCAGTGGGACGCCACTGGAAGAAATAAAGTTAAGCTAATTAAATCGTTTATTGCGTCTTGTCATGGGTAAAACATGTATTAAATTTTTTTTCGATACCCTAATCGGTTTTTGAGATATTGTGAAAAAACTGCTTATCATGGTTCTAATTCGGGGGGCTCTAGCCCCATAACGAAGCGTTTTTGAAGGTATATTAATAGAGGGTATTAGTCCTATTTTTGGATGTACTTTATCTCCTTAAAATATTGTCAGCTAATTTCGGGACACCCTGTATAAGTGTTTTATTTCATTGTGTGAAACAAAGACTGAGATATAAATTAAGTGCACAGTGATTAAAGGGCATACACCACAAAGTGGCGACGAGGATTAAGAATTGAAATAAGTAAGTACGTAAACAGACGTTAAATTACTTTAGAAAAACGTTGGTAAAATCATAATTCATGTTAAGAGTACAATGGTATAAGAATGCAAATACTTCAAAAAATAAAATAAAAAGGTTATTAAAGACATGCTATTTTAAAAGTATTAAGAGATACTTACCTAATAAAAGGGAACAAAGAGGTATAAAGAAATACCTGTTGAGATAAAGAATAAGAGGGTATGAAGAGATACCTGTGGGTATGTAGAGATACCAGTTAAAGAGGGGGCATAAAGAAAGCCTGTACTTATTTATGAAAAATATAAATAGTTAGAGATGAAAGAATTTGCTAAAGTTGCAAAGGAAGTAGTTATAAAATATACAAATACGAATATAATAGCCATTTACTAATGACATGATTACCATTTTAGAGAATAAATGGACTGTATATAAATTACCTATGATCTAATTGTTTTAGGAACATGGCAAGTTTCCCCACACTAGATCATTTTGATTGTGATGGTGATGCTAGTTCTGTAGGATTACGCTGGCAAAAATGGAGGAGAGCCTTACAAATCTATTTAGATGCAGTAAGTATAAATGAACCCAGAAAGAAAAAAGCCACCCTTTTACATTTTGGTGGGCTGGCTCTCCAGGAAATATTTTATAATTTACCTGGCGCGAATGCCGAGGTACCAGATGATAACGGCCGTGATATTTTTGATATAGCAACAACAAAGCTAGATGAATATTTTTCACCGAAACAATCTAAAGTGTACGAAAGGCACTTATTCCGCTTGTTAAAACAGGAAAGTGGAGAAAAATTTAAAAAGTTCTTAGTGCGACTGAGACACCAAGTAGAAAAATGTCAGTTTCAAGCAATTGAAGAACAATTAATTGACCAAATAACAGAAAAATGTGCTTCTATTCATCTACGGAAGAAAATACTGGCTGCCGGTGACGCCATAACTTCGGATCAAATAATTTTAGAAGCCAACACCTTGGAGACAATAGAAAGGCAGTTTGCTGGTTTTAATGAAAAACCTTCTACTAGTTTGTTACCGACGATAAACGCATTTTCTATGAAAAGAAAACAAATGTTAACAATTTCCAAAGATTGTTCGCGGTGTGGATCCACGGAGGTAGAACACAATAACTGTCCAGCAATAAATGTCAATTGCCGTAAATGCAAGTTAAGAGGTCATTTTGCAAAATGTTGCAAATCAACAAGGACATTTACCTCATCAAATAAATCATACAAGGGCCCCCAAGAAAAAAGGTCGGGACAATTCACAACAAACAACATAGACAACATTTCTGAAACTGAAGAAGCAGAATACGTGTTCCACCTTGACAGTGACGACACGATAGATTGCGAGGTAGGAGGAGTCAATGTGAAGATGTTAATCGACTCAGGCAGTAAGTCCAACATTATGTCCCAGGAAACATGGGAATTCCTAAAGAAATCAGGTATTTTAGTCACCAATCAAATAAAAAATCCCAATAAAATTCTTTTCGCATACAGATCAAAAGACCCCTTACATGTTTTAGGCTCTTTCGATACAAAAATTAAAGTTAGCAATAATCAAGAAAATGCAACATTTTACGTAATAAAAGATGGGAAAAGAAATTTATTGGGCAAAAATACTGCAATCGCATTAGGTGTTCTTAAGATTGGTCTTAACATAAAAATAATGTAAACATAGAACCGTTTCCAAAATTTAAGAACGTGTTAGTACATATCCCTATAGACAAGACAATCACTCCCATTAATCAATCTTACAGACGAGTACCCATTCCTTTAGAATCAAAAATAAATAAAAAACTTGATGAACTTATTAAACTGGATATAATAGAAGAAGTGAATGGGCCCTCGGAATGGGTGTCTCCGATAGTACCTGTTTTAAAAGAAAATGAAGATGTAAGGATATGTATTGACATGAGAAAGGCTAATACTGCAGTGCAAAGGGAAAACTATACACTGCCAACTATCAATTCTCTTTTATCGAAATTCCGGAAAGCTAAATGATGTTCGAGATTAGGTATAAAAAATGCCTTTCACCAGATCGAAATATCTCCAAAATCAAAATATATTACTACATTTATAAGCAGTAGAGGGTTATACAGATATAAAAGACTCCTGTTTGGAATAAATGCAGCCCCAGAAATGTTTCAAAAAATTCTTGAAAAAATGCTGTTATCATGCGACGGCACTGTTAATTTTATTGACGACATTTTGATTTATGGATGCAGCGAACAGGAACATGATCAGCGGGTTAAACTAACATTAAATGTACTAAAAGAGAATAACGTACTTCTGAACAAAGATAAATGCATTTTTAAAATTAGCACAGTAACATTTCTGGGACACACTTTATCTCCAATAGGAATAAGACCCCTAGAGAGCTACGTAGGTGTGGTCAAATCATTTAGACCTCCAAAAAACTATTAATGAAGTTCATAGTTTTTGGGACTGATAAATTTTATCGGTAAGTGGATACCAAATTTGGCCACATTAACAGAACCATTGCGCAAACTTTTAAAACTTAAACTAGGAAAAAATTCGGATATTTCAAAACACTGGGGTGATAACCGTTTTCAAAAAATTAAAGGATTGTTTATCAAACATAAGAACATTAGGATATTATGACCCAAATGATAGGACTCAAGTTATAGCAGACGCGAGTCCAGTTGGGCTGGGAGCGGTACTTATTCAGTTTGACAACAATGGTCCTAGAATAATAGCACATGGAAACAAAAGCCTCACTGATGTAGAAAAACGTTACTGTCAGACTGAAAAAGAGGCTCTCGCTATAGTTTGGGCGGTTGAACATTTTAAGATTTATACGGAAAAGATATATATTTGAATTGGTCACGGACCATAAACTGTTAGAAACAATATTTGGACCTAAATCACGACCGTGCGCTCGTATTGAACGATGGGTTTTACGCTTGCAATCGTTTAAATTTAAAATTATATACCGCCCTGGAAAGAATAATATTGCTGACCCCCTTTCTCGACTTTGTGAATCTCGAAACAGTATTCCATTTGAAAACTACGACTGCATCCAACAAATTGTTGAATACTCTAGGCCTATAGCCGTCAGGTTAAATGAGATAAAGGAAAGTTCAGAAACAGATGAGGATATTTTAAAACTAAAAGCTGGCATTGAACAAAACGTCTTGAATGACCCAGTAAAACATTGCCAAGTGTTTAAAGAAGAATTCTGTTGGAGTGAGGGAATTTTATTAAGAGGAAATCGAATCATAATTCCACAGAAGCTAAGACAACGAGTTTTAGAGGCCGCTCACGAGGGTCATCCAGGAATTGTAGCCATGAAAAGCTGGCTACGAACGAAAGTTTTGTTGCCCTAAATTGACGAACAAGCAGAAAAGCTTGTTAAGGCTTGTAAAGGCTGCACGTTAATATCAGCACCAACTGTTTCTCATCCAATGAAAAGAAGGCAAATTCCTACAGGACCTTGAATAGACGTCGCCGTAGATTTTATGGGACCTCTACCTAACGGTGAATATATTTTTGTGATAGTGGACTACTTTAGCAGATACAAGGAAATAAATATTATGAAAAGTATAACGGCAACAAATACCATCAATGCACTTAAAGAAATATTTTCAAGGCTAGGTTTTCCAGGCTCTATTACTTGTTACAATGGCAAGCAATTTACTAGCGAAGAAACTAAATCATTTTGTAATGAAAATGGCATAAAAATGTATTATTCTGTTCCGTATTGGCCACAAATGAACGGTGAGGTAGAACGTCAAAATCGTAATATTCTTAAACGACTTAAGATCAGCCAGGCACTTAAAACTAATTGGCACGAAGAACTTATTAATTACCTAATAATGTACAACGGTACTCCTCATACGACAACTGGAAAAACTCCAAGTGAACTTTTCTTTCGGCGCCAATTTCGAGATAAGCTTCCCAGCTGCAGAGATACACGATATAGTATTTTAGATTACGACACAATTGACAGAGACCAAACACAAAAGGAAAAAGTAAGAGACTACGAGAACCTAAAACGAAAAGCATCGGAGAATCTAGATATTAATATCGGTGATCAAGTGTACCAAAATTTTTTTATAAAATCAAACAAGGTCAGTCCTAATTTTGATTCAGCTGCTCACACTGTCATTAACAAGAAGGGAGGAGACCAGTGGCGGCTCGTGACATGAATGTCTGGGGGTTCACAAATACGGGAAACGCGGCAGGGGGTACGGATTTCTTTTTGGAAGTTCAAGGTCATGTTGTTTTGTTGCTATGAAGTTCTTCGAGAATTTATTCATGAATTTATTCGTGAAGTCGGTAGCATTTAGTACACTGTGCATCAGCTGATTATTTTGCATGTTAAATTTTCGTGAATAATTTTACGAAGAAATTCACGAATTTATTTGACGTCCAAGTTGACCATTTACATTATCAAAGTTAGCCCTAAAGTGACTTCATGAATAAATTCACGAAGAACTTCACAGATGTAAAGATCGCTTAATATGAACTTAAATGAGCCTAATTAGGTACATACCTACCTATAATATAGGTAGGTACTGACATGTATGTGTAATTTTTTTATTAAACATCAAAATATTGTGCATTTGTGTCCTGGCCGATATTTTTAACAACCCTTCCTTAAAAAGATTCCAATAAAATAAATAAATAGCTTACCAATACGATTAACACCACTTTTAACCCAACACGGTTCTGCCTTTTCGCCGGCAAATAACAAAGACGGGAAACAAAATAGACTATTCTGCTTTTCACATCCGCACAGCCACTCATGTTTTTCATACAATGCACTCCTAAAGTCTTAAAAACTCTTTTAAAGTCCCGTTTTTGACCTTTATTTAGTTGCGTTATTTGGAGGTTAGGCACTGGTTTTCCCGCATTCTTTACAATAATCTTATCATCGAAACTTAACCCTGAGAATGACTTTTTTTAAAAACTCACTGTATTTTTGCAATTATTTAAATATTGCACCGAGACCGTTGCCGTCATTTTTATATTATTTATTATTTTTTAAAGAAGCCGTAAAATAAAACCGCGGACATACTATTACATAAATCACTAAAAGGCTCAGCCAGCTGGCGCCACAAAACACCAACTAAGGGCTGGCGCAGCACAACAGCAGAGTAAAAATCGAATTAGAAAACATAATTCAGAACAAACGAGCACTTTCGCTTAAAGTTGACTAATCATAACGTGCCTAAACCTCATGATCACCAGAAATTTGTGCCATAAAGATAGAATGAGATCGAAAATAAAACTAGCTATAAAACAAAGATAGAGCTATCGTGCTCCTCGACTCGTGAAAAGATTGCGGCCGTTCTGAACATTAAAAACTTCTGGCACCGGCGGCACAATGATACAAAGAAAGAATTTATTGTATCATGCGGCGGCACCGTATTCTGCCGGTCGTTATGCCGTTCAAGCGCATGAGTCACCGCGGTTTAAGCGAAATTTTTTGTTCGACGCAACATCTAACAATAGGGAAAGTAAAGATATCGCAATTTAACGTTACGTAAAAGATAGGGTGATGATAATTCACAAAACGGTAACTAGTACCTATAGATTTTTTTTATTTTGAATTTTAACAATTTAAATTTTAACTAGGGGGGCACGTGCTCATGTGCTCTTATGCACAAGCCGCCACTGGAGGAGACATACTTATAAAAGATAATGAAACAGGACAAGAAACAAGAAGAAACATAGTTCACTTAAAGAAAGTGGAAGGCCAGTGGCAAGTAACAAATAATGAAACTAAAGCCGTAAAAAAAAAAAAAAAGTAAATAAAGATATAACAGCTATAGTATAATACAAAACTGGGTATGGTTCTATGTATACTTATCTATATGAATATATAATAAGAAAAGCATTAATTATTTTATTCTGAATTAAATCATTCTATTTCAGGTTTGAAGGAGGATAATAATAAATATGCCTTTTGATTATTATACTAAGTAATAAATTTTAGATACCTTGGTTCAACTTTAATACTGCCTAAAATTTTCTATTTTAGTTTAGCATTTAGATTTGTTGTGGTATTTCGTTTGTTGTAACATATTGTTTCCTTGGAAAAAAAAGGAGAGCTGTGATGTACACTTACAGCTTTGTATATTATACTTACTTACTCATTATTTTGTTATCGGGTTGTTAGTCATCATTTTTGTAAAACATGCAAATTAAGTATCGGACACGAGTTAGTCATTCAAAGCAGGGAGAATAACTTGTGGACGACAGAAAATATATAAGTGTTTTATTTCATTGTGTGAAACAAAGACTGAGATATAAATAAAGTGCACAGTGATTAAAGGGCATACACCACAGAGATGGTCGAACAAGGCAGATGTTAGTCAGCCGGTCATAGTTTTGTTTACTTTCGTGTTTTGTACAATTACGGAACCTTTCCTGTTAAAACAAACACATATTCGCTAGAATTCTTAGGATAAATGGCATCTAGATAGACTAGAAAATATCGTGTTACCAGTAAATATTGTAGTCCTTACTTCAGTTCTGAAAATCGACGTGTTTACTTTCGAGGATTTAAAGGTAAATTGTGGCAATTTTAGTGGTTTCAAAAAACTGTTTTTTTTAAGTTTCTGTGCATTTATTTAAAAAAAACACCGGCATACTATTCGTCAATGCCTCCCTGATAAGCCCTTCCAAAATTAGATACCGTTTTTTTTTAAATAATTGCAAGGTTCCGGAAGGCACCCCTGCATTCAAGGCATTTATAGGTTTTTTATACATGATTGACCTTGACAACCGCATCCTGAAGCGTTTTTACTGTTAAGTTTATTTTCTAGTTATTTATACGCAAAATTAATTTTTCCAAAAGTGTATGGAGTACTGATGTATCTTGATATATAACTATATTTTATTATGATCAATTTAAACACATCTAACTAGGCCTATACTACAGTCTCAAAATAATTGGCAAAACTGTTCAAACCACCATTAACAGTGTGCGGAGAAAATAATTAACATTGATTCGCCCACTTTTAACCTAAATAAAAACATCCCTAACCGCTTGATAAGATTGTGCATAAATAGGTCATTACATGTTGCCAAGTTTTAATACATTTCACTGAAATTTCCATAAAATTTACCGAAATCGCCATATCATTAAGGCACGTACCTTTCACCCTACGGTACCTGTTTTACTTAATTTGGCAACACAGGTGGGAAAATCCATGTTTAGAGGCGCTCGCTCGCTTTCTTATCGCATCTAATCAACGTTCAGTGTCGTAGACAAGTTTCAACCGAGAGGATATTAGCAATTCAGTTTTATTATTTTTGGGCTTTATTCAAAACAGCAAATATTATAATGCAGGCGAGTTATTCAAGTGGTAGTAACCCACAAGTTAAAAAACGACGTCGTTTAAAACCTGGGGAGCGTGCAATGTTAAAAAATGTGTATGAGGGAATTCTAAGTACACACAGTGGAATATCATTTACTGATGCAGCAGAACTTTGTGCCACATTGACTAAGACATCTTGCCGTACTGTTTATAGAACTATCAAGGAAAACAGGAATACTAAAGTGCCCGATCAGAAGGAGACAAGAGGACGGAAAAATATTTTTATTGATCAGCAAACAAAGTTAGCCATTCGCCGAAAAGTGCATGCATTTTTTTTTTCGAAATGAACCTCCGAATTAAAAAAAAAATTCTGCCGAAATTGAAAAGGATGAAAATATGCCAAAAATTTCACGAAGAGTTCTAATGCGTACACTACGAGAATTGAATTTTCGATTCTTAAAACGAAATCGCAAAAGTATTTTGGTGGAAAAGGAAGAAATCGTATTGTGGCGTAGAAAGTATCTAGAAGCACTGTAACAATATCGCTGTGCAGGGAAACTAATTTACTTTACGGACGAGACATGGTTAAATGAAGGACTGTTGCGGAATCGTTAGTTCTAGTCGAAATGTTCAGATGGCGGGAGCGATATTAAGTCGTCTCCGAAATTCGTTAATCCTTTATCTTAAGAAGGCTAAATTTATTTAGTCTTCAGTCTGCTGCGGGCCTCTTCGGCCGCCTGACTCACAGTGAAATCAGTCGTCAATAGCGTTTTTGGATACCTTGGGAACCGGAGTTAAAGTGGAAAAAGTTGTTTCATTTTTGTCGACGAAAAATAAAAGAAATTCGAAAGGTGAAAATGACGAGCGTCGGCATGCTTCGGCACTGCCTAGTGCTGGGAAGTTTAGTTCACTTTGCCGATTTCAATCTTTCGTTCTCGTTCAATAAAGTGAATAGTTCAAAAGACTAGTTCGTTTAGTTCATTTAGTTCACTGATTTATACTGGCATATCGCCGCATGCATCGGTCGATCAGGTGACAAAACCTATAATCTCGGTCGTCTCGCTCTCGCTTGCGTAGTACATTCCGTTTAGACTTTAGTTCGCCTTGTTTCAATCTCTCAGTAATTACTGATTGAATCTTTTAGTTCAGTTAGCAGATTCGATCTTTTGAACTAGTTCGTTCGCGAACTACACAACTCTAGCACTGCCGCCAGTCTAGGTAGGGGTAAAAAGTTTGACTAGCGTCGGCATACTAGGTATTGCCGCCAGTCAATATCAAGAAATTCGCAAAAATAAAAATAAGAAATTTGACACAGGTAACATACTTGTCGGCGGCCGCCGAATGTGTGCCGGCTGCCGCAGTATAATTTTGGGTAAATTGTCAGGAGAAATAATTCAAGATTGCGACGAGGTTTAGCGACGAGAAGTTTTTCCGAGAAGTTGGAAGACGGTGTTTTGGACGCAATAATTGTCAGAGAGTCGACAGAAGAAAGTGATAGTGCTGGCTGTGTCGTGAGACGACCCCAGGCACGAGAAATACCGAAAATCGATTTTTGGAATTTTGGTCCAGAATTTTTCCAGGACTTCCGCGGAGCTTTATTTCTATCCAGGAGGCTAGGGGAGAGTGTTCTGAACCGCCCCACGTCGATTCCATATTTTTCCGACCGCCGCGAGAGACAGGGCGAATTTTCAAAATTTACCTTTTGGACTTAGAAAATTTTTATCACACGACTGGACTTAGAAAAAATTTCGGTAGAAATCGAAATTAATTTATAAGTCGGAACGGGACGTTCCGCGGACATTATTCCCTGTATAAGAATTATCCAGGAGGACATAAGGAACAAGTTTGCTGTGGAGGCCTAAGGAGTTATTCCCGATTTCCAGGATTTTTTGGGACTTAGAATAATTTCACGAAAAAAGTCATTTTATTTTATAGCCGAGAACCGGACGTTCGGCGGGCTTCCCGATTAAGACAAAAGTTGGAGAGAAAAATACTACGGACATTTTGGCCCTGGAATAAAGCAGCCATCTGGTCCGCGAAGGTACTTACAATTAATTGAAGGAGAAAGTTTTGGATTTTTTCTATAAAAATACCCTGGCGCCTAACTACGATAACAACGAGGTTGAACCTAGAGAACTGAAATTTGGCACGAGACAAGAAATGTTCGGCAGGGTCGAGCATTCGCCAAAACGACGCAGCATGAATGCTAGCAACACGGAAGAGCACCCAGCTGATCATGAAATGACAGCTGGAAGATCGGGAGTGCTGATTATCGATGCCGGCGATGTCAGTACAAACGATGTTATCCACAGGCCTATTCCCACTAACGTACCAAGAGATGAGAGTCGAATGCCAGAAGGGCCCGATGAGCCAGTTATAGCCGCGCTGACGAAAATCCGGGAGGATATTCGTGGATACGTTAGTGAGAACGAACAACATCTGAGAGGAAGCCAAGATCGCCTGGATGACGTGATACCCAATCTGAGGGGTTTATTCCAGGAGCGTACTTGGCCAGCGAGACAGCCTCAAAATATGAGGAATAAAGGCCTCCTGGGTAACAGGACATACTGTGAATTACATTTGGCAAGATCTCAACATTAAAGATGCACGTAACGCCTTTATCAATGGACTTTCCACTGGATTGAAAGCTCCTTCAGGAAAAGGTCGTCGGTTAATTATAACCCACATCGGGAGTGATTCTGGTTTTCTTGAAGGTGGGTTAAACGTGTTTGAATCTCGTAAAACCGGTGATTATCATGAGGATATGAACTCGAAAGTGTCTGAAGATTGGTTTAAATCCATCTTACCGCGTATTGAACGTGGGTCGGTAATCGTGATGGACAATGCACCATACCACAGCCGTCGGGTGGAAGCTTTGCCAACTTCTGCGTGGCGAAAAGGAAAGAATGTTGTCTGGCTCGAAGAAAAAAATATTCCATTTGGCGAAAAAATGCTAAAAGTCCAGTTGCTCGATCTTGCAAGACTTCACAAAAAAATATATACGAAATATGTAATGGATAAAATGGCTCGTGAACGAGGTGTTACAATATTACGTTTACCGCCTTACCATTGTGAACTAAATCCAATCGAGCTTATATGGGCACAGATAAAAGGCGAAGTGGCGCGTGAAAATAGAACATTTAAATTAAAAGATGTTGAAGAACTGTTAAAAACGGCAATAGCGAATGTACAAGCAGCGGATTGGCATAAGTGCGTATTACATGTCGAGGGCTTAGAAAAAAAAATGTGGGACTTAGATGTACGCGTTGAAGTCATGGTGGAACCTATTATTATAAATCCTGCGGATGACAGCAGTAGCGACAGTAATGAAATGTTTTCATCATCAGATAGTGAATAATCGCTGTAATGGTAATAATGCATTTAAAATTGCAACGTATATAATATTATGTCATCATAACACTTTTTAATGTCGGGTTGGAATATAATTTGTCAAAGTATTACCAAGTAGTGTTCATTAAGTAACAATAATTAGGTTTTGCCCTTAATCCACTATTACATCTTTCTATTATTATGTAGTACAATAAAATAATTTATGAAAATAGCTTATACCGTTGCTTTCTTATTCGTCTTGGATTTTATACCTGCGTAATTTAGTTTCTCTAATTATTACTGCATTAGATCACCAAATGTAAAAGCTTAATTTATTTTTCAGTTTAATTTATTAGATATACCTAGTAAATGTAAATTATTATATAATGTAAATGTATTATAATAATAAACAAGAAATTCACATATTTTTTGATTTATTATTGTTTAAAATGACACGCCTCTGGAATTGGCGTTCCCCTTACGTCTTACACACCCTGGTAAAAATGAGTCACTGCCAATTATTTTGGTACCAGAGTATAGGCTACACAAATAAGGTATGAAAATAAAGAGAAACACACACCAAGACAGATTATCCCGATGCATGCTTTGGTATATTGTATTTGCAGCCCTGCAATCTAATTAGGTACGCCCATTTTTCGGACAATATCAAAGAGTTTAAAAGACACTTTTCTCTATAATTATATTATATAAAAGTAAAAAGTAAATACCTAGGTATGTTTATATTAATCCAATGGTTAAAGTATTCCACGGGTCAAGCTCTCGGGCAAAAACTTTTTCAAATTCTTGTACAAGAAATTGTGCTTAAAAATGTTTTACACGTACCCAAGTTTTCCTCAAATTGTAAAAATCAATACAAGTTATATACCAACTAATATTTGACTTGAGGTTAGGTACGCGATCACATCGAAGATTGGTTATTTTGCTGGTTTTGTTTGCTTTTACTATCCGATTTTATAAATTTTAT
Organism: Polydrusus pterygomalis; assembly: GCA_963969555.1. Taxonomy (NCBI): domain Eukaryota; kingdom Metazoa; phylum Arthropoda; class Insecta; order Coleoptera; family Curculionidae; genus Polydrusus; species Polydrusus pterygomalis. The sequence goes on along the minus strand of OZ018384.1, from coordinate 23,087,058 downwards.
TGTTTAATTGACTTGTTCCCTTTCGTTTTAAAGTAAACACATGGCGACGAATCATTCTTGAACAAATTTTAGAAACAAACCCTTAAGAACAATTTTCAATCCTCAAAGGCTAAAAAAATGCCAGAAATAACTAGGTACCTTATTTCCCAACTTGATCAAAAATTGAGAAGAAATTCCAAATTTTTGGCAAGACTTAGGGGCAAATTTTGTAAAAATAAATTGAAGGTCGACTTTTACAATTTTGAGCAAGAACTTAAATTTTAAAGCTCGGACCTGTATATTTTCCCATTCGTCAAACGACAATGTTGCAGTGCGCATGTCTAATCGTGGGTAGCTCTGTTTACATGCGCGAGGCCATAAATTTGCCACTTTCGTGATTATTGTTTGCTTATCTAAAGGTAAATATCTATAGTGCTTCCCTTCTCTATCGGAACGTATTTGCATTTATGAACGGACGGGGAGCGGGGGGGGGGGGACGGGATGCAGCGATATTGAAATGGGAATTTAAATCGCGCTTGAACAGCAGTAGGCAATGTTGAGTCTTGATTGATCTCTTTAACTTGCGCCAAGTCCATTTGGTAATAATGTCTTTACAAAAAGGTAACTTAGTTAGTTACTTACCTAAAAGACCTCCGGACGGCGCAAGATCATTTTCCATGAGCATTAAAGAAACTTCACTATCTAAATCACCACAGTTTGAGTCACAATCAGTCGTTTCAGGGGACAGAGTAAAATTACGACTGTGTCCCACCTGTAATCCGACTTCCGTCTCCCCGAGGTCACCACTGGACCCCGTTCCGATTGACAGGTCTAAAAAATTGTTCTCGTGTTCTGGAAAGTCATGGTCCTGTAAAAATACCGATACATAAATAGGTAGGTAACAGTCTGACGTTGAACGATGTTTAAATCAAACCATGCATAAAATGGCAAACACTTTTTTCCCTAATTACAAGGTTAAATTGAAGTTTTTTTAATCAATTTCATAGGATTATCTAGTTGCATTCCTTAGAACTATAAAAATTCTGATCTTCCATAACGAGTAAAAACCAACCAATACCTCTTTAGGTTCGTAAATCATTGATCCATTAGTTTTGTTTTTAATTGTTCGCGGCTGAAAAAGTCATTATTCATACTCTCAGTTCAAAATTTCTATAATGACTTAACTAAAAGGTTACACTGAAGCCGCTAACTTTGTGAAAGTTTCAATGCATAACAGCTTGGTATTGGTGGTATTTCGAGAAACCTTTCAATTTATCGTCTACAGCCTACAGCAACCAAGTGGGTTAGAATTTTTTTTTTCTTATCTCCTAAGATGGGTAAGTAGCCGCAGAGATTGATGGGGACCGATTTTTAAATTTTTACGTCCTAAGGGCATGTAGGTGATAGATTGCTCTTAACAACAAACACTAGTGACGCATTCGCCATTTCGTATTTTGATCAATATTTTGTTACTGCTTAGGTTTATCCAAAAACCAGCCGAATACCCATCTTTGGAGTACAATTACCTACAGTTTTACATTAAAAAACGTTGGATTTATAAATTAATAAATGCAGAAAATATACAAAGAAAACACTATATAGTGTTTTCTTTGTATATTAAAATGGAGTTCCACCAAGTAAAGGCAGAATCAATTCAAATGCAGAAAATAAAAATTGACCAAATTTTGCTGTTCCCTTTCATTAATTTATCAATTAAATGTTTTTAACTTAACTAAACTGTAGGTAACTGCTACCCAAACATGGGTATTTGGCCGCTTTTTGAAGAAAACAAAAAATAAACGAAATATTGCTAAAAAAAATTAAATGGCAAATGTGTCATTAGCGTTTGCTGTTAAGGATGAACAGCGGTAAACTCATCGTGAAAAACTTTTATGACAAAAGCAAGCAAGATAAATTTGAAAAAGTGAGGCAACTTGACATACTTTTGACCCTTCCCCCTTATATGTAACCCCCGATGTAACCCTATCTTCTACGATATGGAAGTAGTGAGGATTTAACATCTGTATGTTAAAATCTACATTACGTAACTTTGTCGAGGTATAAATAGAATTTAATCAGTTTAAATTGTTTCAACGTCGATTTGATGCACTGTACCATTTTTTTAAATTTATTTTTTATACAGGGTGGCCCATTAGTGCGAGGAAGTCCAATATATCAGTTGTCAACAGAAATAGCAACAAATATTAGACATGAAAGCTATATGATGATAAGAGACGCATATTTTAAAAATATTTTGAGATATACAGGGTGACCCAAAAAAGCAGAGCGGCAAAAAGGTAAGTTTTTTTAAATGGCAACCCCCATTTTTTTTTAGGGAATTAAATTCAGCATGAAATTTAGCATATATTAGAGTATCCTAATTTGGTGTACGTTGCGGCGTTGCCAAGCTATATATAATTTACTAAAAAATCCAAGAAAAACCACCGAATCAAAACTCCTTTAAAAAAATTTTTTTAATACATGGTTACGGTTTTGGATACCTGAGGTAGATTAATCTTATTAAGGAAATCTGACCATAATTTATACAGGGTATTTTTTACAGATGTGCCAATATTGCTAAGTATATTTAAGGTATCAAATCTTCATTTTTTTAAATGGGACACTCTGTATAATAATGGGTCATGTTGTTAAGTACTTTATGCCCTATAAATTTGCAATTATAGCTCATATCCTAAAATCTACCGTTTTGTCACAATTTTGAATTTTATTTGAAAATGCAAAAATAGCATCATTTTTTTTCTTGGTAGGCCATGATTCAAACAAAAGTGGATATTACCACATGTCAAAATAATGCTTTAAAAATACCGTGGTTAATATTAAGTTTCTAATTTGTAATATTGATGCGTTATTAAGAAAAATATAATGAATTTTTTTACGTTTATTAGCGACTAGGCTTTATTATGAGCTTTAAAAGTAGGAAATGACAATATAACTAACATTTCAAATCATTTATTAACATTATAACAACATAACATAACAAAGGACAAAAAAACAGAAAAAAAAAAGTTAGGAACACAATAACAAATTAATATATACACACACACGTGTGTGTCTGTAAATATTTAAAGTATAATACTATAATAAATGTTCGAAATGTCCGCCATTGTTATTTAAACATGCTTCTATACGTTCTTCAAAAGATCGACTGACTTCGTTTAGCATATTGTTGTCAATGTTTATAAAAACTTCCGTTATACGATGTTTCATATCTTCCTTAGTCGTCGGAGCAATTTTATATACTTGTTCTTTCACATAACCCCATAAGAAGAAGTTCATTTTAGTCATATCTGGAGATCGAGGGGGCCACTGAAATGGTCCACCTCTTCCTACCCACCTATTAGGAAAAGCGTTGTTTAGATGCTCATGGATTACTGCTGTATGATGAACTGGAGCTCCATCATGTAAATACCACATTCTTTCTTTAATGTAATTTGGTAAAGCATTGGTTAGACGTGGTAACTTATTTTGAAGGAACTGCAGATATACTTGACCAGTTACTCTCTCCTCAAAAAAGTAGGGCCCAATAACGTAAGTTCCAACGATACCACCCCACACATTTAAAAACCATCTTGTTTGGCTATGGGTTCTAATAAAATGTGGATTTATCGATGAATAGTAATGAAAATTGTGAAGATTAACATTTCCATTTTTGTGAAAAGTGGCTTCATCAGTAAATAACACATACTTAATTAAAAAATAATCTATCCTGTTGAATTTTTCGTTGGGCCCATTCGCAAAAAACTACTCTTGCACCAAAATCCTGGTCATTTAACTCCTGCACTCGCTCCTGCATAAGCTGAATGTGATACGGGTGCATTTTTTGATCATGTAAAACTCTCTGAATTGTTTGCCGTGTTATATTAGTTTCATTTGCAATGATCCGATGGGAAGTATGCGGATTTTCTGTAACTTTAAGCAAAACGGTTTCTTCTGTATTAGCCGTTTTGCTTCTCTCAGTATTTTCGTAATCCACTTTCCCGGTCCGAATAAAACGTTCCAACAATTTTTCAAACGCTTCTTTTCTTGGTTGTCTTCTTTCTGGAAAGGACTGATAATAAAGCCTAGTGGCTAATAAACAGTTCTTGTCACTGGCGCCTAATATAAAAACCATATTAACAAGTTCTTCTTTTAAAAAATTCATTATAATTTCTTGATAACGCGTCAATATTACAAATTAGAAACTTAATATGAACCACGGTATTTTTAAAGCATTATTTTGACGTGGTAATATCCACTTTTGTTTGAATCATGGCCTACCAAGAAAAAAAATTATGCTATTTTTGCATTTTCAAATAAAATTCAAAATTGTGACAAAACGGTAGGTTTTAGGACATGAGTTATAGTTGCAAATTTATAGGGCATAAAATACTTAACAACATGACCCATTATTATACAGAGTGTCCCATTTAAAAAAATGAAGATTTGATACTTTAAATATAGCAATATTGGCACATCTGTAAAAAATACCCTGTATAAATTATGGTCAGATTTCCTTAATAAGATCAATCTACCGTCCCTCAGGTATCCAAAACCGTAACCATGTATTAAAAAATCAAATCGATTCATTTTTTTTAAAGGAGTTTTGATTAGGTGGTTTTTCTTGGATTTTTTAGTAAATTATATATAGCTTGGCAACGCCGCAACGTACACCAAATTAGGATACTCTAATATATGCTAAATTTCATGCTGAATTTAATTCCCTAAAAAAAAATAGGGGTTGCCTTTTAAAAAAAAAACTTACCTTTTCGCCGCTCTGCTTTTTTGGGTCACCCTGTATATCTCAAAATATTTTTAAAATATGCGTCTTTACGCATCATATAGCTTTTATGTCTAATATGTGTTGCTATTTCTGTTGACAACTGATATATTGGACTTCCTCGCACTAATGGGCCACCCTGTATAAGATATAACACACGTTTTTTGTCAGATAATGCATTTTTATTAAGTTAACCATTAAGTTACACAATCAAAAAAAAAAAGTTGAAAACTGGAAATATTCTGTAGTTGTTGAGTTGGTAATGGTTTTGTTCCGGCTTTCGCGAACAAAATAGTACCATTTTAGTTATAAAATTATTATACGGTGAAGTCCGGATATAGTGATCTCGAAAAGTGCATCAAACTGGGTTCACTACATCCGAGGTTTACTATAAAAGAAAAGTGGAAATTTGTACACACCTGATGTTTGCTTGCTAAATGGGGGTTATATGTTTGTTTAAAAAAAATGCCATTACAACTTGCGTTCACTTTACCATACGACGAAAGAAACTCCTCTTTTTTTTTTCAAGTGATGGAGACAGTTGATTTCGGCAAATTCATTTCACGACAAATATCACTTTGTTTGATACCACTTTCTATTTTTTGTATGACATTGTATTTTTCTTTCAAAGTTAACGCTTTACGTTTTTGTTTCGCCATTTAAAAGTCTATCACTATACAGTATAACCGCCAATCAATGTTCGCGACGAAGTCTAAAACGCAACTACGATCAAAATAAAAACGAATGTGCTCAGCGCGTCTGTCACAAATTAAAAATCGTGGAATCCCCAGGGGAACCCCCGAAAAGTTCACTATAAACGAAAAATGTATCTTAACCTTGATGAAAATTGGTTCACTTTACCCGAAAGTTCATTATATCCGGGTTCACTATAAACGGTAAAAAATTACATTGCTCTTATGGAAAATTTTATGGGTATTTGAAAAAGCGTTCATTATAACCGAGTGTTCACTTTAAACGGGTTTGCTATATCCGGACTCCACTGTCTTTAATTATAATGTAATATAATTATGCATGTCTCTGCCAAAAATCAAAACAGTTGAGGAAAAATTTCAATCAAACGTCTTTAAAAGAGCCCAAGCTGGTTAAATTTGTCCAAGCCAAAGCGAAGATTTGCCATTTTAAAAAAATATGTAAAGCAAATGGGGGGGGCCAAAACGATGTTAAATTGCATGGACTTTGTAATGAGCATAATTTCTATCAAATAAGGTTGTTGAATAAACCGTGTTTATTTACTTAATTATTCAAGAAACCTAAAACCTTAAAATGTTTTCAGTGCATTTCGCTTTATCGCTTTTGTCATCATAACACTTTTTTTTCAAAAGTTTAATCGAATTAGTACCTTCATATTTCATTTCATTGCATTTCAAATCCCAAATAAAAAATATCTAAATCTGAAATACACAGGGAGTGACTAATAAGTAACTGAGTGATGATTTAAATTTCTAATTCGTTTCTTTTTAGTTGCTTCATGTGCGGAGGGCCTTAATCACAATTTATCAAAACGTCGGTTTGAAACTATTTTGCAATGAAAGTTGTCAGCGAATTGAAGGGTCGATAAATTATGGCCAAGGTTACCTATCATTTTGATAAATTGCTAGTCGATAAATGTATTGTTGTTGTTGAATGGTGAAAAAAAATATGAAGGGAAAATATTGAACATACATAAAGAAAATAAAGGCTACTAAAACTAAGAAACTCAAAAATTCAGCTTAACAAAATCGAGGCAAAAATAAATACCTACCTAAGTTTTATAACAAGATAAAAAATACAAAAGTATCAAAGTACTTTTTTTATCAAAGCATGGACTTAAAATTAAGTTTTAGAATTCTATAAAAAATAATTGTAAACGAAGTAACAATTTCATGGAAAAGATAATGTTCATAACAATTTTAATGCAATTTTTGCGTTAAGTTTACGAAATTCAATATTTAACGTGACGAACGTAAGGTTCAAATGTGAAATGATCTTCTGGGCCATCTACCTACCTATTAGGTAATCAAGGAACAATGTGGGTTATTTTATAATTCAGTAAACCATCAATCTACCATTGTTTAGTTTAAGAGAAACCTCCAAAATGGGGTCTACTATCCTAAGTAAAATAATTAATTTATGAGTTCCGCTGGAAAAAATAGATACACGGAGACAATGTATAGAAGGGGACACATTCTAGCGGTTATAGTGAGGTTTAAATAATAAGTACCCAACCTGTAAATTTAGCTTCTTTTTAAATATATTGCCCACAGCGCCCGGTCTCATACTGAACACTAAAAATTCAAAAGCAATAATCCAATAAAATAATCTGATTTTATTTTAAAAAATTGACAAAACCATTGATTTTTTAAAATATATTAAATAAGTCCAACTGTTAACAAAAATATGGTCTTGTTATATCAAATAATGACTTGTAATCGTCTTTTAACAAACACAAGAGTGTAAACCAAAACGCAACGTAACAGGCATGAAACTTTAATAAATAAGGTACCGGAAATATACCAAGAATGTATTACCAGGAACAGATTTGTTCGTTAGTGTTGCGCAAACCTGTATTTACTCAGATCGATTATTATTTTACCTACTTAAATAGACCAGGCGCAGAATTAAACCAACACACCCAATAAACTTATAACAACTTGACGGCCGCATACAGATAAAAAAAATTACACCATGCAAATAATTCCACAAAATATTTATACCAAAAGTATCATCGATATTAATTCTAAAGAATGGATTAACCAAACGTAACTTAATAAGATCATGTTAAAGTTATGCCACATCTTATTATTTGGTAAAAAGGGAGGTATTTTTTTACATATTGTCGATCGCGTCGAAAAACTGACACAATGAAGATAATTTTAGGTATTATTAATGTATTTTGAGATAAAATTGCTAATAGGCCGTTTAACATATAAGCGTTTAAGGGATTATGTAAGCTATGTTTTTCTGACACACGTATTACCGAATGCAATTTATTACTCAATAGAAACATAATGCGAACTAGTAGATATCCTATCTAGTTTTACCACCTTGCATTTTCAAGTAAGTGATATTTAGTAGTGTTTTTTCATGTTACACCGTATACTAAGGACGTAATGCTTAGGCGTATAGCTTAATACTTGTTGGGCGTCAGTAACTACCTGAATTAACAATCAATTAGTTATTCCGTCATCTTTGACAGTCGTTACAAGTAATTTTATTAATCGCTAATTTTTCCACTTTCTTGAACAATTCACACAATGGGCTTTACGGAACAGCACAAAACATTCATGGTTGCAGCGTATTTTCGAAACAGGGTTAGAGTAAATGGTGAGTGGCAATACAATCCGGGTTTGTACATGGACGATTTTCACGAAAATTTTCCTAACGTTGCTTTTATTGCTGAGAATTTTTTTCATTGATTGAAAAGAACCGTGGCTGTGTTTAGGGAAACAGGTTCTATACAGCACAAAAAAGGAGCAGGAAGACCATCTGTAAGAACAGAAGAACTTGTTGCAAACGTTCGTGAAATAATGCAAAATACGCCAACAAATTGTATAAGACGCCTGTCCCAAGAAGTGGGAAGATCTTATGGAACATTTCAGCAATTTATGTAATTATTTTTCTTCTTCTTTCTGTATAAGTATTCTTACTTTGTTAATTTTGTAAACAACAAAAATAAATTTGTATTATTTGTCTACTTATTTTATTACTCATTAGTTTGGCATATCATGTCATAATATGAATTTGACAAAATTTTAACCTAAATTTGGTTGGATATATCGTCCCCATATCATTGTGATCTAAACCAAGTCCTACGTTTTTTAATCCAAGCCCTCTTTGATGCAAATCATTTTTGCTCGCACGGTATAAAATTGAAGATGTATTTCATAAGGTTGCAGAAATTGCATCTAAAACTGATATAACCCAGATTTATAATTTAATTAAAGAGTACGCTAGGATTTCCTGTCGTTGAAGTAAATATTCTAATAGCACTAAATAAAAAATTCAAGAAGCAATTTAAAGACCGAGGATTTTAATTATTGTGGACAGTTTTTTACCAGTCACTGTGCCTCGGCCAGGAAGTCTTATCCAACAAGAACACTAAGATTTTTATCTACCAACTTCACCACTAAAGAGATATTTCATAAAAAGTAAATATTATGGTGTATACACGTATTAGGTGCGAGTCGAAATTATGATGTTATGTGTTATGAAAATGATATTATATTAATTTAAATCAAATCACTCATTGCCTTTTATTAGTACAAGAAAGACAAAATTATTTGTGAAAAACGCTATCTTAACAATTTTTCAAGTTTTGTTTATGAATGTATTATTAGTCCCAAGAACGATCAGACAAAAATAGAATATGCTTCCCATGTACAAATGTGCTTTTGCGCCGAGCCAAAATCTCACTGTTTATAGAGACATTTCATTTTCATATTATAATGACATGTCTATGAACACTTATATTTGTTTGATAGAGCCCTTGTTTTGGTGGTTGCCTGCTCTAACCACAAGGCGTAATAAAAATGTGTTCGTCCTTGAAAAGCCTAGCGTTACTCAGCGTTGTGATTGTGAAACTTTCTATTAGATGATGGGGAGACCCTTAATATGTTATTCGTCATTTTGAATTACTTCATTTTACCACATATTATAGGGCGTTTTGTAGACTTATAGTTAAAAAGTATTTTATAACTAACTAGAGATAAAAAATTAATACAGGGAGACTTTGGTAAAAGCAGCGGCGCATTATTTAAGCATAGAAAATTTACTACGTTTTCATTCCGAACTTCCAAATTGTATTTGGTAACCGACTAGAGTTTTGCATTTGAGCTCATGTTGTCTTATCATAAAGAGAATGATATTTGTATACTGTGTGACCAGTAAAGTCCGCATCATATGGGATTTTTTTTATTAAAAGCTTTATTCGAAATTTGACTTTGGCATCAAGTTCTGCTTCGATCGAGATGAAAATTAAGCAAAAAAATAGTAGTCACGTGATTCGCATTATTTGTCAAATTTTATTTTTTTCCAAAAAATAATTTAAAAAAGGGGTTATTTCCGAAAATATCGAAAAAAGTTATTAGAAAACGTTTTTTTAAATGCAGTTTCTAGCCGACGTACAAAAATTTCAGCTGCATAAGATAATTTTGAGTTTTTACCCACCACTAAAATTTATTTTCCACTTAATGAACACTTTACTGATGACTCTTTTGTAATATTAAGGTGTATTACTTTCAGACACAAACTACGTTTTTAAAAATACTTATTTTATGAAGTTACCTTATACAGGGTCAAAAACAAATAAACTTTGCCTCACATGCGACCAAATTTTGATCGCCCAATTTTGATTTTGTAGAAAAACACATATTACTTTAAAGAAAATGTATCTGAAATAAAGCATTGTCAAAACTAAGAAGTTTTATGTAGGTTGCGTTGAGGCTTATTTTGCAAAAGTGGTGCAATTTACAAAATATGGGTAAAAAATCAAAATTATCTTAGGCAGCTAAAATTTTGCATGTGGTCTAGAAACTGCCTTTAAGAAAACTTTTCCTAATAACTTTTTTCGATACTTTTAGAAATAACCCCACTTTTGAATTATTTTTTGGAAAAAATTAAAATTTAACAGATAATGCGAATCACGTGCCTACTCTATTTTTTTGCTTAATTTTCATCTCGATCGAAGCAGAACTTGATGCCAAAGTCAAATTTCGAATAAAATTATTAATAAAAAAGATCCCATATGATGCGGACTTTACTGGTCACACTGTATATACTTGATACCCATATCTTAAAATTAATTTCTTGCTTTTGTAATGTCTATTTTTTATTTAAAATAATTGTCAATAATCAAAAAATATTTTATTTTGCTAATTAAAAAAAAAAGAGAACAAAGAAAAAACAAAAATCTTCCTCCACAATTTTATTAGATAAAAAAATGTATTCTTTCAAAAGTATCTACGTTTCGAACGTAGAAACGTTCATCATCGGAAGACAGAGAAAGCTTTGCTGATGGTGCGCAAAGCAGAAGAGAAAATGGTAGATGGTATCCAACCTTAATGGAGCTTATATGGAAGATAACATGATGTATTAGTATTACATATGAATAGTGAAGAAAAAATGATCAGTGTACTGAACTTGTAGAAAAATGATTCAAAACATTTGTTTAGAAAGAAAAGTAAAACTCGTAAAAAGAAGATTTTGAAAGGGAAAAGTCTAAGAGGATTTTGTAAATCATAAACATTTTTCTAAGACGGAAATTGATATAATCTTGAGTGGGGGAAGAAACAACTCATTTTAGGTTGAAATTTAAAAAAGCGGTTGGGGTACTGAGTTTTTATAGGATTCAGTAACTCCAGTAAATATTATTTTGAAACGACCATTGTAGCTTTAAAAGGTTTTTTTTTCAGTACGCTGATAATTTTTTCTTCACTATTCATATGTTATATCAACACGCCATTTTATCTTCCATATAAGCTCCACTAAGGTTGGATACCATCTACCATTTTGTCTTCTGCTAACACTATCAGCAAAGCTTTCTCTGTCTTTGTTCGAAAAATGTAAGATACCTTTAAAAAGAATAAATTTTGTATGCTAATAAAATTGAAAAGGAAGAACTTTTGTTTTTCTTTCGTTTCTATACTTTCAACTCCACTTTGAGCATGAACTATTTCTTTACATTAAAAAAAAAGAAACATAAAACCAATAAGAAGAGAATATTTGGTAAAGATAATGCGATTTCTATTTTTACTTGATCGTAGTTGATTAGTACCTTGTGAGCTTACTTGGTTTTAAAATAAACATATTAAATTGTATTAGATTTGCGGAAAAACTATTAATAGTACAGGCAAGCCACTTGGCACAGAAATATTAAGAGCAATATTTTAATTGATTTGGCTCGAGACAAATAAAAATTTGGGACTCGAGTTTCCTTCTTTTTTGCAAAATGACCGCCGAAAAATTACCAAAATTTTACTCTTTTCTAGATAATTCGGATTTGAAGAATTAAAAAAAAATAATTTCAAGATTATTTTACCTTGTTTGATCTCAAAACAACTGATTTAAATGTAAAATATTAATTATGGCATAATTATCTTTCAAAAATATTTTTAAATGGCAAGGTAAAGTTATCGACATAAATATGCAAAAAAACAGATTTGACATAATATGAAAAAAGTTCATGTTACATCCTAATCCTTCTTTATAGGTTCTAAAATAGTCCGGTCAAAAAAGATAAAATTAAAAAAAAATGTTCAAAATATATAACTGAATGTAATAAGGTACTGAGATTTTAATTTCAGTAGAACCCTTTACTAAAGCTATTAAATGAAAATTTTTCTCAAATGACCTTGATTGAACATGACGGAACCCAAAAAATACGAAAATATTTTTTTTTCAAAAATTATTGATAAAGATACCATTTTTTCTTAATATATTCATGTCTGTGATATCAGTGTTGATGTCGCACATAAGAATAGTAAATTTTTCCAAGCTTTTATTTATTTTTATTTAAAAGCAGAAGTGAACTGTTCCTGCCAAGCTAACTAGGCTTCTTGTTTACCTCTATTCGCGAAAAATGAGATAGTATCACCCTGTGTAAGCATGGAAGCCCCTCAGTGCTAGAGACCTATCAAGTCCTATGCTGTGTGCTGCAATATACCTTTGAGTTTTGCTCGAACCAAACAAAAACCACAACTCTTCTAGCCATAAAGCTTTTAGTTCATGAACAATGGAGATGTCTATAACCAGGACATCTATATCTAAACATCTTACTAAAACAGATTTTGCTCCTTCAACAACCATATGTCTTTTAATGTTGTACAAGAGATTATATTTAACTCAGTTTGACAGTTCCCTACAATAGAAAAATGAAGAACTGACGTATCAACTTACTAGACTTACCCTCTTTAGAGGCCAAGCAGGCGTTTTCAAGCTAAACTATTTCGGTGCTGTTTGAGTAAATTTAATTGTTATATTACATATTTATCTTATAATCAAGTTTTAGCTTTTCTTGACAGGACTATTTTAGAACCTATAAAGAATGACTAGGATGAAACAAAGTTTTTTTTTTACTTTTTTTTTAACTAAATAACTTTTTGTGCATGTTTGCCGATAACTTTTCCTGCCATTTAAAACACGTTGACTGCCGAACTTACCAAAAAAAAAAAATGTCCCGTGGGCCATCTTGTTTTACTACATAATATATATTATCATTTATTGAAAACATAGAATATAAATAGTGGGCTAACTGCATATATTTTACCTTAGGGCAATCCTAAAACACTTCCCATAAGCTTACTGTACGGCCTTGAGTTAAATAGTATTCACGGAGCCTGAAAGATACGGTGGTCTTTGAATTATATTTAACTCACGCGGCTTGTGTGGAACAAGGCCGTGTGAATTATATTTACTTCACATGGCAGTCAACGTGTTAAAAAATTTTTGAAAGCATATGATGCGATATTTAATATTTTACATTAAATCAGTTGTTTTAAGGCCAAACAAGGTCGAATGGCCTTTTTTTGAATTCTTCACACCCGAATTATTTGGAAAAGAGTATGATCAAACCTATCTCGTGTAGATATAAATTTTGGTGATTTTTCGGCGGCCAATTTGAAAAAATGGAGAAAACTCGAGTCCTAAGGGACAAATTTTTATTTGTCTGGAGCAAAATCAATTAAAATATCGTTCTTAATAACTGTGCCAAGTGGCTTGCTTGTGCCATAAAGAGGCGTTTTTTCCCCGAATACCAAAGACTATAAATGTGTCTCCTGGCAACCACAGGAGCCACCTCCTTTAATAAAATAAATCATTTTATAACAATAATATGTTTAAACGATAGTCTGAAAGGGGATGATATACTCCTTTATGAATGATCCTTGAAACATCGGATAATCCTACCTGTAAAGGGATATTGGAATTTGTAAAACATTTCCTTGGTGAATTGATTCGCATGCAAAAATCAGGTTCACTGCTGCGACCCTTAGCTAATCTTTTTCCTACATACGAATTTCCAGATTCACTTGCCTGTCGTCTCAATTCGTACTCTAAATCCTGAAATTCCGTTTCCAGCCTTGTATCTTCCTCCGGTGGACATTTGAAAAATTCTTCCAGAACTTTCCGGGTTTCGGAGAACTCATACAAATAATCAAATGTTGATGTATTTGTCGTAGGCGAAGACGTATTTCTTTTCTGTATGGAATAAAGATTCGATTTTTGTCTCAAATATTACACAATAGGAAGTTTTTTGCAGATTTAGTTACTACATACGTTAAATGTATTAACAAATTACATAGATCGATGACAAGATTCGTCGTAAAGGCGTAAGGTAAAAACAAAAGAACCGCACTAATTACATAATGATATCAAAACTTTTATCTCAAAATAATGGAAATTAACTTATTTAAGTTAAATTTTACTACGTTTTTTTTCCAACATAATAATTAATTATTAATGATTTTGCGTGATAAAACTTACACTATTAGTGTTTTCGGTTTACTGCTAGTATCGACTGAACATTAAAATATTAAAATCGAACGAAAATGACATATAACTTTTACAATTATATGAAACATTTCGAAATAAGCCACTGTAAGAATAGGGCGTTTTTCCGAAAAATATTTTTATTACGACTTATTCCATTAAATTTATCACTTATTTCAGAAATCTGGACCACTGATATTCTTTGGTCAAATGACTATTACGGTATTCCTTATGGGACACCCTGTATCCAAGGTGACGGATGACCCGGGTTATTATGCAAACAAAGCAAAACTTTGACATTTAAATTAAGAGACCTATTTAAATTGACATTTCTCGTTTCCATATTAACGGCAATGCGGCGCGACCTGAATGACATTAAATAGTCCGGTAGTATGCGCGTGATTTTTTTCAGATGTTTTACCGTAGCCTATTTTTAGTTATAATGAGATTAATTTTGTTATAATGAAGCTGAAACGCCAGTGCCTACGGCTGTCTGATATATACAGGGTGTAACATAAGTATGGAACGCTTTAAATATCTTTAATACCCTTTGCCCGATTTAGCTAAAATTCGGTATCCGTATATAAGAGGTTATTGCGGAGCTACTAGTGATATTTGCAATGTTGCCAAATTTACAGTTTTCTAGCAATTTAAAATATTTTTTTTTTAAATGGAACACCCTATATATTATTCATAAAAATGATTCCGCAACAAATTCTAAACAACTTTTGTATAAGTTTCTTAATGTCTAAATCTAGCCATATTTTGATATTGTGGTTTAAATATCATAAGAACTTCTTATCCAAGAAAACTGATAAGAGATATAAGTAGGACTTGGAAATTTGTGACACAATTAAATTCTGACAGCGACATTGACAAACTTTTCAGAAGGTATTCGTGCTTCATAATTTATCAGTTTTAATAATTCTTAAAATTGATTTACTAACGGAAACACTGCGATGATATTGGGTTACGGCGATCGAAGGCGAACGCAGCAGGAGATTGCTGAGATTTTTAATGATAAGTACCCCAACCGAAATCCAATAGCATGGTCCACAGCAAGCAAGAAATATAACGAAACTGGCCATGTAAAAGACATTTCAAGATCTGGGTGTCCAAAAACTGCTACAAGCGGAGATAAAGCTTTAGATATTTTACTTAGCATAGAGAAAAATCCACACCTCTCTACTTGAATTATTGACCTCGATTACAACACATCGCACATGTCGGTAGATCGCGTATTAAAGTGTGAGAAGTTCCACCCATACAAAATTCACCTGGTTCAAGAACTTTCTAAGGATTACTTTGACAGACGTTTAGAATTCAGTGGAATGATGGATTTGTGTAATGCTAATCCAAATTTTATTAATAAAATAATGTTTTCCGATGAGTCGACGTTCTGTCTTCATGGAAATGTTAACCGGCATAATATTCTTTATTGGTCCAAAGAAAATCCTCATTGGATTCGAGAACAGCACACCCAATTTCGGTAAAAAATTAATGTTTGGGCAGGTATTAAGAACAAAGTATAATTGGTCCATTGTTTATGGATTATAATTTAAATGGCGATAGATATTTGCAGCTCTTAAGAAATGAAATTGTACACTGTACTGATTCAGCAGTTGGTTCCTTGTAAAAATCATAAGTACTCTTGAAAAAGCCCTAGAAAGGCGAAACATATGTAGAGCAATTCTATAATAAATACTAATGAAACATTAAAAAGCTATAAGTGTTTTACTATAAAATATATACAAATGAAATTGTTCCTGCTCTTGCGATCCTATTTCCAAATCCTCGTAAGTTAGTTCCTTTAAAGTAAATTAAAACTGATTATCAATAAACAAAATTTTAGGCAACGTTGCGATATTAAATAACGATGTATGGCTGCAACAAGAGGGTGCACCACCACATTACGCCAGACAAGTACGGAAGTATCTAAATGAAGTATTTTTTTAAAGATGGATAGGGAGACGGGGTACAATTGAGTGGCCAGCTCGGTCACCAGATCTGACTCCACTCGATAATTTCTTGTGGGGACATTTAAAAAATATGGTCTACAAGATAAAGCCACATGATATGGAAGACCCAAAACAAAGAATTGAAGTTGAATGCCGACGAATCGAAGAAACAGATATTCTTTCTAATGTTTTAAATACTTTTCCGCAATATTTAGCATATTGTCAAGAAGTAAATGGAAGGCACTTTAAAGATCTAATTTAATTTCTTTATTCTGTAATAAGTAAGTAAGTTTAAACAATAATTATCGGCGTTGTGGTCTAGTGATCAGTGCAGCGGCCTTACAGATCGAGGTCCCGGGTTCGATCCCCGGTGCCGGCAACGTCGATGTTAAATTTGGAATTTGGTTTAAGAGGTGCGCCGTCTTTCGGAAGAGACGTTAAACTGTGGGTCCCGTGTCATGGATGTTGGCACGTTAAAGAACCCTACCCTCGACAAAGAGGGATTCGGCAAAATTACCAGATAGTGTGTGACAAATTCCCTGGCGTCGGTGATTGGCCTCGTTGCGGAAATAGGCCGACGTAAAATAAAGAAACAAAAAAAAAAATTACCTTACAATAATGTTTCAATAAATTCTCAATTTTCGAGCTGGAATATTAAAAGAATGACTAGATCAGTGGCAACGCGTGACTTTTTCTAAAGTGTTACCAAAACCAGATAATAACAACTAATCCAAGCCTGTGGGATAAAATAGTAATATTTGCCTTAAGCTTGGTTAAGACAACTTCCGATTCTTGTTTTGCCAAACTGAATGAAATTGGCTACACATCTCCCATGTAACGAAGAAATTTCAAATTTCATGTATCCTCTTTAGAACCCTAAAACTATTTAAATTGTTGATTCCGCTGCTGGTCCATCCATTTTTTCTGTAGAAAACAGAAGACACGGCCAACAATACAGTATATTTTTCTTGCAACCACATAACCAAGAGTTTTCACTATACCAACTAAATTTAAAATATAGAAATACTTTTTTTGATTTCTTTTTAAATTATTTACAATAGGAGTGTGTTAGTCTTCCATTTTCAATGATCTTTTTTTCTTCAAAATTATACAAGGAGAATGACTTTTCAAGTAGTTGATCGATTACGCAGCGGCGACTACGACTACTAACCAAGGGCGTCCGAAGGAACTTTTCCAAGGGGGGGCAAATCATAATTGGATTTATTTTTGTTTCTAGCACTTCAACAAACCTTCAATAAAAGAATAGAGCAAAACACCTCTAATACTTATATTAAATAACAAAAAATAGCTAAACAAAATATTTAAAAATGTTCAAATATAACAAAAAAAAATACAACAAAAAACTTATAAGTTATTCAGATTTATTGGAGAAAAGAAATGTTAATTTTCTTGAATCTTTTTCAAATTCATCAATAATTTTTTCAATTAAATGTATTTTTTTTCTTTTACAAATTTGCGATGAACACTCATCAATACTCATCATACATAAACCGTCCAATCGGTGCTCAGTCATAGTCGAGCGAATCCAGGTTTTTACTCTTCTGAGAGTACTGAATGATCTTTCGAATGAGTAGTTATAGATGGGGGTTTCTGCATCCACCATTCCGCCACGGCTCTGCGCATGCGCCAGGCAGTGCGCAGGCGCGTGTCATCTGTCATACGTCATCTGTCAAATGTCATACGTCATCTGTCAAATGTCATACGTCATCTGTCAAATGTCATACGTCATCTGTCATCTCTCACCTGTCAATGTCAATGTCAAAGTCAACGTCAAAGTCGATGTCAATGTCAATGCCAAATGTCATATGTCAAATACTATCTATCCAATGTCATCTGTCAAATGTCATCTGTCATACGTCATCTGTCAAACGTCATATTGTTGAACGCTATCTATATTAGGCCTTAGGTACTTAGAGGATGCTAGATACATGCTTAGGATGACGTAATGAGTTATTATGAACCATCCCGAGACCCTCAGGTCGAGGTGTACTAAAGATATATGCTCGCCTACGACTCGTTAAGATTGTTAGGGATAATATAGCACGTAATTCATATTTAGGGTAAATAGCAAGTTATTTTGAAAAATCCCGAGACCGCAGGTCGAGGTGTACTAAGAATATATGCCTACGGCTACGTTAAGATTGCTAGGGATAATATAGCATGTGACTTCGTATTTAGGATTGACGTAACAAGTTATTATGAAATATCCCGAGACCAGCAGGTCGAGGTGTACTTAAGACATATATTCGCCTTCGGATCGCTAAGATTGTTAGAAATAACGTAACATATGAATCGTATTTAGGCTGACGTAACAAGTTATTATGAAAAAATTCCGAGACCCTCAGGTCGAGGTGTACTAAAGACATATATTTGACTACGGCTCGCTAAGGTTGTTAGAAATAATATAGCATGTGGTTCGTATTAAGGATGATGCAACAAGTAAATATGAAAAATCCCGAGACCGCAGGTCGAGGTGTACTAAAGACATAGGCTCGCCTACGGCTCACTAAGGCTGTAGAAATAATATAACATGTGGTTCGTATTTAGGATGATGCAACAAGTTATTATGAAAAAATCCCGAGACCCTCAGGTCGAGGTGTACTAAAGACATATATTTGACAACGGCTCGCTAAGGTTGTTAGAAATAATGTAACATGTGAATCGTATTTAAGGTGTCGTAACAAGTTATTATGAAAAAATTCCGAGACCCTCAGGTCGAGGTGTACTAAAGACATATATTTGACTACGGCTTGCTAAGGTTGTTAGAAATAATATAGCATGTGGTTCGTATTAAGGATGATGCAACAAGTAAATATGAAAAATCCCGAGACCGCAGGTCGAGGTGTACTAAAGACATAGGCTCGCCTACGGCTCACTAAGGCTGTAGAAATAATATAACATGTGGTTCGTATTTAGGATGATGCAACAAGTTATTATGAAAAAATCCCGAGACCCTCAGGTCGAGGTGTACTAAAGACATATATTTGACAACGGCTCGCTAAGGTTGTTAGAAATAATGTAACATGTGAATCGTATTTAAGGTGTCGTAACAAGTTATTATGAAAAAATCCCGAGACCGCAGGTCGAGGTGTACTAAAGACATATGCTCGCCTACGGCTCGCTAAGATTGTTAGAAATAGTGTAATATATGAATCGTATTTAGAGTGACGTAACAAGTTATTTAGAAAAAATCCCGAGACCGCAGGTCGAGGTGTGCTAAAAATATATGCTTACTTACGGCTCTCTAAGGTTGTTAGGGATAGCATAACATGTGATTCGTATTTAGGATGACGAAACAAGCTATGAAAAAATTCCCGAGACCGCAGGTCGAGGTGTACTAAAGACATATGCTCGCCTACGACTCGTTAAGGTTGTTAGAAATAATGTAACATGTGATTCGTATTTAGGATAATGCAACAAGTAAATATGAAAAATCTCGAGGCCTGCAGGGGTGAGGTATACTAGAGTTATATGTTCGCTCGTTAAAGTCGCTAAGGATATGTGAATTGTATTACGGATGACGTAACAAACCATTACGAAAAACCCAGAAGTCGATGGTCTAACTGATTTGGGAGATATAGTTTTTGCGATTAGGACCCTTATGACTAAAGGTAGAGAGAGGCGAAATTTGGTAAACAGGTAGATGATGGGCATACCTATCGACTAGTGAAGCAATATTTCAAAAATATCAAGTAAAAAACAGTGCTAGAGGTATAAAACCATAGAGTCCTAGCAGGAGACAAGATCATTCGGTTTGGAATTAATATAGTAGCTGCTGGAAATCTAAACGGCATGGATAAGAATAACTAAGTATTGCATCAGAAAATATGTAATTATTCCGCGAATGTAGTAAGCAATTAATAATAATTAATGTCAACTGACATGATCGAAGTAAATAAGCAATTAATATGCGTCAAAATTATGGTATATACGATAGGATTCCAATGGGTAGAGACCTCATATAATCGACAAACCACGAAAAAATTAGTCGTTTCCGTCACTAAACAAGAGAAGAAAACAGATAAAAGCTAACCTATACATCACCTACTTTGTTAATACCTATAATCTATACCATGCACAGCACAGTTTAAATATTAAACAACAAATAACCTTTCTGATGGGATAAAAACAGGTTTATGATTGTCGTTTGGATATATAAATAGGCCAGTGCATGATAGCATATTTAACAGCACCCATATATACAAAATAAACAACCAATAAATACTCTGATAGGATAAAAAAACATTCAATTAACCATTAAAGTACCTAAAAAAGGACTTTGAACCCATAAAACCCTATTTAACAGTCTATACAAAACAAACAACCAATAACATTTCCGATAGGGTAAAAACATCAAATAATCCACTAAAGTAGCTAAAAATGGTATATGAACCCACCCAGTAGCCAAAAACAGCTCTGAACTGATCGGGATCGAATAAAAACATACAATAACCCACTAAAGCAGATGCTTGCAAATACAGTAACTAGATAATATTAAATAGCATGAACACGAATAATTGCACCAGAAAATATGTAATAATTATACATATCTCTAAAAATATAGCATCTGATTAACATCCAATATCATTACCAGCTCTCTATCAATAGGCTAGTGACTAGCTATCTTCCTATCTATGAAAGTAAAAACGCAAGAACATAAACTTATGCGAATATCGGATTAGAGTCCTTATGTCTAATAAGCAGCTAATGAAAAGCTTTGAAAAGATATAAGCAGTTATGAACGTCTAGGAACAGCAAATAAGACGTTATCCAACCACCAATCAACCACTAATCATCCACTAACTAACCATTATTAGGGCAATTAATGAACACCTTTGAACCAACAAAACGCCTATTTAGCATAATAAACAACTAAAACCTCTCTGTTCTTCATAAGGCAAAAACTAAAAACTATTAAAACAAACCACTAAAGTAGCACAAAAACAGCCTTTGAATCTATAAAACGACTATTCAACAGCTCTTAAACCAGACAAAAAACGTTTAATACACATCTAAGAACCTAATAGGTAGCTGAAGCAGCAAAAGTTCGTTTTCACACCTCGCCTACGACTCATCGGGCTCATCATTATCATATAGCCCGGTATAACACCTTAAGTCGCTAGAAAAAGCCAACGATGATTCTTCGAGCGGACGATGTTAAAGATATGAAGTCCCAAACCCCCAAAACGAGATATTCGAGACATACCAGACAGACGTTTCAGTAAAATTGAGAGGAGGGCAGGAGTCTATCATAGACGCAGAATATATTAAGTTTAATATAGTGGACCAAACCAAGCTCATAAAGATTAAGTGCTAAGGAATGATTAAGTGTAAATTAAGCGGTTAAATATAAAAAATAGCCTACTTGGGAACATATAGCTCTAAGTGATTATATACAAAACATCGAGGTTAGACAGAGAACTTACAACACCCCATGAAAATAAATCTAAAATCTGGTATACATATCTGTTTATTTAACAACACGTCTATCAATAGAAAAACACTTAGCGTTACAGGTATGAACAGCAAATAAGACGTTATTCAACTACTAATCAACCGCTAATCATCCACTAACCCATCACTATTAGGGCAATTAATGAACACCTTTGAACCAATAAAACAGTTATTTAGCAGTTCCTATACATAATAAACAACTAAAACCTCTCTGTTCTTCATAGGATAAAAACTAAAAACTATTAAAACAAACCAATAAAGTAGCACAAAAAACAGCCTTTAAATCTATAAAAACGGATATTCAACAGCTCTTAAGCCAGACAAAAACGCTTAATAAACATCTAAGAACCTAATAGGTAGCTGAAGCAGCAAAAGTTCGTTTTCACACCTCACCTACGGCTCATCGGGCTCATCATCATTATATAGCAGAATGCCCGGTATAACACCTTAACTCGCTGGAAAAACCAAGGATGATCCTTAGAACGGGCGGTGTTAAAGATATGAAGACCTAAAAACCCAAAACGAGATATTTGAGACATATCAGATAGGCGTTTCAGTAAAATTAAGACGAGGGTAGGAGGTTATCATAGACGCAGAATATATCAAGTTTAATATAGTGAACTAAACCGAAGTCATAAAGATTAAGCGCTAAGTAATGATTAAGTGAAAATCAAGCGGTCAAATAGCTTACTTGGGAACATATTGCTCTAAGTGATCATATACAAAACATCGAGGTTAGACAGAGAACTCACAACACTCCCATAAAAATAAATCTAAAATCTGTTATACATATCTGTTTATTTAACAATATGTCTATCAATAGAAAAACACTTAGCGCTATACTAAATTAGGGGGTTATAATTCTTAAAAGCAATTTGGAGGCTCCGAAATTGTGGGCATTGTTGAGGAGCAGACTTAGTAAAGATATTATATACACCAAGTAATAAATTAAACTAATAATGGTAGCAAATGCACAAGTGTTAGTCATTCAAATAAATAATATAACAACAACCGACGGTTCTAGGTTAAAAACTATCCATTAATCTGAAGGCAGGGCCATTAAAGTTCCTTAACAGTCAATGTAAAATGCTGTAATACAGGGATTCGCAAGAAGTCGATTGCAATCGGGTAATTACGTCAAAAGACGTAGCCGAACGATTCAACTTGCTGAAATCTAACGCAAAAGTATGGTTAAGTTATATGCTGAGTACTAAAATTCAACTGCTAAGATCAAAAACTCACACCATATAAAATTATTATATAATACATTATTGCAGGGGCAGTCGAATTACTGAAAATCAATTGGGATAGGGATGGCAGAAAAAGAAGCAGATAGGCATTGGCTACTATTACGATGTTAACGACGAGAAATCAATAACTAACATATGAATCAGCTACATACAACCACCTATGATAGTACCTCACATGAAATTAAATTATCCACCTCAATATTAAAAAACACCTTAAGATCTAGAAAAATTAAAAGCGAAAGAACTCGATGAAAAACAACTAAATAAAACAATAAAATGAACGCCACCTACATTTAATTTGCAAATAAGCAAGAAATAATAAGCCAAATAGCCGTAAATCGAAAGACATTAGAGACAACGAATAGCTGCTGGGTAGATCCGTATCCACCAAAAACACCCCCGCGATGCTAAAAAAATCAGGGTAATATTGTCTTAAAGACTCGGTAGTTCCTACAAAAGTATTTAAGTAGCACGAATGCAGGGGCAAACCTAACCAAACTTCTTGGGTGTGGTTATTATGTATAAAGACCAGCTAACACCAAAAAAGAGACCTGTACGTCAAAAAAAGTATACATATACGATCAACCCTAATATTAGGAATACCGAAGGATGATACTATACAACTACTAACAGGAATCAAATTAAAGCTAATCGAATGATCGTTCAAATAAATAAAATTCTCATTTAAAATGTTATGACAACTACATGACATGAGGTTAAATGTATAAATTTGGAGACTTCAGGGCGATCAGACTCATCTAATCGATCTTACAACATATGAAAAAATAAATCAATTAATTAGATAAATGGTTTCATAGCGGGGCTTTCAATAGACTAGTGGCTAGATATCATCTAAACTATCAAAAATAAAGCACAAGAGTTGTAAAAATTATTTATCGAATCACAAAATTTGACGCATAGCACATGAGGAGAATACCTTCTAATACCAATTCGTGAATGTTCGAATACAATCGTATAACTATCAAAAGCAAATATTGGGATACGGCTCGTTAAGGATATTTGGTAATACTTGATGATAGATGCATGTGTAGCATAGCATCACAAGACACCTAAAAAAAACCCAAAAACCTCATCAGACAACTAGTTCGCGAGTTACGATTAGAGCTGCTATGTCGGGAAATATGGGAAGGGAGGGGGTATAGTAAACGGCTAGAGGGTAAAAAAAAAGCTCCAACAACTAGTAAAAAATTATTTCAAAAACCTTAAGTCATAAATGTATTAGATTGTATAAAATCATTAATGTCTTAATGGTAGTGATAGTGAATATTTTTGCAATAGGTAGATATTGAAAAAATACCTATGGAAACGATTAAAGTCATTAAAATAATACAAGAATCATCAATGGGAGACACATAAAATGCAGTTTTAAAGGGGAAAAATTCGATAATATACCAATAGAAACTAGCGTGTTAGGCATTCAAAACGATGACCAACTAAGCTGTTTAAATAATATAAAAGTGTCACTATGAGGACGTTAAGATGATCAAGAGAGGGACAGGAAATAAATTTGACATTGAGCAAGAAGGAGAGGCGACTGCAGGTATAAAATTTAGCAACTATTGGTAAAATATACGGAAAAATATCAAAAATACCATCAATTTCACCAGAATGCTATTGTCAAAACCTTAGAACTCAAATATACATTTAAAAAATTAAGCCAGCATTAAATGTCTTATTTGTCTATGTAATTATTGAATAAGGGTTGTGTGTAGAATAAACTATTCATGCAAATTAACTATAACGCAAAAATCATACAAGTCTGATACAGACAGCAATAAGCATAAGAGCCAAAAGCTAGTATTCAATGTTAAAATAGCGGGTTCACTCCATATAAAGCACACCAGTCAAAAAATATGCGTATGAATTGTGTGAGGCGAAGTGCTATTATAAATGTTGTCTATATCAAGCTCAATACCGTTGACATATATAAACCCAACGTGCAAGAGTAATAAAACTAATAATTAAGCGTAACTCATGAGGCAACATAATATAAAAATAGATGGTTGGGAGACATAGGAATTCTAGGTCGTTGGCAGAACCATGCTTAGTCAATCTCAACAATATTTCAAATGGACGGAGGGTGAGAGCCATGTATATTACTATGATCATCAAGAAAAAAGGAGGAGTGTATATCGAATGGCTATAAAAATGCATTTTCCAACACAAACGATCTTTAAATAGAATGGAATAGAACAAGAAGCAGTAGCAGACGTTGATTCTTCTGTACTCTATATAAATTTAATATAAGGTACAGGTAACAAACATCCGCCTATTTTATATCATCTAACTTTGCTAGTCATTAATAAAACACAAGTTCATATTATTTTAAATAACTTTTAATTATTTCTCAGCATCTATAATATGTTGAGTTATCTAACCATACTTCACGTCTTGCATAATTAATTGCTTCTCGTATCTCAGGATCTTCAAAATATCCGTATAAGCGCTGAACTTCTTCAAAATTCCCCAACTTGTTCATGTCGCATACAAATCTTAAGGCATCTGGTTCTTCAAAGTATCGCTTACATATATCCAAAGCTCTAACTATATTTTCCATAGTAACCGGACGAATTCCCCATTCTTCTTTACGTTTTTGAAGTGTATTATATATATCCCGAATTACATGATGTGCATCATTATTTACTATATTCTGGGCTTTATCCATGATATCTAATTGATTGCAGGTATTGCAAGTAATTAGGACAGCGGTCTGACTTAAAATAAGACTCAGTGCTTCTGCTGATAGTAAATATATCAACAAGCCTAATTACTCGGTGAAACCTAAATCTATAGAGGATTATTCAGGTTTTCGGGGTTACTCGGGTTCATTTGGATTTTGAGAATGTATTTTGCGGGACGTAGTTTTTAACACAACCACGGCCTTCTCCCAAACTTTTGCAAACTTCGTGAGCCTTTGGCCGTGGCTGTGTTAAAAACTACGTCCCGCAAAATACATTCTCAAAATCCAAATGAACCCGAGTAACCCCGAAAACCTGAATAATCCTCTATAGATTTAGGTTTCACCGAGTAATTAGGCTTGTTGATATATTTACTATCAGCAGAAGCACTGAGTCTTATTTTAAGTCAGACCGCTGTCCTAATTACTTGCAATACCTGCAATCAATTAGATATCATGGATAAAGCCCAGAATATAGTAAATAATGATGCACATCATGTAATTCGGGATATATATAATACACTTCAAAAACGTAAAGAAGAATGGGGAATTCGTCCGGTTACTATGGAAAATATAGTTAGAGCTTTGGATATATGTAAGCGATACTTTGAAGAACCAGATGCCTTAAGATTTGTATGCGACATGAACAAGTTGGGGAATTTTGAAGAAGTTCAGCGCTTATACGGATATTTTGAAGATCCTGAGATACGAGAAGCAATTAATTATGCAAGACGTGAAGTATGGTTAGATAACTCAACATATTATAGATGCTGAGAAATAATTAAAAGTTATTTAAAATAATATGAACTTGTGTTTTATTAATGACTAGCAAAGTTAGATGATATAAAATAGGCGGATGTTTGTTACCTGTACCTTATATTAAATTTATATAGAGTACAGAAGAATCAACGTCTGCTACTGCTTCTTGTTCTATTCCATTCTATTTAAAGATCGTTTGTGTTGGAAAATGCATTTTTATAGCCATTCGATATACACTCCTCCTTTTTTCTTGATGATCATAGTAATATACATGGCTCTCACCCTCCGTCCATTTGAAATATTGTTGAGATTGACTAAGCATGGTTCTGCCAACGACCTAGAATTCCTATGTCTCCCAACCATCTATTTTTATATTATGTTGCCTCATGAGTTACGCTTAATTATTAGTTTTATTACTCTTGCACGTTGGGTTTATATATGTCAACGGTATTGAGCTTGATATAGACAACATTTATAATAGCACTTCGCCTCACACAATTCATACGCATATTTTTTGACTGGTGTGCTTTATATGGAGTGAACCCGCTATTTTAACATTGAATACTAGCTTTTGGCTCTTATGCTTATTGCTGTCTGTATCAGACTTGTATGATTTTTGCGTTATAGTTAATTTGCATGAATAGTTTATTCTACACACAACCCTTATTCAATAATTACATAGACAAATAAGACATTTAATGCTGGCTTAATTTTTTAAATGTATATTTGAGTTCTAAGGTTTTGACAATAGCATTCTGGTGAAATTGATGGTATTTTTGATATTTTTCCGTATATTTTACCAATAGTTGCTAAATTTTATACCTG
The DNA here is from genome assembly GCA_963969555.1 of Polydrusus pterygomalis. Taxonomy (NCBI): domain Eukaryota; kingdom Metazoa; phylum Arthropoda; class Insecta; order Coleoptera; family Curculionidae; genus Polydrusus; species Polydrusus pterygomalis. The sequence goes on along the minus strand of OZ018384.1, from coordinate 23,059,854 downwards.
CAGTCGCCTCTCCTTCTTGCTCAATGTCAAATTTATTTCCTGTCCCTCTCTTGATCATCTTAACGTCCTCATAGTGACACTTTTATATTATTTAAACAGCTTAGTTGGTCATCGTTTTGAATGCCTAACACGCTAGTTTCTATTGGTATATTATCGAATTTTTCCCCTTTAAAACTGCATTTTATGTGTCTCCCATTGATGATTCTTGTATTATTTTAATGACTTTAATCGTTTCCATAGGTATTTTTTCAATATCTACCTATTGCAAAAATATTCACTATCACTACCATTAAGACATTAATGATTTTATACAATCTAATACATTTATGACTTAAGGTTTTTGAAATAATTTTTTACTAGTTGTTGGAGCTTTTTTTTTACCCTCTAGCCGTTTACTATACCCCCTCCCTTCCCATATTTCCCGACATAGCAGCTCTAATCGTAACTCGCGAACTAGTTGTCTGATGAGGTTTTTGGGTTTTTTTTAGGTGTCTTGTGATGCTATGTTACACATGCATCTATCATCAAGTATTACCAAATATCCTTAACGAGCCGTATCCCAATATTTGCTTTTGATAGTTATACGATTGTATTCGAACATTCACGAATTGGTATTAGAAGGTATTCTCCTCATGTGCTATGCGTCAAATTTTGTGATTCGATAAATAATTTTTACAACTCTTGTGCTTTATTTTTGATAGTTTAGATGATATCTAGCCACTAGTCTATTGAAAGCCCCGCTATGAAACCATTTATCTAATTAATTGATTTATTTTTTCATATGTTGTAAGATCGATTAGATGAGTCTGATCGCCCTGAAGTCTCCAAATTTATACATTTAACCTCATGTCATGTAGTTGTCATAACATTTTAAATGAGAATTTTATTTATTTGAACGATCATTCGATTAGCTTTAATTTGATTCCTGTTAGTAGTTGTATAGTATCATCCTTCGGTATTCCTAATATTAGGGTTGATCGTATATGTATACTTTTTTTGACGTACAGGTCTCTTTTTTGGTGTTAGCTGGTCTTTATACATAATAACCACACCCAAGAAGTTTGGTTAGGTTTGCCCCTGCATTCGTGCTACTTAAATACTTTTGTAGGAACTACCGAGTCTTTAAGACAATATTACCCTGATTTTTTTAGCATCGCGGGGGTGTTTTTGGTGGATACGGATCTACCCAGCAGCTATTCGTTGTCTCTAATGTCTTTCGATTTACGGCTATTTGGCTTATTATTTCTTGCTTATTTGCAAATTAAATGTAGGTGGCGTTCATTTTATTGTTTTATTTAGTTGTTTTTCATCGAGTTCTTTCGCTTTTAATTTTTCTAGATCTTAAGGTGTTTTTTAATATTGAGGTGGATAATTTAATTTCATGTGAGGTACTATCATAGGTGGTTGTATGTAGCTGATTCATATGTTAGTTATTGATTTCTCGTCGTTAACATCGTAATAGTAGCCAATGCCTATCTGCTTCTTTTTCTGCCATCCCTATCCCAATTGATTTTCAGTAATTCGACTGCCCCTGCAATAATGTATTATATAATAATTTTATATGGTGTGAGTTTTTGATCTTAGCAGTTGAATTTTAGTACTCAGCATATAACTTAACCATACTTTTGCGTTAGATTTCAGCAAGTTGAATCGTTCGGCTACGTCTTTTGACGTAATTACCCGATTGCAATCGACTTCTTGCGAATCCCTGTATTACAGCATTTTACATTGACTGTTAAGGAACTTTAATGGCCCTGCCTTCAGATTAATGGATAGTTTTTAACCTAGAACCGTCGGTTGTTGTTATATTATTTATTTGAATGACTAACACTTGTGCATTTGCTACCATTATTAGTTTAATTTATTACTTGGTGTATATAATATCTTTACTAAGTCTGCTCCTCAACAATGCCCACAATTTCGGAGCCTCCAAATTGCTTTTAAGAATTATAACCCCCTAATTTAGTATAGCGCTAAGTGTTTTTCTATTGATAGACATATTGTTAAATAAACAGATATGTATAACAGATTTTAGATTTATTTTTATGGGAGTGTTGTGAGTTCTCTGTCTAACCTCGATGTTTTGTATATGATCACTTAGAGCAATATGTTCCCAAGTAAGCTATTTGACCGCTTGATTTTCACTTAATCATTACTTAGCGCTTAATCTTTATGACTTCGGTTTAGTTCACTATATTAAACTTGATATATTCTGCGTCTATGATAACCTCCTACCCTCGTCTTAATTTTACTGAAACGCCTATCTGATATGTCTCAAATATCTCGTTTTGGGTTTTTAGGTCTTCATATCTTTAACACCGCCCGTTCTAAGGATCATCCTTGGTTTTTCCAGCGAGTTAAGGTGTTATACCGGGCATTCTGCTATATAATGATGATGAGCCCGATGAGCCGTAGGTGAGGTGTGAAAACGAACTTTTGCTGCTTCAGCTACCTATTAGGTTCTTAGATGTTTATTAAGCGTTTTTGTCTGGCTTAAGAGCTGTTGAATATCCGTTTTTATAGATTTAAAGGCTGTTTTTTGTGCTACTTTATTGGTTTGTTTTAATAGTTTTTAGTTTTTATCCTATGAAGAACAGAGAGGTTTTAGTTGTTTATTATGTATAGGAACTGCTAAATAACTGTTTTATTGGTTCAAAGGTGTTCATTAATTGCCCTAATAGTGATGGGTTAGTGGATGATTAGCGGTTGATTAGTAGTTGAATAACGTCTTATTTGCTGTTCATACCTGTAACGCTAAGTGTTTTTCTATTGATAGACGTGTTGTTAAATAAACAGATATGTATACCAGATTTTAGATTTATTTTCATGGGGTGTTGTAAGTTCTCTGTCTAACCTCGATGTTTTGTATATAATCACTTAGAGCTATATGTTCCCAAGTAGGCTATTTTTTATATTTAACCGCTTAATTTACACTTAATCATTCCTTAGCACTTAATCTTTATGAGCTTGGTTTGGTCCACTATATTAAACTTAATATATTCTGCGTCTATGATAGACTCCTGCCCTCCTCTCAATTTTACTGAAACGTCTGTCTGGTATGTCTCGAATATCTCGTTTTGGGGGTTTGGGACTTCATATCTTTAACATCGTCCGCTCGAAGAATCATCGTTGGCTTTTTCTAGCGACTTAAGGTGTTATACCGGGCTATATGATAATGATGAGCCCGATGAGTCGTAGGCGAGGTGTGAAAACGAACTTTTGCTGCTTCAGCTACCTATTAGGTTCTTAGATGTGTATTAAACGTTTTTTGTCTGGTTTAAGAGCTGTTGAATAGTCGTTTTATAGATTCAAAGGCTGTTTTTGTGCTACTTTAGTGGTTTGTTTTAATAGTTTTTAGTTTTTGCCTTATGAAGAACAGAGAGGTTTTAGTTGTTTATTATGCTAAATAGGCGTTTTGTTGGTTCAAAGGTGTTCATTAATTGCCCTAATAATGGTTAGTTAGTGGATGATTAGTGGTTGATTGGTGGTTGGATAACGTCTTATTTGCTGTTCCTAGACGTTCATAACTGCTTATATCTTTTCAAAGCTTTTCATTAGCTGCTTATTAGACATAAGGACTCTAATCCGATATTCGCATAAGTTTATGTTCTTGCGTTTTTACTTTCATAGATAGGAAGATAGCTAGTCACTAGCCTATTGATAGAGAGCTGGTAATGATATTGGATGTTAATCAGATGCTATATTTTTAGAGATATGTATAATTATTACATATTTTCTGGTGCAATTATTCGTGTTCATGCTATTTAATATTATCTAGTTACTGTATTTGCAAGCATCTGCTTTAGTGGGTTATTGTATGTTTTTATTCGATCCCGATCAGTTCAGAGCTGTTTTTGGCTACTGGGTGGGTTCATATACCATTTTTAGCTACTTTAGTGGATTATTTGATGTTTTTACCCTATCGGAAATGTTATTGGTTGTTTGTTTTGTATAGACTGTTAAATAGGGTTTTATGGGTTCAAAGTCCTTTTTTAGGTACTTTAATGGTTAATTGAATGTTTTTTTATCCTATCAGAGTATTTATTGGTTGTTTATTTTGTATATATGGGTGCTGTTAAATATGCTATCATGCACTGGCCTATTTATATATCCAAACGACAATCATAAACCTGTTTTTATCCCATCAGAAAGGTTATTTGTTGTTTAATATTTAAACTGTGCTGTGCATGGTATAGATTATAGGTATTAACAAAGTAGGTGATGTATAGGTTAGCTTTTATCTGTTTTCTTCTCTTGTTTAGTGACGGAAACGACTAATTTTTTCGTGGTTTGTCGATTATATGAGGTCTCTACCCATTGGAATCCTATCGTATATACCATAATTTTGACGCATATTAATTGCTTATTTACTTCGATCATGTCAGTTGACATTAATTATTATTAATTGCTTACTACATTCGCGGAATAATTACATATTTTCTGATGCAATACTTAGTTATTCTTATCCATGCCGTTTAGATTTCCAGCAGCTACTATATTAATTCCAAACCGAATGATCTTGTCTCCTGCTAGGACTCTATGGTTTTATACCTCTAGCACTGTTTTTTACTTGATATTTTTGAAATATTGCTTCACTAGTCGATAGGTATGCCCATCATCTACCTGTTTACCAAATTTCGCCTCTCTCTACCTTTAGTCATAAGGGTCCTAATCGCAAAAACTATATCTCCCAAATCAGTTAGACCATCGACTTCTGGGTTTTTCGTAATGGTTTGTTACGTCATCCGTAATACAATTCACATATCCTTAGCGACTTTAACGAGCGAACATATAACTCTAGTATACCTCACCCCTGCAGGCCTCGAGATTTTTCATATTTACTTGTTGCATTATCCTAAATACGAATCACATGTTACATTATTTCTAACAACCTTAACGAGTCGTAGGCGAGCATATGTCTTTAGTACACCTCGACCTGCGGTCTCGGGAATTTTTTCATAGCTTGTTTCGTCATCCTAAATACGAATCACATGTTATGCTATCCCTAACAACCTTAGAGAGCCGTAAGTAAGCATATATTTTTAGCACACCTCGACCTGCGGTCTCGGGATTTTTTCTAAATAACTTGTTACGTCACTCTAAATACGATTCATATATTACACTATTTCTAACAATCTTAGCGAGCCGTAGGCGAGCATATGTCTTTAGTACACCTCGACCTGCGGTCTCGGGATTTTTTCATAATAACTTGTTACGACACCTTAAATACGATTCACATGTTACATTATTTCTAACAACCTTAGCGAGCCGTTGTCAAATATATGTCTTTAGTACACCTCGACCTGAGGGTCTCGGGATTTTTTCATAATAACTTGTTGCATCATCCTAAATACGAACCACATGTTATATTATTTCTACAGCCTTAGTGAGCCGTAGGCGAGCCTATGTCTTTAGTACACCTCGACCTGCGGTCTCGGGATTTTTCATATTTACTTGTTGCATCATCCTTAATACGAACCACATGCTATATTATTTCTAACAACCTTAGCAAGCCGTAGTCAAATATATGTCTTTAGTACACCTCGACCTGAGGGTCTCGGAATTTTTTCATAATAACTTGTTACGACACCTTAAATACGATTCACATGTTACATTATTTCTAACAACCTTAGCGAGCCGTTGTCAAATATATGTCTTTAGTACACCTCGACCTGAGGGTCTCGGGATTTTTTCATAATAACTTGTTGCATCATCCTAAATACGAACCACATGTTATATTATTTCTACAGCCTTAGTGAGCCGTAGGCGAGCCTATGTCTTTAGTACACCTCGACCTGCGGTCTCGGGATTTTTCATATTTACTTGTTGCATCATCCTTAATACGAACCACATGCTATATTATTTCTAACAACCTTAGCGAGCCGTAGTCAAATATATGTCTTTAGTACACCTCGACCTGAGGGTCTCGGAATTTTTTCATAATAACTTGTTACGTCAGCCTAAATACGATTCATATGTTACGTTATTTCTAACAATCTTAGCGATCCGAAGGCGAATATATGTCTTAAGTACACCTCGACCTGCGGTCTCGGGATATTTCATAATAACTTGTTACGTCATCCTAAATACGAGTCACATGCTATATTATCCCTAGCAATCTTAACGAGCCGTAGGCGAACATATATTCTTAGTACACCTCGACCTGCGGTCTCGGGATTTTTCAAAATAACTTGCTATTTACCCTAAATATGAATTACGTGCTATATTATCCCTAACAATCTTAACGAGTCGTAGGCGAGCATATATCTTTAGTACACCTCGACCTGAGGGTCTCGGGATGGTTCATAATAACTCATTACGTCATCCTAAGCATGTATCTAGCATCCTCTAAGTACCTAAGGCCTAATATAGATAGCGTTCAACAATATGACGTTTGACAGATGACGTATGACAGATGACATTTGACAGATGACATTGGATAGATAGTATTTGACATATGACATTTGGCATTGACATTGACATCGACTTTGACGTTGACTTTGACATTGACATTGACAGGTGAGAGATGACAGATGACGTATGACATTTGACAGATGACGTATGACATTTGACAGATGACGTATGACATTTGACAGATGACGTATGACAGATGACACGCGCCTGCGCACTGCCTGGCGCATGCGCAGAGCCGTGGCGGAATGGTGGATGCAGAAACCCCCATCTATAACTACTCGAATGTACATGTAGTTGGAGGTAAACAAATTGCTATCGCAATTGCCTGACCAATAGCTGGATAGTACTTGCAATGTTCCAGTAATTCTAACATGGATGTATCTTCTGTGTAAATTAAAATAAAACTTTATTTATTTTATTCTAATATTTTTCCTTTGCTATTTAGTGAATATTTTTGAATTTCACATTTCATTTTATGCAACAAGAGTTCGTTTTACCAATTTTATCAATTGAATTGTATCTCAATAAATATGTATATCCCAGTTAAATAAAATAATCTCAAATCTACTTGGGCCGGGGGGGGGGGGGGCAAGCGCACCCCCTTGCCCCCCCCCTTTTCGGACGCCCTTGCTTTAACAGTACTAACAACGAGCAAGTAACCAAAACAAAAAATGGTAACAAAAGCGTACATAATATCGCGGCGCGCCCACGCTCTAGCCCTGTAGAATTTAAGCAAGCGACCAGACCCGAGCTGTCTCCGACTAGACGCGACGGACAATCATACGTATCCACAAATGAAAGTGGTTACATGCAATAGAGTCTAGGCGAGGGAGCTTCATCGCGTTATAAACGCAAACCCGGACAATATAGAGTATAGAGCGTATTATTTTTGTGCGACTAATTTCGGGCTAATTGACTATTTAAAAAATAAATAAAATTATTTCACAGTAGTCATAAAATATTATTTTATTTTCAAGATTTTTAACTGTTTCCAATGGTAACAGTGGTTACATGGACGCTTCGCCACTGGACTAGATTTAGATATTTTTAAGTAACTTATACAAAAGTTGTTTAGAATTTGTTGCGGAATCATTTTTATGAATAATATATAGGGTGTTCCATTTTTAAAAAAAAAAATTTTAAATTGCTAAAAAAATGGAAATTTGGCAACATTGCAAATATCACTAGCAGCTCCGCGATAACCTCTTATATACGGATACCGAATATTAGCTAAATCGGACAAACGGTAGTAAAGATATTTACAGCGTTCCATACGTTTGTTACATGCTGTATATGTATGATATCGGTAAATATTGATATATCGATATTTTATTTTTTAAATATCGTTATTCGATATATTGATAAATCGATAATCGAAATTTTGCCTAGCCCTAGTTGTGACTCGGATTATTACGAATTTATAATAGTCAGACGTGTTTTATGAAAAGTTTTAATAATTGTCGTTAGTGCAGAGCATAATTACTACCACAAGTATGGTGCGCCTATTATTATGAATTGGTTGTAGATAAAAATGATAAAAAGAAAAAGCATTAAAATACCAACTTCTTGAAATTTTCTGTATTTTTTTCACGAAATCATCATTATAAAAGTAAAATATTGGTTAAACCATTTTATCTAGTATCTAAGTTTTTTAAAGATTTTAATAAGCCAAACTTACTCGCAAAAGTTTAATAATTTTTCATGCAGTTTATCTAAAGTTGTTGAACAAATATTATATTTCATATTCGTAAAATAAATATGTAACATATTTTGTAATTTCGCCAATTTTAAATTTATTCGCCAGCTAGTTCGTCAAATTATTCCCCTTAATAAATTTAAAAAATTTATCGGTCTAAAATAAATAAGGAATACCATATTTACATAGTACCTTCAATTTATTGGTTATTTTTTATTTTATCTTAATATACTTGTATGTAAACACAAATAATTGCTATCGATCTGAACTGTCAATACATTTAAAAGCGTGTAATAGATCCATCAAAATGTTTTAAACGAACCAATAAAACCAACAAAATATAAAGAGCAAACAAAAACTAGCCAAGAACTGAATTAGAAAACAATGAAAAAAACTAGCAACTAACCGAACTAAAAAAATAAACCAAATAAATTAGAAAAATAATATAACTAGAACCAAATATGTAAACAAGTAGAGGAAAAAATATAGCCGACCTATAATAAATTTAAACAGCCAACTAAGATAATATGTTAAACAAGCAAAAAAAAGTTTATAAAATCAAACTCAAACTGAACAATCTCCAGCAACTCAAAAAAACCTCACAAAGAAAATATACTCAAAAAATAGCTTTTCGGAGTCCCAGATTAGGTTAATTTTTCTACCGACTAAATTATTATGACTGCATTTTATTTGGATATGTACCAAAACTGAAAAAAGTGATTACGTCGTGGTTCCATTGCCAAAGACAATATTTAGATAATTTTAGTTTTTTTGGAGAAACACATCTAGCAAAACTATTTATTGGTTAGGCATTGCGGTTGTTTAAAAAACATAAACATGGCAAATGTATAGTGGTACAAGAAAAGAACCAACACACAATATTTTAAACTAAAATAAATTATATTGACTAAAAATATCCAAAAATTACTATGTATTTTGCATTGGAACAACGATTTAAGTCAACTGGGTGTTACTGCTTTTTTCCCAGAGCGGATTTGACATAAATAGTTAGAATTTGGCATGGTTATAGCTCAAAAGCATAAATACTTAATAATTCTTGTTCCCTACTTGTTTTCTACCCTATAAAACTCATCAAAGCAATAATTAGTCTGACAAGGTAGTTGTAGTTTTCTTATAGAATCTGGCGCAAGTAAAATTTTATAAAACTTTTGTATGTAGTAGAGGTACCAGGTACACAGAAAGAAGCACTATCATATTTAACTTAATTAGTAAATACTGCAATTGATATGACTCAGACTTTAGGAGATAATAATAATAACTAGTGCAAGGAACTGGAATTAATGAGGGGGGTGTAAGACTAACAAGGGTGAGCACAATGAAAAAAAAAACGGTGCCATATCAAATTCTGTTCATTTGTTTTTTAGCATTACGGCGTCATTGGTACCTAGATAAATGCAAAGCCGTTGGCGCTTCTTGTTGTATTTTTGTAATTAATTGGTATTTTTAATAGATTATCTCTCATTTTTTAACTTGACATAAGAGTAGGTGATATCAAATTATCGGAATGAGCAAATATGTTTCCATTTGAAAAAATTGACTTCTCTGGGAAAAACCCTTTTTAAAAAGTTAAGAACTGTGTAAAAAATTTAAAACACAATAAAACTTGAAAACTACTTTTTTACCTAGATTTTGGCTAGAAGTAAGTTAATTTTAGAGAGTTCCTAACAATCTAGATGAAAAAATAAACAGATTTAAAGTGTCAAAAAGTAACAATATAATATAATATATAAATTACAATACAGGGTGGTGTTCCCTGACTCTAAAGTTGAGGTAATTTCCGGTTAAACCGATAGTGACAAGATGGCATGGCATGGGGTCATGTCCTAAGATGCAAAATAATATAACATATAAACCAACCAAATTTTATTTCTGTAATTTAACAATAAAAAAGTTATAGGTGTGAGTATTCCTCCTGAAACGCTTGGTATAGTGTATCGTTGAATCAATGGGTATATTTAATACTACGATAGTTTTCTTTCTGTGTAGGTTGAAAAACAAAAAAAAATTGGTTTCATTCCAACGAATGTAGGTACCGAAAATTACGAATTGGGTTTCTACAACTTTGGGTCATAAGTAACTATATCTATGCCAAACTGCAGTTTTTCGAGTTGAAACATCTCTGAGAAAAACCGCAGCATCTAACAAACGGACAGACAGATACACACCGCAGTGATTAAATATGTTTCCCGTTTTAGCTGCCCTGGTACGAGAGGCACTAAAATGATTTTTCCTTACTAAACTGTTCATCCCAAAGTTCGATGTTTTTTAACACCTTTATTACAGGTCTGTAATTAGGAAACGACATCACGGATTTTAAACCGGTTTGCAAAGTTTGAAATTTTTTTTCTTGCAGATTAATAGTGTGGTAGGCCTATAAAGTAACCAATGCGCTTTAATGTTATACAGGGTCGGAAAGAATTCAGGCAAAAAATTTAAAGATACAGTGCGAGCAAAAATTATTTGCATTAAAGAGGGCTTGGATTAAAAAAACGTAGGGCTTGGTTTAGATCACAATGATATGGGGACGATATATCTAACCAAATCTAGGTCAAAATTTTGTCAAATTTATATTATGACATGATATGCCAAACTAATGAGTAATAAAATAAGTAAACAAATGCAAATTTATTTTTGTTGTTTACAAAATTAACAAAGTAAGAATATACAGAAAGAAAAAGAAAAATAATTACATAAATTGCTGAAATTGGCCACCGCCATGCTCCAAGCATAAATTCACACTTATTTTCATATTTTCGAAAGGGTTGACCAGCATCTCTGGAGAAATTTTACCACATTCTTGGAGAATCCTTTCTTGTAATTGTTCTAAATTTGCAACTGGTGGTTTAAAAATAGTTTTCTTTAAATGAGGAAAAACGAAGTAATCCATAACCGTAAAACAAGGTGATCTAGGTGGGAATTCAATGTCTGATCAAAAACTGATCAATCTGTCGTCGAAAAAATTGCGTAAGTAGTTAATAGTTTCGGCGGCTGTATGGGCGGTTGCACCGTCCTGTTGAAAATATCCAAAACGTAGTTCGTCGTCAAGTAATTGCTCCACAAATGGATTTCAAATATTGTCTCTATACCGCTGTGCTGTAACTGTGTGATGGAAAAAAATAGGACCAACAATTATTCTTCTTCGGGAAACAGCTAACCAGACACCAATTTTTTGAGGGTGCAATGTGGACTCTACAAAAAAATGGGGATTTTCACTACTCCACATGCGTGTATTCTGAGAATTCACATAACCGAATAGGTGGAACCAGGCTTCATCAGAAGAAATGTCAGGTCTAATAAATCATTTATTTCCAATAAAATTTGGGTAAACCATTGAGAGTAATTCCTGCGTCTTTCAAAATCTGCGGCTTGTATTTCTAGGAATACCTGCAGTTTATAAGGAAAAAAATTTAGCTGCTTCTTAAGAATAGTCCTGCATGTTCCATAAGATCTTCCCACTTCTTGGGACAGGCGTCTTATACGATTTGTTGGCGTATTTTGCATTATTTCACGAACGTTTGCAACAAGTTCTACTGTTTTTACAGATGGTCTTCCTGCTCCTTTTTTGTGTTGTATAGAACCTGTTTCCTTAAACGCAGCCACGGTTCTTTTCAGGCAATGATGAAAATCCCCAGCTATGAAAGCAACGTTAGGAAAATGTTCGTGAAAATCGTCCATGCACAAACCCGGATTGTATTGCCACTCACCATTTTCCCTAACCCCGTTTCGAAAATACGCTTCAACCATGAATGTTTTGTGCTGTTCCGTAAAGCCCATTGTGTGAATTGTTCAAGAAATTGGAAAAATTAGCGATGAATCAAATTACTTGTAACGACTGTCAAAGATGACGGAATAACTAATTGATTGTTAATTCAGGTAGTTACTGACGCCCAACAAGTATTAAGCTATACGCCTAAGCATTACGTCCTTAGTATACGGTATAACATGAAAAAACACTACTAAATATCACTTACTTGAAATTATTAATTTTTTTGCACTACTATCTTTCCCACCCTGTATAACATTGAAGCGCGTTGGTTACGTCATGGACGTACCACACTTTTAATCTGCAAGAAACAATTTTTCAAATTCTGCAAACTGCATTAAAATCTGTTATGGAGTTTCCGAACAAACCCGAACTTGTGATGAGCAGTTCAGTTAAAACGTAATTTCAATATTTTTTAATTAACGAAAAGTACCATAATCTTTTAAAAGTCGTAATTCCTAGTTTTCTAATAAAAGATACCTAAAGAAATCAACACTTACATTATACGAATTATTATCCATGTTGACACTACTTTCCCTTTCACTTGGACTAGGACTGGTAACGATCCTCTGAGGAAAGCCCGGCCTAGGAGGGTAGACACTGGGCGATGCCAACAAGCTTTGTGCACTGGGAAGCTGCATGTGAGAATTATTTGTTTGCCTGGGGCCATATCGCCTAGGCGACCCCTCGTAGACTGCTATAGGTAAGCTACCAATAACCTGAAAGTAGAATTTGTTATTCTGTTATAAAGGCTACTGTTTGTATTTTTTGGAAGGAAGTCACGTCCAGGTTTATTATCTAGGAGAAGAGACATTGTTGAGGTTATTGGACTAGCTTTTTATTACTACTGTTGTTTAATTTTCGGTAGTTTGTTCGGGTTTGTTCTTTTGAATATTGGCCTTAACAAATAGAAACCGGAAAAACTCAATACACTTTTAAACATTATACTATAAATCATTCACTTAACAAAAAAGGGTGTTTCAATAAAAACTCCCAGGCCAATTATTTCGAAAATTAAAAGTGACATGTAAATTCTGTAAACGCCAGTTTTTAGCCTCTATGATTGGTTTCACAACTGTGAAAAAAATGTGGTTGAATAATACAAGAGGTAGGTGGCGCCACGGTGCAAAGAATTTTTTCGATGACAGGAACTTTTACATTTTGTGGTTCTTAAAGATAATTAATTTTTGATCAAATTATGTCCCATAAATTTTTTTGATAAATCCAACATGAACGGAGATATTTGGGGTTAGGTTTTTTTTTAAATAATTTTAACGAGTACTTTAATTATAAATATTTTTAATATCCTTTAGCAGATTTTAATTTAATTTTGGTAATGATAATTTTAGTGATAAAACGCTCGTGTAGGGCTAAATTATTACGCCCAGTGACGTCTCAGGCGGCGCCTTAACAAATAATATTGGCAAATCATAAGACGCTACTTAGTTGTTAGTAATTTTTATATTTTTTTCGGATTAAGGAAATAAAAATATCCTTTTCTTGTCTGTTAAATTGTTTTCATATCTTGCTTCGTTTTCGAAAAATAAAAATAAAAACAACATTTTTGCATATCTCTGGAAAACAAAAATCATTAAATACTTAATACGTTGTATTTTTTTGGTATTAATCGAAATACACTATTGAGAATTTGCAGAACCGAATTATTATATCGATTTGCTATGTGTGTGTACGAAAACGGCAATAATTTTGATCAAAGCAGATGGACAGGGCTGGCAACTTGTAGCATCTCCAGGCAATTGTGGCCCCTACTTGACGACAGGAAAACCGCAGTGCTATTACAACACGGTCGGAAGGACCTAAGAAACATCACTGCCGTAGTCACCGGACATTGCCTGTTCGGTAGACACGCTGAACGTATGCAAGTACCAACTAACGATTTCTGTAGAAGTTGCAGAGATGAAGAGGAGGAGGAAAGTATTCAGCATTTCTTGTGTGAATGCCCCGGCCTCGCTAGAAGAAGGTTCAATGCCCTGGGCGAACCATTCTTTAATGATCTGGAGGAAGTGAGCAGCCTGCAACTGGGTCGACTTACGAAGTTTATTAACAGCAGTGGCTGGTTTGAATGAGCTGTCAAGATTCTTCTACGATCTACGCCACGTCGCATTAACCATCAGGAGGCTGATGCGGATAGGTTCCGCGGAACACGTGTGGTACCACAACGGTCCTACAGGACTACGTGTGACTGTTTGGTCAATGCCAGAGGTCTGCCACTCTAACCTAACCTAACCTAACCTAACCTAACCTATGTGTGTGTACGAAAACGGCAATAATTTTGAACACCTCATTCGACCCCATTAGTTAGTTTTTGGTATTGTTCTAATTTTCATTAATAATTTTGTATAATTTCTCATCAGTTGTTTCATAAAATTTAAAACATATTTTAATTTTATTTTATTATGCTTTACCTACTGTTTTAGCTTTGCTTTTAAACAACAAAAAACACAACGAATTAATTATTTAATGATTTTTGTTTTCCAGAGATATGCAATAAAATTGTTTTTATTTTTATTTCTCGAAAACGAAGCAAGATATGAAAACAATTTATCAGACAAGCAAAGGATATTTTTAGCTTCTTAATCCGAAAAAAATATAAAAATTACCAAAAACTTAGTGGCGTCTTATTATTTGTTAAGGCGCCCCCTGAGACGTCACGGGACGTAATAATTTAGCGCTGCACGAGCGTTTTAGCACTAAAATTATCATTACCAAAATTTAATTAAAACCTGCTAAAGGGTATTAGAAATATTTATAATTAAAATACTCGTTAAAATTATTTGAAAAAAAACTTAACCCTAAATATATCCGTTTATGTTGGATTTATCAAACATTTTCATGGGACATAATTTGATCAAAAATTAATTATCCTTATGAACCACATCATTTAAAAGTTCCTGTCAAGGAAAAAAATTATTTGTACCGTGGCGCCACCTAGGTACATCTTGTATTATTCAAACACATTTTTACACAGTTGTGAAGCCAATCATAGAGGCTAAAAACTGGCGTTTACAGAATTTAGATGTCACTTTTAGTTTTCGAAATAATTGGCCTGGGAGTTTTTATTGAATATGACCAAAGTAATGTACACTAAAAAACTGTTTATAGATGTTTTGTTGTATAGGAATTGAATCAGCCAAAGAACCTTAATGCCAAGGAAACTTGCCTCAATTAAACATTAGTAGAGCCGTACAATTATCCCGTAAAACGCCATCAGGGTTGTCAGCCAAACCAAAAACAAATTGGAAAGTTCCCACCGTTTGGTACTACGTCACGCTAAACGTATTTTATGCGTTATATGAAAATTGTGTTAAAATAATGTATGTAAATAGTCCGTTTTTTGGAAGATTTTTAATTAGGGGTGAAAGTTTCTATTCAATTTCAATTTATTCATACAAAACATAACAATTAACGAATACAATTTACTAATAAAAATTACAACAGCCTTAAAAAGTAGAAATATTAATTATTCCACCTAGATCACGAGCAATCTGTATGTGCAAAAAAATCATAAAATGTTTCTATTATATTTTATTTTAATTTTAAATTGAACAAAATGTCAAAATCTGTGCGTCCAATTCGATTGAAGAAGTCAAGAAAGTAAAAATGTTGTAACTTATAAGAGTAGTTCGAGGAATGTTCGATAATTAGCAAAAATAACTGGCTTACACATTTGAGCAAACTTTTTATGATTACCAATATTTTAAAGTTTGTTGGTAGAAAGTTATATATTTTTGGAGCTAGACCTTTTGTAAATCTTTGGTTACCATCCCTTCTGTAAAAGGGAACAACCAAATCCTGATTAGTAATTACTTCTAGTTAGATGTGTGTAAAGCACTTTTATTTGTAAGTTTTTATTATTATGTAAGAATAGGCAGCTGTTGTAAAAGTATAGCATTCTAATATTAAGTTTATTTACATTATAGAGTTGAGTAGTACGATAAATAACGTCTTTCTTTTTGCATTATAACCTTTATTATGTAGTTTTGTAAAACACTAAGAGGCTCTAAGGCATTAGTATACAGACCACCACATACAATTATAGCATATTGTAATATAGATTCAACTAGTGCTTTATATATTGTTTGAAGGAGCTTTTGATTCTCAAATTTTCTTAGTTCATAAAATTTATACACAAGTCGCCTCGTTTTCACATACAAATTGTAAACATGATTTGTCCACTTAAAATTTTTGTCAACCATAATGATTAGATACTCTATGTTATTACCTTCGCTAATTTTAAGTTCTGTTCTTGGTAGCTGCAGAGAACCGAGATCAGGCCTATTTATATCAGTAAGAAAGAACGCAATATATTTTGACTTATATACGTTAAGAGTTGGCTCATTGAAATCTAGCCAATCCTTCACCATGCAGACACCAAGTTCAGCCCTCATTTTCACCCCCCTGCCAAGTATGATCATTGAAGATCAGTACTGTATCATCAGCGTATGATATTATTACTCACTGGATTTTTTTTCCGCAGTGAATTAATGTAGACAATAGAAAAAGGGGCCCGAGAACCGTCCCCTGCGGGATGCCTAGCTGTATCATCTGACATTCACTAAATTTGTCTTTTATCCTTACCTGTTGAACTCTACCTCTGAAATAGCTGCGGAAGACATTCAACACAGTGCCCCGATGTCACAGTGCTCAAGCAGTTTTAGCAGTTTTATATGAGACACCGTGTCGAAGGCCTTAGCAAGATCCAAAAAGACCCCTATACATTTCTGTTTTTTTTCAAGATTTGATTCAAGTTAATTAAAATATTGTGGTAAATGCGGATTAAATTATCTGATGTCTGTTAAGACTTTGAAACGAAAAATGAAATAAGAACTTACCTTAGTTACCTTTTCACTGTCTACATTATTAGTATTATATGTATGCGTAGCAGTGAAACTAGTTTGTTCGTTTTCGTAATGATCATGATGTTTCTCTTTATCACCATTCCAACTTTCCCCTATATCATCGAAAACCACCACCTCCCCAGGAAACGCCATGTTTGCTGGACTCAATGGCTTTTCCACAGGGCCTTGAGATTCTTTTTCATGTGTCATTGAACATACCTCGGATGAAAATACTGTTTCGGTATATTCGCGGGAATTCCGTATCTGCAAACATGATTTAATAAAGATCAAGAAAAGAGTATAGGTGTACATAGAATGATAATTTCCTATCGCTATGTCGGTCATGTTCATATCTTTAGATCCATACGGCTAATTCCTTGCGCAAATAAAAGTTAAGTTATATACGTTTAACAAAACCACGTGCAGGAAGCGCTACCCAGCCATAGTTTACTTTTTCTATAAGAAAGCATTAATTAAAAAGTACGAGTGACAAATTGAATCAGAACTACCGGATTATCATAATTTTTGTTCTAGGTCAAGATATACAAAAGTATTAGCAAACATGTTTTGAGTATGAGATGTAACGTTTAAACTCATTTAAAAAAAAATGTACACAATAGAATAGTGTTAATGCCTAAAAATATACAACACGTCTTTGAATCGGTTCGTTGTATGACATCTTAATATAATTTTGACAATTTTTTTACCACTGTACAAAATTTACACATACCTTTTTAACTTCGTTATTTTTTCCGCGAAGCTCCCAAACACCCTGCTTCATTGGTGATTTTTGGGTCTTTTTTTCGCCATCTTCCCCTAACAACTGACTGCTTCTCGATTTTCGCACTGCTTTGGTCCTGCTTTGTGAATACAATTCCCTACCACCGGCAATTTCAATTATCCTTAAAAATGATTTTAAAATATTAGTTTTTACTGTCATCTTAAAAACTAATAATTGATTATACAGAGCACATACGCTCAGATTTTTTAATATTCCCCCCCCCTTCCCTTCGACGCACTAAAGGACAAAATTCCCCAATTGTGGCCAAAATGGTAAATTTTAAACTTTCAAGAATAGGTAAAATAGTGTTATAGCCATGTTAATAATATCATAGAGCATTATAGAATCCATTTTTTTCTGTTAAATGTCACATAGTATAGAGGAAGTTTTCGTAAGTAGTCCGATAGTTGTGAATAAATTTAACATGTTATATCGTGCTTTACCAAGATTTGTTTTGAAGGAAAACCTTTAGCCTAAAAAATGAAGGGCAAGGTAAGTATTTTTAAAATATATATTATAAATGTAGGTATCCAAACAAATTTATATAGACGATGGTTCTGCCAGTTATTATGTCATTTATCGTTATAAAAGAAATAATTTGCAATGTTCAGGTTTCCTTTCGTTATTCAATTAAATTTTGTTATCAAACATGCAAAAAACTGTTTTGTAGACACATTTTTAGGTATAACAATCTAACGTCCTAACAGAATCCTTTGAAATCTCGTCTCGATCGTACATGATTAAAAACATACTTCAGTTATTTTTATGTACCTATTATCTAATATGTATTTTTTGTTTCAGTTTCGAAACGCCTAACCAGAATAAAATTTTTTAAAATTGGCAGAACGCGCTGGCGATCATGCAGCAAAACGCCAGGAAGCATAATACCTTAAGTACATCTCAAAGTATATCGGCTTGGCTTTTGCTACATTTATTTTAATAAAACCTCATTGTTCTATACCTGAAAGGTCTACAGGGTGACATATTAACAATTTTAATAATGTCACTTGTTTACCATTATTTTGCATAAAAATGTTGTCCTTGTTGTCAAGAGCAGGTAGGTCCACCCAGTGTTGGATAAGTTAATAAAAACAATTTTTAGAAGTCTTAAATATACTTAACATTAAAAAAAATACGTCTACGTTACGTCTTCCACCGTATCATTGTATATTTAACCCCATAGAGCATTATGCGACACTAAGTAAAATTAAAGGTGAGAGCAAAAAATGTTTCCCCTACCCTAAGTGCGAGTGCCAAAAAGTTAATTAAACCTGTTATAAACAATATGCCGGCCGAAAGCTGGAAAAATTCAGTAAAGCATATTTTAAAAGTTGAAGATTCGTGTATTTATATATGTCGTCTTCTCGTGCTTCAAATATTAGAAAAGCATGTGGACCAAGTTCGCGATAGCATCCTTAAGGCCATGTTCTGTTGACGAAGCTTAGCTTTGTTTATTTCTGCAAGGCTAATAAAGAATTAGATGATTTGAACGATTGATAGAATGTCCCGAAGTGCCAGAATTAAGTTTTCCGGAAATTTCAAGCTCCAGTGACAATGAAGTAGTGAAACAAATTTAGAATTATAACTAAAGCTCCTATACATTGCAACTTCGACATAATAATAAAATTATACAAAATCGTATGTTTTCGTGCATTTTTTATCACTTTTAAACTATTTAGAACAACAGCATGCCTATATTTTAGATTTTTTAAATTATGGCCACTTTTGGAGCCATCTGTCCCATAGTGCGAGGGGGAGCTTTCATCTTTAAAATCTTAAATGATTATAGAAATGAAGTGGGCCTAGAGTAAGTTTTTCCTTTTAAAATATTATTACTATATTTATTATTTAACAAAACACAGAGCGAGCGAATATTAGGTACCCCACACAATCAGTATTACAGTTTGAAATAACCAAATACCTTATGGACCCAATGTTTCATTCATAAATCCTCTGCAAAGCCGATCCGTTATTGTTTTGAAATGTTATTGAGAATAAGTAAAGAGTGAAAGAGAGAACTCTTTGGGTTCTCCCTACATGGCAACACTAGTCAACACTCATAACCGTACTTACCACTGAACAGATAAATTCCTATTCATTTGGTTCAATTTAATGCATAGGCACTACTGTTTGTTTTTTACTGAACAAAATTGTTCACAGAAATCACAAAAAACCATATAAAAATCACCCAAAATAGCCACTAAATAGCTTAGATTGAGTTGGACCAATCCAGCCACATCGCAACAACTCAATTCCATTTAGAATAATAAGCATGTTGTCAGAGTGCGGATACGATTACAATGGAAATTATTTTTAAAATCCTTTTATAGACTTTTTGGAAAGTAGTAGGATAATAATTATTGATAAATAAATTTATTAGGAGTCTGAGAAAAATACTGACGGATTACTCTTTTATTAAAGCAGATGTTAGAGCTAGTGGAATTACCAAATTAGCATATTTTTTTGGGAGATTATGCAAGGTATTGGAATGCAATGCGATGAAATGGAAGACAAGGACAGAATGAAGAAGGATCGGGTAAAAACCATTGGGTCTCTACTTTAAAAGGTCTTTGGTATTAACTTAATAAATTATATTATCTAACGTATTTAGTACCGTATAGGTAGTATTGCAATTTAGTATATATTACAATTAGTAATATTATAAGTTAGTAATAAGTTAGAAATTTAATATTGACATTTTGATCGTGTAGTGTACCAAATCAAAAAATACACAAACAAAAATGCGAAAATATTTAAATTACCTAGAGTCTCTTAACTTATAAGTTCCAGTTGAAGATTTATGTTCTGATATACAATCATCTTCTGGTGAGTAACGTGGAGAATTATTGTCTCTACTAATATTACAGGAACTATCGGCCATCCATCTGTTAAAATATTTATTAAAATACAACTGGTTACAATGTTGTGCACACCAATATACACGTAGGGAAAATGTTTGTCCGCCCATCTCTTAATAATAAGTTAGAATAGTACAAATATGAAGTATCGCAAAGCAAACAGAGGTAGGTAGATTAGGTTTCCCCCGCTCCATCGTATTATATCTCGCTCATGGCACTTGCTGGTGGCACGCCGCGCCGCCTCGATTCTATTAATATCAAATAAATATTCATTCATTCGTACGTTGCCGCCTGAATGAAAGGATCAGGATCAAGCAAAACGCATCGAGCCAGCCAGATCCGATGCGATGGAGTGGGGGAAACAGAATCTACCTATTTCTGTTTACTTTGCGATACTTCATATTTGTACTATTCTAACTTACTACTAAGAGATGGGCGGACAAACATTTTCCCTACGTGTATACGGGTTTGTTTATTGGGATGAAAAGATGCGTATTTTGATAATAATTTAGAACTGTTGTTGTCACTTTTGTTATTTTAAATAGAAACGTATCTTTTATCTTCTATACTATCCAAATTTACTTTACATTTTCTATTTAATAACAGATGGCAATGTCATATTTTAATTAGAATAATCAATATCATAGGTAAAACAAAAACTGGTCGAATTAAACCAAACATCAAAATTTGCGTCTTTTGGAGACGTTAAACACACCCAACTTTTAGATTTGTTACTTTCACATTATTTACATATGAGGCTTAAATAAAGCAACATATTTGTATAAACACAAAATTTTATAAAATTTAAGAACGTTTAAAAACGAATTTTTATAAAAAAAATTAGAGAAAGGCTTACAGCTTAAAACAAAATGTTAATCCGAGTGCAGACAAAGTTTTTAAAATTAAAAAACTTTCACACCTCCGCAGGGATTTGATCGAGAGGTTCTGGGTTCAAATCTCAGCGGAGCTTTAAAACTTTTTCAATTTTAAAAACTTTATCTGCACGCCGATTGGTATTTTTCAGTAAAAACAAAATATTGCCTATTCCCGTAAATCTTTGTTTCGAAGATGCAAGAATTACAGGATCTTATATTAGAGAATAAAATACAATTTGGACATTTTATGATTATTTTAGAATAGATTTTATAAAAATAATGTTGACAGTACGTTTAGGCATATTTTTCAAGACATGGAAAGAAAAAACCGTGGTTCTTAATCTTTCAACGAATAAATAATACCTACTAATAATAATGAATATACAGTGTTAGTGTTGCCCAGAAGTCCGGAATAAAATTAATATAGCCTTAACCTGTAACTTTTGGGGAAAACGCTCGGACACGTCAATTTAGTTTTATATATGCTCACATTTTGACGTTATTCGTTTGTTTTTTTACAGAGATTTGTCAAAGATATGACGACATCGATCTTTTTTTTTTTAATGGAAACATACAGCTTGTAATACATCATTTGAAAGCTAATATCTGTTCATAAAGAACCCCGCACTTCTCTTATGGAAAATGGCACTCGGTTAAATTTTCTAAATTTTTAGTATGTTGTAGAGAATGCCACTCTGATCAAAAGTGTTCATGGCCACAACAATATCTGCCGACCAGTTTTTGAGATACAGGGTGTCCAAGTTGCAAAATATGAATTCTCAATACATAATATCTTCCTTGTTTATAATATGAGTTCGTTTTGTTTTTCTAATTTTTTGATGGCCCTTTCGTAGATAGGATAGAATACTATAAAAATAGTTTACATTTTTTTATTATATACCGGGTGAGTGACGAAAATTATTTAATATTTTTTGTTAAATCATTGTATTTTCGGCATTAAATTAAATGTTTACAAAGTAATACTATAGATGACATTGTCTTGGAGCAAGCTATCAGAATTTATATTATTTATATTTATACAGGGTAACTCAAAAAAGTTAATATTTTTTTTATTAGTTTTGAAAGAAATTTTGTAGACATTTCTTTATGTACTACTTGTCGTTTATCGTATGCTTCCAAATATATATAATTATCAAGGTTATACAGGGTGTTTCCGCTGATAAGCGATAGAAAAATAACATAAAAATGCATGTATTTATAATTTACCCGGTATATTAAAAATGGATCGGTTAAATTTCGTTTTTTTAAAATATTTATTGCTTAAAGTATCTTACATACACGTTTGCTATTGATTTCCCTTTTCCTATGACCAGTTCTGGAGATATACAGCGTCGAACAGACTCATAACTCAAAAAATAAGCAAATAAAATAACAATTTTTTTTAATTTCAATAAAATTTGTCATGTAGGTTCATTTTATGGTTAAAAATAAATATATTTAATGCTATACAGGGTGTTTCGAATAATTAGGGTATTCTAACACTGTATTGCAAATAAGAAATATATATAAAAACTATGAACAATTTACTATATCCAAATTATTTTATCCAAAAATAATAAGTAGGCCCATAATTATTCGAAACACCCTGTATAGCATTATAAATATTTATTTTTAACCATAAAATGAACTTACATAACAAATTTTATTAAAATTAAAGAAAAATTGTTATTTTATTTGCTTATTTTCTAAGTTTTGAGTCTGTTCGACGCTGTATATATCCAGAACTGGTCATAGGAAAGGGGAAATCAATAGCAAACATGTATGTAAGATACTTCAAGCAATAAATATTAAAAAATAACGAAATTTAACCGATCCATTTTTAATATACCAGGTGAATTATAAATACAAGCATTTTTATGTTATTTTTCTATCGCTTATCAGCGGAAACACCCTGTATAAATTTAATAATTATATATATTTGGAAGCATACGATAAACGACAAGTAGTACATAAAGAAATATCTACAAAATTTCTTTCAAAACTAATAATAAAAATATTAACTTTTTTGAGTTACCCTGTATAAATATAAATAATATAAATTCTGATAGCTTGCTCCAAGCTAATGTCATCTACAGTATTACTTTGTAAAAATTTAATTTAATGCCGAAAATACAATGATTTAACACAAAATATTAAATAATTTTCGTCACTCACCCGGTATATAATAAAAAAATTTAAACTATTTTTATAGTATTCTATCCTATCTACGACAGGGCCATCAAAAATTTAGAAAAACAAAACGAACTCATATTATAAACAAGGAAAATATAATGTATTGAGAATTCATATTTTGCAACTTGGACACCCTGTATCTCAAAAACTGGTCGGCAGATATTGTTGTGGCCATGAACAATTTTGATCAAAATGGCATTCTCTACAACATACTAAAAATTTAGAAAATTTAACCGAGGGCCATTTTCCATAAGAGAAGTGCGGGGTTCTTTTGGCGCGATTTTGTCAAACTATTTTAAAATGGCGACTGTTAAAACTTAGACATAATTACCGTTTCTGGAGTCAAGAAAATCCACGATGGATACTTGAAACGCATACTCAACGGCCCCAGAAAGTAAATGTATGGGCAGGTATCAATAATAACCGAATTCTGGGAATATATGCAACTTGCGTACGTGCAACTTGCGTACAAGGATTATTTCTTCCAACTTGCGTACACGGGTAGGTAGGTCCCGCGAACCAGGTAAAACAGCAAGAGTACATTATTCCAACTTGCGTACATACACAAATATTATAAGCTTATAAACAAACTAACGACATAAAAAAATGCTCTGATAACAACGAACAAACCGGTTGCCAATACACCTTTTAGAACCGATTGGAGAGGGCGTATTATTACGGTCCGTTTAAAACACTGTGTATGTGAAGACATAAAAAATGCTCTGATAACAACGAACAAACCGGTTGCCAATACACCTTTTAGAACCGATTGGAGAGGGCGTATTATTACGGTCCATTTAAAACTCTGTGTATGTGAAGACAGAAAAATGCTCTGATAACAACGAACAAACCGGTTGCCAATACACCTTTTAGAACAGATTGGAGAGGGCGTATTATTTCGGTCCGTTTAAAACCCTGTGTATGTACGCAAGTTGGAATAATGTACTCTTGCAGTTTTACCTGGTTCGCGGGACCTACCTATCCATGTACGCAAGTTGGAAGAAATAATCCTTGTACGCAAATTGGACGTACGCAAGTTGGAGGATACCAATTCTGGGCCATTCTTTTTTGAAGGAAACCTCACAGCTGAACGGTACCTGGATTTCTTAACCTTCGAGATGATGCCTGCTCTAGCTGTAATTTTTCCCAACGAAGTAGATTCAGATAATATACCTAATGAAACAATTTGGTTTCAGATGGTGCTCCCCCGCATTTTGGTGTCAATGTGAGAAGATATTTAGATAAGATATGTCCAGGTCGCTGGGTTGGACGACGTGGCAAAATTGGATGACCACCGAGGTTAACGCCTCTAGACTACTTTCTTTGGGGATATTTAAAAGAAAAAGTGTACCACAATAGGCCAAATAATATTGACGATTTGAAATACAAAATTAGATATGAAACACATAACATACCGACTGAAGCCATTCGGAATTCCGTCGACGGATTTTTACCGTCTAGGAGCATGCCAAGTAGAGGGTGGAGGATATTTCCAGCATTTGCCACGTTAAACCATCTTTTTGTTGTGTTTTGTTTCGTTATATTTTTATTTTTTTGGACAAAATAAATAACAAATAAACCATAACTATTGTTAAATGTCAGAACATGAAACAATGAAGATTTCTTACCTTGAAAGGTAAAAAAAACATCAATGATTTATCATTTCCGCCTATGTAAATAGAGATTTTTTTTAAAACGCAGCCAAACAGAAGCCATTTTGAAATAGCTTGACAGAATCGCGCCAAAATTTATGAGATATTAGCTTTCAAATGATGTAGCACAAGCTGTATGTTTCCATTAAAAAAAAAGATCGATGTCGTCATATCTTTGACAAATGTCTATAAAACAACAAACGAATAACGTCAAAATGTGAACATATATAAAACTAAATTGACGTGTCCGAGCGTTTTCCCCAAAAGTTACAGGTTAAGGCTATATTGATTTTATTTCGGACTTCTGAGCAACCCTGTATATATAGTGTCCGGTAAGTACGAGGCAACCTCTTGGGAGCATGTAGCGAGCATTTCATTTTTTTTTTGGGTATCGGGCCACAAAGGGGGATCAAGCGATATACCCTTTTCGTATTAATGTTCAAACCACCTCGTATACTTTGATACAAGTTTGGTAATTTGTACTGGGGATAGGTACTACATAGTAAAGTATTTTATACCCTAAATGGTATCGACTTATTGACTGCAATAAAACTACTGGTTTAATTCCATTGTTATACACAATCAACAAGCAAATAATACACTACAGGGTAGATATTTAATTCGTTATTAATGATATATTATTTAATGACATGAAATATACGACTGAAAGATGTTATCGCAAGCACAAGATAGTTAAATATTACCTGCTATAATTACAAATTATAATCCGACCCTGACCGACAGTTTATTTGCATTTTTATGGCCGAGCTCTTGCAAAACGCGAGTTTGCCCTATATTTATCGGACATCCATATCTCCGAATCTAAGACTTTTCAGTTCTAAATAATATTTTTTTTTGTTTTAAGCTGTAATTCTATCAATGACTTTCTGAAACGTCCTGTATAAACTACGACTCTACGTTTATCATCTAATCTACAACTAGAACAATCAACGACGACAAAGTCAGATAGACGTCTCATTATTTTTATCATAACAAGTCGACAAGACGTCAAATGCAAAGGTTAACCAGGTTCCTCACGAATTCCACCATGAAACCACGTGAAAATATACGACAATTTTACTCTACCGGGTGTTTCTCAAAAGACGTTCACTCACCCCTAGAACTTTTCTGTATTTATAGATATTAAAATGAAATTTTGAGATTATGCATAAGAGATGAGTCTGCATTTATTGGCATAATTTTCAATTTGTTAGCACTTCCGGTGTGACCGGAAGTGACCTTGACTTTGGTATTTTAAATGGGACATCTTGTATATTTTTACTTATTGGGATTCAGCATAACATTCTGAATAAAATGACACCTCACTTGTACTTTTTTGACGTGTTATAATATTTTTATGTTTATTTTTTATTTTCAATCTAGAGTGCTACAAATTAATTAAATCTGTTAATTTATAGTCAAGTAGTATATGAATATTAAAATTATGTCATAATAATTGACTTTCTAAGTTTCACAAGCGTTTAAAAAATGAAATTTTATTTTCTTGAGGTTTACTTCATTTTTCCAAATGAAACGATGGTAGTTCTAGGATATTTAAAACGAGCATTTTTTTTCCAACAATTTGATACCATACGCTATACTATTTTAAAATTGACACGAAAAAATTTGCCTTAATTAACAATCGCAAATTTAAAAGCGTTATGCATTATTGCCGCCGCCCTGTCTTTTCTAAAGAAATATAAAGGCGGCTTTGAAAAACAATGGAATGGTTTTAAATTAAAATTGTAATGTCATTCGTTTATTAAACTTACATTGTAAATCAGATAAAATGGTTAGTTTTACTAGAAATGAACAAATTGATATGCTCCTAATTTTTCGAGTGACCAGAAAAATTCTTCCTGAAGCCGCAAGATTGTATGTATTGTATGTTTTATAAACAAATTACATTACAACTTTAAATTAAAATCATATTGCTTTTCAAAACCATTCCATTGTTTTTCAAAGCCGCCTTTATATTTCTTTAGAAAAGAGAGGGCGGCAATAATGCATAACGCGTTTAAATTTGCAATTGGGATTTAAGGCAAATTTTTTAGTATCAATTTTAAAATAGCATAGGAGTGTATGGTTTCAAATTGTTGGAAAAAAATGCTGGTTTTGAATATCCTAGTAAACCACCATCGTTCCATTTGGAAAAATGAAGTTAACCTCAAGAAAATAAAATTTTATTTTTTAAACGCTTGTGAAAGTTAGAAAGTCAATTACTATGACATAATGTTAATTTTCATATACTACTTGACTATAAATTAACAGATTTGATTAATTTGTAGCACTCTAGATTGAAAATAAAAAATAAACATAAAAATGTTATAACACGTCAAAAAATGACAAGTGAGGTGTCATTTTACTCATTATGTTATGCTGAACCCAAATAAGTAAACATGTATGTCCCATTTAAAATATTAATGTCAAGGTCACTTCTACCGGAAGTGCTAACAAATCGAAAATTATGCCAATAAATGCAGACTCATCTCTTATGCATAATCTCAAAATTTCATTTCAATATCTATAAATATAAAAAAGTTATAGGTAGGGGTGAACGTCTTTTGAGAAACACCCGGTAGAATATTACGCTGTTGCCGAGGAATCGAAAGACTCCACCCCTTTTGGGGCTTTATTTGAGCTTAAATGAACTCAGTTAGTGACTATTAGGAATTAACCAGTGCTTTAGCGGCACATAATGCCGGTTTCAAGAAAAGCTGTTGCTGGCAGCCAATCAAAAATTTACAGTCAGTACAGAGTTCGCAAAATAAGGCAACGTCTGCTTCCTAGCGGTAGCAAATGAAAATAAGAGTCAAAGTCAAATATGACAATTTTTATATTAGAAATTATGGGTTGTTGTGAAAACAGTGATGACATTTAAATGTTTTTACGTCTTTCGTGAACACTATAACAAAGCAATATTAAAAGACAGTACAATGTTTGTCTGAAGGTGGTAGACAATAAAGTAATATCAAAAAAAAATTACCTTGTTGGACTTCCATTGTCTTTATTAACACGCTTTTATTTGCTTCACCTGTATGTTTGTTTGTCCGTAACCGACTTCTTTGAACCCGATTTTGACCCACTTTAAACTGTCAGATTTAATTTAAAATTTGTAGACTTATCAAGAACCGCAATAATCTACACGCAAAAAATTCTCCTGTCAAATTTTGACAGCTGTCAGGTATAAAACGAAGAAGCGATTTTGACGAAACAAACATGGGGTCGTATAGTATTCGATGCTGTTAAAATTTGACAACTGTCAATATGTCAAATAGTTTTTAAAAAAAATGATATTAATAAAAAAAACTCTAAGGTCGTATGTATATTGACGGTGGAAAATTTAAAAAAATACGCAAAAAATTCTCTTGTCAAAATTTGACACCTGTCAATATGTCCGAATTATTACAATAACCGATAGTAATGATACAAACGTGGGGTCGTATAGATATTGTCGCTAAGAATAGAGAAAAAGTTTAAAAAAATTCTACCCGTAAAAATAAAATTTTGACAATTTTTTTTTAAAGATTTTGAAAATTTTTATCGTTTGTTTGGGTTTGTATGTATGTTTGTTTGTAACCGACTTCTTTGAACCTGATTTTGACCCACTTTAAACGGTCAGATTTAATTTATATTTGTAGACTTATCAAGAACCGCTGACAATACAATAATTAATAATCTACTAATGTAGCTCAATCTACTCAAAAAAAAATGTTCTTAACAATAACTCAAACTAAAAAATGAAAAATAAATATAGTTTAAAAAAACTAAAAAACACGCTTTAATTAATCAAACTAAAAAGCGGAAAATAAATATAGTTTAAAATAATTCTTCAAATTCTTCATATAGGCAGAAAATAATAATGAACGATAAACATTAGTATTATTGTGAAAAAAGCGTGGGTCGATTTGTGCTATATTTTTTGTACATCGAGCACCCCACGCTTCTTTTACAATAATACTAATGTTTATCGTTCATTATTATTTTCTGCCTATATTAAGAATTTCAAGAATTATCTTAAACTATCTTTATTTTCCGCTTTTTAGTTTGAATAATTATTAAAGCGTGTTTTTTAGTTTTTTTAAACTATATTTATTTTGTTACTTAACACAACGTCTCGGTTAGTTAGTATCTCTAACCGTTTTCAAGTGTAAACTAAATTATAATAATTCTAAGGCCACTGTCTTAAATACTATCCATGTGCAATGAAGCTTGATGACTTCGCCTACGTGCTTATTGGACTGTGAAGTTTGAGCTGTTGGTTTTGGATAAGAAGAGGCTTCCAGATATGGGGGATATCTATACTTGGTTTACTAAATATGTGGGTATTTTGATTCATAAAAGCTGCTTCTTTGAATTTTCGTTTTCTCCAGTGCTGTTCCGTGTCCAAAACCTTGGCTTCTGACCACTGTTTATTATGTCGCAACAATCCGGAAGACCTTAATATTAAAATTTCAAACATTAAAAAAAGATTTAAAACAGAATGGTTACCCTGAAACCTTTGTAACTAATACCATCTCAAAACTTAAAAATCGCGAAGTAAAAACTAATACAGAAACGAAAGAGGAGCAAGCATTTTTTACAATAACTTATGTCAAAGGGAAAAAATGTAATATCAAAATAGCCTTCAAATCCGGAAATACTTACTAAGCTTACGAAGCTTTCTTACAAAAGTAACCCCCCCCCCCCCCCCCCCCCCCCATAATGAAAACACAAAAAGTTGTATCTGTCAAAGCCCTTGCGAGTGTGACGAATCGTACATTGAGACGACCTCTTTCCGTACGAGTTAAAGAACATCTGAAACATACTCAAAGAGGTGAAACTTCGAGATCAGGTATAGCAAAACATGTATGGACCAACCAACATAATATACAGTGGTCAGAAGCCAAGGTTTTGGACACGGAACATCACTGGAGAAAACGAAAATTCAAAGAAGCAGCTTTCATGAATCAAAATACCCACATATTTAGTAAATGAAGTATAGAATCTGGAAGCCTCTTCTTGTCCAAAACCAACAGCTCAAACTTCACACTCCAATAAGCATGTAGGCGGAGTCATCAAGCTTTGTTGCACATGGATAGTATTTAAGACAGTAGCCTTAGAATTATAATTTACTTTACACTTGAAAATAGTTAGAGATACTAACTAACCGAAACGTTGTGTTAAGTAACAAAATAAAGACAATCGAAGTCCGACAAGGTAATTTTTAATACAGTACAAGGTTTGTAAAGTAACTGATTTAGTGCCAGGATCTCATGGCATAAGAATAGAATGTTCTTTATAAACAGTACCTAAGTCGACTAAGAACAAAAGTACATTTATAAATGAGATGCGCCGTCTATCTTTGCTTAATCGCCATTGGGAACAATTATCTGCACAAAACAGAAGACAGTAAAAAACAGATATCTGTCAAAATTGCATCGGTCATAATAATTCCGCAAAACGATTTCCGACGGAAATTGCCGGTATACAATCTAAAAGAGCACAAGTGACCGATTTAGCAGAACGGCTAAGTAGACACCTTGTATAGATGGCTCTGCTTGCTAATTTTGTATGGAAGACTTCAGTTCCTTAGGTTTAGAACGTTTTTATAAGAGCCGTGTCGCCAAAATAATAATAAAAATATTACTTGCAGATAATTGTTCCAGTTCTTTCTTTAAACAAATACGTCAGCCATTCATTCATACAAACTTACGAGTGATGTGCAAAAGCCTTAGAACAGTCGTGTTTAACAAAAAAAAAGAAACCAGCAGATCTTGTATGGTGTTTAGTATTGCAGTGAACATGATATGATGTACATGAAATTGCTTTTAAAAATAACATTATTTACACGTTGAAAACAAGCATATTAAACTTTCAAAAATATTTATATAGAGGTGGCCAAGGGACCAGGGCAACAACTTACTATAATAATAGGAGTTGTTGAACAGGGCCAGGAACTGGCATGTCGCTGGGTCATGGTGTAGCAAAAGGAGACATTGATTGTTTTCGCGCGCTTAAAGGAAATGTTTGCCGCGTTATTTTTATCATGTTGGAATATGATTTTTTAAATTTTCTCTATTGTGGATGAATTATTTATTAGTATAGATAATAATTTAATAAAAAACTTAATAATTTTAAAATATTTTCGAAGGTCTATGTTACAGTACAGTGTGACCAGTAAAGAAGTCCGCATCATAATGGAGTTTTTTTATTAATAACTTTATTCGAAATTTGACTTTGGCATCAAGTTCTGCTTCGATCGAGATAAAAATTAAGCAAAAAAATAGTAGTCACGTGATTCGCATTATGTCAAATTTAAATTTTTTCCAAAAAATAATTCAAAAGTGGGGTTATTTCTGAAAGTATCGAAAAAAGTTATTAAAAAAGTTTTTTTAAATGCAGTTTCTAGCCTACGTACAAAAATTTCAGCTGCATAAGATAATTTTGAGTTTTTACCCACCACTAAAATTTATTTTCCACTTAATGAACACTTTACTGATGACTCTTTTGTCTTAATATTAAGGTGTATTACTTTCAGACACAAACTACGTTTTCAAAAATACTTATTTTATGAAGTTACCTTATACAGGGTCAAAAACAAATAAACTTTGCCTCACATGCGACCAAATTTTAATCGCCCAATTTTGATTTTGTATTATTTTTGTATAATTGTAATGTTATCAGAAAAAGTTTTTTTAAATGCAGTTTCTAGCCCACATGCAAAATTTTAGGTGCATTAGATAATTTTGATTTTTACCCATATTTTGTAAATTGCACCACTTTTGCAAAATAAGCGCCATATTAAATGTGTGTTTTTCTACAAAATCAAAATTGGGCTATTAAAATTTGGTCGCATGTGATGCAAAGTTTATTTGTTTTTGACCCTGTATAAGGTAACTTCATAAAATAAGTATTTTTGAAAACGTAGTTTGTGTCTGAAAGTAATACGTTTAATATTAAGACAAAAAAGAACACAGTGTCATCAGTAAAGTGTTCATTAAGTGGAAAATAAATTTTAGTGGTGGGTAAAAAATCACAATTATCTTATGCAGCTAAAATTTTGCATGTGGGCTAGAAACTGCATTTAAAATTTTGCAATAACTTTTTTCGATACTTTCAGAAATAACCCCACTTTTGAATTATTTTTTGGAAAAATTAAAATTTGACAGATAATGCGAATCACGTGACTACTTTTTTTTGCTTAATTTTCATCTCGATCGAAGCAGAACATGATGACAAAGTCAAATTTCGAATAAAGTTATTAATAAAAAAAAATCCGTTATGATGCGGACTTACTGGTCACACTGTATATATTTTATTACACATCGTTAATTACGCTCACAGAATCTTTTCATGAACTTAGCATTTATAAACACCTTAGGGGTAGAAGTTATTGAAATACGTCAGAAAAGTCTGTCCAATTATAATTTTTTATTATTTTATTTATTTTTCCAATATACACTGTTCACCCCTTTTTCACCCCTTTAGGGACAGATTTTCAATAAAATGAGAATTGCATGCTTCATTACTTGTGTTGTATAGTATTTCTGGTAAAAAAAGAAAATATGACAAAATATGTTTTTCCCATAGGAAGTTTTATACCCCCCTTTTCACCCCTTTAGGGATCGATTTTCAAAAAAATAAGAAATACGTGTTTTATTAATTATATATTAGAATATTTATGCTAAGTTTCAAGAAATCAAATCAGCCAGTTACTTTACAATTTCATATAATAGCCATAAATTTGATACACCCCTTTAAAAAATGCCCTCGTGCTAGTTATAATTATAAACAAAGCCCTTCCTTTAACAGGATATTTTTTATTAATTCGATATACCTACATATCTTACAGTCAAATTTTGTAAACATCTATTTAGCCTTTTTAAGGATTAATATTCATTTTGTTTGGTATTTTGGAGACAACTCTCAAACGCAAATATAATTCTAAAAACAATCTGTTTATTATTCAATATTAAAAATCATTAGTAATTACGAAAATAATTTAATGTTTGGAATATCTTCTGTTGTGGCCAAATTATTTAATGAAAACACTGAACTACTTAGTATTAAGTGTTTAACAACTTATATTTTGGAAGGACTTTACAAGATTAATAGATGCTTAATCATCTGGGTTGGGTTTTATGATTCTATTTGTACTTTCTTATAATAATTGATATGTGCATGTGTCACATTATGAGATCAGGAGATGGAATAAAAACTGTGAAAAAGCCGAAAAACATGTTTTAAGCTAGCATTGGCTGGCAAAATATATTTTGACATTTTTCGGGTCTTCTGAATATTCTCAGTTATGTGTCATAATATCAGTCTATAAGATATAAAACAGGTCAACTAGCTTTCATTTTAAAAGAGAAATATTACCCTGCGCCCTTTCGTAACTCTAGGTTCTCTTCCACCATTTTTAACTAATTCTGTTAATCTTTGAATGATTCTGATTTGAAATGCTGGGTTATCAATTCGGCGATGACACACACACGGCATTTTTGCAGCGGTTTCTGCCGAGGCGGCGGCCGACACTGCCGCAGCAGTGATAAGACACACATAGCGTTTCAATTCGTCAAATCTTCCTGTCCACTTTTAGTGCAATTCGTTAATAAAATTAACTAATTTGCTTTGGGTCTGGCCAGTATAATATAAAAATCCAGGTATTCTAGAAAGAACACCCCCCCCCCCCCCCCAATAAAAAAACAGCTAGCGGCGGATGCAATAGAAGCTGCACCGAAGCGGATTCGAAACCGCGCGACCCGCCCCACTGTTGTGTGTTTTGCATCATTTAATAACAGATACACATGATGTACTGTAATAATGACACACACAACGCTGTGTGTGTCATCGTCCTAAGGCTATCTTCGGTTAAGTTACTTTTGGTAAAGTCTGATTTTTCGTCGCTGACTGAATTCGGAATCCCTTTGTAAAAATTTTAAAACATATATTCTAACAAACATTATTTTTTGCGAGAACTATAAAGGAAGCCGCGGACACCAAGGCGGTGACGGACCAACTGCAAATGTACAGTGGTCCAATATGGAAGTAAAAATAGGATTAAATGCATCTGGAAAAAACAGACATTATTAAATTCTTAAAAGACAATAATATAATTATTCCTAATTCATTTTAAGTTAAAAAGGACAATATCTTCAATTAGTAAAGAATCAAAAAATCGAAAAATCATTTTATATTGACAAGCTCGCTAAGGAAAATGGTTTCGAACTATTAAGGTTACCTCCTTACTTTTGTGAATTTAATCATATCAAATATATGTGGAGATTTATGAAAGAATATGTAAGAAAAAATAACACCGATACGAAACTTGGTCCTTCAGTGATACAATTGGTTCGAGAAAGTGTAGCGGTCATAGACAAGCATTGGAAAAACTCTGTTAATAAAGTTATAAAGACTGAAAACAGTTATAGACAATTTATTCCAAATATAGACCCTATTATAAGATTAAGTGAAGATGATTCTGAATCAGACGACCATACAGACTAAAAATAGAAAATTTCAAAGGTAACATCAGTTGAATTTTACAGTACATTTATTGGTACAATATAACACAGCTAGGTATAGGCGTATGTTTCCAATTTGTATAAATAAAAAAGGCAACACAAAATTCGACAAGTTATCTTAACGTCATATTTTGAAAACTTTCCCAACTTTTGGCCTGATATTGATATCAGACCACCGCACTAGCGTGTGCCATCATCCGCGGGAGTCGGTCTGGGCCCACGGTCCGTTTGACTTTGATCCCTTAAAAAATAATAATATTTTTCAAGAGAATTTTATTTTTAAATTCAATCAGCCACGAAAAATCAGACTTTACAAATGTAAAGAAACGTAAATATAAGGAGGGTAGACTGAATCGAGTATGTATTATTTAATGGAATGGACTATTGTGGTATGATGACCCTCTTCAGCAATTTCATGATGTGTTGCAGGAGTCATCTAATAGATCATTTGTTCGAGGATTAAAACAAAGCTCAAAAAGCTTTGGATCACTATAGGATTAAGGAGTTCTACTAGTTTCTGAGGTGTACATACATTTAGATTGGAGCAT
Source organism: Polydrusus pterygomalis (assembly GCA_963969555.1). Lineage (NCBI taxonomy): Eukaryota > Metazoa > Arthropoda > Insecta > Coleoptera > Curculionidae > Polydrusus > Polydrusus pterygomalis. Next base: position 23,024,688 of record OZ018384.1, on the reverse strand, counting down.
TATTAATGACATAAGAAGGCTAAATGAAAAATCGCACTCGACATTATGTCCCCAAATAATAATTGTTATCGTTTGGTGAAATGTTCTTTCGCATCCAAGCTAAGCACTTACTCCGGTGAACTATCAAATGCATGATCGGATGAATCAATTATTTTTCTCTTGACCCATTGATCAAGTGGAACTTATAAAGGTCATAAGGACAATAAAGAATAAAAATTCAAGTGGTAATGATGGTGTCTCTGCTAGGATGTCCTAGCAACTTTCAACCGATTTCTTAAAGTAATTTAAATAACTTTGACAAAGCCATTTCTGGTTTGTACTTTGTGTGTTTCTTTTAGTTTTTTATCGTTTAATTTTTATGTAATTACTTTTATCCTGCTTAAGTTTTTGCTATTCGTTTATAACTTGTATAACTACAGTAGCTGCAATTTTGTTAGTGGTACACGTCATGTCTTTTGTCACTTTTAAAAATGGCGATTATTGCTAATATACAGGGTGTCCTAAAATGTATGGTCACTAATTTAGGATTGAGTAGATTGGTTAAAAATAAAGTAAGAATTTCATATAAAATTGTGTCCTATGTCCACTTATTATAGACGCTACGACGCTACACCCCCCTAAAGGGAGTACTCTGAAGATGGTTTTTTTCTAAATATTTTCGAAACCTTTATAGATACAAATTTAAAATTTGGATATTTTGGTAAACTTTGTACGCTCAATAGGTCTGGTCTTAAAAATTTAGATACTTAAGAAATATGGATAGAAATAGGGGATAGTGAGGTAAAAATAGAGATAACTTTTTATACATTTATAAACCTGACATATTTTACGAAAAAAATGTTCTATTGGTAAGACATGATTGGATGCGCCGTTGTCTAGATAAATTTATTTACAAATTATCTTGTAGGTATTTGAAAAAATCGCTAATCTATTTTATTAACAAATCCTAAAGTTTTATTCAATTTCATTTAGTTTATTTACTACTTTTAAAGTTTGTTTTAAAATAGCAGGAAATTAAAAAAAAACCGAACAAACCCGGTATAACAATCCGAAAAGGTGGCCAACTCAACAGTTGCATATTTCTTATATTTAAGTAATACTTTTAATTACGATATATTTTGTTTGGTTGCCACATTAGCGAAAAACTGGGAAAAAAATTATTTTCGTATTTTTATTAAAATTTTACAAATATTTTTAATCATATTATATTTAATAAAAAAATACCTTTCAGCCGGTTGCCCGATTGGCAAATGTCGCTTTTACTTCGGATCCAGTATATAACTTTTTAAAATGAAAATTTCATCACAATAAACCGTCGGTTTTACAAATTGTCCCCAATTTGTAGAAATAGCTATACTTTATATAAAAATAATATTATTTAAAAAGTCTTTTGTTATCAATGTTGGGGACAAAACCTTTCTGGTGTCCCTTTAAAAGTAAACATTTTTATAAAGTAACTTTTTATCCAAAAAGTAGTAATACAAATTTTTTCTTTGGCAAGCAAATTTGCGCACATGCGTAATAAAAGTTAAATTAATCTTTACAATAAATTAAATTATTTTAAAAACCCATTTGGCAGAGTAGTGGCTAAGAATATTTTATCATAAAATACAATTCTCTTAAAACTCATAAAAACTAAGGAGACTACAAAGTTTAAATTACTGACACACTCAAATAAAATATCGTACTATGTTGGATGTACTGTAGTGATGTGCAAATAATAATTATGAATCATCGAGATTCGAGCAGCAGCCGGCGGCTCTCACCGATTCACCAAAGCTTTTAGAGTTCAGGATTTGGTATCGAATCCGATCGCGTGGATATGGTCGGTTAATGGTTGTCGCATTCGAAAACTTCTAAGATGCGTGTTTCGTAGCCTCGGCGGCTAGGGTAGCTATTTAGCACAGGCACTGGAATTGATAGCACTGTAGGCAGTCGGCTGTTTTCTTCGACGTATTAATGACGGACAACTGAAGAATCTGAGGAATGCAATGGTAGATGCTGGCCCACCCGGCATCGCCCGGTGAGATACCATTGCATCGGCTTAGGCGGCGTGAAGTTGCTCTTGAGTTATTCTTTGAGTCAACGTTTCGTCGCTGTGCCGATGTTCCCGGTTTCCAGGGTGGGAAGAAAAAGCATGATGGAAGCTCCAGGACCAAAATACTCCGGAGGTAAACTCGCCCCCCGATCGGATCTCCGGGTGGGGGCTGATCCTGTGGCCTCATCAAGCGACATTAACCAAACATCCACTGTCTCCGACAATATATTGGGTTCCCCTAACAACACTCAACGGAGAAATAGTGTGGCACCTACAGTTGCTGACACACCCAAAAACAGCAGCTTCAAAATTGATTTCTGCAATATCAGAGGGCTTAATACCAACATCAATTCAGTCCACCAGCACTTACAAACATCCAAGCCCCATGTGCTCGCACTGACCGAGACAAAGGTCAGATCGTCAACGAACACCGTCAGCTATTTATATCCTGGATACGATTTTCATTTCCGATTTAGACGCAACTTTGGGGTCTGTGTCTTTATCCGAGATGATCTTTGCTGCCAACGAGAGGACACACTTGAACCAGCAGAGTTTGATGTAATGTGGTTTAAAATATCAACGCAGAAAATCACCAAGTTTATCTGCTGCCTTTACCGTCCTCCAAGTGACACCCATTACAGAGCACTCTTCTCGTCACTAGCAAACACAATTGACTTCTTGCAAACCAACCATCCTAATGCCGAAGTCGCTATCTTTGGTGACTTTAACGTCCACAATATCAACTGGCTCAAATACTCAAATACCAACGATGAACAGGGTCGTGAGGCGGAATCTTTTGCGATCAGTTCTGGTCTAACTCAACTCGTGGAAGAACCAACGCGAATTCCAGACCGAGATGGAGATTTTGCTAGTCTTTTAGATCTCTTTTTGACATCCAACCCTGACCTATACACAGTCACCGTTCATCCTCCATTAGGATCTTCCGATCACAAACTTATTTCAACTCTAAGCGAGCTGCCAATTTGTTCTGAACAACCTTCTAAACCTCGTAAAATTTGGCACTACACATCAGCTAGTTGGGAAGATCTAAGGGACCATTTTCGCACTTTTCCTTGGCTGGAAGTATGCTTCTCTTCAGATGATCCATCCGCTTGTGCTCAAGAGGTCTCCGATGTCATTCTTACTGGCATGGAAGCCTTTATTCCTTTCTCCAAGAAGCGCCCTTCGAATGGCAAGCCCTGGTTTAGCAAGAACTGCGAGCGTGCTGTCAGAGCTAAAAATCTAGCTTACCGACAATGGCGTAAAAATCCTACCGATGTGAATCGCACCATCTTTGTTACCGCTCGAAACCAGTGCAAGCAAACGATAGATCAAAACAAAGAGGCTCACAACATGAGGATCAAAAATAAACTCCTCGCCAGTCCTAACGGATCTAGGTCCTTTTGGTCAGTCGCTAAGGCCGTCAGTCAAAATTTTACCAAATCAAATATTCCACCGCTAACACGTTCTGACGGCACAATAGCAACCACGGCTGAAGATAAAGCGAACTTACTCGCAGAACTCTTTGCTTCACACTCCACGGTAGACTTTCAGGGAAAAACACCCCCGAACATTCCAGCAGTCCGATCGGAAATGACTGATATCGTATTCCGTCAGCGTCCTGTCAAGCGAATTCTGAAGGGGCTCGATGCCAAAAAAGCTTCTGGTCCAGATGAAATTCCTATTATAGTGCTCAAGAAATGCGCCGATGAACTCACACCAGTATTTTGTAGACTTTTTAACTTATCCTACAAAAAAGGAATATTTCCATCTTGCTGGAAAAAGGCGCGAGTCCAGCCTATACCAAAGAAAGGCAAGAAAACCCTGCCAAACAACTATCGACCAGTCGCATTGCTTTCAGTTATATCAAAGGTGATGGAGAAAGCTATTAACCAACAACTTATAAAATACCTGGAAGGCCTTAAAATTATCAGCGACCATCAGTATGGTTTTCGTAAGTCCAGATCAACAGGAGACCTGCTAGCCTATGTCACTCATCTTTGGAGCAACGCAATCGAACATCATGGGGAGTCCCGGGCTATTGCACTGGACATCTCTAAAGCCTTTGACCGTGTCTGGCACGAGGGGCTCCTAAGCAAACTGCGTTCTTATGGTATGCCCGGTCGATTTTGTTCATGGTTGTCTAGCTTCCTCAAGGACCGCTCTCTGCAAGTGGCGATTGACGGGTTTCTCTCAGACACCTTCACCATCAATGCTGGTGTTCCTCAAGGGTCCATATTATCTCCCACTCTCTTCTTACTGTACATTAACGACCTTCTAGCGAAAACAGAAAATCCATTATATTGCTTTGCTGACGATAGCACACTTATCTCATCTTTTACTTTGAAACCTCAAACATCGGCTACTGATGCACATCTTCGCAGACAACATGAGGTATCACGCCTCAATAACGACCTGGAAGAAATTTTGTCTTGGGGTGACAGTAACCAAGTCGAATTTAACGCTCAAAAAACCCAGGCTGCAGTTTTCTCTAAGAAGGCCAACATTGCAGAACCCGATATCGTTATGGCAGGACACGCAATTCCACTGACTTCGTCTATTAATTTGCTGGGTGTCAACCTGGGAGGAAATATGTCTTGGCATAATCACGTAGTGGCAATCGCCAGGGCAGCTTCTCAGAAGCTCGGTATACTTTTCCGTACCAAAAAGTTGTATACACCTCAACAACTTTTGACACTCTATAAAGCCCAGATTCGACCATCACTGGAATACTGCTCTCATATCTGGAGTTCTGCACCGAAGCATACCCTTCGGTTGTTGGATTCCATCCAAAGGAGAGCCGTTCGTCTAATCGGCGACCACGAGCTGACTAAGAACCTCGACAGCTTAGAACATCGAAGACAGGTTGGTGATTTGACTCTCTTCTACAGATATTTTCATGGCAAGTGTTCGACAGATATTGCCCGCTCGATTCCACCTAGAGTAATGCATAGCAGAAACACACGACGAACCACTGCCGCCCATCCCTATGTGGTTCAACTTAGTACACCCCGAACATCATTGTTTCAGAACTCTTTCATTTGGAGGACGTCATCTTTGTGGAACGGCCTTTCTGAGACCGTGTTTCCAACCGAATATAACCTCCAACGATTCAAGAAAAACGTGAATCGCTTTCTTCGCACACGCACCGCTCCCAGAGCGCCTTAAAGGATTTTCCTATAGTGCTTGTGCTCGATCATAAAAAAAAAAAAAAAAAAAAAAAAAAAAAAAAAAAAAATGCACGAACCTTTTATGCAAGGGAGGTAACTGTGTGCAAGCGTTTCCGTTTCTTATTAAAGAGGATTCCGTAGCTACCCACATTTAAAGTATTTTTCATTTTCTAGCTGGTCCGCTGGCCGGTGTCGCGTCTTCCAGAGTTGCGTTTGCCACGGATGTCAGAAAGAGAGACAATCAGTGGGCGGCTGAGGTGCCAGACCAGTGGCGTAGCCAGCCTTGCGGGGTGGGAGGGGCGGACATATATGGGGGCGCTTTATGATTTTTTAGAACCACTATTATTATTATTATTATTATTATTATTATTATTATTATTATTATTATTATTATTATTATTATTATTATTATTATTATTATTATTATTATTATTATTATTATTATTATTATTATTATTATTATTATTATTATTATTATTATTATTATTATTATTATTATTATTATTATTATTATTATTATTATTATTATTATTATTATTATTATTATTATTATTATTATTATTATTATTATTATTATTATTATTATTATTATTATTATTATTATTATTATTATTATTATTATTATTATTATTATTATTATTATTATTATTATTATTATTATTATTATTATTATTATTATTATTATTATTATTATTATTATTATTATTATTATTATTATTATTATTATTATTATTATTATTATTATTATTATTATTAAAAATATGGTGTTCGTTTTTCAAAACACATATAATAGGATACCAAATTATTTTCACTTTCAATAAATGGTAATGTAATTAAAGTATATCTTTATTTTGCATACGGGCGCCATGCAAGGGGGCAGGGGGGGGGACAGGTGCCCCCTGGCCCCCACCTGGCTACGCCACTGTGCCAGACTTAACGCCTCTAGACTATTTTCTTTGGGGATATTTAAAAGAAAAAGTTTACCAAAATGGGCCAAATAATATTGAAGATTTGAAATACAAAATTAGATTGGATATACATACCGGGTGAAGCCATTCGGAATTCAGTCGACGGAATTTACCATCGTCTGAGAGCATGCCAAGTAGAGGGTGAAGGATATTTCCAGCATTTACATTTTTTTTTTTTGACAAAATAAATAACAAATAAACCATAACTATTGTTAAGTCACAAAATCTGAGAACGTGAAACAATGAAGATTTCTTACCTTGAAAGTTAAGATTTTTTAAAAACTTTTGTCAAAACAGTCGCCATTTTGAAATAGCTTGACAGAATCGCGCCAAAATTTATGAGCTTAATGTACGAGATATTAGCTTTCAAATGATGTATCACAAGCTGTATGTTTCCATGTAAAAAAAAAGATCGATGTCGTCGTATCTTTGACAAATATCTATAAAAGAAGCAACGAATAACGTCAACATGTGAGCATATATAAAACTAAATTGACGTGTCCGAGCGTTTTTCCCAAAAGTTACAGGTTAAGGCTATATTAATTTTATTCCGGACTTCTGGACAACCCTGTATATTAGATTAGAAGACTGTAAATAAATATAATCCGAACGCAAAATTAAAATAATTAAAAAGAAATGCATCAGCGAAATGGAGCTGAAACCTCGGCTGAAATCTATTTAATTTTTCCAGAAATTATTTGAACTTTTAAACTTATTTAGGTAGATGTAAATTTGAGTAAAATAAATAAACTTTTATAATTTGAAAGTATATTTTGTTTTTATTTTAAGAAGGGGGCGGGTTGAGATGTATGCCCCCCCCCCCTTCGATTCGCCATTGGGTATTACACAATATGGCTACGTTTTGACCCGTCGTCAGGTTTAAGCCAAAAGAAATTTTATAATTTAAAACTTTTAAAAGTTAGTTTTTTAATGTCTTTATTAAATATAACTGAAAAATGGTAATCTTTCAACAGACAAACTTTTTAAAATTGAAAAAAGTTTTACATCCTGGGCTGGGATTTGAACCCAGAACCTCTCGATTACCAGTCGAGCGCCATGGAGACACTGAGATTCTCTCACCTGGTTCTGGGTTCGAATCCCGGTGGAGGTGAAATACTTTTAATACTTTTTTCAATTTTAAAAACTTTGCACGCCGATTAACATTGTTCAGTTATATTTTGTATTTGCTGTGCACATTACACTTAAATAGTAGTAAGTAGTCAAAAAGTATGAAAAAAATTCTAACTACTACTTAAAATTTTTGTTTTTAAACTTTCTGCCCCTCCTTTTAATTGTTTCTAGAAACGTTTTGTCACTACCTATACATTTTCATTCAATAGGTTCTAATGCAGGATGTCAGTGCTCAAAATGATAAATTCGTTTATAGTGAAAAAGCTAATTTTATAATAAAATTTGACACTTTCATGTAAGTAGGTACCTAATTACCGGGAAAATCACACTTTCTTTTAAATACATTTTTTATTTATTTATTAACAGCTGCAACAAACACTTGCCACCTACCATCAGGTGCATAGATAGGGTTAATTAATATTTAATTTAGATATTCCATTCCTGGTGGTCTACCATGAACGTGAAGATAAAAATGAGAGAAGTAAGGGGTAATTTAAAGTTATTTTTAAGGTAGTTACTTTATTTTAAGACAAATTTGCAACTATGGGAGCTTGGGGTAATAAGGTTAAAAAAATCGATAGTTTGAGTTAAATTATTAAAAAACCGTTAATGCTAGCACTTTTTTTTAAGTATTCTTAGTGGTGTACATTTTGTGATTAAAAAGAAAAAATGACGAATACTAACTCCTATTTTTTCTACCAAAAAAATGCCCGTTCTTATTAACCAACTAGCAAGTTCTTATTACCCGGGTTGGGGTAATAAGAACTGCGAGTTGATGGGTTATAATGTCTCTTGTTTAGACGTGCCTATGGTAATAAGAACTTACCCATGTTTGTTCTTTTTACTCTGAAAAATAACTGTTCTGGAACTAACCAACTTGTGATACAACAGTTTTCAAAAAAATATGCGGTAGTAAGTATTAGTTTGCATAATTTACCGACTTGCTGAACAAAAAATAGCAAGAATGGACAAAATAATACAGTTAATTACATAATTTTTTAAGATATTGATCGAATTTTAGGTGAGTCCTACCTATAAAATGGCTCATAGAAAATCCCTATTTTATTAGAAAAGTAAAATCTACATATTTTAGGTTTAGTTTAAGGCTCTCAGCCTCTATACTTTTTTTCTTAAATGACCCACATACTTAAAGTTTATGCTTTTACACTTCACAATACGTTTAATTTATTATTGCCAACTAAGAAAAATTTATATTACTGAGTTCTTATTACCCATGTACCCCTGTTCTTATTACTACAAAACTTTTTTTTTGTAATAAGAACTCTATTAAAAAAAATTCAAAAACAAGCTATACCTAGAGTAATAGATGTGTTTTAGACTTCCATGATATGATATCACATATCATATGATATGAAAAACTAAAGGCAATGGAAGTCCAAAACACATCTATTACTCAAGATACATTATTGTCCACAATCTTCAAACAAACACAAGCAATACCTAATAGTTGGTTATAAAAATAACTTTATTCAAGACCTCTAACTTTAAAATTAATTTATTTTTCATAATAAAAGGGACAAACCGTTATAACTTAAAAATATATATATTTCCCGATATATTTATATTAGCCGCTACTGAAATTTGAAGAGCCGAAAAAGCTAACCTAAAATATTATTTATTATTAGATTAGGTTTAGGCGGCTAAGCCGTTCAAACCACTACTGTCTTTAAATTGGCACTTGCATGTTGATGTTTTCAAGGAGTCGTAGAGGTTCTTGAACTGGTTTGTTGAGCGAGCGTTTACTACTTCCCTGGGCAGATCATTCCATTATCTGTTAATTCTGTTGCATAGGAAGTGCTGTCGGCAGTTTCCTGAAGCGATCTCTTGTGAGTTTGTAGTTATGTCCTCGTAACCGTTGGTCTCTGTTTACAGTAAAGAAGTTGATGTTTGTGGTATAATGGCTATGTAGGATTTTGTACGTTTCAATGTGGTCTCCACGGAGTCTTCTGTGTTGGGGGGAGGTTAGGTTTAGTTTTTTCATTCTTTCCTCGTAAGCTAGGTGTTTCAAGGTTGGAGCTAGTTTTGTTATTCGGCGTTGTGTTTGTTCCAGGGCATGGATGTCCTTGGCGAAGTATGGGTTCCAGACCGGAGCTGCATAGTCTAGAATTGAAGACTCTGATGCAGGAAGGGGATATGTGCAAAATTTTCAAAAATGAGATTATTGTGCCTAGAGGTAGTAAAATATGGCCTTTCACTGTGGTGCAAATATGGTACATGTGCGACGAAAGGATACCGAGTTATAACAGAAAAACACATATCCCCTATAATGAACTGGTGCAAGAATGGTATATGTGTTGTGTAACATATCCCGTTTTTGCATCACAAATAGTTGTGTTTTTAGGATGCGCCGACAACATCCCCTCTCTTCAGCCGAAAGGCGGCCATGTGGTTTATGCAAGGAGTCGGTGCAAGTAGTGTTGTTTGTCAAGCCGAGGATCGAGCATTGTAAAAGTACGTCGTGTTTATTTTTTATGCGATTTTACTGTAGTATTGAATAATATTATTATGGATGAACACAGTAAAAGTGATGAAAGTGTGGAAGAGGATGATGAGCCATATAAGAGTTCGGGCAGCGAGTACCAGCCATTGTCAACAAGTTCTTCCGAGAATGAACCCATAGAGGGGCAAGAAACAAGAAGAACCATATTTTCAGTTTTTATTTCCTATTAGTATCGCTTATTTCTATAAAGGGTTTATATTATTACTATTTAAAATAATAAATATGAAGTTTCATATAAAAATAGTGTATTTGTTACTTATCCCTTACACCTTCTTATATACCAGAAACTAGAAACAGGTTAACATATATCTTTTTTTGCACCATAAAACACTTTTCCTAAATATCTAGCTTATTTACGCCAGCATCTTTATCTAATATAGACCAAAAAACTTAACTTTTCTATCTATACCTTGAATAACATTCAAACCCACCTAAAAAAAAAGAGTTTTTTGCATCTCCTGTAAAATCTAAGAATTGTTACTTATCCCCTTCTTGCATCAGAGTCTTCAATTGGTCTTATGTAAGTTTTGTATATCCGTTCTAGTAATTGTGGGGAGAGGTTTCTGAAGGTTCGGGACACCATGTACGTTATTGAATTTGCTTTTTTGATTATGTTTCCCACGTGTATTGCCCACGTAAGGTCTTTTGCGATTGTGACTCCTAAGTCTTTATGGTATTCTGCCGATTTTATTTGTTCGCCATTTATGGTGTATGTTCTGGCTGGATTGTTAGAGCCCACATTGAGGACTTTACATTTGCTTACATTTAACTGTATGTTCCATTTCGTGCACCACTCCTCAATTCTGGTAAGGTCTTTAACTAGCGTGTCATATTGTCTACCTGGGTTGTTGTATATTTTTGTGTCGTCGGCGAACATAGATGTAGGGGATTCCAGGTCCTTTGGTAGATCGCATGTGTACAAATTAAAGAGTATAGGAGCCAGGACAGAACCCTGGGGGACTCCTGCTGGAACTTCGAAGCTTTCTGATGTCTCACCTTCTATCCTTACGCTGGCTCTTCTATTGGTGAGAAAATCTTTTATCCAACTGAGAAGCATACCACGCACGCCATAGTGTGCCAATTTCTCGATTAGTTTGTCGTGGAGGACCAGGTCAAAGGCACTTTTGAAATCCAGGTAAATAATATCTATGGGTTCGCTGTTATCTATTGAATTTGTCCAATTGTTCAAGCATTGTAGGAGGTTGGAAGTTGTGGAGCGTCCCGGTAGAAATCCGTGTTGGCTTGGTGGTATTATGTTGTTTGCTAGAAAGTATGTTGTTAAGTCCTCAGCAATAAGTTTTTCCATGAGTTTGCTGATTATGGAGGTTAGACTAATTTGGCGGTAGTTTTTTGCATCGAACTTGTCACCTCTTTTGTAGATAGGTATGATGACAGATTTTTTCCAATCTTCAGGGACTTTTCCCTCTTCTAGGAATTTCTGCATCAGGCTTGTGTATGGAGGGTGTGTTTTTTAGGAAGTAGGGGTGGATGTTGTCGGGTCCAGTACTACTGTCCGGTTTTAGATTATTTATCGCTTTCTTAATCCTGTTTTCTGATATTTCGATACCGGTTATTCTACTATGTATTGCACCTTGTTATATTGGTCTGGGTTTGGTGCTGTGTTTTACCGGCGCTGACTGAAATTTGCTTGCAAATAGGTTGGCCACCTCTTTCGGGTCATTCACGAGTGTACCCCTCGCGTTTCTGAGTACCGGAGTGCTTACTCTGGATGTAAGGCAGGATTTTATGTATCGGAATTTTTTTTTATTGTTTTGTTATTAACAAGGTCATTTTCGAAATTGGATTTCGCCGATCTTATACGTGATATTATTTCGTTTGAGATGTCTCTGTATTTTTGATAGTCATCTGGTGAGTTGGACTTGCGGTATTTATGCCAGAGTTTTCTCTTGTAGTTTATTTTCTTTTTTATCTCTTTGGTGATCCATGGCTTGGACTGACATTTCATCGCTTTGAAGTTTGGTACGTGGTGGTCATCGCAGTGTTTCATGTTATTTAGTATGGTTGACCACATCTCAGATAGAGTTCCGTTTGGCAATTGTGTTGCTCGGAGGTGGTTGCTTATCTCTGTGTAGTTTGCAAGTCTGTAGTTTTTGAGGTCTGCTGTTCTGTTCTTGGCTATATTTGTTATGAATTGCGACCTGGTAATTATTACCCGATGGTCACTGTTTCCGAGGGGGGGTTCCAGCTGGATAGCTGAGATGAGGTCAGGATCGGAGGTTAGTACGAGGTCGAGTGTGGAAGGCCTGTTATTTTGCCTGTATCTTGTGGGGTCCCTTATGTGCAGTGGCGTAGCCAAGCGAAGTCCTTTTGGGGCGCCTATATTTTTAAATACACATTCTGTCATATTGTTTTTTTTTTTAAATCCAGATTCAGTCAAACATTGACAAAAAATAAGGCATGGTATTAAGCACCATTAAAGCCTTTTATTAAATTATTGGTGAGTGACAATAGAAGTATATTTTTCCAAACTAAGACGTGTTTTAAATTTCAGCTAAAATAACATAAGATTTCAACATCGGGTAAAAAAATGCATTGTATGCTTTTTGTGTTATAGGTATTAGGTATATTATATTATATTACGTATTTTTTTCATTTAACACAGTTAAACTATTTTAATTTTAATAAAACAAAAAATAAATCCTTTTATAATAAAAACAAGTACTAAACAATCAAAAATAAACACAAAACTAAAAATATTTTAATATTCTGACCTTACACAACTTTAATCAATAATTTAAAAACTGTTTTTATATAACTATAAAGCTATTCGGCGAGTCTTAAGGCTTTTGAAATCATCTAAAACATTAGAAAGATCTAAATTTCATACATAATCACTTTCTATGTTTAATATAGCTATGTCATTTAATTGTTGTTCCGTCATTGTCGAGCGATTATAAGTTTTAATATTTTTTAACCGATTAAAGGACCTTTCCGCATTGGCACTGTTCGTTGCAATAGTAAGGTATACCGTGTAAATAATGCATATATTTGGGAATGAACTTTCAAGCTTATTTGAAATAAGATACGGAAGTATCTCATCTGTTTTTAGGGTAATCTTTTCTTTTTTTAATTGTTGAAACAAAGCGCAAAATGATTTATATTCATCGATTAATAAATTGCCATTCATATCAGATTCATAAAAGGCTGACAGATCCCTAAGATATTTTATATTATCTAGTGTCGGAGAGATAACGCCTGCCTCTAAGCAAATAAATCTATTTGCAATTTGAAGAAAATCTTCAAACCTCACAGCTAGTGTTTGTATGAAAGTATCCAATGCAACGTAGAAAACGCTTGTTTTAAATTTTTTGTGCGGGCAATTTTCAGTGTTAGCATATTCTTTTCATCTTGAAAATGTTTAACTTTTGTATGTCTTTTAAAAATATATTCATCTAAAATACCACATTTTCTTGCCAATTGTTTTGCGCCCGATTCAAATTCATTAAAACAAGTATCGTCACTTCGTAATTTTTTTAGATCCTCTATTGTGGATTTAATTAGCGTAGCGACGGACGGTATTTAAGAATAAGTTTTATTTTATTTTAAAACGGACATTCACAGGGTTTGTGATTTTTTGGTATTTTGTTCTGTGTTAAGTTTATTAAAATTCAAATAAGACCGATTTTTAAATTTTATTTAAGTAGCAAAGGGGCGCCAAGCCAGGGGGGCGGGGGGGTCAACCGCCCCCCCCCTGACCCCCCTATGGCTACGCCACTGCTTATGTGTTGTGTAAGGCTGGTTGAGATAAAAGTGTTCATGAAGGCATCTCCAGGGGAATTGTTCTCTGTAGGAGTTGGGTTATCCCAGTTAAGTGTAGGAAAGTTAAAGTCACCGAATATGTACAGATTGTCTAGATCTTTGCTGGCCGTTGTGATGGCTTCCAGAAGCTGCTGTCCTTCTTCGGTGGAGGTGTTTGGAGGTCGATATATACAGGCAAGGTTTATTTGGATTTTATTTATGGTTATTTGTACCCATGACGATTCTAGTGGTGAGGTTTTGTATTGTGTGAGTGTCTTCACTAGTGTTGTAGAGTTTCCAATCTTATGTTTTACGTATATACAGGTACCTCCTCTCTTTCCTGTTTGTCTGTCTGTTCTTATTAAATTGTAATTTGTAATGTGTACCAGGTTGTCCGTAGTGTTTTTGTTAAGCCATGTTTCTGTTATTAAAATTACTTCTGGATCTTCAGCCTTAACAATTTCGAGTAGCTCTTGGAATTTTGACGATAGTGAGGCTGTGCTGGTGTAGAACATTTTAATTTAAAAGCTTTTTCACAACCTTGATTGGATTGTTGAGTAATAACCTTTCTTATGGTTTGTTTAAAAAAGTTTGGTTGGATTCAGATTGATAATTAATAGTTTTTTGGTGGTCTATTACTTTGAGAAGGAAAGCTGGGCATCTGGGGTTTCTTGCTGTGTGGTTTCTATCTGGGAGTTTAAGACGTTTATAATTTGGGCAATCGTATGTTTCTTCTTGGCAAGCTCTGCCGTTATGATTTGCACTACATTTGTAGCATACTTCGTTTCCTGTGCAGTATTTTAGGACATGGCCAAAGTTGCAGCACTTGAAGCATAGTGCGATATTGAAATATTCTTGGGTGTAGATCTTGAGTAGATCAAAACTTAGATTTTGGCTCCGAATTAGCCATTTGAAGATCTCAGGCGGAGTTTGAAGAATCCAATTATCCCTATTTGGATTTCTGCATATTCGTTTGGTGATGTATTTGAGTTTGTCATGGACATCTGGACCGAATGCCGCTGTTATGTCAGGGTTTTGATCCACCAGCTCAGCTATAAAGTTGAGTGGGTCATATCCTTTTTTGATGCCCGTGATCATGATATATGGATTGATAATATCGTTTTCTTTTAAGTGAAAATTGTTTGTATCTTCCAGCATGTTCCTCAATTTTTTCTGCTGCGTTTGGTCGTGGCACTCTACCACTACACCACCACTGGCGAGTTCTCTTTAAAACCTTTGTTTTTCAGGCTTAGCTTGATTTCGCTAACAACGGCTTTCGGGTCTTTTTGGTCTTGCATTTTTATTAGCGTTTCGTGTTTTTTTGTGCTTTGTGGTGGGGTTTTCCAATCCTGGTGTTCAGGTTGGGTCGGCGGAGATTTTGAATTGTTGGACTGGGCTATCTCGCCATAGGTTTTGTGGCGCTTGGGGACTGGTACGATGTTTTTGACGCCGGGTTCCAGGTTTATTACAGAAGGAGAGGATATTTCATTGGCGCTTGCTAGTTAGAGTTGCATTTTGGAATTCTGCTGTTCTAGGTGGCCTATCTGGTATGCAAATTTTGTTAGAATTGTATGAATTTTGTGTTTAACGTTATTTTGTTCTGAGTGTCTTGTGTTTTGTCTGGCTGAAATTCTTGTTCTGAGATAGTGTGTATTTGGTCCAAGCTATTCAGCACATCCTGCAACATGTTGTGAGTGTAATTTTCATCTTTTAAAGTGTTCATTATTTGGGGATTGTTCGCTATGATTTTATCGGTATTTGTTTTACTGCTGCAGTGGGTTTCTGGTGAATGTTTTGGTGTCTTTTTTATTTTTGGACGTTCTAAGGAACTTGGGCTGGATCCCGAGCGTGGGCGTTTATATGGTGTTGATTGTATTTGGGTGGTCTCGCGTTTTTCAAGTGTTGTATTGTTAGTGTTAGTAGTGGTACTGATGACTGTTAACTTGTCCTTGGGGTTTGTCTTGGGGCTGTGTGCTATAGATTTTCTTGGTTTAAAGACTTCATCATGTTTGTCGACGTCGTTGCCATCAGTATCGGAATTTTCACCAAAAAGTGCCGCTCTATTTATTTCCCACGGTGCATGTGTGGTGTGGTATCCTATTGTTGGTTCCACAGCTATACTTTTGTTGATTTGTTTAGATGCATTGGTTTTGTTTATATTATTTATTTCCATATCCTTGTCAGGGTTTATAGGATTATCTTTTTTTACACATTCCGAACCGATTGTTTTATTTATTTCAGCCTACGTGAAATTCGTTGTTCCTATTGAATGGCTTCTTTTTAAAGGCACTTTTACTTTTGTTGTCCTGTTTTGTTCCCCGCACTTTCTGCCGTCGCTCTCGTCATTCATTCCCTTCACCGGTTGTTTTCCCTTTTTTTTTATGGTCTGGGTACAATATAACAAGGCTCAAAAACACGGAGCGATGTGAAACACGTCCGCACGCACCGTTGCCCGGCTTATTTATCTAAAAATCTAAATAGATTTAAAAAAAAAGTACCAAACGCTAACAGTATGAGTTATTTTAACTATACTTTTGGTGGAATAAACTATTTGTTATATTTTTAAAACCATTTAAGTTTAGGAATTTTTTTAGCTGAAATGTGTGGTCCTCGGTGTGGCCGTTCTTATTACCCCGGTTATTAGCCCTACACTCCCCTATTGCATGTTTTCTTAAAAGTAAACAAACTGCTGTTAGTTTGACAAGCAAACCTTGGATACGCCAAACTTTGCTTATCCAAGATCTGTCAAAATGCCATTTGGAAATAGCTGGATTTCTTTTTTTTCAAATTAAATAAACATCCCAGAGGACCATGATACCAGGCCCGGTTCCAGCGCCCGGGTAACCCGGGCAGACGCCGGGGGCGCAAAGTCCAAGTGGCGCAAAATATTGCC
This sequence comes from Polydrusus pterygomalis, assembly GCA_963969555.1. NCBI lineage: Eukaryota > Metazoa > Arthropoda > Insecta > Coleoptera > Curculionidae > Polydrusus > Polydrusus pterygomalis. The sequence goes on along the minus strand of OZ018384.1, from coordinate 23,008,208 downwards.
AAAGGTAAAACAAATAAGCGTCTGTATAACCTTCGATGTATAATATACTATTTAAAAGATAAGGGCGCCTAAGTATTTTTTATAAATTCTGAAACAAAGCGGGTGCCTTTAACCCATTTAATAGGGACCAAAAAAACATCGAAAATGGAACATCGATGATCTTTAAACCTCGATATTTATAGTCAGCCATTAGCGCGACGCGGTGAGCGCGGCGCGGCGACTAAAAAAGAAACAGCAGGCTCAGTTGGATAGACTCGTGTAGACTTGTTTTTTTCTAAAATTAAAATATTGATGGAGCAAATTACTTGCAAATTAGTCACTGCAGAGTGCACAGAGAGCCGATTGTGCATTAAAAATATTTTGTTACCTTTTTAGTATTTTTATCTGCTTGTTACATATCGCGCGAACACGCGATATGTTATTCGTCTCCTTCACGCGGAATCACGGCAACCCCGATCGACTCTTGAAAATTTTGCACTATATCGTCTGCTACATTTGAAATATGTGCGTATGTTGTCGGCGTCGTCGTCAGTTTCGATATTTTCACATTTGCGATTTTTTTTCTCAGAAACGGTTAGAGTGGGACGATTGAAACTTTTTGGGTTTAGAGAGAAATAGTGGGGGTACGTTGTGTAAAAATTTGGAATATACAGGGTGTGCCGGAAAAAAGTTATTAATTTTTAAAGTCGAAAATTATCGGATTCTCGTTGGCATTCGATACAGGTCGTAAAAATGAGTTTTTTTTGATTTAAACTTTTTCGACGTGTAGACGACCGTGGGCTACAGAACCCTATTGTTTGTGAGCGTGATCGAGAGATTGGAAGTAATTTTTTTGATTTTTTCAAAGTCAAAACTTGGTCGAAAATGGTACCTCTTGGATCGCTAATAAGTCGAATTGGGTGCATTCGATCGACATGCGGTTTGGATAATCGGTTAGGCCATCTCAAAATCTACCTTTTTCCAATATATCGTTCTATACCTAACTGAAATGGAAATTGCCGAAAATTGTAAGAAAGTGGAAATCATAAAGTTAGGCCTGATTTTTTCACGGTTTTAATTTTTTTTCGTATGGAAAACGACTTTTGATCGAAACGTTGTATACTTTAGCGGACAGAGCTCTTCAAATTGTATTTTAGAGATATTTTTTCGTTTCTTTATCTTTAATACGGAAAAAACGGAAGCCTATGAATTTTTTCCAGTAATTTCTGTTGGCGTCGCACTGGTTTGCTTAAATACTTCTGCAAGTGTCTATAAATATAACTTTTTGAATTTTTCTTGATCCACCATATCGACCGATAAACAAGCTTTAGTTTGCATAGTAAACGCGCTCTGAGAAAACATCATTTGTGGCTCAAAAAAATTAATTTATGATTTATCAAGAGATATTTTTATCCGACGTTTTACTAAGTCGACTAGGTTATTAAATTTTTAACAAAACCGTTTTATTTTTTCTCAAAAGACGCGCTGATTTATTCTCAACACCTCTACATATCCAAACTTATTAAAATATATTCGTAAGTTTAAGAAAAATCAAGTTTTTGAGTGCGGAAACAAGCAAAATTTGCAAATTCTAATACAATTCAATTTTGACAGAGTGCTTTGACTGCTTTGGTTAATGTAAGTAAATTAATTCTAAAAAACCGGCTGTCAAAAATGGCGAAAAATTGGTGTTTTGAGCTTGACTTGCTAGACTAATAAGAACATTTCCAGATTTTAAATAGGATGGAATATCTACCTTGAACCTTCTTCTAATTTTATTGACTAAAATATTTGCCAAAAATGTTTCAGGAATAGTTGTAATCTCGATTTTAAAGCTGACGTTCAGACATTGAAAATGCATCGCCACGTGGTGGGAGGCTGTTCGATATTGTGATATTCGCGAATTTTTTTCACGGAAACGGTTAGAGCAAAACGATTAAAATTTTCTGGACGTAGAGAGGAATAGTAGGGGCACGTTCTGGGAACAATTTTCAATATACAGGGTGTACCGGAAAAAAGTTATTAAAGTCAAAGTTGAAAAATATGTTTTTTTTTCGTTGTAGCGCGATACAGGTGGCAAAAATCATTTTAATCGATTTAAACTTTTTTGGCATGTAGACGACATTGGGCTAGAAAACACTGTTGTTTGCGAACGCGATCGAAAGTTGGGAAGTCAATTTTTTGATTTTTTTAAAATTAATGTAGGGTCATGTTGGATCGTTAATAAATCGAATTGGGTGCGTCTAACACACTTTTGGTTTGGAGATTAGTTTAGGTCATCTCAAATACTACTTTTTTCAAATATATTGTTCTATACCTACCGGTAATATAAAGGGTGCAAATTATAAAAAAGTAAGAATTACTATTTAAGACACGATTCTTTTACGGTTATCATTGTTTTTCGTACGAAAAACAACTTTTGATCGAAATGTTATATATAGTATTTGTAGAATTATACCGTTTTAATCCTAAATTGAAAATTAACTGTCAAAATGACAGCTGTCGTATAGAACTTTGTTATTTAGGAACTGAAAAATTTTTCAATTTAGGATTCTTACAGCTATAATCTTTGTTACGAAAAAGCTAAAAAATATTGACACTTACCTGTCAAAATTTGACAGCTGTCGTATGGAACTTTGTTATTTAGGTATAGAAAGATTTTTAAATTTCGTCTTACAGCTATAATCCTCTCTATGAAAAAAGCTTAAAAAAATTTACACCCGCCTGTCATAATTTGATAGCTGTCGTATAGAACTCGGTTATTTTGGTATTGAAAACTTTTTTAATTTAGGATTATTACAGCTTTAACCCTCGCTACGAAAAAAGTTTAAATAAATTGATACTTACCTGTCAAAATTTGACAGCTGTCGTATAGAACTTTGTTATTTAGGTAATGAAATTTTTTTCAATTTAGGATTCTTACAGCAATAACCCTCACTACAAAAATGCTAAAAAAAAATTGACACTTACCTGTCAAAATTTGAACGCTATCGTATAAAACTTTGTTATTTAGGTACTGAATTTTTTTTTAATTTAAGATTTTTAAAGCTATAACCCTTGCTACGAAAAACCTAAAAAAAATTACACTTACCTATCAAAGTGACAGCTGTCGTATAATTAAACGAACGAACTAGAACAGTGCCGTGCCCGAAGGGCTCGGCACAATAATATTTCTACAAATTTATTAGCTGATAATTGATAGCTTTAATTTAAGAATAATTTTTTGCTTATGTTTTAATCGATTGAATACTTACATATTTTTATAGAGCAAATATGGAAAGTATATCCCACATTACGAGTTTAAAGAGCACCTATAAATATCAATATCATAATATTAAATATCATATATCTCCGTAACGAAAAGTCGTAGCGAATCGAGCGAGGCGGCATTGGAAACGGGACGTCGAGCACTATACGGCGCCGTCTCCGAAAACTACCTATCTATACGAGAAAACGGAAATTTTGCACCATTGTCTAGTTTTGGTCAGTTGTTATAATGACAAATTGGCGATATGTTTCCCCTTCACGTTCCGCAGGAAGGTGAGGCAAAAAAAGCAATAGTAAATAGAAAAAAAGGAAAGAAAAGTATTTTTTTATTGTAAATTTTTGTAAATTTTTTTTAGTGCTAATATTAGATGTACTCTCGGCTGACGATTAGCGATATGTACCCAGTCTAGTATTATATATAGGCGGCTACATTTAAAATGTTGTCGTCGTCAGTTTCGACATTTTCACATTTGCGATTTTTTTTTCGGAAACTGCTAGAGTGGGACGATTGAAACTTTTTCAGTTTAGAGAGGAATAGTGGGGGTACGGTGTGTGAAAATTTTGAATATACAGGGTGTACGGGAAAAAAGTTATTAATTTTTAAAGTCGATAATTATCGGATTCTCGTTGTCATTCGATGTAGGCCACAAAAATTAGTTTTTTTGATTTAAACTTTTTCGACGCGTAGACGACCGTAGGCTACATACCCCTATTGTTTGTGAGCGCGATCGAAAGTTTGGAAATAAGTTTTTAAATTTTTTCAAAGTCAAATATGGGACGAAACAGGTACCTATTGAATCGTTAATAAGTCGAATTGGGTCCATCCGATCGACATTCGGTTTGGATAATCGTTTGTCGCAAAGCAATAGAAAACATAGAAAAAAAGAAACTAAGAATAATACTTTTTAAATACAAATTTTTAGTACTAATAATAGAATGCACTCTCGGCTGACGATTAGCAATATGTACCCAGTCTAGTATTATATATAGGCGGCTACATTTCAAATGTTGTCGTCGTCAGTTTCGACATTTTCACATTTGCGATTTTTTTTTCGGAAACTGCTACAGTGGGACGATTGAAACTTTTTCAGTTTAGAGAGGAATAGTGGGGGTACGTTGTGTGAAAATTTCGAATATACAGGGTGTACGGGAAAAAAGTTATTAATTTTTAAAGTCGATAATTATCGAATTCTCGTTGTCATTCGATACAGGCCACAAAAATTAGTTTTTTCGATTTAAACTTTTTCAACGCGTAGACGACAGTGGGTTACAGACCCCTATTGTTTGTGAGCGCGATTGAAAGTTTGGAAATTATTTGTTTTATTTTTTCAAAGTCAAATATGGGACGAAACAGGTACCTATTGGATCGTTAATAAGTCGAATTGAGTGCATCCGATCGACATTCGGTTTGGATAATCGTTTAGGCCATCTTAAATACTACCTTTTTCCAATATATCGTTCTATACCTAACTGGAATGGAAAAACATTTTCACCAATTTATCAGCTATCAATGTAAGAATAGTTTCTTTCCTTATGTTTAAATTGATTGAATACATATTTTTATAGGACAAACTTGGAAAGTAAGTATATCCCACATTGCACACCTTTGCTGTACGATTTTAAAGAGCCGGTGCTGACAGGTTCAATGTCAATATCAATGTCATAATATTAAATATCATATATTGCAGTAACGGAAAGTCGTAGCAAATCGAGCGAGACAGCATTGGAAATAGGACGTCAAGCACTATACGATGCCGTCTTCAAAAACTACCTATCTATATGAGAAACCGGAAATTTTGCACCAGTTTTTTTATTTTTTAGTTTTTGTCAGTTGTTATAATGACAATTTGGCGATATGTTTCCCCTTCACGTTCCGCAGGAAGGTGAGGCAAAAAAAGCAATAGTAAACAGAGAAAAAGGAAAGAAAAGTATTTTTTTATTGTAAATTTTTTTTAGTACTAATATTAGATGCACTCTCGGCTGACGATTAGCGATATGTACTCAGTCTAGTTAACATATCGCTTTCCGAATATACAGGGTGTGCCGGAAAAAAGTTATTAATTATTAAAGTCGAGAAATATCGGGATCTCGTTGGCATTCGATACAGGCCACAAAAATTAGTTTTTTCGATTTAAACTTTTTCGACGCGTAGACGACCGTGGGCTACAGAACCCTATTGTTTGTGAGCGCGATCGAAAGTTTGGAAGTAATTTTTTTTATTTTTTCAAAGTCAAAATTTGGTCGAAAATGGTACCTCTTGGATCGCTAATAAGTCGAATTGGGTGCATCCAATCGACATTCGGTTTGGATAATCGGTTAGGCCATCTCAAAATCCACCTTTTTCCAATATATCGTTCTATACCTAACTGGAATGGAAATTGCCGAAAATGGCAAGAAATTGGAAACCACAGAGTAAGGCGTGATTTTTTCGCCGTTTTTATTTTTTTTCGTACAGAAAACGACTTTTGATCGAAACGTTGTATACTTTAGCGGATAGAGCTCGTAAAATTGTATTTAAGAGATATTTTTTCGTTTCTTTATCTTTAATACGGAAAAAACGGCAGCTTATGAACTTTCTCCCGTAATTTCTGTTGGCGTCGCACTGATTTGCTTAAATAATTCTGCAAGTGTCTATAATATTTAACATTTTGAATTTTTTCTTGATCTACCATATCGACGGATAAACAAGCTTTAGTTTGCATAGTAAGCGTACCCTGGAAAAACATATTTTGTGGCTCAAAAAAATTAATTTATGGTTTTTTCAGAGATACTTTTATCTGATGTTTTACTATTATCGACTGTAGCTTATTCAATTTTTAACAAAACCGTTTTATTTTTTTCTCAAAAAATGCGCTGATTACTTCTCAACACCTCTACATATCCAAAATTATTAAAATATATTCGTAAGTTTAAGAAAAATCAAGTTTTTGCGTGCGGAAACAGGCCAAATTTATAAATTCTAATACCATTTGATTTAGGAAAGTTGGCCATGCTTTCACCACGTGTGTTGTCCTGAACTTTAACTTTTATACCATCTGTCAAAAATAGGTGAAAAATGCGATTTCCAAATTGACTTTTTAGAGGAATAAGACCATTTAGACCACGTCTTTTGTGTGAAATACCTACCTTGAACCTTTATCTTTTTCGTTTGACCAAAAATAAGGGAAAAACATCGCATTTATATCAGTCCGTTTAATAATAAAAATTCGCTACGAAAAAGCTAAAAAAAATTACACTTACCTGTCAAAATCTGACAGCTGTAGTATAGAACTTTGTTATTTAGGTACTGAAATTTTTTTAAATTTCGGATTCTTACAGCTATAATCCTAGATACAAGAAAAGCTTAAAAAATACTTGACATTTACCTGTCAAAATGACAGCTGTCGTATAGAACTTTGTTATTTAGGAACTGAGAAATTTTTTAATTTAGAATTCTTACAGCTATAACCCTCGTTACAAAAAATCTAAAAAAAAATTGACACTTACCTGTCACAATTTGACAGCTGTCGTATAAAACTGTGTTATTTAGGTATTGACAAATTTTTAAATTTAGGATTCTTACAGCTATAACCCTCGTTACAAAAAATCTAAAAAAAAAATTGACACTTACCTGTCAAAATTTGACAGCTATCATATAGAACTTTGTTATTAAGGGATCTGATAATTTTATAATTTCGGACTCTTATAGCTATAACTCTCGCTACGAAAAAGCTAAAAAAAAAATTGACACTTAACTGTCAAAATTTGACAGCTATCGTATAGAACTTTGTTATTTAGGTACTGAAATTTTTTTCAATTTAGGATTCTTACAGCTATAACCCTCGCTACGAAAAAAGTTTAAAAAAATATACACCTACCTGTCAGAATTTGACAGCTGTCGTATAGAACTTTGTTATTTAGGTACTGAAAAATGTTTCAATTTGGGATTCTTACAGCTATAATCCTCGTTACGAAAAAACTTTAAAAAAATTGACACTTACCTGTCAAAATTTGACAGCTGTCGTATGGAACTTTGTTATTTAATCACTGAAAAAATTTTAAATTTCGGATTCGTACAGCTATAATCCTCTGTATGAAAAAAGCTTTAAAAAATGTATACCCGCCTGTCACAATTTGACAGCTGTCGTATAGAACTTTGTGATTTTGGTACTGAAATTTTTTTTAATTTAGGATTATTACAGCTTTAACCCTCGCTACGAAAAAAGTATAAATAAATTGACACTTACCTGTCAAAATTTGACAGCTGTCGTATAAAAGTTTGTTATTTAGGTACTGAAAAATGTTTCAATTTAGGATTCTTACAGCTATAATCCTCGTTACGAAAAAAGTTTTTAAAAATTGTCACTTACCTGTCAAAATTTGATAGCAGTCGTATGGAACTTTGTTATTTAGGTACTGAAAAATTTTTAAATTTCGGATTCGTACAGCTATAATCCTCTATATGAAAAAACCTTAAAAAAATTTACACCCGCCTGTCAAAATTTGACAGCTGTCGTATAGAACTTTGTTATTTTGGTACTGAAAAAAATTTTAATTTAGGATTATTACAGCTTTAACCCTCGCTGCGAGAAAAGTTTAAATAAATTGACACTTACCTGTCAAAATTTGACAGCTGTCGTATAAAACTTTGTTATTTAGGTAGGTACTGAATTTTTTTTTAATTTCAGATTCTTACAGAAAAGCTACAAAATAATTGACACTTAGCTGTAAAAATTTGACAGCTGTCGATAAAACTTTGTTATTTACGTAGTAAACATTTTTTCAATTTAGGAGTTTTATAACTATAACCCTCGCTACGACAAAGCTAAAAAAAATTGACACTTACCTGTCAAAAATTTGACAGCTATCGTATAAAACTTTCTTATTTAGGTACCTGAAATTTTTTTAAATTTCGGATTCTTACAGCTATAACCCTCGCTACGAAAAAGCTAAAAAAAAAATGACACTTACCTGTCAAAGTGACAGCTGTCGTATAATTAAACGATCGAACTAGAACAGTGTCGTGCCCGAAGGGCTCGGCACAATAATATTTCTTATATAGCTTATATTTCTTCTATAGCTTCAATATAATAATAATTTTTTGCTTATGTTTTAATCGATTGAATACTTACATATTTTTATATAGCAAATATGGAAAGAATATCACACATTGCACAAAGGCGTGCGAGTTTAAAGAGCACCTATAAATATCAATATCATAATATTAAATATCATATATCTTCGTAACGAAAAGTCCGAGCCAGGCGGCATTGGAAACGGGACGTCGAGCACAATACGGCGCCGCCTCCGAAAACTACCTATCTATACGAGAAAATGGAAATTTTGCACCATTGTCTAGTTTTGGTCAGTTGTTATAATGACAATTTGGCGATATGTTTCCCCTTCACGTTCCGCAGGAAGGTGAGGCAAAAAAAGCAATAGTAAATAGAAAAAAAGAAAAGAAAAATATTTTTTTATTATAATTTTTTTTTAGTACTAATATGACTGACTGCAGAAAACATAGAAAAAAGAAACTAAAAAAAAAAATACTTTTTAAATACAAATTTTTAGTAGGTACTAATAATAGATGCACTCTCGGCTGACGATTAGCGATATGTACCCAGTCTAGTATTATATATAGGCGGCTACATTAAAAATATGTATGTTGTCGTCGTCAGTTTCGACATTTTCACATTTCGCGATTTTTTTTTTCGGAAACTGCTAGAGTGGGACGATTGAAACTTTTTCAGTTTAGAGAGAAATAGTGGGGGTACGGTATGTAAACATTTTGAATATACAGGGTGTACGGGAAAAAAGTTATTAATTTTTAAAGTCGATAATTATCGGATTCTCGTTGTCATAATAATAGTGGGGCTACGTTGTGTGAAAATTTCGAATATACAGGGTGTGCCGGAAAAGTTAATAATTTTTATAGTCGAGAAATATCGGGATCTCGTTGGCATTCGATACAGGCCACAAAAATTAGTTTTTTCGATTTAAACTTTTTCGACGCGTAGACGACCGTCGGCTACTATTGCTTGTGAGCGCGATCGAAAGTTTGGAAGTAATTTTTTTGATTTTTTCAAAGTCAAAAATTGGTAGAAACAAGTACCTATTGGATCGTTAATAAGTCGAATTGGGTGCACTCGATCGACATTCGGTTTGGATAATCGTTTAGGCCATCGTAAAAACTACCTTTTTCCAATATACCGTTCTATACCTAACTGTAATGGAAATTGTAGAAAATTGAAAGAAATTGGAAATCAGGATTTTAGTCATGATTTTTTCACGGTTTTTATTTTTTTTCGTACGGAAAACGACTTTTGATCGAAACGTTGTATACTTTAGCGAATAGAGCTCGTCAAATTGTATTAGTGAGATATTTTTTCGTTTCTTTATCTTTAATATGGAAAAAACGGCAAGCTTTCGATATTTCATTTCCTAAATATTCTATCACGTCGCACTGGATCGCTTAAACACGTTTGAAAGTGTCTATATATAACTTTTCGAGTTTTTTCTTGGTCCACTATATCGATGGATAAACAAGCTTTAGTTTGCATAGTAAGCGCGCTCTGGGAAAACAGTATTTGTGGCTCAAAAAAATTAATTTATGATTTTTTCAGAAATATTTTTATCTGATGTTTTACTATATCGACTGTGGCTTATTCAATTTTTAACAAAATTTTTTCTCAGAAACGGTTAGAGTGGGACGATTGAAACTTTTTGGGTTTAGAGAGAAATAGTGGGGGTACGTTGTGTAAAAATTTGGAATATACAGGGTGTGCCGGAAAAAAGTTATTAATTTTTAAAGTCGAAAATTATCGGATTCTCGTTGGCATTCGATACAGGCCACAAAAATTAGTTTTTTCGATTTAAACTTTTTCGACGCGTAGACGACCGTCGGCTACTATTGTTTGTGAGCGCGATCGAAAGTTTGGAAGTAATTTTTTTGATTTTTTCAAAGTCGAAATTTGGTCAAAAAAGGAACCTATTGGATCGCTAATAAGTCGAATTGGGTGCATCCGATCAATATTCGGTTTGGATAATCGTTTAGACCATCTCAAAAACTACCTTTTTCCAATACATCGTTCTATACCTAACTGGAATGGAAATTGCCGAAAATGGTAAGAAACTGGAAACCAAATATTTAGACGTGATTTTTTCACGGTATTTATTTTTTTTCGTACGGAAAACGATTTTTGATCGAAACGTTGTATACTTTAGCGGATAGAGCTGGTCAAATTGTATTTAAGGGATATTTTTTCGTTTCTTTATCTTAAATACGGAAAAAACGGCAGCTTATGCATTTTTAGTCCCGTAATTTCGGTTGGCGTCGCACTGGTTTGCTTAAATACTTCTGCAAGTGTCTATAATAACTTTTTGAATTTTTTCTTGGTCCACCATATCGACCGATAAACAAGCTTTAGTTTGAATAATAAACGCGCTCTGGGAAAACATCAAAAAAATTAATTTATGAATTATCAAGAGATATTTTTATCCGACGTTTTACTATATCGACTGTAACTTATTCAATTTTTAACAAAACCGTTTGATATTTTCTCCCAAAAGACGCGCTGATTTCTTCTCAACACCTCTACATATCCAAAATTATTAAAATATATTCGTAAGTTTAAGAAAAATCAAGTTTTTGAGTGCGGAAACAAGGAAAATTTGCAAATTCTAACACTATTCAATTTTGACTAGAGTGCTTTGACTGCTTCGGTTAATGTAGGTAATTTAATCCAAAAAAACCGGCTGTCAAAAATGACGAAAAATGGGTGTTTTGAGCTTGACTTGCTAAAGTAATAAGAACATTTCCAGATTTTAAATCGGATGGAATATCTACCTTGAACCTTCTTCTAATTTTATTGACCAAAATATTTGCCCAAAATGTTTCAGAAATACTTGTAATCTCGATTTTAAAGATGACGTTCCGACATTGAAAATGCGTCGCCACGTGGTATGAGGCTGTTCGATATTTCGATATTCGCGATTTTTTTTCTCGGAAACGGTTAAGAGCAAAACGATAAAAAAATTTCTGGACGTAGAGAGGAATAGTAGGGGTACGTTCTGGGAACAATTTCCAATATACAATATAGGGTGTACCGGAAAAAAGTTATTAAAGTCGAAGTTGAAAAATATGTTTTTTTTCGTTATAGCGCGATACAGGTGGCAAAAATCATTTTAATCGATTTAAACTTTTTTGGCATGTAGACGACGTTCGGCTACAAAACCCCATTGCTTGCGAACGCGATCAAAAGTTGGGAAGTCAATTTTTTGATTTTTTTAAAATCAATGTAGGGTCATGTTGGATCGTTAATAAATCGAATTGGGTGCACCTGACACACTTTTGATTTGAAGATTCGTTTAGGTCATCTCAAATACTACTTTTTTCAAATATATTGTTCTATACCTACCGGTAATATAAAGGGTGCAAATTATAAAAAAGTAAGAATTACTATTTAAAACACGATTCTTTTACGGTTTTCATTGTTTTTCGTACGAAAAAAAACTTTTGATCGAAATGTTATATAAGTATAGTATTTGTAGAATTATACCGTTTTAATCCTAAATTAAAAATTACCTATCAAAATGACAGCTGTCGTATAGAACTTTGTTATTTAGGAACTGAAAAATTTTTCAATTTAGGATTCTTACAGCTATAACTCTCGCTACGAAAATGATAAAAAAAAAATTGAAACTTATCTGTCAAAATCTGACAGCTATCGTAAAAAACTTTGTTATTTAGGTACTGAAAAAGTTTTTATTTAGGATTTTTACAGCTATAATCGTCGCTACGAAAAAGCTAAAAAAGAATTGACACTTACCTGTCAAAATTTGACAGCCATCGTATAGATTAGTATAGAACTTTGTTATTTAGGAACGGAAAAAAATTTTAATTTAGGATTCTTAAAACTATAATCGTCGCTACGAAAAAGCTATAAAAAAAATTGACACTTACCTGTCAAAATCTGACAGCTGTCGTATAAAACTTTGTTATTTAGGAACTGAAATTTTTTTCAACTTAGGATTCTTACAGCTATAGCCCTCGCTACGAAAATGGTTAAAAAAAAATTCACGCTTACCTGTCAAAATTTGACAGCTGTTGTATAGAACTTTGTTATTTAGGTACTGAAATTTTTTTAAATTTCGGACTCTTACAGCTACAATCTCAGATACAAGAAAAGCTTTAAAAAACTTGACATTTACTTGTCAAAATGGTAGCTGTCGTATAAAACTTTCTTATTTAGGTAATAAAAATGATTGAATTTCAGATTCTTACAGCGTCAATCATCAGTACGAAAAAAACGAACTTGAGCAGTAAAAAATTACACATACTTATATTTTTATTGTGACCTGGGTTGTGAAGAAACTACACATACCGAAGGGCTCGGCACAATAATATTTCCACAAATTTATTAGCTGATAATGTGATAATGATAATGAAATATAAAAAGTACATCCCACATTGCACAAAGGTGTGCGAGTTTAAAAAGCGCCTATAAATGTCCATATCAACATCATAATATTAAATAACATATATTTCAGTAATGAAAAGTCGTAGCGAATCGAGCGAGACGGCAATGGAAATAGAACGTCGACCACTATACGATGTCGTCTTCAAAAACTACCTATCTATACGAGAAACCGGAAAATTTGCACCCGTTTTTTTATTTTTTAGTTTTTGTCAGTTGGTATAATGACAATTGGGCGATATGTTTCCCCTTCACGTTCCGCAGGAAGGTGAGGCAAAAAAAGCAACAGTAAATAGAGAAAAAGAAAAGAAAAGTATTTTTTTTTGTAAATTTTTTTTTAGTACTAATATTAGATGCACTCTCGGCTGACGATTAGCAATATGTACCCAGTCTAGTATTATATATGGGCGGCTACGTTTAAAATATGTATATTGTCGTCGTCAGTTTCGACATTTTCCCGTTTGCGATTTTTTTTTTCGGAAACTGCTAGAGTGGGACGATTGAAACTTTTTAAATTTAGAGAGGAATAGTGGGGGTACGGTGTGTGAAAATTTTGAATATACAGGGTGTACGGGAAAAAAGTTATTAATTTTTAAAGTCGACAATTATCGGGTTTTCGTTGTCATTCGATACAGGCCACAAAAATTAGTTTTTTTGATTTAAACTTTTTCGACGCGTAGACGACCGTAGGCTACAGACCCCTATTGTTTGTGAGCGCGATCGAAAGTTGGGAAATAATTTTTTTTATTTTTTCAAAGTCAAATATGGGACGAAACAGGTACCTATTGAATCGTTAATAAGACGAATTGGGTCCATCCGATCGACATTCGGTTTGGATAATCGTTTAGGCAATTATTAGAGGTTGCTAACAAATGGTTTTGTGACTGTTTGAAGGTTGGAGACAATGATGTTTCTTGAATGATGAAAGAGTTTTGGACTTCCATTGTCTTTATTTGTTTTAAATCACAACGTTTCAACTGGTAAGTATCTCCAGTCGTCTTCAGGTGAATACTGTATCACCTGAAGACGACTGGAGATACTTACCAGTTGAAACGTTGTGATTTAAAACAAATAAAAACAATGGAAGTCCAAAACTCTTTCATCATTCAAATGGTTTTGTAAAAAGTATGAAATAAAATAAACGAACTGGAACAGTGCCGTGCCCGAAGGGCTCGGCAAAGTAAGCTTTTAAACTAATTTATCAGCTATCAATGTAAGAATAGTTTCTTTACTTATGTTTAAATTGATTGAATACATATTTTTATAGGACAAACTTGGAAAGTATATTCCACATTGATACGTTTGCTGTGCGATTTTTAAAAAAGCCGGTGCTGATGGGTTCAATGTTAATATCAATGTCATAATATTAAATATCATATATTTCCGTAAGAAAAAGTCGTAGCGAATCGAGCGAGACGGCATTGGAAACGGGACATCGAGCACTATACGATGCCATCTTCAAAAACTACCTATCTAAACAAGAAAACGGAAATTTTGCACCCATTATTTTTATTTTTTAGTTTTTGTCAGTTGTTATAATGACAATTTGGCGATATGTTTCCCCTTCACGCTCCGCAGGAAGGTGAGGCAAAAAAAGCAATAGAAAACATAGAAAAAAGAAACTAAAAAAAATACTTTTTAAATACAAATTTTTAGTAGGTACTAATAATAAGATGCACTCTCGGCTGACGATTAGCGATATGTACCCAGTCTAGTTAACATATCGCTTTCCGCGATATGTTATTCGTCTCCTTCACACGGAATCACGACAACCCTGATCGACTGTTGAAAATTTCGCACTATATAGGCAGCTACATTTAAAATATGTGCGTATGTTGTCGTTGTAGTTGTCAGTCTCGACATTTTCACATTTGCGATTTTTTTTCTCGGAAACGGTTAGAGTGGGACGATTGAAACTTTGTCAGTTTAGAGAGGAATAGTGGAGGTACGTTGTGTGCAAATTTCGAATATACAGGGTGTGCCGGGAAAAAGTTATTAATTTTTAAAGTCGAAGAATATCGGATTCTCGTTGGCATTCGCTACAGGTCGTAAAAATGAGTTTTTTCGATTTAACCTTTTTCGACGTGTAGACACCCGTGGGCTATAGAACCCTATTGTTTGTGAGCGCGATCGAAAGTTTGGAAGTAATTTTTTTGATTTTTTTAAAGTCGAAATTTGGTCAAAAATGGTACCTCTTGGATCACTAATAAGTCGAATTGGGTGCATCCGATCGACATTCGGTTAAGATAATCGTTTAGGCCGTCTCAAAAAACTACCTTTTTCCAATACATCGTTCTATACCTAACTGTAACGGAAATTGTAGAAAATTGAAAGAAATTGGAAATCAGGATTTTAGTCATGATTTTTTCACGGTTTTTATTTTTTTTCGTACGGAAAACGACTTTTGATCGAAACGTTGTATACTTTAGCGGATAGAGCTCGTCAAATTGTATTTTAGAGATATTTTTTCGTTTCTTTATCTTTAATACGGAAAAAACGGCAGCTTTGAACTTTTTCCCGTAATTTCTGTTGGCGTCGTACTGGTTTGCTTTAATACTTCTGCAAGTGGCTATAAATATAACTTTTTGAATTTTTTCTTGATCCACCAGATCGGCCGATAAACAAGCTTTAGTTTGCATAGTAAACGCGCTCTGAGAAAACATCATTTGTGGCTCAAAAAAATTAATTTATGATTTATCAAGAGATATTTTTATCCGACGTTTTACTATATCGACTAGCTTATTCAATTTTTAACAAAACAGTTTTATTTTTTCCCCAAAAGACGCGCTGATTTAATCTCAACACCTCTACATATCCAAACTTATTAAAATATATTCGTAAGTTTAAGAAAAATCAAGTTTTTGAGTGCGGAAACAAGCAAAATTTGCAAATTCTAATACCATTCAATTTTGACTAGAGTGCTTTGACTGCTTTGGTTAATGTAAGTAAATTAATTCTAAAAAACCGGCTGTCAAAAATGGCGAAAAATTGGTGTTTTGAGCTTGACTTGCTAGACTAATAAGAACATTTCCAGATTTTAAATCGGATGGAATATCTACCTTGAACCTTCTTCTAATTTTATTGGCCAAAATATTTTCCCAAAACGTTTTAGAAATAGTTGTAATCTCGATTTTAAAGATGACGTTTCGACATTGAAAATGCATTGCCACGTGGTGGGAGGCTGTTCGATATTTCGATAATCGCGAATTTTTTTCTCGGAAACGGTTAGAGCAAAACGATTAAAATTTTCTGGACGTAGAGAGGAATAGTAGGGGCACGTTCTGGGAACAATTTCCATAGACGACGTTGTGCTACAAAACACTGTTGTTTGCGAACGCGATCGGAAGTTGGGAAGTCAATTTTTTGATTTTTTTAAAATCAATGTAGGGTCATGTTGGATCGTTAATAAATCGAATTGGGTGCGTCTAACACACTTTTGGTTTGGAGATTAGTTTAAGTCATCTCAAATACTATTTTTTTCAAATATATTGATCTATACCTACCGGTAATATAAAGGGTGCAAATTATAAAAAAGTAAGAATTACTATTTAAGACACGATTCTTTTACGGATATCATTGTTTTTCCTACGAAAAACAACTTTTGATCGAAATGGTATATATAGTATTTGTAGAATTATACCGTTTTAATCCTAAATTGAAAATTAACTGTCAAAATGACAGCTGTCGTATAGATCTTTGTTATGTAGGAACTGAAAGATTTTTAAATTTCGGATTCTTACAGCTATAATCCTCTATATGAAAAAAGCTTAAATTTACACCCGCCTGTCATAATTTGACAGCTGTCGTATAGAACTCGGTTATTTTGGTACTGAAATTTTTTTAAATTTAGGATTATTACAGCTTTAACCCTCGCTACGAAAAAAGTTTAAATAAATTGACACTTACCTGTCAAAATTTTACAGTTGTCGTATAGAACTTTGTTATTTAGGTAACGAAAAATTTTTCAATTTAGGATTCTTACAGCAATAACCCTCACTACAAAAATGCTAAAAAAAAATTGACACTTACCTGTCAAAATTTGATAGCTATCGTATAAAACTTTGTTATTTAGGTACTGAATTTTTTTTTAATTTAAGATTTTTACAGCTATAACCCTTGCTACGAAAAAGCTAAAAAAAAATGACACTTACCTGTCAAAGTAACAGCTGTCGTATAATTAAACGAACAAACTAGAACAGTGCCGTGCCCGAAGGGCTCGGCACAATAATATTTCTACAAATTTATTAGCTTATAATTGATAGCTTTAATGTAAGAATAATTTTTTGCTTATGTTTTAATCGATTGAATACTTACATATTTTTATAGAGCAAATATGGAAAGTATATTCCACAATGCAAGTTTAAAGAGCACCTATAAATATCAATATTATAATATTAAATATCATATATCTCCGTAACGAAAAGTCGTAGCGAATCGAGCGAGGCGGCATTGGAAACTGGACGTCGAGTACTATACGGCGCCGTCTCCGAAAACTACCTATCTATACGAGAAAACGGAAATTTTGCACCATTGTCTAGTTTTGGTCAGTTGTTATAATGACAAATTGGCGATATGTTTCCCCTTCACGTTCCGCAGGAATGTGAGGCAAAAAAGCAATAGTAAATAGAAAAAAAGGAAAGAAAAGTTTTTTTCTTGTAAATTTTTTTAAATTTTTTTTTAGTACTAATATTAGATGTACTCTCGGCTGACGATTAGCGATATGTACCCAGTCTAGAATATGTGGGCAATCTCCCGGATTCGGATAGAATATGAAAAAATAATATGACAAGTTACCATAAAAAAAATTCCTAAATCCCTACTGAGATATAAGCCCCTGAAGGACGTCTCTGGAAATCGGTTTATCTTGGATAATTCTTAAAGTACTTGGTGTAATATAATAATTTTTCAGTATGATGGTTGCTAGGCAAGTCTCCTCAAAATGAACAGTTTTAATTTTATTCGGCTTATTTAGTTTTCCCGGGACGGACTAGCTTTAACAGAATAATGCTTATTTTGTTTACACCCTGTATGATAGAGGCATATTAATAATACTATTGAACAGCTGAAACCTTAAACTAAACAAAAGGTACTCTTTATCGACATCGATAAAGTAAACCGTTTACGAGAAAAAAAAATTTGTTCCATATGCTTTTTTTTAAAATAAAATATTCGATAAATACCATATTTTTACTGATTCATTTTGTACGTCGGTTCAACATGAGCTCCTTCTACTGCAATGCATTCCCTACATCTTTTAATTGTAGATTGTTGGATCCTCCACAATGCGCCAACATTATTCCTTATTTCGCGACAATGGAAGTTAATCAGTTCCAATAAGTGTTCCCGATTTTGTATTGGATTGGCGTATACTAAACATTTTTGATAGCCCCACAAAAAAAATCTAATGGATTTAGGTCTGGTGATCGAGGAGGCCAAGCCACTGGTCCTCCCCTTCATATCCATTGATTTTCAAAGACCCTGTTTAGGTGTTCTCGAATTACTAGACGAAAATGTGGCGGAGCCCCATCATGCATGAACCACATATTATGTCGTAGTTGCAGAGGTAGATCTTCTAAAAGTTCTGGCAGATTGTTTTGAAGAAATTCCAAATACCTTTCTCCATTTAACCTCCTTGGCAATACAAATGGTCCAATTAAGTGATAATTCCGGCCCACACGTTGATGGGTTCAAATTGGTGCTGATGATGCGTTACAATAGAAGCATGGGGATTTTCCTCTGTCCATAAATGTAAATTATGAGAATTTATGATGCCGTTTTTGGAAAACCCAGCTTCGTCCGTGAAGAGAACTGAACCAATAAAATTTGCATCGTTTCTGTGCCGATCTAAAACCCAGTTACAAAATTCCATCCTTCGCGGAAAGTCTTCAGGAAGAAGCGCGTGGACTTTTTGAAGGTGGTATGGATGTAACTGTTGCTCTCTAAGGACCATTGATTTTAAACAATCAAATTCGGCAGCCAATTTTCTAACACTTGCAGCAGGATCTACTTCTACGGCATTACGGATGTTTTCTTCAAGACCATCAACGCGATGGTTTTGATTTCCACAATTGTGACTGGCTTTGTCAAACTTTCCTAAAATTATTTACGACCTAAATACTTTAAATCAAATCTTTATGATCCGATAAGTACAAATTAAAAATAAAACAACTTAGTTTTTACCTGTCTCTCTTAAACGACAATCTACTCTTTCAAAGGGTTTTCCGTCAGGAATTCTTTTGTTTGGAAATCGTTCTTCATAAAGCCTTCGGGCTTCTAAGGCATTACATGATGCAAGCCCATACATTAAATGCATGTCGGCATATTCCTCAAACGTAAATTCCATACCAAAAAGAAGCAGAAGAAATAAGATCAAAAACTTAAACATAGTCAATTTCCAACTGACACTTCAGTAATTATTGTTTATTTTAACTGGTACATATCAACTAAACCATATCAAGAAAATAAGGTATTTATCGAATATTTTATAAAAAAAAGGCATATGGAACAAAAATTTTTTTCTCGTAAACGGTTTACTTTATCGATGTCGATGAAGAGTACCTTTTTTTTAGTTTAAGGTTTCAGGTGTTTAATAGTATTATTGATATGCCTCTATCATAAAGGGTGTAAAAAAAATAAGCATTATTCTGTTAAAGCTAGTCCGTCCCTGGAAAACTAAATAGGCCGAATAAAATTAAAATGGTTCATTTTGAGGAGAATTTTTTAAATTACACCAAGTACTTTAAGAATTATTCAAGATAAACCGATTTCCAGAGGCGTCCTTCAGGGGCTTATATCTCAGTAGGGAGGGCCTGTAGGAAATTTTTTTATCGGAACTTGTCATATTATTTTTTCATATTCTATCCGAATCCGGGAGATTGCCCACATATTCTGGGACACCCTGTATAGGCGGCTACATTTAAAATATGTATGTTGTCGTAGTCAGTTTCGACATCTTTCGGAAACTGTTAGAGTGGGACGATTGAAACTTTTTCAGTTTAGAGAGGAATAGTGGGGGTACGGTGTGTGAACATTTTGAATATACAGGGTATACGGGAAAAAAGTTATTAATTTTTAAAGTCGATAATTATCGGATTCTCGTTGTCATTCGATACAGGTCACAAAAATTAGTTTTTTTCGATTTAAACTTTTTCGACAAACTAGACTGGGTACATATCGCTAATCGTCAGCCGAGAGTGCATCTATTATTAGTACTAAAAATTTGTATTTAAAAAGTATTTTTCTTTTCTTTTTCTCTATTTACTATTGCTTATTTTGCCTCACCTTCCTGCGGAAGAATGGTGCAAAATTTTCGTTTTCTCGTATAGATAGGTAGTTTTTGAAGACGGCATCGTATAGTGTTCGACGTCCTATTTCCAATGCCGTCTCGCTCGATTCGCTACGACTTTTCGTTACTGAAATATATGATATTAACTATTCTTACATAGATAGCTGATAAATTGGTGAAAATGTTATTGTGGAAGGGCACGGCACACGTCTTTATTGTAGTTTGACAAGCTCTTACCGCTGAGGTATATATATAACATTTCGATCCATAGTTGTTTTCCGTATGAAAAAAAATTAAAACCGTAAAAAAATCAGGCCTAAAATTATAATTTCCAATTTCTTACAATTTTTGATAATTTCCATTCCAGTTAGGTATAGAACGATATATTGGAAAAAGGTAGTTTTTGAGATGGCCTAAACGATTATCCAAACCGAATGTCGATCGGATGCACCCAATTCGACTTATTAGCGATCCAATAGTTGCAAGTAATTTAATACTTGAAAATGTCGAAACTGACGGCGACGACAACATACGCACATTATTTTCATCGGAGCGCCGTATAACATATCGCGGTTTAGCGCGATATGTAACTAGACTGGGTACATATCGCTAATCGTCAGCCGATAGTGCATTCTATTATTTGTACTAAAAATTTGTATTTAAAAAGTGTTATTCTTAGTTTCTTTTTTCTATGTTTTCTATTGCTTTTTTTGCCTCACCTTCCTGCGGAACGTGAAGGGGAAACATATCGCCAAATTGTCATTATAACAACTGACAAAAACTAAAAAATAAAAAAAGGGTGCAAAATTTCCTGTTTCTCGTATAGATAGGTAGTTTTTGAAGACGGCATCGTATAGTGCTCGACGTCCTATTTCCATTGCCGTCTCGCTCGATTCGCTACGACTTTTCATTACTGAAATATATGTTATTTAATATTATGATATTGATATGGACATTTATAGGTGCTTTTTAAACTCGCACACCTTTGTGCAATGTGGGATGTACTTTTTATATTTCATTATCATTATCACATTATCAGCTAATAAATTTGTGGAAATATTATTGTGCCGAGCCCTTCGGGCACGGCACTGCTCGAGTTCGTTCGTTTAATTTTATACTTTTGACAAAACCATTTGTTAGCAAGCCCTACCTGTTAAGCACTTCGATTCGTGTTCAAAAAAATATGTGTAGTTTCTTCACAACCCAGGTCGCAATAAAAATATAAGATGTGTAATTTTTTACTGCTCAAGTAAGTACCACCTTTTTCGTAGCGAGGGCTGTAAGAATCCTAAGTTGCAAAAATTTTCAGTTCCTAAATAACAAAGTTTTATACGACAGCTGTCAGATTTTGACAGGTAAGTGTCAATTTTTTTTTAGCTTTTTCGTAGCGAGGGTTATAGCTGTAAGAATCCGAAATTTAAAAAATTTTCAGGTAACTAAATAAGAAAGTTTTATACGATAGCTGTCAAATTTTTGACAGGTAAGTGTCAATTTTTTTTAGCTTTGTCGTAGCGAGAGTTATAGCTGTAAAACTTCTAAATTAAAAACTTTTTCAGTACCTAAATAACAAAGTTTTTTACGATAGCTGTCAGATTTTGACAGATAAGTTTCAATTGTTTTTATCATTTTCGTAGCGAGAGTTATAGCTGTAAGAATCGTAAATTGAAAAATTTTTCAGTTCCTAAATAACAAAGTTCTATACGACAGCTGTCATTTTGATAGGTAATTTTTAATTTAGGATTAAAACGGTATAATTCTACAAATACTATACTTAACATTTCGATCAAAAGTTGTTTTTCGTACGAAAAACAATGAAAACCGTAAAAGAATCGTGTCTTAAATAGTAATTCTTACTTTTTTATAATTTGCACCCTTTATATTACCGGTAGGTATACAACAATATATTTGAAAAAAGTAGTATTTGAGATGACCTGAACGAATCTCCAAACCAAAAGTGTGTCAGATGCATCCAATTCGATTTATTAACGATCCAACATGACCCTACATTGATTTTAAAAAAATCAAAAAATTGACTTCCCAACTTTCGATCGCGTTCGCAAGCAATAGTGTTTTGTAGCCGAACGTCGTCTACATGCCAAAAAAGTTTAAATCAATTAAAATGATTTTTGCCACCTGTATCGCGCTATAACGAAAAAAAACATATATTTCAACTTCGACTTTAATAACTTTTTTCCGGTACACCCTTTATATTGGAAATTGTTCCCAGAACGTGCCCCTACTATTCCTCTCTACGTCCAGAAAATTTTTATCGTTTTGCTCTAACCGTTTCCGAGAAAAAAATTCGCGAATATCGAAATATCGAACAGCCTCATACCACGTGGCGACGCATTTTTAATGTCGGATCTTTAAAATCGAGATAACAAGTATTTCTGAAACATTTTGGGCAAATATTTTGGTCAATAAAATTAGAAGAAGGTTCAAGGTAGATATTCCATCCGATTTAAAATCTGGAAATGTTCTTATTACTTTAGCAAGTCAAGCTCAAAACACCCATTTTTCGTCATTTTGACAGCCGGTTTTTTTGGATTAAATTACCTACATTAACCAAAGCAGTCAAAGCACTCTAGTCAAAATTGAATAGTGTTAGAATTTGCAAATTTTCCTGGTTTCCGCACTCAAAAACTTGATTTTTCTTAAACTTACGAATATATTTTAATAATTTTGGATATGTAGAGGTGTTGAGAAGAAATCAGTCTTTTGGGAGAAAATATCAAACGGTTTTGTTAAAAATTGAATAAGTTACAGTCGATATAGTAAAACGTCGGATAAAAATATCTCTTGATAATTCATAAATTAATTTTTTTGATGTTTTCCCAGAGCGCGTTTATTATGCAAACTAAAGCTTGTTTATCGGTCGATATGGTGGACCAAGAAAAAATTCAAAAAGGTTTATACAGGGTGTCCCGAAATTAGGTGACAATATTTCAAGGAGATAAAGTACATCCAAAAATAAGACTAATACTCTCTATTAATATACCTTCAAAAACGCTTCGTTATGGGGCTAGAGCCCCCCGAATTGGAGCTATAATAAGCAGTTTTTTCACAATATCTCGAAAACCAATTAGGGTATCGAAACAAAATTTGATACATGTTTTACCAATGACAAGACGCAATAAACGATTTAATTAGCTTAACTTTATTTCTTCCAGTGGCGTCCAACTGGGTAGGCAGTTGGGAGAATATTGCCGTAAGTTTTTTATTTTTAGGATTTTTTAACTTTAGGTAAAATTTTTAAAAGCCTTGAAGTCTTTTGTTGAAAAAAGGTACTCTTGTTTCATTGCAATAGGATTCACCATTTTCCAGTAAAATTGATTTTAAAATTTTCGGTTTTTTGAAATCCGGTGAAAAGGCTAAGGTTTTTTTTTGCATATCTCAGCAAACACTTAATATTAAAACATGAAATTTATTAGAAGTTCTACTAGCGACAAGGAATATGTATTAAAGGATGTTACTTTAAAATATTTTTCCAGTGACGTCGCACTTAAGTAAATATTACTATTATTTTTTTTTAATTTCATAGTTTTAATGTAATTTTTTTTTAATTTAAAATTTTTTGTTAATAAAACCTTCTATTATTGTAATTTGACAGAATGTAACGTTTTTAAATTAAACATATTTTTAGATTCCTTTGTTTTTTAAATATTTATTTTCATGGAGATTTTAAGAGAGTTTTAAAATAAAACAAAAAAGAATAACAAATTGCAAATCAAATTTTATTGTGAACCGCACGGGAAACTAATTCTTAAGCAAGTACCAGTCATGTGTCCCCAAAAATAATAATCAAGGGGATTTAAATCAAATGATCTTGGTGGCCAGGCTATGGCTACCAATCCACCTGGTAATTTTCTTCAAGCCAATTCCTCACATGACGTCCGTAGTGAGCTGGTGCCCCATCATGTTGAAAGAAGTGCCCTAAACGTAAATCCAGTGGCACATTATCTAATAAATCCCTAAGTTGATTATGCATTATTATTATTTGTCGCTAGTAGAACTTCTAATAAATTTCATGTTTTAATATTAAGTGTTTGCTGAGATATGCAAAAAAAACTTAGTCTTTTCACCGGATTTCAAAAAACCGAAAATTTTAAAATCGATTTTACTGGAAAATGGTGAATCCTAGCGCAATGAAACAAGACTACCTTTTTTAAACAAAATACTTCAAGGCTCCTAAAAATTTCACCTTAAGTTAAAAAATTCTAAAAATAAAAAACTTAGGACAATATTCTCCCAACTACCTACCCAGTGGGACGCCACTGGAAGAAATACAGTTAAGCTAATTAAACCATTTATTGCGTCTAGCTATGGGTAAAACATGTATCAAATTTTGTTTTGATACCCTAATCTGTTTCTGAGATATTGTAAAAAAACTGCTTGTCATAGTTCCAATTCGGGGGGCTCTAGCCCCATAGCAAAGCGTTTTTGAAGGTATATTAATAGAGGATTTTAGTCTTCTTTTTGAATGTACTTTATCCCCTTAAAATATTGTCAGCTAATTTCGGGACACCCTGTATAGACACTTGCAGAAGTATTTAAGCAAACCAGTGCGACGCCAACAGAAATTACGGGAAAAAGTTCATAAGCTGCCGTTTTTTCCGTATTTAAGATAAAGAAACGAAAAAATATCTCTTAAATACAATTTGCCGAGCTCTATCCGCTAAAGTATACAACGTTTCGATCAAAAGTCGTTTTCCGTACGAAAAAAAATAAAAACGGCGAAAAAATCACGCCTTACTCTGTGGTTTCCAGTTTCTTACAATTTTTGATAATTTCCATTCCAGTTAGGTATAGAACGATATATTACTAGAACAGTGCCGTGCCCGAAGGGCTCGGCACAATAATATTTCTTATATAGCTTATATTTCTTCTATAGCTTCAATATAATAATAATTTTTTGCTTATGTTTTAATTGATTGAATACTTACATATTTTTATAGAGCAAATATGGAAAGTATATCTCACATTGCACAAAGGCGTGCGAGTTTAAAGAGCACCTATAAATATCAATATCATAATATTAAATATCATATATCTCCGTAACAAAAAGTCCGAGCGAGGCGGCATTGGAAACGGGACGTTGAGCACTATACGGCACCGCCTCCGAAAACTACCTATCTATACGAGAAAATGGAAATTTTGCACCATTGTCTAGTTTTGGTCAGTTGTTATAATGACAATTTGGCGATATGTTTCCCCTTCACGTTCCGCAGGAAAGTGAGGCAAAAAAAGCAATAGTAAATAGAAAAAAAGAAAAGAAAAGTATTTTTTTATTGTAAATTTTTTTTTAGTACTAATTATAGATGCACTCTCGGCTGACGATTAGCGATATGTACCCAGTCTAGTATTATATATAGGCGGCTACATTTAAAATATGTATGTTGTCGTCGTCAGTTTCAACATTTTCACATTTGCGATTTTTTTTTCGGAAACTGCTAGAGTGGGGCGATTGAAACTTTTTCAGTTTAGAGAGGAATAGTGGGGGTACGGTGTGTAAACATTTTGAATATACAGGGTGTACGGTAAAAAAGCTATTAATTTTTAGAGTCGATAATTATCGGATTCTCTTTGTTATTCGATACAGGCCACAAAAATTAGTTTTTTCGATTTAAACTTTTTGGACGCGTAGACGACCGTAGGCTACAGACCCCTATTGTTTGTGAGCGCGATCGAAAGTTTGGAAATTATTTTTTTTTATTTTTTCAAAGTCAAATATGGGACGAAACAGGTACCTATTAAATCGTTAATAAGTCGAATTGGGTCCATCCGATCGACATTCGGTTTGGATAATCGTTTAGGCAATTATGAGAGGTTGCTAACAAATGGTTTTGTAAAAAGTATGAAATAAAATAAACGAACTGGAACAGTGCCGTGCCCGAAGGGCTCGGCAAAATAAGCTTTTAAACCAATTTATCAGCTATCAATGTAAGAATAGTTTCTTTACTTATGTTTAATTTGATTGAATACATATTTTTATAGGACAAACTTGGAAAGTATATTCCACATTGATACGTTTGCTGTGCGATTTAAAAAAAAAGCCGGTGCTGATAGGTTCAATGTTAATATCAATGTCATAATATTAAATATCATATATTTCCGTAACGAAAAGTCGTAGCGAATCGAGCGAGACGGCATTGGAAAACGGAAATTTTACACCCGTTATTTTTATTTTTTAGTTTTTGTCAGTTGTTATAATGACAATTTGGCGATATGTTTCCCCTTCAAGTTCCGCAGGAAGGCGAGGCAAAAAAAGCAATAGAAAACATAGAAAAAAGAAACTAAGAAAAATACTTTTTAAATACAAAATTTTAGTACTAATAATAGATGCACTCTCGGCTGACGATTAGCGATATGTACCCAGTCTAGTATTATATATAGGCGGCTACATTTAAAATGTATGCATGTTGTCGTCGTCAGTTTCGACATTTTTACATTTGCCATTTTTTTTTTCGGAAACGGTTAGCGTGGGACGATTGAATCTTTTTGGGTTTTGAGAGGAATAGTGGGGGTACGTTGTGTGAAAAAGTCAAAAAATACCGAATTCTCGTTGAAGTGTATTTCATTATTTTGATTAAATTGATTACATATTATCAAATGTACTTAAGTGATTAGTTCGATTTTGATTACACACGATTAATTTGATTTTCCTTTAATAGTACAATATGGAAGATTTAAATTTGTTGATAAGAAAACGAGGTACAGTAAAATTCAAACTGACAAATTTTGGAAAATATGTTGAACCTTTTCGTAATGCTTTTTTAAATAATGAAGAATTAAATGCAAAAGAAATTATCGAACTTCAATTTAAAGTCAATAAATTGGAGCTACTTTATGATGAATTTGAGTCTGTTCAGTCAGAAATAGAAATGATATGTGCTCTAAGTGATCTTGAAAAGCAATACGAGGAGAGAAGCAAATTTTATGATTGCCATATAGATATCGTGGCAAAGGCCAAAGAAATATTGGATAAATATGATAATAATGAAGGTTCCGTGAATAAATCTGTAAGATGCCCTCAAGCTAATGTTTCAAACAGTGATAATTTAAATTTAGTTAAATTGCCTCCGATAAAATGTCCAACATTCAATTGTGAGTTTAACAAATGGCTAGAGTTTAAAGACACATTTGAAGCTCTATTTCATAGCAACTCAACTTTATCAGAGATTCAAAAATATCACTATTTGAGGTCATGTTTGGGGGAGGAAGCTCTTAAAATTATTCATAGTTTAGAGTTTGCAGCGCATAGTTATAATGATGCTTGGGCATTACTCTGCGATAGGTTTGATAACACTCGATTATTGGTTAATAATCATATTAAAGCTTTATTTGAAGTTGAGAGCTTAACTAAAGAGTCATCTTCAGGATTGCGCAACTTAATCGATGTAGTAAATAAACATCTCAGGGCACTGAAAACGCTTAAGCTTCCAACGGAACACTGGGATGCTTTAATTACGTATATGATATCATTGAAATTAGACAAAGCTACAACGCGAGAATGGGAGCAGTCAAAAAATGATAAAACGTTGCCAAATTTAAATGATTTCTTTAAGTTTTTAAAAAATAGAGCCGATTTTCTTGAAACTCTAGAATTGAATAATAATCAGAAATTAAGAGATACGCGATTACCCGATAATAGAAATACAAGGCGTCATAATTTTTTGATTAACGGTCCTAGTGAAAGGTCCGAACAAAAATGCAATTTTTGTAAGAAAGCTCACTTAATATATAAATGTCCAGAATTTTTAAAAATGACTATAACCGAAAGGTGGGATATTGTAAAAAAGATGCGATTATGTTCAAATTGTTTATGCTTTGGGCACTATAGTTTTAAATGTAAATCAGGTCAGTGTAGATTTTGCAATAACAAGCACAGCTCCCTATTACATAACAATAATAACACAGGGGATAATCGAAGAAATCAGAGTAATGAAGTACAAGATTCTCAAAATCATGAAAATGCGTTTAATGGTTCCTCGATTATCAGCGCTACAACTTCAAATAACGATTATGTTCTGCTATCCACAGCAATTGTGGAAGTAAGAGATATAAAAGGAAAATATCACAAAGCTCAAGCTCTCTTAGATTCAGGCAGTCAGTGTTCATTTGTTTCTGAACATTTCAAAAACAAGTTAAATTTGAAAGTGGATAGTATCAATATTGCAATCTCTGGGATTAATAGTGTTAGCTCAAACGTAAACTCTAAATGTAATTTATTGATTAAATCAACGGTTAATAGTTATCAAACAAATCTAGCATGTTTAGTAGTACCAAAAATAACAGATAATTTACCTCCATGTAGGTTTAACATTTCAGATTTGTGCATTCCAAAAAACATAAAATTAGCTAACCCATCTTTCAATGTTTCTCGGCCAGTTGATATTTTAATAGGCGCAGATTTATTTTGGAGCATTCTTGGAAAAGAAAACATCATGTTAGGTAAAGGCAAACCTATTCTGATTGATACCGTTTTTGGGTATGTGGTAACAGGTTTAATGAGTACTTCTATAGAGAAACAAGTTCATTGCAATTTTACTTTGAATGATGACCTGCAGAGGTTTTGGTTAATAGAAGAAATTCCAACTGAGGCAAATCCTTTAACTAAAGAGGAACAGATTTGTGAAGATTATTTTAATGAAACAGTTTCACGCGATTATTCAGGAAAATTTGTGGTTCGATTTCCGTTAAAAGAGAGTCCTCTAGAGTTAGGCGATTCACGAGATTTGGCAATTAAAAGATTAATTCTTCAAGAAAATAGATTAAAAAAGGATGAAGTGTTGAAAAATAAGTATTTTGATTTTATGATTGAGTATATCGAACTAGAGCATATGAGGCGATTGACAAACAGCGATTCGATTAAAATGTTTAGATGTTTTTTACCTCATTTTGCTGTTGTGCGTAATGATAGTTTGACTACAAGTGTTCGAATAGTATTTGATGCTTCGGTTAAAACAAAATCAGGGAAATCTCTTAATGATATACAGTATTCAGGGCCAGCGATACAAAATGATATATTTGGGATTATGTTACGTTTTAGAGAGCATAGATTTGTTGTAATCGCTGATATAGCAAAAATGTACCGCCAGATTCTTATTCATCCTGATGAGAGATATTTACAGAATATAGTATGGAGAAATGATTCGAATGATGATATATCGGTTTATGAGTTACAAACAGTGACGTATGGCACAACTAGTGCGCCATACTTGGCTATTAAATGTATTAAAAAATTAGCTTTTGATAATATAAGTACATATCCTGTTGCATGTAAGTTGATTGATCGTGATATGTACGTTGATGATTTGATAACTGGGTTTAATGATGAAAAAACAGGTATAGTCCTTTGCAATGAAATTTCAAAAATATTAAAGTCAGCTTCTTTTCCTCTTAGAAAATGGGCATCTAACAGTGATAAAATTTTACAAGGTTTAGAAGATACTTCTGATGCCTTCAGCATACTTGAACTAGGTGAGAATGATAAAGTGAAAACGCTGGGACTTCAGTGGCTTAGTCATTCTGATTTGTTATCTTACAAGGTTCTAACTGATTCGGAAAAGTATCCTATTACAAAAAGAAAATTACTTAGTAATATTGCTAAAATTTATGATCCACTAGGGCTAATCAGTCCCTGTATAATTATTGTCAAAATTTTAATACAAAAATTGTGGTCATTGAAATTAGAGTGGGATGATATAGTACCTTCGGATTTAGGAAAGAAGTGGGAATATTTTCATTCGAGATTAGTTATACTTAACGAATTAAAAGTTTCTAGATCTGTTATGTGTGATAATCCAATTAATATAGAACTGCATGGATTCAGCGATGCAAGTTTAGAAGCGTATAGTGGTGCAGTTTATATAAGAACTTCTGATTCTTGTGGAAATATTTCTGTTAGATTACTTTGTTCAAAAACAAAAGTCGCACCAGTCAAGGCATTAACCATTCCAAGGTTAGAGCTATGTGGTGCTTTTTCACTTGCTCGGTTAGTAAAACAAGTTTCTGATTCTCTTACATGTAAATTTGAAACATATTATTGGTGTGACTCTCAGATTGTCTTGTGTTGGCTTAACACAGACGCAAACAAACTTCAAGTTTTTGTTAGTAATAGAGTGGCTGAAATTCAACAGTTAAGTGATATATCAAAATGGAGTTACGTTAATACTAAACACAATCCAGCTGACATTGCTTCTCGAGGAATGTATCCTGACGATTTATACAAAAGTGATTTCTGGTGGAACGGCCCTTTGTTTCTTTACGAACAAGCCAATTGGCCACGAGAATATCAGTTTAGTAAGACTAGTGATATACCGGAGATACGTAGACAGTGCAACGTATTTGTCACTACTATGATTCAAATTTTAGATTTTGATAGATTTTCTTCGTTGGAAAAACTTCAGCGAACTTTTGCCTACTGCTTAAGATTTATTTTAAATTCAAAAAATATTAAAAATAAAAATACCGGGCCAATTACCGTTCTCGAAATTGATAATAGTATGCAACATTTACTTAAATTAGCACAAAGCGAAAGTTTCGCTACTGAAATATCGTCCCTTCAAGGTGATAGACAATTAAGTAAAAATAACAGATTGCTCTCTTTAACTCCGTTTTTAGATTCAGATGGTTTATTGCGAGTTGGGGGGAGATTAAAAAATGCTTCTTTATCTTTTGATGAAAAACATCCTATTTTATTGGACGGTAAACATAAAATAACAAAATTGATCTTTCGATCTGAACATAAGAGACTACATCATGCAGGACCCCAGTTATTATTGTTTTCTGTGCGTCAAAAGTATTGGGCTACGTCTGGCATGAATGTAGCAAAGATGATTGTGCGAAATTGTATTCGATGTTTTCGTACTAAACCAAAACCAATTAACGCAATTATGGGTGATTTACCAAAACATAGAGTTGAGGTTGCTAGACCTTTTTCGATTGTTGGAGTTGATTACGCGGGTCCAGTGATTTTACGCGATAGAAAAGGTCGTCCATACAAGACATATAAAGCATATATTTGTATGTTTATATGCTTTGTAACAAAATGTATTCATATCGAACTAGTCACTGATTTAACCTGCGAAGCATTTATTACTGCATTTAGGAGATTTGCTGCTCGGCGTGGCACTCCTGCACATTTGTACTCTGACAACGGATCCAATTTTATTGCAGCTCAAAAAGAGTTAAAAACTTTGTATGATTTTTTGGAAAATTCTAAAGATGAATTCGTCAAATCTTGTGCTAAACTAAGAATAGTTTGGCATTTTATACCTCCGAATAGTCCAAATTTTGGTGGGTTGTGGGAATCTAATATTAAGGCAATAAAATATCATTTATATAGAGTCATTGGTCAAAGTGTATTAACGTATGAAGAATACTCTACATTACTTGTTCAAATTGAGGCTACGTTAAACTCCCGACCTCTCTATCCCATGTCCTCTGATCCCAATGACTTTGCACCTCTGACTCCTGCTCACCTAATAATTGGCCACCCATTGACAATGCCTCCTGATCCTCTGTTTAAAGATGTCCAGATCAACCGATTGTCTAGGTTCCAATTATTGCAACAATTACAACAAAGTTTTTGGAAGAAATGGTCGTGTTTTTACCTGTCTGAGCTTCAGAAAAGGCACAAATGGAAAGTAGGCAACTCCAATGTTGAAGTAGGTCAATTGGTGGTAATGAAAAATGACAACCTTCCTCCATGCAAATGGATTCTCGGAAGAATAACTCAAGTACATCCTGGGCAAGATGGCCAAGTGCGTGTAGTGACGATTAAAACTATAAGTGGTACCTACAAGCGCGCTATTTCAAAAATATGTCCCCTTCCATTAAATGACAATGAGTGTTTTTAGGTCAAAAACTAATTTATGTTTTGAACTGATGGTTCAAAAGGGGGGAGTATGTTACGGTAATAACAAGATACAGAAACAGTATTGTTACCTATAACACCTGTAAGAGAAACCATGACCAGGAGAGATGTCAAGAAAAAATGACAGCAGCAACAACGAAATAAGACAACACTTTTAATTATATTATAAATTTTCATTTTTAAATTAAAGCCTACCCAAAAATAATAATTGAAGATTATTGATTAATACAGTCCGCTATATCGAGGAGGTGGGACAACACCAGAACACAGATGGTTCACGAAGATAGGATTCATCAATAGGCGTCACATCACAACAATAATCAGATTGAGATCAGGACACTGTCTAACCAACTACCACCTATTAAGAATTGGAGTCGAAGACAGCCTGAGTGCGACTGTCGACAAATTGACAACTTGGAACACATTTTTCTAGAATGTCCGATAAATGATATCCCCGGTTTTAACTTGTATGAGGAACTAAGAAAAATTGGTTTGCAGCTCCCTCTTAATATGAATACTATTTTGTATAATCCAAAAGAAAAAATTATTAAACTAATAATGTGGTACATTAATTATCATAAAATAAAAATATGAACAATTAAAGAAATAATGTACTGAAGTGTCTAGGTTCTACTCAGTAAATGATTGTACTGTCTACTAACCCCGAAATCCTTTCTTTTTAGTAAATGTCACTCCTATGTTGTAATTGTCCATACTAAACCCTTGACCCATAAAATAGCAGCTAAGAAAAGGTCAAATACACAAATCCAGAGACTCACACAGTTAATCAGTCCAAACCGCATTATATGCAAAGAAGAAAAGTCAGTGGTCGTGATATGGTACATTCCAGACAACATCACGACCACCCCTAATGTGCTGGCAAATTTCCCCCAGGGAGCAGAGCCATTAAGAACAAGACAAGACAAGGTAATAAAAATGATTGAATTTCAGATTCTTACAGCGTCAATCATCAGTACGAAAAAACGAACTTGAGCAGTAAAAAATTACACATACTTATATTTTTATTGCGACCTGGGTTGTGAAGAAACTACAGATATTTTTTTGAACACGAATCGAAGTGCTTTACAGTTAGGGCTTGCTAACAAATGGTTTTGTCAAAAGAATGAAATTAAACGAACGAACAGGGCTCGGCACAATAATATTTCCACAAATTTATTAGCTGATAATGTGATAATGATAATGAAATATGAAAGTATATCCCACATTGCACAAAGGTGTGTGAGTTTAAAAAGCACCTATAAATGTCCATATCAATATGGAAGAGTAGTGGCAACGTCGCGCGAAGGTTATCACGCTGTCGTATTGTGCTCCTAAATAACCAAAAATCCAGGTTTCATTAAGTATTAATAATTGGATTGAGATGTAAATCTATATAATGGTCAAATATTAATGAACGGGCGTGAAAATCCTGCACATGTAAGCCTTAACTACCGAAATAACTCAAAGTTGTGCACCTAAAATTCCACCAGAATATTAGTTTTTGTCGCGTTCGGGCTGGCAGTGTTGCCAAGATGTCGAGTTCTCCGGACGTGCGCGATTTATGCGAGGAGTGTGAGGCCAATTTTATTGTTAACAGTAGAGCAGTTCAGTGTGCCCTTTGTAAAAAGCGATTTCATAATATGTGCATTAAAATGAAGGATAGTATTTCAAAATCAATTATGGATTGTAAAAATATAATGTGGTACTGCAATGGATGTGTTGAAGCTGCTGTACAAAACAACACCGTTTCTGGAAAAATTGAGGAAATAGAAAAGAAAACTGATGCTGTAATGCGGGAAATTAAGGAGCTAAGAGCTGAAAAACACCCTCAAGTGTGTGCAGACCAACCAATGAACTATGCCAAAGTTTTAAAACAAGGTATAGTGTTTGTCAAGCCAACAAAAGCATGCGACAGTAAAGAAACAACAAGAATTATTAGGCAACAAGTAAATCCTGCAGATCTCGGCATTGGGATCAAAGGTATGAAGGAAACAAAGGAGGG
Source organism: Polydrusus pterygomalis (assembly GCA_963969555.1). NCBI lineage: Eukaryota > Metazoa > Arthropoda > Insecta > Coleoptera > Curculionidae > Polydrusus > Polydrusus pterygomalis. The sequence continues at coordinate 22,974,342 of OZ018384.1, read as the reverse complement.
GGCTGTGCTTATACAATGCAGGAATGAAGCAGATGCCAGAAAGCTAAAGGCTGACCTCGAGCCAAAAACCAGGCAAAACTTTATGACAACTGTCCCAACTAAAAGAAACCCACGAATAAAAATTGTGGGAATGGAAGAACAATATGAGGAAGAAAAACTCATAGAAAAAATCCGGCAACAAAATCCAAATATTGTAACAAAGGAAAGTCAAATAAAACTGATTATCTCGAAAAGGATGGTAAACACTTTTTTCGCCATAGTAGAATGTGATGGGAAGACATTTGAGAGAGTGCTAAATGAAGGGGAAAGCAGGCTATTCATAGACTGTAGATCATGCCGGTGCTTTGAATACATAAATGTAATACGATGTTACAACTGTAATCGATACAATCATACAGCAAAGGAATGTAAAGAGCAGAGATCCTGTGGAAATTGTAACAGTGGAAATCATGAAACCAAGGAATGCAAAAAAAATAAACTTGAGTGTATAAACTGTCAGCTGAGCAATATTAAATACAAGCTAAACTTGGACGTAAGCAAATGTCCAACGTATCTGTGGCTTCAGGAAAAAGAGAAACAAAAAATTCAGTACTACAACTCTGAAAAATAGCAGCCAAAGAGCGCAATAATCGATGAAGACCTTGAAAGTAAGTATAACATGACGATCATGCACCAAAACATCCAGTGTCTTAGAAATAAGACTTTGGAAATAGACTGTTTCCTGGATGGTCTTACATGTAAACCCCAGGTTATGCTTTTTAGCGAACACTGGCTGGAACAGAATGAAACCTCATTAATAAAACTTGAAGGATACAATCTTGTTTCTGTCTATACAAGAAAACTTGTGATACTGTGTTTATATCGTAGGGGAACAGGAGTGTATGACATTTTTGTGGAAAGACTCGAACAGGTACTAGAGTTCTTATATAATGACTACTCAAAATATAAAATAATCTTGGCTGGTGACTTCAATCTTAATTTTTTTGATAATAAAAGTTTCCGCATTAAACAACTACTAGATTTATGTAACGTATATAATTTAAATCAGTGTATTTTTAAAGCAACACGTGAAACTGAAGATTCAGCTACATTAATTGACAACATATTTTGTAATTTTGAACATTTTTCTAGCTATGTATTGAACTCGGCACTCTCTGATCACCATGCCCAAATAATTAGTATAAAAGGTCCATGTAATGTAAAAAAACCGGAATATGAATTTAGGAGAGTTTTTTCGCAGGGTAAGATCTTGCATTTCAAACAAGAAATTGAAATGATTGACTGGACTCAGGTGTATGATGCCAAAACGGTTGATGGCGCCTACTCTGTATTTTTAGATTTGCTTTCGAATTATTTTAATAGCATTTTTGTTGTGAAAAAGTGTTCGCTGGCTAAAGACAACAAACACTGGATCACAACAGGTATCAAAGTATCCTGTAGACATAAGCGTGTGCTTTACTACAAAAGAAATCAGGGGAGGATTGCCAATCAGGTGTTTATTAAATATTGTAGAATATTAAGGCAAGTTTATTTATTTATTTATTTATTTATTTATTTATTTATTAACGAGCTTAGCCCATTTTTTAAAATTACAATAATTGGCAAATAATGCATATTTTAACACAGGTAAATACATAATAAAATTAACAATAGTATTAACACCTCGATTAACACCAATAAAAAAAAATATATATATATATATCACAGTGTAAAAAAAAGAAAAAGATAAGCGTAAATACAAACTAAAGAAAAAAGCAGCAGGGAGCAACTTAATATCAGGTAACCAGACGCAGGTTCCTATAAAAACCTGAAGCAGATGAAAAAAAGTCCAAATCGTTGGAGTAATAGTTAGCCAACCTGATAGACCTCTGCAGAAAAGAGTTTGAAGCATAATTTGTGCGATTAAATGACTGATAGAAAGTTAAATTGGAACGTGTGGTTCTGGGTGGAACAAAAAGTGGAATCTTCACCAACAGATCCGGACAATGGTAAACATGGTTTAAGATATTGTAAAATAATTTCAAATCATGCCTCTTACGGCGAGCCTCAAGTGAAACCAGCCCCAAAACAGACTCAAGTTCAGGATAAGACATTGCATAACCATCTGGGACTCTAAATGCTGCATATCTAAGAAACTTGTGCTGGACAGTTTCCAAACTATTCACATGTGTTGCATAAAGTGGACTCCATACTGAGGATGCATACTCCAGATTGGGTCTCACCAAAGAACAGTACAGAGACTTTAAGGATTGTGGACTCACAAAATCTCTCGAAGATCTCTTTATAAACCCTAACATTTTTAGTGCCTTCCTCTTAATATTTGTAATATGTGGCACGAAACCAAGAGAGCGATCCAATACTATCCCCAAATCAACCACACTATCCACAAGCTTCAGTGCATCCTGCCCAATAACATATTGGTATATAGGTGGAGTGCGAGACCTAGAGAACAGCATCAAGTGACACTTTGAAGCATTAAGTTCCATTCCATTCAATTTACACCAGTTCATGAGGTTGATCAAATCCAATTGCAGTAATTCATAATCTTGGGAAGAGCTGATACGAGAAAACAATTTGAGGTCATCGGCAAATAAAAGATAGTAGGAAAATTTAAAACATTTATGAATATCATTAATAAATAGGTTAAAAAGTAAGGGACCCACATGAGAACCCTGGGGCACCCCTGAAGTAACCTCAATCACCCTAGAAGTGAAGTTATGAACCTTAACAATCTGAGTTCGATCATGTAGATAGCTTTCAAACCATTTTAGCAGAGGGCCATGAATACCAAGAGACTCAAGCTTGGCCAAAAGTACCCGATGACTGACCCTGTCAAAGGCCTTGGAAAAATCTGTGTAGATAGCATGAACTGTTCCACCATCCTGCAAGGTCTCCGACAAAAAATCAATATATGACACCAAGTTAAGCTCCGTCGACTTCCCGCGTTGGAATCCAAACTGACTGTCAATAATAACACCACTGAATGCCTCTGTCAGATAATCAGTCACAATATTCTCAAACAATTTTGGTATTGTGTTCAATATGCTCACTGGTCTATAGTTATTAACTTCTGTTTTACTGCCAGATTTGTGAATGGGTACAATGAAACTCGACTTCCAACAAAATGGCAAACAACCGGTGGACAACGACAGCTTAAAAATATAGAAAAGGGGTCTAGCCAGAATAAAACTACAGTGGTGAAGCAAACGGGGAGGTATTCCATCCGACCCAGGACCCTTACCACAATCCAATGTACTTAACTTGCTATAAACATCAGATATAGAGAGGTTTATATTAGAAATGTTTGTATTATTTGTTGATAACTGGTTAGGAATATCACAGTGCTTATCACAGTAAACAGACGAAAAGTAGTTATAAAAGTTATAAAAAATGTCAAACAAACAATTTCTTGATGCTGCTGAGGATAGGGTTAGGGCCACTTGGCAATTAGTTAAAAATATAACTGGTACTAATAAGAAAAAAACTGTCCTTGAGGGTTTCTCAAAAAAGTACGATAGTCCACTTAAAATTGTGAACAACCTAAATAAATATTTCATCGATGCATGTCCAAAGCTGGATTCTACTGACAGAGATGATTCACTACAAGCCCCTACTTCCTTACAGTCTATATATCTGAGACCAACTGATTGCAGTGAAATTTATAAGCTTATAATGAACTTGTTGGGGAAATGCAAGTGATTATCTTATAAAAAGACTAAAAAGACTGCAAAATAAATCAATTAAAACTTTATTCGGTTTAAACTATTTTACACCAAGTGAAAATGTATACAAACAATACCCTTTTCTAACACTTAACCAATTAAAAACCCTCGAACAAAGTAAATTAATCTATTGCGTACAGAACAAACTGCTTAAAACAAACATTGATCTAAAACAAAGTAAAGACTTTCACAACTATAACGTGAGATTTAAGTTTGCGCTCAGAAGTACTTTTGCAAGAACAAAGAAAAAACAAAATTCGCCTTATCAAAAAAGCATTCAAGTCTACAATACCATACCCCCTCGACTACTGGAGGGACAATACAAAAAAGTTATTCATAACCTGAAAACGTATATTAGAGACAATGTAGTTTAAATTAAGTACATATAGTTTATTAATCCTTGTAACAATCATAAATAATTGTCAAAAATTGTAAGCTTAGGCCTCGGTACCAGGTCCTTCTGATTCGAGGTCAGTAATAAACCATTAATAAAAAACAAGAAATCTGTTGGTGATGATAATATACCAGTGAGGGTTCTTAAAGATATTGCTAAAACAAACTGTAACCCATTATCATATATCATAAACTTGTGCTTTAAATCTGGAGTGTACCCCAATCGATTAAAAAATGCATATGTTAAGGCAATATATAAAAAGGGTGAGAATGATGAAGAAAAAAATTATAGGCCTATATCCCTTCTCTTCAATATAGGAAAGGTTTTTGAAAAGGCTATATGCAATAGACTGACAGATTTTTTTGAGAAATTTTCACTGATTACTGATGGACAGAACGGTTTTAGGAAGGGGAGGTCTACCGTAAGAGCAATCTATCAGGCACTTTCTAATATATTAGATTCATTGAATAATAAAAAAATTACTTTAGCAATGTGCATGGACCTGTCAAAGGCTTTTGACAGTGTTAACCACAACATATTGTGCTCAAAACTAGAAAATTATGGTATAAGGGGAAATGCTATTGATTTGATTCGATCCTATTTGGAAAACCGGACGCAACAGGTTGTGGAGACTGATGCTTATGGTAGACTTATAGCCTCGGATAGAATAAGTGTTATTAGGGGTGTTCCACAAGGATCTATATTAGGCCCTTTGCTTTATATAATGTATACTAATGAATTGGTGAGTATTACAGGTCAGTATACAGTTCTTTATGCCGATGACACCACGCTGATCTTTAGCGAGGAGGACTCTGATTCTATGATGATTAGCGTTGAAAGAGCTTGCGGTGACCTTGACAGGTACTTTTCAGGCCATGATCTTCTTTTAAATATACCTAAGACTCAGTGTATTGTATTTGGGAATAGAACTGACCATGCTTTTGCATTTACCTACAGGAATAGTAAAGTCCAGAATTTAGATCGGGTTTCCTTTCTTGGTGTAACAATAGACAAGAGATTGGACTGGAGAGCGCATGTCGAGGCTATCGCGACTAGTATATCGAGGTACTGTTATGCTCTAAGAATTATTGCTGAGAATGTCTGCACAGAGGCTGCAATGTCAGCCTATCATGCATTTGTTGCATCTAAGATTAGGTATGGTATTATTTTTTGGGGGAATTCTACAGATATGGACAGGATTTTAAAATTGCAAAAAAGATGTGTCAGGTGTATTTTCGGAATGAAACAACGAGACAGTTGTAAAAATGTGTTCATTGATAAAAAAATTTTAACATTGGTTTGTATGTATATAATGGATTCCTTTATGTTTGTGCATGGTAATAGAGATCTGTTTGAAGATTCTAAACATTGTTATCCAACTAGACAAAGGACTAACTTACACATAGAAAAATGTAATTTTAGCTATATTCAGAAAAATGCTCCCAGTGCTATAATAAAGATTTATAACAGTTTTCCGGATAGTGTTCGAAATCTCCCAAAGCGTAAAGTTAAAAGTACTATAAAAAACTATTTAATTAAAAAAGCATACTATAATATAAGTGAGTTTTATAATGATGCAGATAGATCTGATATGCTTTTGTAAGAATAATATCGCATATTTGTGTATCTTTGTATTGGATTATCATTGCGTCAACTGCCACTACTATGTTTGTGAAGTAGGTGTCTGTTATACATATTTTTATTTCTAAATATTTCTTGTTTTATACTTAAGAATATTTTACCATAAAACTGTTCCTTATGTCAAATTATTGTTTTTAACTAGATATTATTTTTTGTATAAGTACTATGTAGAATATCTTTTTTATAACATTGTTCTATGCCTTTTGGTTTTTTTGAATAAAAAATATTTATCTATCTATCTATCTATCTATCTATCTATCTATCTATCTATCTATCTATCTATCTATCTATCTATCTATCTATCTATCTATCTATCTATCTATCTATCTATCTATCTATCTATCTATCTATCTATCTATCTATCTATCTATCTATCTATCTATCTATCTATCTATCTATCTATCTATCTATCTATCTATCTATCTATCTATCTATCTATCTATCTATCTATCTATCTATCTATCTATCTATCTATCTATCTATCTATCTATCTATCTATCTATCTATCTATCTATCTATCTATCTATCTATCTATCTATCTATCTATCTATCTATCTATCTATCTATCTATCTATCTATCTATCTATCTATCTATCTATCTATCTATCTATCTATCTATCTATCTATCTATCTATCTATCTATCTATCTATCTATCTATCTATCTATCTATCTATCTATCTATCTATCTATCTATCTATCTATCTATCTATCTATCTATCTATCTATCTATCTATCTATCTATCTATCTATCTATCTATCTATCTATCTATCTATCTATCTATCTATCTATCTATCTATCTATCTATCTATCTATCTATCTATCTATCTATCTATCTATCTATCTATCTATCTATCTATCTATCTATCTATCTATCTATCTATCTATCTATCTATCTATCTATCTATCTATCTATCTATCTATCTATCTATCTATCTATCTATCTATCTATCTATCTATCTATCTATCTATCTATCTATCTATCTATCTATCTATCTATCTATCTATCTATCTATCTATCTATCTATCTATCTATCTATCTATCTATCTATCTATCTATCTATCTATCTATCTATCTATCTATCTATCTATCTATCTATCTATCTATCTATCTATCTATCTATCTATCTATCTATCTATCTATCTATCTATCTATCTATCTATCTATCTATCTATCTATCTATCTATCTATCTATCTATCTATCTATCTATCTATCTATCTATCTATCTATCTATCTATCTATCTATCTATCTATCTATCTATCTATCTATCTATCTATCTATCTATCTATCTATCTATCTATCTATCTATCTATCTATCTATCTATCTATCTATCTATCTATCTATCTATCTATCTATCTATCTATCTATCTATCTATCTATCTATCTATCTATCTATCTATCTATCTATCTATCTATCTATCTATCTATCTATCTATCTATCTATCTATCTATCTATCTATCTATCTATCTATCTATCTATCTATCTATCTATCTATCTATCTATCTATCTATCTATCTATCTATCTATCTATCTATCTATCTATCTATCTATCTATCTATCTATCTATCTATCTATCTATCTATCTATCTATCTATCTATCTATCTATCTATCTATCTATCTATCTATCTATCTATCTATCTATCTATCTATCTATCTATCTATCTATCTATCTATCTATCTATCTATCTATCTATCTATCTATCTATCTATCTATCTATCTATCTATCTATCTATCTATCTATCTATCTATCTATCTATCTATCTATCTATCTATCTATCTATCTATCTATCTATCTATCTATCTATCTATCTATCTATCTATCTATCTATCTATCTATCTATCTATCTATCTATCTATCTATCTATCTATCTCGGCATGCAAACATGATTATTATAAAGAAAAAATTGACAATGCTGGGCACAATATGAGGAAAGTATATAACTTAATATCGGAAGCCTCAGATAGTCAGTCAAGTAGCAAAAAAACTGCCCCACCATTAAAAGATAATAATTCCACTCATTTCTCTTCAAATAAAGATCTGGCTAATTACTGTAATAAATATTTTATAAATATAGGATTAGATATGCTTAATAAAATTCAAAAACCTGTCAATGAATTCAGGGCAGAATCTAATGCCTTATCTTCTTTGTTTCTGGAACCTGTCAATAGTAATGAAATCATAAAACAAATAAACAGTTTAAAAAATGATAGTGCCCCTGGCATGGACAAACTGGATACTAAAATTATTAAAAAAGCACATTTATACTTAATCTCTCCTCTTGTACACATAATTAATCTAATTTTTAGTAGTGGCGAAGTTCCCGAACAATTCAAAATTTCAATAGTAACTCCAATTTATAAATCTGGAGATAAATCAAGCATAAATAATTATCGTCCGATTAGTCTGATTAATAATTTTGCCAAAGTGTTCGAGAAATGTCTTAAGGATAGAATCTTGAATTACTTTGTTTCAAATAACATGCTCTCAAAAAATCAATACGGTTTTGTTAACGGCGTGGGGACTTCGGACGCGCTGTATCAACTTACGAAGGAGGTGACTGATACGTTGGAGAGCAGTAAAAAATGTATTTCCGTGTTTTTAGACTTGGCCAAGGCATTTGACACGGTGCCTCATGACCTGCTTTTGGAGAAATTACATAAGCATGGTGTTAGGGGCGCCGCGTTGGATGTCTTCCAAAGCTATCTGAGAGATAGAAAACAGTTTGTTAAAATTGACAAGACCTTTAGTGATCCCTTGGATGTTAAAATAGGCGTGCCACAGGGCACCGTTCTTGGCCCAATTCTTTTTATTTTATATATCAACTCCTTAACAAAATTAAATTTAAATAATGGATCCATAGTATCATATGCTGATGACACAGCTGCTATTTTTTCTGGGAAAACCTGGCAGGAGGTAAAATATAACACAATGATCGGAATTTATAAAATTAAAGATTGGCTTGATACTTTTAAACTATCCCTTAACGTTAAAAAAACAAATTATATCGCCTTTTCCTTAAGTGAAGCTACACGTCCCGATTTTGAACATATTAAAATTGATAATTTAGATGATTTAATCAAAGAAGTTCCATCGACAAGATACTTAGGAATCATTGTTGATAAACACCTAAAATGGGACCAGCATGTTCTTCACTTGGCAAAGAGCTTACGAAAATTAATTTATACATTTTATATCCTAAGAGAAGTATTGAGTAAGAAACTTTTAATTGCAGTTTATAAAGCTATTGTCGAGTCCTTAATAAGGTATGGCATAGTTGTATGGGGTGGTCTTTACAATAATGCCCTAAGACCCCTAAATTTGGCACAAAATTATATTCTTAAGGTGCTTTATAAAAAAAATAGACGCTTTTCAACGCAACTTCTTTACACAAGGGAAGTATTTAATGTACGATCTGTGTATGTTCTTGAAATATGTTCATTTGTTTATAAAAATCAAAAACTAAAAAATTATATTTTTCACCCGTATCATACTAGAGGCAAGGTTAATAGGAGAATTATTATACCAAATAGCAACTCTAATATTAATCTTCGATTTGTCAATTATTTGGCGCCAAAAATTTTTAATCTTGTACCATTGAATATAAAAAATATTACTAGAATTAAAATATTTAAGATAAAATGTCGAGCATTTATTTTCGATAATATGGAAAGATTTATGTCACTTTTTTAAAAGATATTAGGTTTATTGTTTTGCCTATTCGAACTAACCTAGGTCGAATAGAATTTTTTTCCTTTATTTTTGTATAAGTTTTTTTTTTTTTCTCTTCTTATAAGTCCTGTTTTTCTAAGCACATACAGATGTTAAGTCATCTAGGTGCTTTTTTTTCTGGCTTGTCTACTTATACATTGGTCCTTATATGCATTTGATAGTTAAAATATATGGTATATAAACGTAGTATAAGACTTTATAAATTATTTTAAGGCTATTAAAGTTAACTCAATAGAAGACTGTGAAGCCCTTCAAACCAGTATAAATAACTTAGTGGAATTCTGCAATGAAAATCAATTATTCTTGAATTTGGACAAATGCTCAATATTAACTTTCTCTCGCGGAACCATAAAGTTTAATTACAATTACAAATTGGGAAATACTTCTTTGAAAAGGGTTACTCACATCAAGGACCTGGGAGTTCTGTTCGACTCTAAAATGACATTCAACCTGCACATTGATAAATTAGTCAATGATTGTAATAGGATTATTGGATTTATCAAGAGACAATGTGCTGATTTTCACTATCCTAAAACAATTATTACGCTTTACTACTCATATGTTTTTAGCAAACTACAATTCGCGTCAGTGGTATGGAGCCCCAGATATAAAAATTCAATCGACAGGTTGGAGAAAGTCCAAAACAAATTTTTAAGATTCCTGTGCTTCAAAACCCAATTTCGCTTTGCGGACCATAACTACTCAATCCCTCGATTACACTTTAAAGTTCTTGAACTGGAAAAAAGAAGAACTATAGCTGACATCTTAACAATATTCAAGATTGTCAACAATATGTCCAATTCCCCCAACATTCTCTCTAAAATTCATTTTAATGTACCTGCTCGAGCACTCCGAAACCATGACCTATTTCTTATTCCATACTGCAGAACTAATTACTATCAGAACGCCCCTTTAATTAGGATGGTAAGGGCTGTCAATTTATATTGTACTGGCAGTGATTTGGACTTATTTGCAACTAATCTGTTAACACTCAAAAAGAAACTTAAAGTTAAATTCCTAAACGGACCAGACGCGTAGTGTTTTGTTCTGTTTTGTTTGCAGTATCTGCTGTTGTAATCCTTAACTAATAGATTTAGTTTATATTGGGTTAGACTTAGGTGATGTTTAAATTGTATTATTTTCGTAATTTTATCTAGATATTGCTCTAGCAATATCAGGATACTATTTTTGGAATTTATTCTGTTTGTATCCTAAAGAACTAAATAAATAAAAATAAATAAATACTCTACTACACTGGCTATAACAAACCTATTGGAGTACATAGCGGATGCCTTCGAGGGGGGTCAGTATGCCCATGCAGCTTTCTGCGACCTCTCGAAGGCTTTCGACTGTGTCTCCCACTCTGTACTTATATCCAAGCTTGCATCATATGGAATGGGGCAAAAGAGTATAGGACTAATGACGAGTTATCTGCGCGACAGGAAACAGCAGACATCTTTTAAGGGTGAAAGTTCACGGAGACTGGTGATGAGGCATGGGGTGCCCCAGGGATCCATACTGGGGCCTCTTCTGTTTCTTATTTATATAAACGATATCCAGGGTGCATCACCGGACTCTGGGCTTTGGCTGTTTGCTGATGATACTACATTAGCTGGCCGTGGTGAGAGTCTGAATGAGTTGGTAAGTGAGGTAAATGGGGAAGTGCAGGAATTGCAAGAATGGTTCAGTGCAAATGAGCTGACAATGAATGAAGATAAAACAGTGTGCATGACTTTTAGTTTACGAGAAATTCCCGAAGGTAATGCTAAAACAGTGAGATTTCTGGGAGTACATCTTGACCCACTTCTGACTTTTGAGATGCACATTGATGTGTTAGCGGGAAAACTATCCAGAAATATCTTTTTGCTAAAAAATCTCTTCAAGATTCTACCACCAGCAGTGTTGTTGCAGGCATTTCACAGTATCTTTCAGTCAGTGGGTGTGTATGCGATTCTGGCTTGGGGTCATTTTGCTCATTCCGTCCGCATATTTGCGCTGCAAAGGAGGGCAGTGCGTGTAATTGCTGGATTGGGGTATAGGGAGGATGTTCGGGGATCTTTTGTGGATTTAAGGATTCTGACTATACCAAGTAGATACATTTTGGAGTGCCAACTTTATGCCCACTCTAATGTTGCGAGGTATAGTCAGAATAATTTTTACCATCGGTATGAAACTCGAAATGGGCACAGCATTCGTTTGGAATTTCTAAGACTACATAGGAGCCGTATCTCAGTAAATTATTATGCTCCAGCCTTCTACAACAGGCTACCTGATAGTGTCAAGTTGCTTGGGGAAAATCAATTTAAAAATAAGGTTAAGAACTTCCTCTTAAGTAAAGCCTTTTATAGCATGGACGAGTTTCTGAATAGTCCTATGATATTTTAATGTGTATTTTAGTCTCGTGTACTACTTAAGTAAAGTTTGTCTTTGTAGATTTTTTTATATATATTTTTTATTTTATTTTAAATTTTTTAGTCCTTATACAAGGTACCTGCTGACGTAAGGAATGATATTATTTGTATCAAATACTCGAATAAAGTTTTGAATTTTGAATTTTTGAATTTTGAATATAAGTACCTAAGTATATATATTCAGGAAAAAAATATGAAATCAGTATTTCGAAGGCGCTAAATAAGACCCTTGCCCAGGGGCGCCAGGAGGTCTAGAACCGGGCTTGATGATACTCACATTTATGTGAAGTAAACAACATGGACACACAAGATATAGGGGAAAAGGCAACCCTCCAATTCCTCAGATAACAATATTTGTTTTAATTAGGTACCGAGATGAATGGTAAATAATTTTGTTGAAAAAAGTTTAAAATGCTTGTCTAAATATGGTAAAACCTTAAGCTACTTTGCATGGCAACGGATAGTGTTAAAACAACATTGCAAGATCTGCTTACCTATCGTTTTCATTGTGGACATTCATGACAGTGTTTGTAGTTGTATTTTCCACACACTCATGATCCTTTTCCAAATCAACGATGGGATTTAAATTAATATCACTCCTGGGTCTACACTTGGGGAATAACTTACTAATTTGTTCAGTATTTTCACTCACATCAATGTTATCCAAAGGTAGAGTCAGGCTGGTCATTTCTAAATTATATAAGTCCCATAGTATGCTTCTTGAAAGCTGTATAAAATTAAATATGAGATAATTACAATAAGGTTAAAAGGATAATTTGAAAAATTAGGAGGAAAAGAATTATGAAAATTAAGGCTTTTTTGTTATTTTGACAATCCAAAACAAAAAATGAATCATTTGGTTACGATTAACGATTCGCTCATCGGAAACGTAATGCCACAGAGAAAATGTGAGTTCTACGGTGCTGCATTTGACCTATAAGGAATAATTTTGAGAAGCACTAGTGTTTGTAATAAAAAAAATATTTAATTGTAGCTTTTTGTTAAATAAGACAATATGTTACTACTTATTATTATTACGCTTTCGCCATTGCGTTTCTTGGTCAATATTTCGTTACTTCTTCGTTTTTTAAATTAATAAAAGCAGAGAGAAATATACTTAAATTTGACAAAAATTTTGGTAATTATCTATTATACGCACACCACGCCGATTTTGGTGATTTTTTCAGGAAACACGTATTTTGATGCGTAGATTACAAATCCGAAAACGAAAGTTGTCGGAAAAGCTTAGTTTCCGAGATATTTCCTTTTTAAGTTACGATTTTTTATGGGTTTGTTTACTTGGGATTTTTATCGTTTTTCAGCAATCCTCTCACTACTTTTTAGGTTACACAGGATATATACTAATGTGAATCGTGGTTAAAAGAAGGAAAATGCGCGTAAAAACGCGCATTTTCCTTCTTTTAACCACGATTTTCCACTATGGGAAGCCATCGAAGAAACGAGGTTAGGGTAAGTTTAAGTTTTAGATTTTATGTTGGTAACCATGAGTAATATTTGGTGCGAAATATTTATATTTAAATCAATCTAGTGGGCGCTCTTTTTTCAATTTTTTTCGTTTTTAAAAGTGCTTTCCACTACTTTTCAGTCTCCGTCTTTTTATTTAGGTTAAATTAAGGAACTTTTGATAACGTGAGTTTATAATTAATTAGAAACAATATATTTAACAAGAAAAATGAATATTGCCTATAAAATGAGGTTGCCCTTTGTTTTCTTCTTCTTTTGGTTCACACAATACTTGCCGCAGCGGAACTTATACTTATATTTGTTTAACTTGCAAATATTTGAGCACTTTCCACAATTAATTTTAGATACAAATATTCCGAGCTCCAATAAATAATCCATAAGCGGCAAATAAGCATTAGTTAAATACAAAAAATTCAGTGAAATTCATTTTTTGGAATAGCGTTCTAATAAAAACGAAACTTAATAATGAAAATAAAGCCGCATTGGTTGGTAGCGTCATTTAAAAACGAAAAAAATTTAAAAAAGAGCGCCCACTAGATGATTTAAATATAAATAGTTTCGCACCAAATATTACTCATGGTTACCAACATAAAATCTAAAACTTAAACTTACCCTAACCTCGTTTCTTCGATGGCTTCCCATAGTGGAAAATCGTGGTTAAAAGAAGGAAAATGCGCGTTTTTACGCGCATTTTCCTTCTTTTAACCACGATTCACATTAGTATATATCCTGTGTAACCTAAAAAGTAGTGAGAGGATGGCTGAAAAACGATAAAAATCCCAAATGTAAACAAACCCATGAAAAATCGTAACTTAAGAAGGAAATATCTCGGAAACTAAGCTTTTCCGACAACTTTCGTTTTCGGATTCGTAATCTACGCATCGAAATACGTGTTTCCTGAAAAAATCATCAAAATCGGCGTGGTGTGCGTATAATAGATAATTACCAAAATTTTGTTTTATGCTTTTATTTACTTATCCATCAATCAAAGAAACTTAAAATTGTGGGTAACTGTTACCTAAACACGAGTATTTGGCCGCCTTTTAAAGAAATCGAAAAATAATTGAAATATTGATAAGAAAATAAAACGGCGGTAAAATTTTTTTGTTTAACATATTTTAATGTGAATAAATAGTTTAAAAATTGGTGATTTTCAAAAAATTTGAAAGTTATCGTTGGTTGAACGATTTAAAAAAAACAGACGAGAATGTCTCTAGTAGTTTAACCGTTCGGACGTATCGCTGGTAGCACTTTTTATCCTTTGGCGTCTTTAAACCGCGTTTTAAAAACTTACGAGCGGTTGATTGGCCAGCATTTTACAGTGAATAGAGGGCGGTTCATAATTGCAGTCCTTGGCAAAATTAAAATAAAGGAGCGGGAAGGTTTGCGGTCCAAACAAAAAAGAACGTTAATGGATATATTGCCTAATTGATATAAAAAATATATTTTGGCCCTCGTATATGTATTATATCCAGGGATGTCCTATTGTGATGGCTATGCTAACAGGCTGTTCTGAGGATATTCAACGTTCCCCGGATATTTTTTTCCTCTTTCCTCTATGCGTCACAGTTATTGAAAATATATGCATTCTGTAGAGTCCCTATATATTGTATTTTTTTTTATTGGGCTCGTCTTTCTTTATTGATAGAGTTGTATAATGAACTGATTGGCCTATTCTCCTTTTGTTTCAAATCGGAAGGTAGAATGCCTTTATTAACTGCAGACATGGGATTTGCGTGGTAATTTGCTCACTCTATGTTAACTTTGTTCTAATAAAAATTTTGGGCCAAAACGTGGCAGGCGCATCGAGGGTATTCAATTGACGTTGAACGGGTTTTTCCCAGAAATTTCGGAACAAATTCAGGACAAATTATTATTTTCTGATGATAAATGACAGTTTTTAGTCTTGTATAATTAGTTACCTAAACACGCCTGAACTTACCTTTCATGCCTATGATATTATAGCAGTTGATATAATACCCTGAAATAGGAAAAATATCGTTCCGACAATGTGAAAAACGTTCAATAACTGCTGGAGAACGATTAAGTATGTCTAATGCATGGAGTTTTGCTACCTGTGGAGAATTAATAAACCAAATTATCGAAGCTTCCCAAAATATTATCCCTCGCCAATTACAGAATGTCAAAACTCAGAAAGCACATACATAGTAGACGATTGCTTAGGAGGAAATGCTATGTTATACTATTGTTTAACAGCCATTTTTTTGCTTTTTAATTTTTGGAAAGAACTTTAATGCTAGGCGTTTAAATGTGTTAACGGCCTCGCTTTATCTCTAGCGGCACTTCAAAGCACGACTTGTGAACTATTTAATTGACAAACTTTATGAAAATTTTTGGAATACAGGCCATGTCCTAAATAAATAGTCATTACTAACAGCTTTTCTAGAAAAAGTTATTTTGTTATGCTTCGTATAGACAATTACAAATTAATTTGCTTGCTTGCTTATTTCGGATTTCTTTCTCTTCGTTCGCTTCCAGGGTCAGACTAGAGGGGACATATAGTTTATCGTCCGAACCACGATCCTAATCAGTAGAAGCATCTATTATAGGCTATCAACCCTAGGCTTGGTTTCGCGATTCCATGACCTACCGATTGGGGAGTGTGTTCCTTCCCCCGCACCCTACAAAATATCCAACCTCATCTGGCCTGGTTACCGGCGGGAATGGGGTGGGATTGGGAGATGATATAGAGATGATACCTTTTTCACTCTCACGTCAAGACTTATACCACTAAAATCTACCGGAATCGAACCCGTTTTGTTCCGGCTGTGGAATAGATTAATTTAAACATTATAATAATATATACATATGGAACTGTCAGAATCAAATACCTACCCAACATGCAGAGGTTAAAAAAGTTGCGTTTTGCCAAAAAAATAAGTTATTTTCTACATCTTAGTTTCACTGGTAAAAGTAAGTCACTGTTTCGTCTTCTATGGATTTAAATAACCTCTGTTGCAAATTTTAAGTGTTTGTTCCGAGCAGAACAACATGGGGGAATTTACCATGCAAATCCTATGTCTGTGTTTAAAAAAAATGCACTGTATTGCCATTTATGCCGCTTTCCGTTTGATTTTTAGCCACAAATCTACCAGTGTCCGATGGGCCCCAGTATCTAATATTGAATAATTAAGATTTTAATATCTATCTATTGTATAAAATATTACGCACTGTATGTACTCTGCATTTTGCTGCTAACCTTTTGCCTCGCTATTATATCTATACAAGAAAAATACCTATTCATGCTTTAATACATATAGGAACATGTAGGTCTACATAAATAGTTTTGTAACAGATATACAGAATCCTGCAATAGATAAAGTACTTAGTTGAAATAATACATTTATATATAAAATTCTAATGAGTATCCACCTATAGGTATATACAGGGTTATTTTTTATATTTGCGTACCCACCTACAGGGCTTAATATAAGTAACAGAAAAAAACTTTTAATACAAAAGTTGCATAATGTTTCCCGTCATATCTTTTAGACTTATTAAAAAAAACATCTGCACATCGGAAAGTTAAAAAACAAATGAAAGTATTCTTTTTTTTAATGGAACACCGTATATATTTTTTACCAGGGCGAAAGACCTCTTTCTCCTGATTTAAAAAATATATAACATGTCATCATTTAATACAGTCGTTTGTAAAATATTTGAGTTTTTAATTTATTGAATTGACTATAATCTAGTCGGCGTTCCGCATACTTCAACGTGACATATTTGTCACTTTACTTTAATTTGGAAGATTCAGTAAGGAAAATGGGATATTCGGAAGAAGACAAACTTGACATAGTGCGTCTTTTTTACTCCAATAACAACCGAATAGCTGTAGTTCAACAGCAATTTACTTTACTTTACTTTATATCATAAATTATAAATCATAAGTTATTTTCTTTGCTGCATGTTTCAATTTAAATTAAAGTGACAAATATGTCACGTTGAAGTATGCGAAACGCCGACTAGATTATAGTCAATTCAATTAATCAAAAACTCAAATATTTCACAAACGACTGGATTAAATGATGACATGTTATATATTTTTGAAATCAGGAGAAAGAGATCTTTCGCCCTGGTAAAAAATATATAGGGTGTTCCATTTAAAAAAGAAGACTTTCATTTGTTTTTTAACTTCCCGATGTGCAGCTGTTTTTTTTAATAAGTCTAAAAGATATGACGGGAAACATTATGCAACTTTTGTATTAAAAGTTTTTTTCTGTCACTTATATTAAGCCCTGTAGGTGGGTACGCAAATATAAAAAATAACCCTGTACTTGTAATTTAGTACAACAGTGTTTTAATTAACACACTCATAACTGCAGCCATTTACTTTGCTTTGCTAGTTAAAAGAGCAAACGAAAAGTACCTATAATACCATTTTAGGTATTCAACATGTATACAGTACAACATTAGCCGACTATGGTCAAAAATATTTTAGGGCCAAATCTCCCCTAATATGTAGTTTTAATTATTTAAATTTCACTCAGAATTTTAAACAATATAAGGGTGGTACCTGCAACTTTGCAGATCTGCAAATATGGCGGACTTGCAGACGCAAAATAATTTGCAGAAATTTGACATTCCAAAAACTAATAGCAGATCCGCCATTTTTACCGTAGTTAAACAATTTTCATCTTCTGGTTTATTGATTTCCACTGCCAAATACGTGAAATAGGTATGCCCAAATTCATGGCAATAATGAATTAATGAACTTAACTCTTGACGTTCCCTTGTTTTTTTATAAGTATATAAAAATCGGTTACAAATCGTAAATAACCACCAGTACCATCAACGTCCGTTTTATAAATATAGGTTAGTTTTTAACAAATTTTATACATTCTGCAAGTCTGCAGGAAGTCTGCAAATTTGCAGGCGCAAAGTATGATAAACGTTTTCTGGAATTCCAATTTTGTCATTTGCATCTGCAAACTGCTACTTGCAGCTGCAGACGTCAGATGCAAATCTTCTGTTCTGTAATCTCACCCTTTAGTCTGTAAGTAATAGGTATATATCTAACAACATTAGGTACTTTCCACTTGCTTCTTTTTAACAGCAAAGCAAAATAAAAATCTTTGCTTAGCTAAGTTGTTAAAGGAACGCTTCGCGAACAACTTCGTGGGGGAGAAAAAAATCTTTGCTTTGCTGCTTAAAAGCAATTAAAAGGAACTCAGCCTATAGCTAAATTTCAGAAAACACGTAAATTATGAAATAAATTAGCGAGGAAAATCCATGTCGCTACCATCCAAACCCCTTATAAACTATAGGTCTTGCTGCCATCCAATTTAAAAATACGCCAGCCTCCGGCAGAGTAGAAAGAGACGGAAAGCTGTCGACTGACTATTATATTTTATTACCTATATTTAATCCTAATCAGATACCTAGAGTTTAGTATTTTATTAAATATTTAAGTTCATTAATGATGAATAAATTTGGAGTAGCAAGTTAAAAAAGTTAAAATTGTTTTTATTAGAATTGTTTAAATCTTATATTATTTAAATTCATAGAAGTAGTCCAATTTTTCCAAGAGGCCCGTTTCTATTATAACCAAATCGACTTTGTGTTTTTCGATTTGGTTATAATACCTATATTATTATTTGATAAAATGTATTTATTGGTCATTTACAATTTCCAAAACTTTTACATTAGGTATGTATCCAGTTTCAGATTCGGGAATGGTAATGACGGAAATTTCTAAAACTAGATTTAAAAAAAGTTTGGAAGTTTATAACACAAGAATAGTGTTTTATAATTTCTACCTAAGTATATTTTTTGTGAAGAAGTATATTTTCACTTCTGAGAATAAATCCTATTATATTTTTGCGCTTTATTATATAACAAAATGGGCTACTGAAATATTTTGACTTGTAAAAATAAATATAAATTTGATTAGTTAAAAAATAAAAAATATTTGTTTTAAAAATTATATAGATTAGTATATTAGTAATTAACAAGCAATATTGCAATAAAAAATGTGTAGGTACACTAAAAAGAAAATTATTTATACATACCTCATAAATTTCAAGATTTCATCGTGTTTTATTTCAATTCCATAATCCCCCTGCTGATGGCAAAATCATATTAGCCAACCAGTACATTAAGGCTACTAATCAATATTCACACATTACAACATCATCATGTATTTAATATTTTAGATAACAATAGATTTTAGCAAACAATAGTGCCTGTGATATTACTGTAAAAATTACTTTGATTACTTCTAAATGTTGTTGGTTTCACTCCGTAAAACACTTTTATTTTAAGTTTAAGACGTATCTATGTCCACCCAAAATCAATATTTTAATATAAGGAGTAGGTAACTTGATATACTTGGAACTTCTACCGCCTTATTTAATATTAACAATTCCTAACTGTAAACAACATTTTTATTTAGAGTTATACAAGCACTTAATGCAATCTTAATAAAAAACAATTCAGAAATTTACAAGTAAATTCAAAAATACTAGACGCCATGCGTCGGTTTTTGGCGACGCCGCCGCAAGTTGCTTTATCAATGATTTCTGTTTTGACGCATGCTTATCCCATTTTAATCAGCGTAAATCAAATGTGTCTCCTTTTTTAAATAAATTACTATGAAGAATTAAAATGTGTATATAGTTTTTTATTATTTAAGTAATTATATCGTAAATATGTATACCATTAATTTCCTTTAATCTTAAACATATTTGTAATTTTATAGTTGTCGGTTAAATTCCAGCCGTCATTCGTTTCCTTCTTTTTAGAGTAGCATTGACGTCGTTTCTCCCTTGATTTGTTGAACCATCTGCCACCGTTGCTGCTACCCTACCAGGGCGAGACCATAGATATCTTTGAGGCCTATGATGGGCGAGACTGCCATAAAACCACCGTGCATTGATTGAGCATCTTAAAGGAATACACCTTCAAGAAAGTCAAGAAAGAAAGTTAGGTTATGTATTTTGTTTATTTTTGAAATGACCAATTTTTCATGGCCTGAAAATAGATTCTTTAACTAAAATTAGAAACAAACCTAAATGTTAACCAATCTTAAAAATTTTGACTATGTTGAGTCGATGCAGAATAGTAAAAACCTCCAACGGAGCATTAAATGTACAATTAAAATACTTGGCCACCAATGTAAGCCCTTTTCCTACAAATTCTCAGGTAGTTATTGCAGGGGCCGGAGTTGTAGCAAATTCTGTAGCATATCACTTGGTACAAAATGGCTGGAGTGATATTACTGTGGTTGAACAGAGAAAAATTGGTAGTGGAACATCTAATTTTGGGTCTGGAATTCTTGGTTTATTTAAACCTATTACACATCGCAATGTTATATGGTAAGTATTGGTATTATTGTAAGAATTGAATTACTTATTGGTTTTTTCAAAATAGTTATACTACTTATTAGATAAAATAAAATTGCCAATAACATATTAAATGAAACGCCTATAAAATACAGTAGTTAAAATAACATGCTCATCACATTTTTGGTTTGATACTGAAAATACCACTTTAGTTTACCTTTGAAAATCCCAATGATTTAATTTGTAGGTATAGCATTAATTTATACAGAGAGCTACAAAGCATGGGTTATGATGTCCAAATGAAACAATGTGGTAGCTTAAATTTAGCACAAACCAAAGATAGACTTATTGCTCTCAAAAGGAGAGTGGCTTACAATTTGCCTACTGGACTACATTGTGAACTTCTTAGTACTCGAGAGGTCCAAGACTTGCATCCTTATGTAAAAGTTGACGACTTGGAAGGTATTTTATCAACATTTTAAATAAATACCTACTAACTGAACAAACCCATTAGGTATAGGTATTACCATAATCTTTATTATAATTAAGAGTTTAAATTATTTAAGCTTTTTTATTAAGGATATTGGATACTTTTCACTAGTGTAGAACCAATGAATGTAACTTTAATGTTTGTACTTTCATTAGGGTTGATAAAAAAGGTAATATTTAAACCATGATTTTAACCCATCATTCTTTCAAGTCTTAAGTTATTGTTAAATAGGAACACAAGAAAGCTACTCGCATATAATGTATATTTATTTGGCTAGGGGAGGATGGGGGAATAAGAAACCAATAAAATTTGTACAGGTGATAGTTTCAAGTATATAACTCTGATTTCTCTTTCTGGTATTAATTTTACCTGAGGGTACTCATTTATATGTAATAATATATTATTTTAATTCAAAAACCAAAAATTATAAGAATTTGTTTCTTATTACCCCTACTAAATGTTTCTTATTTCCCCCAATGGGGTAATAAGATACAACAACCGAACTGAACTGATTTACCAACATTAAAAATGGACTTGGGGTGTTAAGATACACTATTGAGGTGTGTCTTATTACCCTGAAATTTTTAGAATTTTTATGGAAGTGGTTCTTTTTTTACAGCAGCAACAAGAAATAAAGGCACAAAAGTTGTTTTTAATGTTGATAATGACCCTAATTCCCGTTTTTACGTATTTTCTGGGCATTGTTGCACTATTTAATTAGCCTGAAATTTAAAAAAAGGTGAATTTCTTATCACCCCACATGAAAGAAAAATTGGGGTTATAAGAAACACACCTTTTTGTGGTCTCTGTTTTAAGTTAAAAAAAATAATTAAAAAAACACTTGAAAGACCTGTTCATTATCCACAAGACCATGCCAAAAACTTGGTTTATAATTTTCCAGATTAGAAAAAAAGAAAATGTCTTAAAAAGCACTACTTTGGGCTGATTAAGTTTTATACATACCCAACTTGTTAAGCAAAGAAATTATAGAATTTCATGACATTGCTTGAAAAACCTTTTAGGTCTTGTGGATGAAGGTTATAGGTATCTTGTGTTTTTTTTTTAGATTTTTTCCATGTACAAAAAAGGAAGGAAACAAAAATTATCTTATTACCCCTGTTTCTTATTCCCCCATCCTCCCCTATTCAAAACATGTAGTGGTGCTCAAATCCCAAGGACCAATGCACTATATTCCCTTAATTGATTCTATTATAGCACTAATGAAGTAGTTACTATAGTATAATCAAGAGTTAAGTACTAGGTATAAAAAATATCAAGTCAGGGAAGTAATTTAGGTACTTTCTTTTTATTTTTAAATACCCCTTATATTACCTATACTGATTAATAAAAAACAAACAGGTGCCGTTTGGGTCCCTGAAGATGCTGTTATTAACCCAAAAGCAATCTGTGATATATTAGCACTTTTGGCTCAACAAGGTGGTGCCAAATACATAGAAGATACGACAGTAAAAAAGGTTTTGACAAAAAATTCAGCAGTTCATGCAGTGGAAACAAGCAAAGGTAAATAATAAGTTTATTCTTAGGTTTTCTTCTTCTACTTTAAATTAGAATGGTGTTTTATTTAATATGTGTAAGTAAGGTACCTTACTTTTGAGAAACCTTCAAAGGTCACATACAGCTTTGACGATACGTTTTTAGCAGAGTTATTAAATTCAAAAACTTTATTTTATATAATCTTTTTTGTGTTCTCTTGCCCTATTAAGGAATAACCTTTTAGCTTTCTTGTAGTTATCTTATGCCTCTGGCACACTGATAATTCTTGAAAACCAGGATGATTCTTATAGTTTCATATTATCTTTACAAAGTATTGTTTTCTAAAGGGTTAGAGAATAAATTCTTAAAATTATCAAGCCATAGGCGCCCGTCATCAGGAGAAATTAAACAATAAGAAGAAATATAACAATAGAAGGAAAGGTAAACATATGAACTTAATTGAGCTTTAAGAAAATGGAAAAACGGCATGTTGAACAGAATAAGTGGAAAGATATACTAGTAAATGCATTAAGAACTTGTTCTAATACATAACGTTAAAATATTTTTTTTTCTTAATTTTTAAAGCATTTTTAAAGTTTTATTTAACAAAATTTTTCGATAATTTTATTGTAACTGTTTGGAAACAAGCTCAATTAAAATAAAAGTTTGAATTTCTAGTTTTACTGATAATCAAATACTTATAACATCCATGCCAGTATATTTCTTCAATTTTAGGTACTATACATTGTGAGTATTTTGTTAACTGTGCTGGAATGTGGGCTAGAGAATTGGGTTTACAATGTACTCCAAACGTTCGAATACCTGCCTATCCAGCTGAGCATTTCTATGCTACTACAGGTACCTAACAAATTATTAATTCATTTTAAAAGATACAGTAAGCTTCTAATTACGATTCCTTCATTTACCATTATTTTACACATTACATCACATAAAAAGGTTTCAAAAAAGTTGGAATATTGCAAATATTTCAAAAACTACTCTATATTTTTTAAATTGACACATCCATATAGTTAAAAACGGCACACCTAGAAAGAACAAAACTGTTTCGGTAACTGTGCAGGGTTAGTCAGAAAGAATAGAAGAATACTAAACTTGTTTATTTTAAGTAGAACGTCTTGTTTATTATTAAAGAATCAAATAGTTCCTTATAAAACAAATTCAATGATACACTGCCCGGCATATTTAACGCATAACGAAAAAATTGCCTCAATTTTGATGTTATATATTTTTCAAATTTGTGGTTCGTTTTTAATGATCTTTTTTTCTAATTGTAGGTTTTTCCTTAAGCATATCAATTCAATTCAAAACACCCTGTGGGATTTACTAGCCACTGCAAGTTATCGCAATTACAGCCAAATGAAAGTCCCATGTTTCCTTTACATTTTCTTTTTTGAGTCATTGGGTTATCTCTGTTTTTTCATGAAATATTCAATTTTTAGTTCAACGTGATTTTATTGACATAAAATGCATCTTTCGGAAAAGTAGCAGGCTATGAAAATGAAAGATTACACAGAAACGTTGCATTGGCAATTTCTAATTTTATTAAGTGTAAAAAAAAATATGGCCCAAACCAAAACGCACAAAATTATCTTCAAGAAACAGAAATTTGAACTTAGGCTTGGCCAGCAAGAAGCCCTGATATTAATCCTATTGAGCATTTATGGGATAACATGGGACGACATCTTCTTAGAGCCTTGCTTCCTCCTCCTAGAAACTTAATTTTTTTTTATATATACAGCGTATGCGTGGATTTGCTTGCCAAATGGAAAACTTCTTTATTATCAATTTTTCGAAAAAAAGTTATTCTTTATAAAAAGTTTTGCTTTTAAAATTATTAAGATTGGCATAAGAATTTCTTTTTAATGTTGTACATGGTGTCTCAAAAAACGAAAAACTTTAATTTTTAATGTGAAAAAACTTTACACCAATATTTATTAATTGGCAAATTGGAAAGCGCGAAAAGCGCATTAAATCGTCAACTAATGTGTAGTATACAGGGCAATGATAAAGTTTTTTTTGAATAGTTACTTAATATTTTTGATAAACAATATGGATAAATACCATCGCAATATTTATTATTAAGCCATCAATGTACTATTTCCAGGTTAATTTAGTATACAGAGTACAGAGTGATTAAAATATTTAGTGTTGGGATCCTAGATGGTTCTTGCAAAAAAAATAACACACACAAGCCGCACTTTTGGTTTTTTAAAGTATTTATTAACTGATTACATTGAAAAGGTTAAATGCAATAAAAGAACTGTAAAGTTGAAAAATAGTGAGCTACACGAATGTATTCAAAGTAATGATTCTTCTTGCTTTGGATCAAACAGTTTTATAATAACGCAAGAACGTGACAATTAGTCGTTTGTACGTGACATGAACTGTTCGTATGTTGGAACAAAACATCGTTAAGACAAAATTTTAGAAAGGTGCTAATAAGGAAAAATGTGTATTTGAATTAATAAATAGGTTTTAAGTTCATTTAATATTCGATACTGAAAATAAGAGCGATCAAGGAAACCAAGAGTAATATAAAACGTAAAACGCGAGGCGTTTATTACCTTCACAGATATTTATTAACTTTAGTTTTACCTTTAATATTAAGAATAAAGTGAAACATATTTGGTGGATATAACAATCCTCCCTCGTTAAGTGTTTTGATAAGGATTTTATGAAGTTATCAAAACTTAAAACTGTTTATCCTTGCAAAAGAAAATGAAGATCATATCATAATATAAAATATACGTAACATAAAAGAATAATCAAATCTACACAAGATATTATTAAAATCTCGAACTAAATAATTTTATATAATATATATATATAACTAAATATTTCAAAGCATATGTAATAAACAATAAATTATAGAAATATAATAATTATAACGATAGATAATTATATTATAGTAATTACAAAGTTAAAAATATTTGAATCATCTTAATTAACCTTTAAAAGATAATTATTTCAAAAATTTAAAAATATAATATATAATTATATTATTACGCAATAATAAATGGGATTAATATTAATTATATTAATATGTATTATTGTGACGAATTATAATAATGAAAATAAACAAAAGAAAATTTTATTTTGCACAATTAAATTTTAAAAAGTCTTTTTTCCTTTCGTCTTTCCTTAGGGTTGATCACTTCGGTGTAGAGGGGTTCATTTGCGTCACGTAGGGGTCTTTCTTCCAGCACTAATTCGTCAGAGGCGAGACTTCGTAGACTTCTGCAGGTTTCCCATTGACTAAGGTCGCTGTGACTAACAGTGTTGTGGCTGTTGATGCAAACCAAATATTTACAATTGTCAGGGTCGAAAAATCTTCTTAACCAAGAAAGCGGTCTCCAACGGCAACATCTACAGCATCCGCAGCATATTGCGATGACCAATATTGAGGTGGCAATGATTCCAAGTAGGACATTATACTTACTTACTTACTTAATTTCTTTATTTCAGATTATGTTACATAATTTAATTTAACATTCAATTATAAACACAAAGTGAAATGACGTCAAAAAAACAAAAGAAAGGACAAAAACAAAAATGCTACTTAGATATTTTAACAAAATTTACATATTCAAAAAATCCTCGAGTTTATACGGCTCCAATTCCAATAACATGGTTTTGATTTCTCTTTTAAATCGTTTTTCGCTGTTAATTCTTTTTAATTTCTCGGGCAGTTTGTTATATAGTCTCAAGCACATATAATTCGGTGATCTTTCGGTTAGAGTCAGCCTATGTATGGGATAATTGATATTACAAGTTCTTGTATTATGTTGATGATTAACTAGGACTTCAAAACAGTTTCTATTCTTGAAGAAAAACACTAAACACTCATAGATATATATTGCATATACAGTCAGCAACCCTGTATTTTTAAAGACAGATCTACATGTTTCATTATAACCTAATTTTTTAATTATTCTAACTAATCGCTTTTGAATCACAAAAATATTTTGAATATGACTATCCCTTCCCCAAAAAATGATTCCATACTTTAAACAGGATTCAAAGTTAGCAAAATACAAAATTTTTAGAGTTTTTTCATTCATGTATTTACCAGTTACACGAATACCGTAACAGATAGCATTTAGCTTTTTTGAAAGGCCTTTGATATGGAAAGCCCAGTCTAAATATTCATTAATTTGTACCCCTAAAAATCTTGAACTTTCGGAAAAAATAATTTTATCACTATCAGTATCATTATTAAAATTGGCTGGCTTCTCCACCCTTGACGCCTTGGTTCTAAAAAGTATTATATTGGTTTTATTTTTATTTAGGATAAGTTTATTTTCTGTGAACCACTGTGTAACTCTGTTAAGAAAAAGTCTGCATTCATTGATAAGTTCATCGATACTTTTGCCCCCTAAAAGTAAGTTAGTGTCGTCGGCATAATTTACAATGTCCTGATTAGCTTGAATTATGTTGTTTAAATCGTTTATAAAGACAATAAATAGAATAGGTCCCAAGACACTTCCCTGGGCTATACCGACATCATTTGATAATATTTTGGACTTATAAGATTTTCCATTTTTCATTATACAGACTTTTTGTTTTCTGTGGGTAAGATATCCTGATATCCACCTATGAGCGTTTCCTCTGATCCCATACATTTCAAGCTTCCTTATAAGTAAATCCCTGTCCAAGCAGTCGTATGCCTTTGATAAATCCAAAAACATACCAACCGCAATGTTACCATCTTCAAGGTGATTCAGAACTGTTTGAATAAACTGAAAAATTGCTGTTTGGGTCGAACGTCCCTTTAAAAAACCATGTTGATTTTTACTAAATATATTACTGCTTGTTAGAAAATTTATTAATCTTGAACACATTGCCATTTCAAACAATTTTGAAAAGCCTGTCAATAAACTTATGGGCCTATAATTATCCATTTGTTCTGTATCACCCTTTTTAAAGACTGGTTTTATTAGTGCAACTTTTAAATTTTCAGGGAATATACCATACTTAAAAGAGTTATTCATTATATAACAAATAATGTTCTTACATACACTAATAGAAATTTTTACGATGCTAGTAGGAATTTCATCAAAACCGGAACTATGTTTATTTTTTATTTTCATCGCTATTTCACATATTTCACTTGTTGTTACCGGCTTTAAAAAAATTGATTTATCATTATTGACAATGTTACAGTTAAACGGAATACTTGATACATTTTTCATGAGATCAGGTATAACTGATATTAGATACTCGTTAAAGTTATTTGCTATTACCTCCGGTTCTCCCTCTATCTCTATGTCCGAGCTTTGGTTAGTTTTTCCTATAATTTCATTACAAATCGACCACATACATTTCATTTTATTATCTGTACTGTTTACTCTATTGGCATATTGTTTTGTTCGAGACTCTTTTAACAATTTATCATATTCTTTTTTCTTTTCCTTATATTGGTCTTTATAATGTTGATGCTGTCTTGATAGTGTCAATAATAAATCTAATTCGCGTTTACAATCAATAATTTCCCTATCCTTAAACATTTTTGAAACTTTTGTTCTCGAACATAGCTTTAGAGGGAAATACTGTTGGAAAATATTAATAAAATCATTCATAAATGCACGCCACTGTCCATTAACATCATTTCTTTCAACCTCATAGACATTTAACCAGTCCTGCTCACTCAGACAGTGCAGAAATTCATTTTTGTTTTCATTTCCAAAAAAACGTCGGTATATTTGGGCATCTCCGTTATGATATTCCGTTTCAAAAATGGCTTTCTGCGCTGTATGGTCTGATATAAAATTCTCAAACACTAAAGTTTCTATCTGTTCAAAATTTGTAAATATATTATCTATACAACTGGAAGTATTACTCGTTATTCTAGTATTTTCTAAAATTTTTGGTTGAAAGTTAAATGAAGACATTAATGATAAGAAATTTGTTCTAGATTTATTTTCTTTTATAATTTCTATGTTAAAATCACCTAATATAAAAATCAGTTCCGTTTCATTAAAAGTGGTAAATAGAATATTTTCAAGCTTATCTAAAAACAATTTCATGTTCCCATTGGGGGGCCTATAAATAGTTATAACCAAGGCACTTATTTTTCCTAACTGACACTCGACTGCAGCACATTCAAATTCGCCACTGACAGATAGCTTGTTTAATTTGGTTCTTACTTTACACTTTATATTTTGTTTAACATATATTGCGGTTCCACCATGCTGTCCTTCTTCTCGGCAAAACATCGAGCATAGTTTAAAGTTCCTGATTGCCAATTTTGGTAATTGTATTTCTGACTTCCAATGTTCAGTCACACACATTATTTTACACTCGGGATGGTCTTGTAGCATATCATTCAGCTTATCAATTGAATTTCCAATTGATTGTACATTTTGATGGATTATGCTCATTTTCTGTTTAATGTTTTTGGTTACTTGCTTTTTCACGATGTTATCTTCTTTTACACTTGTAAAAAATCATCCGTGTAATTTACCTGGTTTCTATATCTGTCCAGTTTTCTTTTATATACAGGGCAATTTGTGTCTCGCGCAGAATGTTGACAATCTTTCTCATTATATTTCATTTTAATACAATTTGGGCATTTAAAATTAGTTCTAGTACAATCCTTGGCGGCATGTTCCTCACTACATTTATGACAGCATTGCTTTTCATTGCAGTACTTAGATACGTGCCCAAAACTACAACAGCGATAGCAAATAGCTAAATTTAAATGTTCCTGAACAAATACTTTTACCAAGTCAAAATTGACTTTTTCTTTTTTGAGAAACCATTTTGCGATATTCGGTGGTGCTTGCAATATCCAATTTTCTTTATTTGGGTTGCGGCATTGGCGTTTTGTTATAACTTTAATTTTATCTAGTACTTTGTAGCCTAATTCAAGTTCAACTTCGTTATTTAGATGAATAAGTTCTTTAATAAAGTCATTATCAGAGAAACCTTTATCAATACCGGTAATTAGAAACATAGGATCAGATTGTTGTGCTTCCTTAAGTTGTACATTTTCTTTGTCCTTTAGTGCCAGTTTCAGCTTATCTTGTTGTAATTTATTGTGAGATTCTACTACTATTGCACCGTTTTTTAAATGTCTGATACTTTTAAACCCTCCATCTATGTCTTTTGGGTTTATTGTCTTCTTTAGCTGTTGTGTCACCTCTTTGGCGTCACTTATGTCTTGCATTCTTATTACTGTCTCAAGTTTTCGGCTTGTCGGTGGCGTAGTCCATTTTTCGGAGTCATTTATGGTGCCTTTTTTTTCTGGGGTAGGGGTAACTAGAGGAATGTGTTTTATCGCTGTTGTAGAAGCATATGTTTTTGTTTTAGTCACTGGTAGTTCTATCATTTCGTTACTATTCTGATGTTGTTTTACCGCTGCCAGTTGGTAATGCAAAGAAGTGTTAATATTTTCTAAGTTGCCAAGCTTATGAACTAGTAATGTAAGACATTTGTATATGGACGTACTAGCTCTCCTGACACCTTTTTGGTCATCTTTCGAAAAAATGAAGCAGTCTTCATCTTTGTTTGTCAATTCCTGTATTTTTTCTAATGATGAGAAAACATCGGAAATTATTTTGTTCGTAGAAACTATTTCTTGTTGGTCTGTTTCGCTATTATCTGTGTTTTTCTTATCCCTATAACATTGTCTTTTGTACATATTTATGTTCTCAGGGCTAGTTTCTGATCTTGGTCTCTTATTATTATCATCCATTGTTTCAAGTTCTTTGTCGTTTGTATAGCTTAAAGGGTCTTTTGGGGTTGAAATCGGGGGGGTGTGTTGTATCGACGATCTTGGTTTGAAAACGGCGTTTGGGTCATTAAAAACCTCATCCTGATCTAAATTAGGTTTATACTTATTGGATTCCCCTGGTAATATATCGTTGTCCTTCTTATCAGTAGTGGTTTTTTTATTGTGTTTATCAACATCGGTTCTTAATGACCTTGTTTCTATACCAATAATTTTATTTATTTCTTCCAAACTTACATTCAATGCACCGGCGGAAAAACTTCTTATTCCCTTAGCTAAATAACATTTTCCTTTCCTCTTCTCAGTATTTTTCAATTGACCACCATCACTTGAAGCGTCCATGTCAATTTTACAGAATATTTTCCACTAGTTTATCAACGATTTAATAAAATTTACGGAGTTCACAAATGCGATACTACGTGTTCGAGTAATTATAATTACTTCCATACCATTTGGAATGTTGTACAATAAATGGTCGATTTAAATTTTGTTGTAATTCGTCGTCGAATTGTTGTAGCTTGTGTTGGACATGACGAAGGTCGTTGAGGTTCAAATTATTTAACTTGATCGTGTTCATCTCTTCATTTTGCAAAAATTCTTGTTCGCGCTGGCAGCAGTTATCATTTACAATGTCGACTGATGGAATATAATTACTGTAGTTTGCAGATATGTTGGATGTGGCAACCAATAGCGTGGACAATGTATAGCACTTGCATTTTGCTTTTAGTGTGAAAATACCAGTGCCTTGGAGTGAAAAGTCAACAACGGGTGCATTTTCGTTTTCGCAACTGATCGTGCCTGCAATGGGTTGTGTCAGGATGTATAACCATTGATTTGGAGACAGAGGATGCCATACTTCTATCTCTGATTTAATTGTTCTGGTTATGCAGCTTTCGGGAATGGTTTTCGGTTGTCGAACCTTCAAATCAGTCTCACAGGTGGGCCTCTCTTTGATCAAATGAATAGCGGTACGTGAGCAGATGTAATCTGAGAGCGGCGACCATTTACAAGTTGATAGGTCTTTTAGTTCCCCATAAAATGTACGTGTCGTACTTAACAATAGGTAAGGAAAAGTTGGATTTATGAATGAATAAATAGATGTGGAATTTAAGGATTTTGTAGGTAAAGGAACGAGATTATACAATTGATAAAGTTCCTTAGTAACTAATGGAATTTTAATAGCATAAATTAAATTTTTATTAGAATAAATTACTGAAAGTTGGCAAATTTGAAAATATTTATGTACATTATCAATATTATCATTATTGATAGGAAATTCAAAATTTGTACTAGTTTTAACTTTTAATAATTCGTTATAGAGACGCCTTGGTGTAATAACCGAAGGGTTTAGAACATTTCGTTTTGAAAATAAAATCGAAGAAATTGTAACATCTAGATCTTCGTTTAGTTCGCTAATTAGTTGAGAGAGTAAATTTAAATGATTAGTAATTGTTTGGAAGTATGTAAGAGAATTTATTCTTTTTGCTGTGCCATTTGAAAATTTATTAAATTTTAAAATATTATAATTTAGCTTTTCTTCGTTTAAATAAAGAGCTTGAGCTGTTTTATTATAGTCAGAAATAGCGTCGGACATTATATGAATTTGTTGTTTCATAAGACTTTGCATATCATGATTTTGTTGAGCAATCGATTGGATAGCTTCCGTATAATATTTTGCATCTTCGGCATCAGGTGTGCCAAAAAGCCATTTAAAAGCGTAAGAAACACCATCAAATAAACCTCTTTTAAAACGTTTAATTGTTAAATCAATTATTTCGTGACTTGTGAGATGAGATAATGAATCAAATTTTTCATTTAACATTTTAATTCGATTTTGTAATAATTCTAGGCGTTCTTTGCAAAGGAATTCTTCGTGAAAAGTTGTTAAATTAAGGTGATTTGGTGTGTTTCGCGTTTGACATAACGGTTCAGATTGTCGATAAGTATCATGAATAAGTTTTAATTTTTGTTCAAAAATGCTAATGTTTGTATACGATAAAAGTGTAAAGTAATCATGAGAGATTTTAGCTTTACCTATGTGATGAAAGAAAATACCTGCTTGGGTATCGATCTTTTGAATATGATAAGGTTGGTCAATGGATAGTACGGAAACAGAAAAAAGAAGGACACTAAGGAGCGTCGCAGGGGGCATACTTTTATTGTTGATCTTCGTCACCATCTGAAAAGAATGGTTTCAATAAATTATGGTGGTAAACAGCCGATTTATTATTTTTTATTTGAACTTTAATAGTTTGATTTGGGAATATTTTAATTATTTTATATGGACCCTTGTAATTAGGTTGTAACTTTTTACTTATTCCAGGTTTGAAGTTTTTATTTTGAACTAGAACTTTATCTCCTACTTTATACTTGTGAATACTTATCTTTTTGTCATAACTAACTTTTGAATTTTCTTTAGATTTTAGAATATTTTCTCTCGCGATTTCAAATGATTTTTGTAATTTTAATTTTAGATTGAAATAGTAGTCGTCGTAAGTGTATTTAAATTCTGGTTTAGCATTTAAAGTATTAGGTATAACGGTTTTATGTCCAAATAATAATTCATAAGGTGTAAAGTTTGTAGATTTATGAAAGTGTGTATTATAGGTGAACATTGCTAGTGGGACATATTCATCCCAATCAGTATATTTTCATTAATGTAATGTTTTAAATATTCTTTCAAAGTAAGGTGTGATCTTTCTAAAGATCCGTTTGTTTGTGGGTGGTAAGGACTTGAAAGGATGTGTTTAATTTTAAAAAGTTTGTTAAGTTCTTTAATAGTATTGGACGTAAAATCGGTACCTTGATCAGATAAAATACATTCTGGGATTCCGAAAATAGTTATAAACTTCAATAATTCGTTGGCAATTGTTTTTGCTTCGTGATTATGAACAGGGACTGCATAAGAATATTTTGTTAGGTCATCTTGCATAGTAATTATGAATTTATTACCGTTTTCGGTCAAATCTAAAGGACCTACAACATCTATTGCTAACCTTTGAAAAGGACGTTCGCTCGTTATGGTAATTTCCATAGGAGCTCGTGCGGTTTTATTTTCATGCTTATTCGTTTGACAAGATTTACATAATTTTAAGAGATGTTTTATGTCACCTTTCATATTAGGCCATTTATAATTTTCTTTAATACGTTTATAAGTTCGTAAAAAACCTGCATGTCCGGCTAAAGAGGATTCATAATTTTCTTTAAATAATTGTTTTATTTCTTCCCGAGTTTTGGGAGTAAAACGTGGTCTATTCACTAATGTAATATTAATATTTGATTTTGAAAATAAAAATTGTAACATTTCGTTGAACATGTCTTGTTTTATATTTGAATTCTCCTCTACAGGATTTTTTATATAAATATCAGTAATTTTATTTTTGCTTAAAGAGTTTCTTAAATTCTGCAAAGAGTAAAATAAGTCATTGTATGTCAGTTTTTCAAAATGATTTAGTTTTGCAATTAAGAGAAAGGTTGTTTTATTATCAGAATTTAACATAAGAGAGTCGTATTGTTCTACGTCACTGTCTTGTAATTTTGAAAGGTCATATGTTATAGCTAGGTTTTCAGAATACGTATTACTATCATCAAAATCTTTTGAATAAATTAAGGCATTAGGGAATTTTGAAAATAGGTTTTCTTTTATAATTTTTATATCAGGAATGTTTTGGTTTTCGTAGTGATACTTAATAAATTCACTATAGAGTTCTGATTTATTTTGATTTTTAATTAGAGAATTTAACTGTACTGGGTTGAATTAACTCTGCCTGGTTTATAACGAATTTCGTATGAAAATTCTTCAAGTTTTAATCTCCAACGCATTAAACGACTAGTAGGATCTTTACAATTAAAAAGCCAAGTAAGGGGTCGATGATCTGTCAGAATAATAAATTTCCTGCCACAAAGGTAAGGACGGAAATGTTGAACGGCCCAAACGATAGCAAATAATTCTCTTTCAATAGTAGAATATTTACATTCTGCTTTATTTAAAGTGCGCGAGGCATATGAAATAGGAAGATCCTTGCCAATATCTCCTTGTGAAAGGATTGCGCCAATTGCATAATTAGATGCCTCTGTTGTCAACAGAAAATCTTTGGAAAAGTCAGGATATTGAAGAATTGGTTCTTTTGTAAGTATATCTTTAAAATACTCGAAAGACGTAATTTGTTCATTAGTCCAGATATAAGGTGTATCCTTTTTTAATAAGGAAGTAAGTGGTTTTGCAAACTTGGAAAAATCTTTAATGAAACGACGATAGTAGCCTATGAGGCCTAGGAACTGTTTAATTTGTTTTGGGTTTTGTGGAGTTGGGTAATTTTTTATCTCTTTTATTTTATCTGGGTTTGGTGAAATACCTTTGTCACTTATGACATGACTCAAACGTAAAGTATCATGTAAAATTTTTAGCCTGTCTTGAATATTAATCGAAGAATTTTGATGTTTATTTGCATACAATATATAAGAAGTGTTTGTTTCAAAAGGTTCTAAACATAATTGAATTTTATTAATTTTTAATCTTTTATTTGCAGTATTTAGAATAGTGGTAAGAGCTTTTCCGTTGTTTACTTTTACAATAGCTTTTGCGAGAAATACGCCTTCAGCGATTTTTATCTCTGGACAGATACCTTCAAAAAGATCTGTATTTAAAATATCTACTAGAATAACTGTCTCTGATCTAGGTTCGATAAAGAAAGGTTGATTTTGGTCATTTGGCTGGCATACGATTTTAATGGGATTTTCGAAAGATCTAAGATATAGTTCAGAGTTATCTAAATTTATTACTGCTCCATAAGAAGAGAGAAAATCGTTGCCTATAATACCATCATGGGGTAAATTATGATTATCTTTGACTAAATGAAATTTTACAGGTATATGATATGAATTCATAATGAGATTTAACACACAGCTACCTGCAGTTTCAACTGGTGAATTCGCACTGAGACCAGTCAAAGTGATTTTTTCTTGAAAATTTATGTTTATATTATTAGTGTTTAATTTTTCTTGATAGTTTAATAATGAAACTGATGCGCCTGTGTCAATTAGAAATTTAAATGTTTGATTTTGACACACGCATTCAATATAAGGATTTTTATCCATATTATTTAAAAATATTTTATAGTCTTTTAAAGAATTCTGACGATCATTAATTAAGTTTTGTGGTCTACGGCAAGAGTTACTATGACCCATTAATTTATTTGGAACCGGATGACAACCATCAAAACTAACTTGTGATTCGATTGATAAGGTTTGCGGTCTACGGCAAGAGTTACTATGACCCATAAAATTATTAGAAACCGGATAGCAACCATCAAACCTAAATTTACTTTTTTGATTAAAATTAGAAGTTAATTTGTCGGTATTTGCGATAGAACAATTATTATTCGTATAGAGGTTTTGTGCGCCGTTTTTACTTAAGCCCATTCCGTGGAAACGACGTGATTCCCGGAAGTTGACGCGTTTAAATGAACACTATTGTTCTGATTAGTTTGTTGCGGACTAACATTATTAGGATTATTATTTCTTTCGTTATTTCTTTTCCTTTTAAAACACTCTGCAATGAGATGCCCTGATTTTTTACAATAATTACAGAATTTGCTTGTACAGGGACATTTTTTTAAGTGTCTCACCCGATTAGCGATTTTCCTACTGGTTAAAATAAAAAAACAATTACGTACTCCCTAATGGTTTTTTGCGAAGAAGCCAAATTTAATGTCAAAAATAATATAGATTTACAAATTTGACAGATAAGACGCCATATTGGATTTTTTTAAATGGCAACCCTACTTTATTATATGCCCAGTGCATTCCATTTTTTATTTAAACTTCAGAAATATATAGTTGTAAATATTTATTTTCAGTCGTTCCGGAGATACAAGGCTTCGAAGTTTTCGATTTTGTTTGGAAAGTCTTACCCCTTTAAAAAATAGATCGCTTGAGATTAGAAATTTAAGTTTTTTTACAGTTACATTATTTGTTGTGGCCGAGCTAACTATGCTATCGTCAAATATGTCAGATGTCAAGAAATGACAGACAAGACGCCATTTTGTTTTTCTTAAATGGCAACCATAATTAATAACGACACCCGTAGATGGCATTCCGCGGTCCGATATCAAAAATGTATAATTGTTGATATCTATTTTCAACCGTTCCGGAGATACGGGGCTTCCTAAACATGCATCGTTCGATTATGTCTTTTAAGTGTCTCACCCCTTTAAAAAATAGATCGCTTGAGATTGGAAATTCAAGTTTTTTTACAGTTACATTATCTGTTGGGGCCGAGCTAACTATGCTATCGTCAAATATGTCAGATATCAAGAAATGACAGACAAGACGCCATTTTGTTTTTTTTAAATGGCAACCATAATTAATAACGACACCAGTAGATGGCATTCCGCGGTCCGATATCAAAAATGTATAATTGTTGATATCTATTTTCAACCGTTCCGGAGATACGGGGCTTCCTAAACATGCATCGTTCGATTATGTCTTTTAAGTGTCTCACCCCTTTAAAAAATAGATCGCTTAAGATTGGAAATTCAAGTTTTTTTACAGTTACATTATCTGTTGGGGCCGAGCTAACTATGCTATCGTCAAGTATGTCAGATATCAAGAAATGACAGACAAGACGCCATTTTGTTTTTTTTTAAATGGCAACCATAATTAATAACGACACCAGTAGATGGCATTCCGCGGTCCGATATCAAAAATGTATAATTGTTGATATCTATTTTCAACCGTTCCGGAGATACGGGGCTTCCTAAACATGCATCGTTCGATTATGTCTTTTAAGTGTCTCACCCCTTTAAAAAATAGATCGCTTAAGATTGGAAATTCAAGTTTTTTTACAGTTACATTATTGGTTGTGGCCGAGCTAACTATGCTATCGTCAAATATGCCAGATATCAAGAAATGACAGACAAGACGCCATTTTGTTTTTTTTTAAATGATATCTGACGTATTTGACGATAGCATGGTTAGCTCGGCCCCAACAGATAATGTAACTGTAAAAAAACTTGAATTTCCAATCTCAAGCGATCTATTTTTTAAAGGGGTGAGACACTTAAAAGACATAATCAAACGATGCATGTTTAGGAAGCCTCGTATCTCCGGAACGGTTGAAAATAGATATCAACAATTATACATTTTTGATATCGGACCGCGGAATGCCATCTACTGGTGTCGTTATTAATTATGGTTGCCATTTAAAAAAAACAAAATGGCGTCTTGTCTGTCATTTCTTGATATCTGACATATTTGACGATAGCATAGCTAGCTCGGCCACAACCAATAATGTAACTGTAAAAAAACTTGAATTTCCAATCTTAAGCGATCTATTTTTTAAAGGGGTGAGACACTTAAAAGACATAATCGAACGATGCATTTATGGAAAGCCCCGTATCTCCGGAACGGTTGAAAATAGATATCAACAATTATACATTTTTGATATCGGACCGCGGAATGCCATCTACTGGTGTCGTTATTAATTATGGTTGCCATTTAAAAAAAAACAAAATGGCGTCTTGTCTGTCATTTCTTGATATCTGACGTATTTGACGATAGCATAGTTAGCTCGGCCACAACCAATAATGTAACTGTAAAAAAACTTGAATTTCCAATCTTAAGCGATCTATTTTTTAAAGGGGTGAGACACTTAAAACGCATAATCGAACGATGCATGTTAAGGAAGCCCCGTATCTCCGGAACGGTTGAACATGGATATCAACGATTATACATTTTTGATATCGGACAGCGGAATGCCATCTACGGGTGTCGTTATTAATTATGGTTGCCATTTAAGAAAAACAAAATGGCGTCTTGTTTGTCATTTCTTGATATCTGACATATTTGACGATAGCATAGTTAGCTCGGCCCCAACAGATAATGTAACTGTAAAAAAACTTGAATTTCCAATCTCAAGCGATCTATTTTTTAAAGGGGTGAGACACTTAAAAGACATAATCGAACGATGCATGTTTAGGAAGCCCCGTATCTCCGGAACGGTTGAAAATAGATATCAACAATTATACATTTTTGATATCGGACCGCGGAATGCCATCTACTGGTGTCGTTATTAATTATGGTTGCCATTTAAAAAAAAAAAAAATGGCGTCTTGTCTGTCATTTCTTGATATCTGACATATTTGACGATAGCATAGTTAGCTCGGCCCCAACAGATAATGTAACTGTAAAAAAACTTGAATTTCCAATCTCAAGCGATCTATTTTTTAAAGGGGTGAGACACTTAAAAGACATAATCGAACGATGCATGTTAAGGAAGCCCCGTATCTCCGGAACGGTTGAAAATAGATATCAACAATTATACATTTTTGATATCGGACCGCGGAATGCCATCTACTGGTGTTGTTATTAATTATGGTTGCCATTTAAAAAAAACAAAATGGCGTCTTGTCTGTCATTTCTTGATATCTGACGTATTTGACGATAGCATAGTTAGCTCGGCCCCATCAGATAATGTAACTGTAAAAAAACTTGAATTTCCAATCTCAAGCGATCTATTTTTTAAAGGGGTGAGACACTTAGAACGCATAATCGAACGATGCATTTATGGAAAGCCCCGTATCTCCGGAACGGTTGAAAATAGATATCAACAATTATACATTTTTGATATCGGACCGCGGAATGCCATCTACTGGTGTCGTTATTAATTATGGTTGCCATTTAAAAAAAAACAAAATGGCGTCTTGTCTGTCATTTCTTGATATCTGACATATTTGACGATAGCATAGCTAGCTCGGCCACAACCAATAATGTAACTGTAAAAAAACTTGAATTTCCAATCTTAAGCGATCTATTTTTTAAAGGGGTGAGACACTTAAAAGACATAATCGAACGATGCATGTTAAGGAAGCCCCGTATCTCCGGAACGGTTGAAAATAGATATCAACAATTATACATTTTTGATATCGGACCGCGGAATGCCATCTACTGGTGTCGTTATTAATTATGGTTGCCATTTAAGAAAAACAAAATGGCGTCTTGTCTGTCATTTCTTGATATCTGACGTATTTGACGATAGCATAGTTAGCTCGGCCCCATCAGATAATGTAACTGTAAAAAAACTTGAATTTCCAATCTCAAGCGATCTATTTTTTAAAGGGGTGAGACACTTAAAAGACATAATCGAACGATGCATGTTTAGGAAGCCCCGTATCTCCGGAACGGTTGAAAATAGATATCAACAATTATACATTTTTGATATCGGACCGCGGAATGCCATCTACTGGTGTCGTTATTAATTATGGTTGCCATTTAGAAAAACAAAATGGCGTCTTGTCTGTCATTTCTTGATATCTGCCATATTTGATCATAGCATAGTTAGCTCGGCTACAACAAATAATGTAACTGTAAAAAAACTTAAATTTCTAATCTCAAGCGATCTATTTTTTAAAGGGGTAAGACTTTCCAAACAAAATCGAAAACTTCGAAGCCTTGTATCTCCGGAACGACTGAAAATAAATATTTACAACTATATATTTCTGAAGTTTAAATAAAAAATGGAATGCACTGGGCATATAATAAAGTAGGGTTGCCATTTAAAAAAATCCAATATGGCGTCTTATCTGTCAAATTTGTAAATCTATATTATTTTTGACATTAAATTTGGCTTCTTCGCAAAAAACCATTAGGGAGTACGTAATTGTTTTTTTATTTTAACCAGTAGGAAAATCGCTAATCGGGTGAGACACTTAAAAAAATGTCCCTGTACTTTGGTAATTTTGACGCGGTTTATTTTGTGGTGTATTTATGTTAACCGATGTTTCTCTGGAGCGTTGTCTTTTGAAACAATCTCTTGTATTATGCGTTTTCGTTTTGCAATTAGAGCAATATTTGATATTATTGCCTGAAAAATTTGATTTTGAAATTTGAAGAGCACGCTCTTCTTCTACAGCTGCATTAAAAGCGTCTGACAAAGTTTTGGGATCTTTACTTCTTAAAAATCTAGAAATATCTGGTAAACTATGCAAAATAAATCTTTGTAATGAAAGTTCTTTAATGGTTTCTACTCTACCAAGGCGTTCCCTTTCGTCTTGGCAAGACAATGAATTTAAAATTCTGGTGCAAATTTTATCAATACGGTTATAAAAGGATTGAACTGGTTCATTTTGATTTTGCCTTATAGTGTTAAGTTCTTCCATTAATTGAGTATAATGTTTTTTATCAGAATATAAACGTAAAAGTAAAGCTTTTAATTGTTGCCAATTATCAATACATTTATCTCTAAGTTGAGCTTTAGCACTACCCGTAATTTTGGAAATAACAAAAGCCATTAATGCACTTGTATGTTCTAGTGTTGCCAAACGAAAGGCATTATTACAGTTTGAAATAAATTCATGTAATTCGCCACGATTACCGTCAAATGGTTTAGAAATTAAAGAACACAAAAAAGATAATTTATAAATAACTTCAGCTGGGGTAATAGGGCTTGAAGTGCTGCTTGCACTATTATTTTCATTAGTAGGCGAATTTGAATTTACTTCTGGAGGTGCCATTACGAAAAATTAAAAATTTATATATATACGAATTATTTGCAATAAAATAAAAATTAAATGTAATATGAGATGAGTAACGAAAGAAAGTAAAAAAAATAAATATAGAAGAACTTTATCAATGTAAAGGGTAAAATTTAATAGGATTGGAAATAAAGGAAAAGTACGACTTACTCTCGTGGTTTTTCTAGCAACGTTCGTCGCCTCGGTTTTTCAATCTTCACCTCAGTCAAAGATCTTCTCCGTGGTGCGAAGTGGTCCCGAAGTCTAAGGAGTTGAAACTCGCCGATTTGATTGGTCTTCGATTTTCTTCCCGACACAAACCGTGACTGTTGCAGAATTTTCTCTTGCTTGGTTGTCGAAATCTTCCCGTCACAAGAATGCGAATTTTCTGCAAATCCTTCCGAACTGCGCCAAATTATATTGGGATCCTAGATGGTTCTTGCAAAATAACACACACAAGCCGCACTTTTGGTTTTTTAAAGTATTTATTAACTGATTACATTGAAAATGTTAAATGCAATAAAAGAACTGTAAAGTTGAAAAATAGTGAGCTACACGAATGTATTCAAAGTAATGATTCTTCTTGCTTTGGATCAAACAGTTTTATAATAACGCAAGAACGTGACAATTAGTCGTTTGTACGTGACATGAACTGTTCGTATGTTGGAACAAAACATCGTTAAGACAAAATTTTAGAAAAGTGCTATTAAGGAAAAATGTGTATTTGAATTAATAAATAGGTTCTAAGTTCATTTAATATTCGATACTGAAAATAAGAGCGATCAAGGAAACCAAGAGTAATATAGACAAAACGTGAGGCGTTTATTACCTTCACAGATATTTATTAACTTTAGTTTTACCTTTAATATTAAGAATAAAGTGAAACATATTTGGTGGATATAACATTAGATAATTTACAACCTAATTAAAAATTTATTAAACAATCATATAATCATATTTACACATAACAAGTTTTTTAATTACTAGTAATTACACAGTAAACACGAACATATATACATAGAAGATTAAATTTCAATAAGCTGTTCATCATACACGGAATAATTTTTATCAAAAGTTAAGTAACTATTTTTAGCTTTTCGTGCTTTCCAATTTGCCAGTTAATAAATATTGGTATAAAGTTTTTTCACATTTAGAATTAAAAGTTTTCGTTTTTTGAGACACCATGTACAACATTAAAAAGAAATTCTTATGCCAATCTTAATAATTTTAAAAGCAAAACTTTTTATAAAGAATAACTTTTTTTCGAAAAATTGATAATAAAAAAGTTTTCCATTTGGCAAGCAAATCCACGCACACGCTGTATATCCTTTATTGAACGAAAAGATTTTGACAATAAAACTATGTAGGTTCATCCACTAAAACTATATGTTTACAATAGGTGCTTAGTATAAACAGGAAAACAAACACAATCAAAGAAAAGGAAAAAACAATTCATAAAAAAAAATTATAGGAGTGAAAATGGAGTGAAAGGTAGAAAAGTATCAGTATTAGTATGATTATACATCAAACACTGTTTGATTGAATTAACATTTTTAAATCTGTCTTGAATGAGTTAACATTTTTTAACTTTGTAATGTGCGGTATTTTGTTAAACAAATTTACCCCTCTATGAAGAATAGAATTATAAAGAAGCTGTGTGCGACTTTTTGGCAGCTTGATTAAATTATTATATCTTGTATTATGTTCATGAATTTGACTTCCAACAAACACTGTTAAATTTAAGTGACGTGTTTGCTTAACAATTGCATACAAGAACATACGTACAGGTTTGATATTTATAAATTATACTTCGATAGCCCCGTCCTCGAGATCACACTGTAGTGTACGCTTCTCAGCACGTATCGGCGTAATGTTTACAGATATAAAGATTTATGGTGGTTCCCCGCGTAGTGTATGCTTCTCTCTCAGCACGTATCGGCGTAATGTTTACAGACAGAAAGATTTATGGTGGTTCCCCGCCGCCCTTTGATACCCGCCAGGCTCTATTCATTATGTTTCTTACGCTCCAGTCGGCAAGTGTGTGTTAAAAATTTTGTGTTTAAATTTTGTGCGACAAGAATGCCTTAATCAAACAAAAGAAAATTAAAATAGCTGAGAAATTAATGGATAATTTTCCTCAAGTAAGTAAAA
Organism: Polydrusus pterygomalis; assembly: GCA_963969555.1. Taxonomy (NCBI): domain Eukaryota; kingdom Metazoa; phylum Arthropoda; class Insecta; order Coleoptera; family Curculionidae; genus Polydrusus; species Polydrusus pterygomalis. The sequence goes on along the minus strand of OZ018384.1, from coordinate 22,931,250 downwards.
TAGTTCATGAGGTATACTTTATTTTTAGATGGTGCAGGGCTATATCAAGGAATATATAGTGCTGAGCTGTTTGATACATGGCTCGTCTTTAGTCCCAGGTTGTGTTCTCACATAATGAGTCAAATCTTATTGAGAACCCCATTTATGGTTAAGGGACAGTCCCAGGTTGCGTTCTCACATAATGAGTCAAATCTTATTGAGAACCCCATTTCTTGTTAAGGGACAGTATCAGGTTGTGTTCTCACATAATGAGTCAAATCTTATTGATAACCCCATTTCGTGTTAAGGGACAAGTCCCAGGTTGTGTTCTCACATAATGAGCCAAGTCTTATCGAGAACCCCAATTATTATTAGGGACAGTCCCAGGCTGAGTCATATCTTATTGAGAACCCCATAAATTTTTAAGGGATATTACTCCGCCCTTGAGTACAATGGCATGCAACATAAAAAACTCTGTATATCTTTACACAGATATTTTTCCCCTATGGAAAATAACACATCTTTTTCAGTTTCAATACACTAAAGTCTTAGTTATCTAGTATTGGATATTAAAATATTGCCTAAACTGTTTTTGTCGCCTATATATTAAACACTATTACTTTTTATATTTATGACCCGGGGTTGCCTGGCGGCGACGAGTAGTTTATTGACTTAAGTTTATGTAGCCGTTGCCTTTTTTGAAGTTGTTACACTTTAAAAATAACAATACAGAGCCTCAGTACAAATCTATGAGTTACAAAATTAAAGAACCTGTACAAATGATACAAATAAACTTACATAAAAAGTAACGGTGCAGGATAATGTAGTTTTCCAATATTAACTTAACATGTTTAGTTCCACTATAGGTGACAGAGATTCTGAAAGTTCAGAGAGAGCATAGGGCGCAGCAATATCCAAAATCATGACCAAAAAAGACTTGTTAGATGCCTCAATTATCCAGGCTGTAGTAGTAGCCTCTGGAAAAATCCTCACTGACATGTTTCCAACCTGTCAGTGCATCGGAAATTTCATTGATACAGATACCTTGATGAAAAAATTTAAAAGATCGTTCCACATCAACCTATCGATACTCTTCTTTCCGGCTCCGACTTCGCAGAAATATGCAAATCATCAAAAACGTTACAATTGACGGCATTAGAATTAACCGCTAAAAAAGATCCAAAACTTAAATTTTCAACAAGTTGTTTTTTAAACCTTCAAAAATCGGATGAAGTCAACGAAGACGGCACAAAAAGAGGGGGGGGGGGCAATACTCTCAATTCCGACAGCAGAAGAGGGCATTCAGAACCAACAGGAGGGAGACAGAATTATTATACAGAAGACACAACAAAAGCAAGAATCAACCATCTTATTAGAGGTAGGCTATGCAGCCCGAATATCTAAATTCTATCAAAATTGGGAACTTATTACAAAAGACAAAAAAAAATCCTAGAATGGGTCAAATGTTATAAAATTCCTTTTATTCAGAAAAAAATTCCCAAGGTCCAATCTGATTCAAAATTTTAAAGATGTATAGCCGAGCTTATAAGAATTGGCGCAACTAAAAAAGCAGACACTGCAAAAACGAACAAAAGTTATAGAAAATATCTAAATTTCAATACAAAAATGTACTTTATGAATTTACAGTCTCACCTTTTGGTTTGTCTACAGCTGTTAAAGTCATTGGACTTTATCTCCGTAATATACCTAGATGATATTTTATTAATTGGTAACGACAGACATAAGTGTAATAGTAACATAAACCATAATATCTATCCTTCAACTACTCACCTCGTTAGGTTTTTTAATAAACACGGAAAGAAGCAATTTAGAACCAACTCAAAATTTAACATACAGGGTGGCCTTTTAGTGTGGCAAAGTACAATAGCTCCGTTACTATTTCAAATACATTAAAAATATTAATACAAAAGTTGAAGGGCAGTAAGTGACTTATAACGTAAAATTATTTTTAACTCTATAGGGTGGCTCAAAAAAGCGGAACAATAAAAAATGTACTTTTTTTAAATGGAACACCCTGTATATTTTTTCATTTTTAAATTCTAGATAAAATTATAATTATTTTTTATTAAATACATTATTAGTCTATACTTTATAGTTTCCGAGATATTGACTCTTGAAAAGTGACATTTTTGAACTTTGACAGCTTCTAACTTTCTAACAGTACGTCTTAGAGCAAAACGGCTTACATGTCCCTATCTTCAATTTTTATTATCTTCCCAAAAAAATCAACTTCCGGTTAAACCGGATGTTACTCGAAAGCAGGAAATATAGTTGTTCCGGTTTAACTGGAAGTTGATTTTTTTGGGAAGATAATAAAAATTGAAGATAGGGACATGTAAGCCGTTTTGCTCTAAGACGTAGTGTTAGAAAGTTAGAAGCTGTCAAAGTTCAAAAATGTCACTTTTCAAGAGTCAATATCTCGGAAACTATAAAGTATAGACTAATAATGTATTTGATAAAAAATAATTGTAATTTTATGTGGAATTTAAAAATGTAAAAATATACAGGGTGTTCCATTTGAAAAAAGTACATTTTTTCTTGTTCCGCTTTTTTGAGCCACCCTATAGAGTTAAAAATAATTTTACGTTATAAGTCACTTACTGCCCTTCAACTTTTGTATTAATATTTTGAATGTATTTGAAATAGTAACGGAGCTATTGTACTTTGCCACACTAAAGGGCCACCCTGTAGGTACTTAGGTTTCCAATACAACAGTAAGGAAATGACAATGACACTTCCAAAAGAGAAATCTAAAAAATTAATTATCTTATTAGGAACCATAAAAAGAAAGTCAAAAATAAAAACTAGACTGGGTACGTATCGCTAATCGTCAGCCGAGAGTGCATCTAATATTAGTACTAAAAAAAAATTTACAAAAATTTTACAATAAAAAAATACTTTTCTTTTTTCTATTTACTATTGCTTTTTTTGCCTCACCTTCCTGCGTAACGTGAAGGGGAAACATATCGCCAAATTGTCATTATAACAACTGACCAAAACTAGACAATGGTGCAAAATTTCCGTTTTCTCGTATAGATAGGTAGTTTTCGGAGGCGGCGCCGTATAGTGCTCGACGCGACGTCCCGTTTCCAATGCCGCCTCGCTCGGACTTTTCGTTACGGAGATATATGATATTTAATATTATGATATTGATATTTATAGGTGCTCTCTAAACTCGCACACCTTTGTGCAATGTGGGATATACTTTCCATATTTGCTATATAAAAATATGTACGTATTCAATCGAGGGGTAAATCACTGGGGTATTTTAGTGTACAAAGTGAGAAATTGCAGGGGCATTTCGAGGTATTTCGGGGAATTTAGAGGTATTTCGGGGTATTTCGAGGCACAAACGTATTTTTCATAATATATAATAATATCTTCTACAATTTGGCAACGTTGTTGTTGTAAATGAATTTCGGGAAATTGCGGGGAATTTCGGGGAACTTTTGGGGAATTGCAGAAAAATTTAAAGGAATTTCCAAGGTATTAAAATTTAGGGTATTTCGGGGAATTTCAAAAATTTTTGGGTAATATCGGGGAATTTTTTCTGAAAGGGGAATTTCAGTGTACAAATTTTTTCGTATTCAATCGATTAAAACATAAGCAAAAAATTATTCTTATATTGAAGCTATCAATTATCAGCTAATAAATTTGTAGAAATATTATTGTGCCGAGCCCTTCGGGCACGGCACTGTTCTAGTTCGATCGTTTAATTATACGACAACTGTCACTTTGACAGGTAAGTGTAATTTTTTTTAGCTTTTTCGTAGCGAGGGTTATAGCTGTAAGAATTCGAAATTTAAAAATTTTCAGGTACCTAAATAATAATGTTTTATACGATAGCTGTCAAATTTTGACAGGAAAGTGTCAATTTTTTTATCCTTTTCGTAGCGTGGGTTATAGCTGTAAAAATCATAATTTAAAAAGTTTTTCAGTACCTAAATAACAAAGTTCTATACGATAGCTGTCAAATTTTGGCAGGTAAGTGTTAATATTTTTTTAGCCTTTTCATAGCTAGGGTTATAGCTGTAAGAATCCGAAATTTAAAAAATTTCAGGTACCTAAATAAGAAAGTTTTATACGATAGCTGTCAAATTTTGACAGGTAAGTGTCAATTTTTTTTTTAGCTTTTTTGTAGCGAGGGTTATAGCTGTAAGAATTCGAAATTAAAAAATTTTCAGGTACCTAAATAAGAATGTTTTATACGATAGCTGTCAAATTTTGACAGGAAAGTGTCAATTTTTTTATCCTTTTCGTAGCGTGGGTTATAGCTGTAAAAATCATAATTCAAAAAGTTTTTCAGTACCTAAATAACAAAGTTCTATACGATAGCTGTCAAATTTTGGCAGGTAAGTGTTAATATTTTTTTAGCCTTTTCATAGCTAGGGTTATAGCTGTAAGAATCCGAAATTTAAAAAATTTCAGGTACCTAAATAAGAAAGTTTCATACGATAGCTGTCAAATTTTGACAGGTAAGTGTCAATTTTTTTTTTAGCTTTTTCGTAGCGAGGGTTATAGCTGTAAAAATCCTAAATTGAAAAATTTTTCAGTACGTAAACAACAAAGTTTTATACGACAGCTGTTAAATTTTGACAGGTAAGTGTCAATTCTCTTTTAGCTTTTTTGTAGCGAGGGTTATAGCTGGAAGAATCCGAAATTTAAAAAAAATTCAGTACCTAAATAACAAAGTTTTATACGATAGCTATCAAATTTTGCCAGGTAAATGTCAATCTTTTTTTAGCTTTTTTGTAGTGAGGGTTATTGCTGTAAGAATCCTAAATTGAAAAATTTTTCATTACCTAAATAATAAAGTTCTATACGACAGCTGTCCAATTTTGACAGGTAAGTGTCAATTTATTTAAACTTTTTTTGTAGCGAGGGTTAAAGCTGTAATAATCCTAAATTAAAAAATTTTTCAGTACCAAAATTACAAAGTTCTATACGACAGCTGTCAAATTATATATGCTTAAATAATAAGTCTTATTTTTTATAATTTGCGACCATTTCTATGCTGTTTAGGTATAGAACAATATCTTTAAAAAAGTAGTATTTGAGATGACCTAAACGATTATCCAAACCAAAAGCATGTCGGACGCACCCAATTCGATTTATTAACGATCCAATATGACCCTACATTGATATAAAAAAAATTTAAAAAATGACTTCTCAACTTTCGATCGCGTTTGCAAACAACAGTGTTTTGTAGCCCAACGTCGTCTACACGTCGAAAAAGTTTAAATCGATTAAAATGATTTTTGCCACCTGTATCGCGCTACAACGAAAAAAACATATTTTTCAACTTTGACTTTAATAACTTTTTTCCGGTAGACCCTGTATATTGGAAATTGTTCCCAGAACGTGCCCCGACTATTCCTCTCTACGTCCAGAAAGTTTGAATCGTTTTGCTCTAACCGTTTCCGAAGAAAAAATTCGCGAATATCGAAATGTCGAACAACCTCCTACCAGGTGGCGACGGATTATCAATGTCGGAACGCCATCTTTAAAATCGAGATTACAACTATTTCTAAAACAATTTGGGCAAAAATATTGGTCAATAAAATTAGAAGAAGGTTGAAGGTAGATATTCCATCCAATTTAAAATCTGGAAATGTTCTTATTATTCTAGCAAGTCAAGCTCAAAACACCCATTTTTCGCCATTTTTGACAGCCGGATTTTTAGAATTAATTTTCATGTAAATCAAAGCACTCTCGTTAAAAGAAAATGGTGTTAGAATTTGTAAATTTTGCCTGTTTCCGCACCCAAAAAAGCGACTTTGCTTAAATTTGCGAATATATTTTGATAAGTTTGGACATGCAGGAATGTTGAGAAGTAATCAGCGCATGTTTTGGGAAAAAAAAATAAAACGGTTTTGTTAAAAATTGAATAAGCCACAGTCGATATAGTAAAACATCAGATAAAAATATCTCTGAAAAAATCATAAATTAATTTTTTTGAGCCACAAATAATGTTTTCCCAGAACGCGCTTACTATGCAAACTAAAGCTTGTTTATCCATCGATATAGTGGACCAAGAAAAAACTCGAAAAGTTATATATAGACACTTTCAAACGTGTTTAAGCGATCCAGTGCGACGTGATAGAATATTTAGGAAATGAAATATCGAAAGCTTGCCGTTTTTTCCATATTAAAGATAAAGAAACGAAAAAATATCTCACTAATACAATTTGACGAGCTCTATTCGCTAAAGTATACAACGTTTCGATCAAAAGTCGTTTTCCGTACGAAAAAAAATAAAAACCGTGAAAAAATCATGACTAAAATCCTGATTTCCAATTTCTTTCAATTTTCTACAATTTCCATTACAGTTAGGTATAGAACGGTATATTGGAAAAAGGTAGTTTTTACGATGGCCTAAACGATTATCCAAACCGAATGTCGATCGAGTGCACCCAATTCGACTTATTAACGATCCAATAGGTACTTGTTTCTACCAATTTTTGACTTTGAAAAAATCAAAAAAATTACTTCCAAACTTTCGATCGCGCTCACAAACAATAGAGTTCTGTAGCCCACGGTCGTCTACGCGTCGAAAAAGTTTGAATCGAAAAAACTAATTTTTACGACATGTATCGAATTTCAACGGGAATCCGATATTCTTCGACTTTAAAAATTAATAACTTTTTTCCGGCACACCCTGTATATTCAAAATTTTCACACAACGCACCTCCACTATTCCTCTCTAAACTGAAAAAGTTTCAATCGTCCCACTCTAACCGTTACCGAAAAAAAAATCGCAAATGTGAAAATGTCGAAACTGACGGCGACAACATACATACATATTTCAAATGTAGCAGCCGATATAGTGCGAAATTTTCAAAAGTCGATCGGGGTTGCCGTGATTCCGCGTGAAGGAGACGAATAACATATCGCGGAAAGCGATATGTTAACAAAGTTTTATACGACAGCTGTCAAATTTTGACAGGTAAGTGTCAATTTTTTTTTAGCTTTTTTGTAGTGAGGGTTATTGCTGTAAGAATCCTTAATTGAAAAAAATTTTATTACCTAAATAACAAAGTTCTATACGACAGCTGTCAAATTTTGACAGGTAAGTGTCAATTTATTTAAACTTTTTTCGTAGCGAGGGTTAAAGCTGTAATAATCCTAAATTAAAAAAATGTTCAGTACCAAAATAACAAAAGTTCTATACGACAGCTGTCAAATAATGACAGGCGGGTGTAAATTTTTTTAAGCTTTTTTCATATAGAGGATAATAGCTGTAAGAATCCGAAATTAAAAAATTTTTCAGTACCTAAATAACAAAGTTCTATACGACAGCTGTCAAATTTTGACAGGTAAGTGTCAATTTTTTTTTAGCTTTTTCGTAACGAGGGTTATAGCTCTAAGAATCCTAAATTGGAACATTTTTCAGTACCTAAATAACAAAGTTCTATACGACAGCTGTCAAATTCTGACAGGTAAGTGTCAATTTTTTAAACTTTTCTCGTAGCGAAGGTTATAGCTGTAAGAATCCTAAATTGAAAAATTTTTCAGTACCTAAATAACAAAGTTCTATACGACAGCTGTCAAATTTTGACAGGTAGTGAAAATTTTTTAAAACTTTTTTCGTAGCGAGGGTTATACCTGTAAGAATCCTAAATTGAAAAAAATTTCAGTACCTAAATAACAAAGTTCTATACGTCAGCTGTCAAATTTTGACAGGTAAGTGTAAATATTTTAAAGCTTTTTTCATATACAGGTTTATAGCTGTAAGAATCCGATTTAAAAAAATTTCAGTACCTAAATAACGAAATTAAAAAAAAAAAATTATAAAAAAAAAGTAGCAAAACGCGGGTTTGAACCAGGGACCATCGTGACCAGAGTCGAAATCTATACCTCTACGCTGCCGCAGCGTTTCTAATAATTTGATGTAAAATAAGTATATAAACACCGTAATGGACATACCACATAATATTAAATATTGAAAAAACTAGCATAAATTATATATTTTTTTACAATTATTTTTGATCAAACGCAAAGAAAAAGGTCCAGAACAGGTATTTTATCCCTAAAATAGCCTCCAAATGTTATTATAACTATAGAATTTGAAATTGAAATACCTTCTGCAAGCTTTTTCTATTATTAAAAGAACGGATATAAATGCGATATTTTTTCCCTTATTTTTGATCAAACGAATTTTCATGCAAAATACCTTCTCAAATTGGTCTTACTATTCTAAATGGTCAACTTGTAAATCTCATTTTTCACCTATTTTTGACAGATGGTATAAAAGTTAAAGTTCACGCCCACCCACGTGTCGAATGCAAGGCCATCTTTCCAAAAGTGAATGATATTAGAATTTGTAAATTTTGTCTGTTTCCGCACTCAAAAAAGCGACATTACTCAAATTTGCGAATATATTTTGATAAGTTTGGACATGCAGGAATGTTGAGAATAAATCACTAAATCAGCGCATGTTTTGGGATAATAATAAAACGGTTTTGTTAAAAATTGAATAAGCTACAGTCGATATAGTAAAACGTCAGCTGAAAATATCTCTGAAAAAATCATAAATTAATTTTTTTGAGCCACAAAATATGTTTTCCCAGAGCGCGCTTACTATGCAAACTAAAGCTTGTTTATCCGTCGATATAGTGGACCAAGAAAAAATTTTAAAAGTTTTATATAGACACTCGCAGACATGTTTAAACGATCCAGTGCGATGTGATATATAGGAATAGGTGAATATTTAGGAAATGAAATTTCGAAAGCTTGCCGTTTTTTCCGTATTAAAGATAGAGAAACGAATAAATATCTCATTCATACCATTTGACGAGCTCTATCCGCTAAAGTATACAACGTTTGGATCAAAAGTCGTTTTCCGTACGAAAAAAAATAAAAACCTTGAAAAAATCATGCCTAAATTTGTAGTTTCCACTTTCTTATGATTTTCGGCAATTTCCATTCCAGTTAGGTACAGAACGATATATTGAAAAAAGGTAGTATTCGAGATGGCCTAAACGATTATCCAAACCGAATGTCGATCGGATGCACCCAATTCGACTTATTAGCGATCCAATAGGTACCTGTTACGGCCAATTTTCGACTTCTTTCGATCGCGCTCACAAACAATAGGGTTCTGTAGCCCACGGTCGTCTACGCGTCGAAAAAGTTTGAATCGATTAAAATAATTTTTACGAACTGTATCGAATTTCAACGAGAATCCAATAATATTCGAAACTGGGGTTTAATAACTTTTTCCGGCACACCCTGTATATTCGAAATTATTCCTCTCTAAACTGAAAAAGTTTCAATCTTCCCACTCTAACCGTTTCCGAAAAAAAAAATCGCAAATGTGAAAATGTCGAAACTGACGGCGACGACAACATACATACATTATTCTCACCGACGCGCCTATATAGAGCGAAATTTTCGGAAGAGTCAATCAGGGGTTCTAGCTGTCCGTGCCGAAGCGCCGTATAACATTAGAGAGTTTGCAAAATTTATAGGTACTCTGATATCGGTTTGTCCTGCCGTCCCATATAGGCAGTGCAAAGGTGATTACAACAGGACAATAAAATTACCAAAATAGTACCTACAAAATAATTTCTCTTGGTGGTTATCAAATGTTGCAAAAAACAAAACAAACTTAAAAGAATGTTCATACATATTAATCATCTTTAACGATGCTAGTGGTTCGGGATGGCGTGCACCTTGTGGAAAAAGAGTTGTTTGGGTTTTTTGGAGCTCTGAGGAAAAAACACATCATATTAATTATTTAAAATTATTATTAGCAGCGTTTAACGGTCTAAAATTTTTTGGAAATGATTGAAAAAACTGTCACATTTTATTAAGAATAGATAACGTAACTGCTATATCATACATAAATCGAATGGGAGGTATAACATTCCTCGAATTAAACGACATAACCCGTCAACTCTGGTGTGAAGGACAAAAAATCATAATTTTTGCTTCTTACATATACACGAAATTTAACCTACTAGCGGACAGAGCCTCCAGGCAAAAAACAAAAAAAAATATGGAAACCGAATATTCTTTAAACCAAAACGCCTTTAAACAAATAGAAAAAATATTCGGCACGCCAAATATCCATCTCTTTGCATCGTATCAAAATACAAAACCTAACTTATTTTTTCTTCCCACCCAGACCCGCAGTCCTACGGCGTCGATGCTTTTACAACTACAACATATATTTTTACGCTTTCCCACCGTTTCCTCTTTTCTCAAGGGTTATAAATAACATCAAGACCGAAAAGGCCGAAGGTATACCTCATTTGGTCCATCTAATGGTATCTAAACCAATAATATTTTCTCCACACCAATCTTTATTATATTCCCCTTTCCCACTATCGAAAAGCCTTACCCTGGGTGCCGTGGTATTATCAGGTTAGCGTATCAGAACACAGGGGTTCCAGAAAACGCCATTGATGTCTTAATGCCTCTCCTGCAGAAAACACTTTAGGTAAAACAATATAATAGCACTTACAAAAAATGGTGGATGTTCTGCCAAGGAAACAAAATATTTAATGCAAATCTTAATAACATAATTAAATTTCTAAATACAGAATTATCACAGGGGGTTAACTACAAATACTACAATACTCTTCACCAACATATATCTGCACTAAATACATTGTTACAAATAACAAAGCACCCCATTTGTAACAAGGCTTATGAAAGGAGCATTCCAAATTAAGCCAGTTTTTCCAAGGTATAATGAGATATGGGACCCAAATCCCGTTTTACGTTACCTAGAAACTCAAACACCGCCTAACACATTATCCCTGAAAAAACTGACCTATAAACTTATTGTCTTGTCTTGTTGGCTCTCATATCAAGTAAAAGAGTTCAAACTTTCACAAAAATTAAATTCAGTAACATAGGTATATTATTTTGATGAAAGAATAGAGATAACGATTACCGATATCACAAAAACATCCAACCCAAAAAGGAATCAACCAAAAATAATTGTTCCCTACTTTAAGGAAACCCCAAATTTGTGCATAGCGTCGCTATTGAAACATTATATAAATATTACTGACAACCTAAGGACAACACATGATAAACTTCTTATTACAATCAAGAGGCCTCACCACCCTGCTTCTTCACAAACCGTGTCAAAGTGGATAAAAAAGTGGCTTAACCTTAGGGGGCGTGGACACATCAATCATTTACGGCACTTAGCACCCGCCACGCCTCCACCACAACAGTTTTCGAACGCGGATTAAATATTGAAAATATTAGACGGGCAGCAGGGTGGAGTCAAAAATCAAATAGTTTTAATAACTTTTACAACAGACCCGTAATAGACCAATTAAAGTTCGCAAATCATCTACTTAACAGATAAACTATTTAGTTAAGACCTAGTTTTGATTAAGAAAATAAAATACCTAAACATACCCACTTATAAAATTATTTTAAATTCAAAATAGCATCTATTTTACATTAAATGTTATAAAGTAGCATAACATACTTATAAGTGGTTATTAGGAACATAAAAAACAGCAAATTAATTGTACTGTGCACAAAATAATAAGTAAGTATGAGAAAAATTACAATCAAAAAATATTTTCTTTACCAATGATCTAATTAGTTATTAGTTTTGTTTATTACGAAACCAACAACACCGTTGAAATAAACAATTCCGGTTCTAAAAATTATTTATTTAAACCTTTTAAAAAACTCAAATCATGGAAAAACCTTTAAACATCTACAGTGTGATCTCGAGGAGGGGGCTATCGAAGTGTAGTTAGAGGTTAAACGACTTACCCGTAAGGAAGTTCAATCCTCAATTATACGAGATAGCCCCGTCCGAAGAGATCACACCCGCCCACCACCTAAAGGCCCTAAAAAAGAACATGATTTGAGAAGAAACATAATAAATAGAGCCTAGCGGGTATCAGAGGGCGGCGGGGAACCACCATAAATCTTTCTATCTGTAAACATTACGCCGATACGTGCTGAGAAGCATACACTACGCGGGGAACCACCATAAATCTTTCTATCTGTAAACTTTACGCCGATACGTGCTGAGAAGCATACACTACAGTGTGATCTCTTCGGACGGGGCTATCGCGTATAATTGAGGATTGAACTTCCTTACAGGTAAGTCGTTTAACCTCTAACGATCTGTCATTGAGGCTTATGGAAATATGGAATCAAATTAATCAAGATGAAATCAGAAATCTGATTTTAAGTATGCCAAGAAGATGCGAAGCAGTCATTAGAGCAAGGGGAGGCAATACTCGCTACTAATTATTCATGTTTAATTTTTTTGAAAACCTTTAGAAATTAACATTTTTTCCCTGTATTTTTTTGTCCTGTTTTGTGGATTCAATAAAATTAATTAATACCAGATATTGATTCTTTATTTACTTTATAATTTGTTTTTTCTTGCTGTTGCATTAATCTAAGCATTTTGTTTATTTTGTATTTTTTAACTAAATTTTTTTTTATGAAAATCACGTTGAACTAAAAATTGAATATTTCATGAAAAAACAAAGATAAACCAATGAATTAAAAAAGAAAATGTAAAGGAAACATGGTACTTTCATTTGGCTGTAATTGCGATAACTTGCAATGGCTAGTAAATCCCACAGGGTGTTTTGAATTTCCGTAAAAAAACAACAGTTTTATAACACTCGAATACCAAAGTTACTTTTTTAAGCATAACAACAAAGGCAGTGATATGCTTAAGGAAAAAACCTACAATTAGAAAAAAAAATCATTAAAAACGAACCACAAATTTGGAAAATATATAACATCAAAATTGAGGCAATTTTTTCGTTATGCGTTAAATATTCCGCGCAGTGTATATAAGATTTATCTGTCAAAATAATAGATTTATGTAAAAAAAAAAATAATAAATCAAATCAAATATAAATTTATCTATTATCAATAGAAATTTACAATTTTTACTAGTTACTACAAAATAATGAGAACAAATATATTATCTAGTGCAGCGGGTACCCGCGGCTTCGTGACTTAAGAAGCTTTAAAAACTCCGAATTTGAAATGTTTGCAGATGATCTTAAGTTTTTCTTGGTAACTAATGACAGTTCTGTCGTTGAGCTTTAGTCCGCCATTAATCGCTTATCTGATTGGTGTAGGAGAAATTGATTGAGCCTCAATGTAAACAAGTGTAAATATATTCAATTTTCCAGGTGCCAAGACTCAGCAAATTCGTTACTTCATAGATAATATTTCTTTTGAGACAGTGGATGTAATTAGAGATCTTGGAGCCCTTTTTGATTCTAAACTAACTTGCATTGATGATATACAGGCTGTCTGTAATAGTGCTTTGAGAATGTTGGGATTTGTAAAGCGAAATATTAGGGATTTTTATGATATGAGAGGTTTAAAGGTCCTCTATTTCTCTTTAGTACGATCTCATTTGGCGAGTAACTCTGTAATTTAGGCTAGGCTCCTTTTTTAAATAAGTAGGTATATTGATAATGTTCAAAAGAAATTTTTAGTATGTAGCATATAAAGTAGGTATCCCTAAGGATTTAATGAATTATAATGACTTGGAGACTTACCTTAACTTAACATTCAGAGCTTCTCTAGGCGAAGAATCAACTCTAGTATAGTTTTTTCGCAGATCCTGTCTAGCATTAATTTTTACATTCATCCACGATTGTTGAGAGAGAACAGATTGTTCGAGCCCTAACAATAACGTACTCTGTATGGACAGAATTTCGCGGTCAATCGAATAATGAAGAACGTAAATAACTTTAACGATAAATACTTGTTCTAGATATCCCAAGATTCACTCAAGAATAAGCTAAAAAGGGTCTTATGAAATATGAACGTTTCTGTTTCTTTTTGTATTTTATTACAGATATAATGTGTACCTAAATTTATATACAGTAGACTCTCGATTATCCGAAATAATGTGGACCGGACCGATTTCGGATAATCGAAATTTCGTATAATGCGGAAAATCATTAACTATAGGAAAAGTAACTATATCTATGTACTTTTATAGATGTACATACATACATAATAAATACTGATGTATGTACATTAGTATGTATTCATATTCATAAATTCAAGAAAGAGGTAATTGTCACTTGTTTTAATTTTAAAGTCTGTCGATTTTTGGCCGCAACAACGAAACCAATAAAACATTTCTTAGAAATTTCGAATATTGCGGAGGCATAGCAAGAATCATTTCGGATAATCCGGTTCATGGGTCGTTTCGGATAATGCGGAGTTCGCATAATGGAGTTTCGGATAATCGGGAGTCTACTGTAATATCTTTGTTTTTATATTCTTTCATGTTTATTTTATTGTAGACTGGGCTAGTCCCGTAAATAAGGCTGAGTTGTTTTTGGACATTAAGTTTTTTTTAAAATTATCTCACAGCTTAAATATACTACCACAGTAAATATTTTTGACGTAGGCATATTAGCACAAGGAATGGACGAATCCCTTCCTATAGTGAGAGATTATGACAGTTACACATATGCAAGAGAATACGATGGTGGTTTAATGGTAGGCTGGTTTGAGCAGAAAGCGAAGCCAGCATTTGAAAGAGGCCGAGTTCCGAAAGATTGGGAGAAACATATTAAACAAGATCATAATCATTTTCGTAAGTTAATATGTTAAGTTGTGGTTCGCACACTAATTGGTAATTTTATGACTTCTAAAATAATATTATGGAAAAGTGAAAAAATAAGGGGTCGGGTACAGGGGTTGTCTTTTACCTTCTTTCCCTGTATAGATACCACAGACCTGTAATATACAGGGTCCTGCACCTCGCATCCCGGCTTCTTTAGCTCACTTAGTAATTAAGTTAGAATTTTCATATTTTGCAGACCTTATCTATATCTTGGGGCGCATTTCGGGAAAATATTTTTTTTCATACAGGGTGTTCCAAAAAAGTGTGACGTCATAAGGGTGTATTTTTTAAATTACATGCCATATACATTTTTACTTATTTGGGTGCCTTCTATAGTTGCCTACATACCCCTAAAATTTTAATGAAATCGATTCAGTATTATAGACGAAAAAAAATAAAAACCATAAAATATCAGTTTTGCACCACTGGTATTAAAAATAAATAAAAAATAAAAATAATGCCTCGTTAATAAAATTATACAAAGGTACTTATTAAACAAGGTATAACAGTCTCGTCAACCAAGTTTCATTATTACGAATTGTACAGGGTGTCCAAAGTTTAGTGTCAAACTTGGCAAAGTTTAAAGCAATTTATTTTTCTTATTTCAAATAGGAACCCCTGTATTTTTTTATGTCATTTGATGGAGAATTAAAAAGCAAACATTTTTCCTAATTGCAACCCTATCGCAATTTGTAACGCATCAAAACTTATTTGCAGAAAACTCATTTTATCAACTATTCAAACAGTCATTATTATGAATAAATATCGAAGGTGGCTTTGAAAAACAATTTATAAGTATTAAAGTTTATTAAAGTGGCCAGAGACCATTTTGACTTTAGTAATCTAAAAGTTTCAAATATTGTTTTGTTAGTAATTATTAACTGGAAATGGTAATCGTGGATATGGTTATCCTTTAAAATGCATTGAACTGGTCTTTCGCTTACATCTACGGCATCAGCGACTGCTTGTTGACTAACTGAAGGATTTTCTATAACAGATAATAGAACAGCCAACTGATTTTGTTTAGTTCGGACCGGTTTATTTCTCACTGGTTTTGGGTAGTTTACATTTCCCGTTTGTACAAACAAATTATGTTTTGCCGGCTCCATTTGTCTGGATGTCGTCGTTCCGGATAACGCTGTGCGTAAATTCGGCTTGCCAAAAAAGAGTTCTTTTCGCATGCTCCTAATATAAAAATCATATCTACGAGCTCTTCTTGGTTGTAGTCCATCACAAAAATCATATAAAGTAATTATAACAGCTTAAATAATTACTAACAATTTAACAATATTTTAAACTTTTAGATTACTAAAGTCAAAATGGTTTCTGGTCACATTAATAAACTTTTATACCTATAAATTGTTTTTCAAAGCCACCTTCGATATTTATTCATAATAATGACTGTTTGAATAGTTGATAAAATGAGTTTTCTGCAAATAAGTCTTGATGCGTTAGAAATTGCGATAGGGTTGCAATTAGGAAAAAGGTTTGATCTCCATCGAATGACATAAAAAATACAGGGGTTCCTATTTGAAATAAGAAAAATAAATTGCTTTAAAGTTTGCAAAGTTTGACACTAAACTTTGGCACTCTGTACAATTCGTAATAATCAAACTTGGTTGACGAGACTGTTATACCTTCTTTAATAAGTACCTTTGTATAATTTTATTAACGAGGCATTATTTTTATTTTTTATTTATTTTTAATACCAGTGGTGCAAAACTGATATTTTGTAGTTTTTATTTTTTTTTTTGGTCTATAATACTGAATCGATTTCAATAAAATGTTAGGGGTATGTAGGTAACTATAGGAGGCACCCAAATAAGTAAGAAAATATATAGCATGTAATTTAAAAAAATACACCCTTCTGACGTCACACTTTTTTGGAACACCCTGTATGAAAAAAAATATTTTCCTGAAATGCGCACTAAGATATAGATAAGGTCTGCAAAATATGAATATTCTAACCTAATTACTAAGTGAGCTATAGAAGACGGGAGGTGAGGTGCAGGACCTTGTAATAAGCAGACAAAACATTTCATTCATGAAACGCTATATGTTTACAATCATACATACTTCTACAGTTTCAGATACGTTAGAAGGAGATGGCTTTAAAAAATGGCAACGCTGTGAGCTGCTCGTGCACCCATTGCTTTATGTTTGTTTGTAACCGACTTCTTTGAACCCGATTTTGACCCACTTTAAACGGTCCGATTTAATTTAAATCTTGTAGACTTATCAAGAACCGCTGCGAATACAATAATCTAATACGCAAAAAAATCTCCTGTCAAATTTTGACAGCTGTCAGGTATAAAACGAAGATGCGATTTTGACGAAACAAATTATGGAGTCGTATATTATATAGTATTCGATGCGGAGACTTCGGGAAAAATAAGCAAAAAATTCTCCTGTCAAAATTTGACAGCTATCAATATGTCAAATCGTTAAAAAAATGATATTAATGAAAAAACTATAAGACCGTATGTATATTAACGGTGGAAAATTGAAAAAAATACGCAAATAATTATCTTGTCAAAATTTGACACCTGTCAATATGTCAGAATTATTACAATAACCGATAGTAATGAAATAAACGTGGGGTCGTATAAATATTGTCGCTAAGAATAGAGAAAAATTATAAAAAAAATTCCGTCAAAATAAAATTTTGAAAATTTTTGTCGTTTTTTTATTTCTTGCGAATAACTCCGTTATTGTAAGTTTGAAAGAAAACTGTTATATAACTATATTTATGGAACGTTCGAAGACGCGTCTTTTTTATTTTAAAAATGTTCGTCTAAGTATTATCAGTTTGGAGATATGTGGCAAAATATAGAAATCATATTTTGGCCGATATCTCGAAAACCGTAAGAGATACGAAAAAATAATAACAAGCTGAGATGTAGATCTCTACGAGATACAACTTTTTATACTTTCTGAGAAAAATGGCAATTTATGAATATTACGAAATTTTCCTGAAATATGTAGGTATGGGGAAATGTCGGAAAATTAAAATTTTAAAAAAATTTGCAAATATTGTTCTTTTCTTATAATTCGGCATAGACCATCGGGTTTGTATGTATGTATGTTTGTTTGTAACCGACTTCTTTGAACCCGATTTTGACCCACTTTAGGGCCAGATTTAATTTAAATTTTGTAGACTTATCAAGAACCGCTGACAATACAATAATCTATTAATCTAGCTCAATCTACTCAAAAAAAATTTTTCTTAACAATAACTCACACTAAAATATGAAAAATAAATATACTAGTTTAAAAAAACTAAAAAACACATAAATATAGTTTAAAATAATTTTTGAAATTCTTATAGTGGAGTTAAAAGATGTCCCTATCGTGTTATCCCGTTTGCACTTTGTTGCTAAAATGTACGACCCCTTTTATATCATTCCTTATACCTTAAGGAAGCAAAATTGACTTGTCGTCCAAAAATCGTACCATGCAGGGGGTGGTCGGGGGCGGTTTTCCAAAAAGTACCAATTTTTTTTTTTTGCCTTTTTTACATCTATAATACCAGATCATCAACCTGCTTGAATCTTATTTCAAAATCTTAATTAGAAATATATTTTTTTTAATTTTAAAAACATCGCGCGCCATGCTTGTATATGGAGCGCTTTAATGAATAACCGCTCGCCCTGAAAACCCATAATTGTGATAATTTGTAACTCGCCATAACTCCAGAATCCTTTGATTAATCAAAAAAATACTTGCCATAAACGTTGTAGATAAAACATCAGGGATTACAATGCTTTTTTAAAATTATCAGTCCGATGAACGGTTTCGTCAAAAAATTGAAAAATGTCAAACCATATCACCGTAAGCGTGGTCAACCGTGCGGATGCGATGAAGGATCACATTGCCGTCGTAAAGCCATGAAAAACGACCGTATGTTATATCGCGCGCATAAGTTCGATATTCGTTTAATATCGCGGTTTCAATAGTGTTTAGTCTAGAATTCCGTGCTGAGTAGCCGCCGCGCCGTTAATTTTGAAGGTAGGCCAGCAAATATTGGATTGTGGATTTCCATTTTCTATCTTATAGCAACATTTTTTTACTTACTTTTATTTTAACCAACAATAGTTGTTATATTTTATTAGGGTGTGTTGTATGCTGTGAAGTTATAGTTCTTATCTAGACATTGGACTTAAGGGGCATTGCTAAAAGTTGAACAGTTTTACAGATGCCCTGCATTAAATGACTGTTGTAATATAGTTGTTATTAACCTTTCTGTGGCCGAGCGGGGTATTTTAGGTGCCCCAGATGCGGTTTTTTTAAATTATCTTCCAAACAATATTTTTGTAATTTTTTTCCCTCCAGGTAATCCTAGAAAAATATATTACAAAGCAATTTTTTTATAAAAATACTCAATTTAACTTCAATTTTACACAAAAAACTGCTTGCAGCGTATCGAACTCCTAAGCGCATAATTCTGTCTTATATCGTGTCGTCGATCGGCCGAAAACGGCGTAAACGTAAAAAAATTCAATTTTTTTGTTACTCTTAGGGATAGAAAGACTAAAATATCATGTAGTACATGCAATAAACCCCTTTGCAACATACACAGAGAAGAAAGTAAAAAAAAATTATGCCCCGATTGTAAAAATAATGAGGAAGAGTAAATAATAATTTATTGTAAAAATTAAAAATGTTTTATTAAAAATGAATTATTAGTGTTTTATTGTACAGCTTTGCACACCATCATGCATCATTTACAAAAGATCATGCAGTATTTCAATGGGGTATCATAGTTACCCCACACGGCCGAAAATGTAACTTTTTGTAGCATCGCCACGGAAAGGTTAAGGAGAAAGTTTAAGTTTTCAGGTAAGATTTTTTTTAATAACAGTATAGTGCCTTTTAATGTTTATATACCACACTTTTTATAGAAACGATTAAGCAATGGATTTTGAAAGCAGTACCAGTTCAGTGAGTGAACTACAGCCCAAAATTAAATTAAGACCACTTAAAAAAAACTATCAACAAAACACAAGGCAACATATTTAATTCCCAATTATGGGACATTTGCCAAGAATCAGGGAATAGTTATATCCCGACCAAAATCTAAACAAAGATTTATTGAATATACAAAGGTACTTATTGATATTTGTCAAGAAAATGATGCAAAGTTGTTGCATATATTTTTAAATTTGAATAATTAAAAAGAGCGGGAACATTTTAATTGGCATAAAACTTGCTACAAAACGTATATACCAGCACGAATAATATTAAATCATATAAATCAAGTATGCAAAAATATTTACTGACCCACACCCAGTAGATATACTCCTGAAAAACGATTTTTACGAACTCAATTTGATGTACAAAGGTGCATATTTTGCCAAAAACGTTTACAAAATCAAAAACTATGCCAGGTAATGTAATGAGCAATAACATGGAAAATAAAATTAAAAGTATAGCGCGAGACAGTCCAATATTTCATTCCAGAATTGGTGGTATAGTAGACTGTAAAGATACAGATGTTTTGATACTATTGGCTCACTTTAAAGATATTCTGACTTCAGAAATTTGGATGAAAATTGGAGCTAAAGAAAGCCAACGATCCATTGTAATTCATGAATTAAAAATAGAGAGTTCCATAATCAAATGTCTACCAGCCTTTCACGCACTCATAGGTTGTGATACAACTAGTCAGTTTGTGGGACTAGGCAAAAGAACATGCTGGAAAGTCTTCTTATCACATTATAATCTACTAGCTAGAGTTGGCAAAGAACAGTACCTACTTAGAAGAAGTATTTAATGACGTAGTTAAATTTGTAATTCGTTTATATAGGTACTACAAAAATGAAGATATCAAATGTATAAATGCTCTTAGAGGAATTTTAGCATCCTCCAAACCTGTGAGTAAATTGCCTCCAACCAAAGATAGTCTAAAGACAACACTGTCGCCCTGTCCACTATCAGACCAAAATATGGCTGGACAGTACTATGCCAAGGTCACCTTTACCGGACTTATGAAATTGTGGCTGGAATATTGCAAACGGTAAACCAGTGCCTGTATTAATAACCGTAGCAATACTACCGGAGGATACTTCAGTTCTAAATACATGCAACTGTAAAAAAGGTACCTACACAAAGTTTGTTATTTTTTTACTATAGTTAAATTTTAAATTGCTACTCTATTTTAGATTGCACTGGGTCACTGTGTTCCTGTAAAAGAAAACAAATAAATTGCATTGGCTCCTGCAAATGCATGGCTGACTCTGACTAAAAGCTCTAAGAATCTTTCTTTTGGAATAAATATATTTATTAATAAATAGATTTTTTTAGGGGAAGATTTTACCCAAACCTTTTATTATTAGGTATGTAAAGAGCATTTGTCTGTTTTCCGATTTCTATACTTGTTCCTGTAAATAGGTTAAACAAAAAAATCTTCTGTAAGTATCACCCTTTTTTTTAATTTTAATTAAATAGCACCCGGATTCTCCCCGATTAATAGTAGTGTTATTTTCAGGTATCCTGCAACACACTGATACACACAATCAAAACCACAATGAAATTTTAAGGTTATTCTCTATCTCTACTGAGCAACCATGGCCTTAACACCTGAAAAAACACTAGTATAGGTACTGTAGGTAGATCAGGTACCTACTTATAGACAAATCCCGAACGTATAAAGCCTGTTTTCTGTTTTTCTTTACAAAAAAAAAATTAAATAGTACCATTTTTCATTTTTTGTAAACACCCTATATGTACAAAAACTTGGACAAATACCAATTTTTCTAATAAAAAAAAAGTTCCTTTTAGTAACAACAAATTAAATTATTCAAAACAACATTACTAACCTTTTACAAAATATAATCCCTCAATTTTATAAGGAACTAACTTATAATGTAATAATAGCATTCCAATCACACCAAAAGCGAAGGAAAACCGAACTTATGCGCGCGATATAACATACGGTCGTTTTTCATGGCTTTACGACGGCAATGTGATCCTTCATCGCATCCGCACGGTTGACCACGCTTACGGTGATATGGTTTGACATTTTTCAATTTTTTGACGAAACTGTTCATCGGACTGATAATTTTAAAAAAGCATTGTAATCCCTGATGTTTTATCTACAACGTTTATGGCAAGTATTTTTTTGATTAGTCAAAGGATTCTGGAGTTATGACGAGTTACAAATTATCACAATTATGGGTTTTCAGGGCGAGCGGTTATTCATTAAAGCGCTCCATATACAAGCATGGCGCGCGATGTTTTTAAAATTAAAAAAAATATATTTCTAATTAAGATTTTGAAATAAGATTCAAGCAGGTTGATGATCAGGTATTATAGATGTAAAAAAGGCAAAAAAAAAAAATTGGTACTTTTTGGAAAACCGCCCCCGACCACCCCCTGCATGGTACGATTTTTGGACGACAAGTCAATTTTGCTTCCTTAAGGTATAAGGAATGATATAAAAGGGGTCGTACATTTTAGCAACAAAGTGCAAACGGGAATCTTTTTTAGAAGGTATTATCGGGTTGGTAAACTCTACTATTAATATAGGCAGAAAATAATAATGAACGATAAACCAAGTATTATTGTGAAAAAAGCGTGAGGTGCTCGATATACGAAAAATAAAGCACAAAGCGCCCCACGCTTCTTTTTTACTATTGTACTATAATGTTTATCGTTCATTATTATTTTCTGCCTATATTAAGAATTTCAAGAATTATTTTAAACTATGTTTATTTTCCGCTTTTTAGTTTGATTAATTATTAAAGCGTGTTTTTAGTTTTTTTAAACTTATTTATTTTAAATTAATAATGTACTCACGCGAACAAAAAATTCACAGATTTCGCAATGCTTGCAACCAGCGGAGACATTGGAAATGATTGAATTATATTTAAAACATAATTTTATTATTATTCTCAACAACTAAATAATAAGGTTATAATATGTAAATAACATACACTGAGGAGAATAATCTAATACAACGCAGGTTTGCTAAGACATAGTTTGTATTAATAGCTTATTATTTATTAACACATACTAAATACATTGCTAGTGTATCAAACCAATAACTCTTAGATCAAACCTGCTTTAGTGTTATATTAATTCCCGATTTGCTAGAACAGTGTTTTTATTGGTAGTAATCAGTTCCATTAGCAGCACAGTTTTATTGAAAAATTAACTACTTTTAACACAGCAATTTTTTTAAGAAATAAATTATAGGTACTATATATTCTTAATGCGACGCATTTTGTTCCCTATGAAGCGCTATCTCTACAATTAAGAAAGCAGAAAAGTGTCCCCAAAAAATGAATTGTATCCGTTAGAACCTATAATCCACAAGACGTTGTTGGTGATTCGTAGCGATCGGCAATCGCCGCGCGCCTTAGTATTAGTTTTAACCTATTTGTTCCCCAGGTCACATCGTTGTTCGGAGTCTCTAGCTGTCCTAGCTGAATTTTATTGATCGCACCAATAAATTTTTACTTTGTATTTAAGTTTTTTTTTAAATTTTGCATGTCAGATAAAGCAATAGAAGATTATTATTTCGAACAACCCATCATTAGTATTGAACTTTCTAATCTATGTACGAATTTTACCATCTCAGTAAACCATGTTGTATAATAGATAATCATAATACGTAATATGCAATGTTAAACAATAACAATATCACACTAA
Organism: Polydrusus pterygomalis; assembly: GCA_963969555.1. Lineage (NCBI taxonomy): Eukaryota > Metazoa > Arthropoda > Insecta > Coleoptera > Curculionidae > Polydrusus > Polydrusus pterygomalis. Next base: position 22,907,993 of record OZ018384.1, on the reverse strand, counting down.
AAGCTACTTAAACTTTTGAGAACTACATTACTGATTTTTAGTGGTATATGCCTCAACTGTAGCAAGCAAATATATTATTATGATTAATGTCAAGTTTCATTACAACTGCAAGATGGAACTATTACAGCATATAAAACCAGATCGCTGTTTGTCGAACGTTTATAATCCATTATTACAAAAAATAAGCGCCCCAATCTCCCAAAAGTATACCTAATAAACAAACCAAGAATACCACCGACCGGTCTGACTCTTAAACTAGAAACAAAAACTTTTGAGAACTACAGTACTGATTTTTAATGGTATATACCATGCATTATTACCGTAGCAAGCAAATATTATTATGATTAATGTTAAGTTTCATTACAACTGCCAGATGGAACTATTACAGTATATAAAACCAGATCGCTTACATCGTTCACTGTTTGTCGAACGTTTATAATCCATTATTACAAAAAATAAGCGCCCCAATCTCCCAAAAGTACACCTAATAAACAAACCAAGAATACCACCGACCGGTCTGACTCTTAAACTAGAAACAAAAACTTTTGAGAACTACAGCACTGATTTTTAGTGGTATATACCATGCATTATTAACGTAGCAAGCAAATATTATTATGATTAATGTTAAGTTTCATTACAACTGCCAGATGAAACTATTACAGTATATAAAACAAGATCGCTTACATCGTTCACTGTTTGTCGAACGTTTATAATCCATTATTACAAAAAATAAGCGGCCCAATCTCCCAAAAGTATACCTAACAAACAAACCAAGAATACCACCGACCGGTCTGACTCTTAAACTAGAAACAAAAACTTTTGAGAACCACAGCACTGATTTTTAGTGGTATATACCATGCATTATTAACGTAGCAAGCAAATATTATTATGATTAATGTTAAGTTTCATTACAACTGCTAGATGGAACTATTACAGTATATAAAACAAGATCGCTTACATCGTTCACTGTTTGTCGAACGTTTATAATCCATTATTACAAAAAATAAGCGGCCCAATCTCCCAAAAGTATACCTAACAAACAAACCAAGAATACCACCGACCGGTCTGACTCTTAAACTAGAAAAATAAACTTTTGAGAACTACAGCACTGATTTTTAGTGGTATATACAATGCATTATTAACGTAGCAAGCAATTATTATTATGAGTAATGTTAAGTTTCATTACAACTGCCAGATGGAACTATTACAGTATATAAAACCAGATCGCTTTTATCGTTCACTGTTTGTCGAACGTTTATAATCCATTATTACAAAAAATAAGCGCCCCAATCTCCCAAAAGTACACCTAATAAACAAACCAAGAATACCACCGACCGGTCTGACTCTTAAACTAGAAACAAAAACTTTTGAGAACTACAGCACTGATTTTTAGTGGTATATACCATGCATTATTAACGTAGCAAGCAAATATTATTATGATTAATGTTAAGTTTCATTACAACTGCCAGATGGAACTATTACAGTATATAAAACAAGATCGCTTACATCGTTCACTGTTTGTCGAACGTTTATAATCCATTATTACAAAAAATAAGCGGCCCAATCTCCCAAAAGTATACCTAACAAACAAACCAAGAATACCACCGACCGGTCTGACTCTTAAACTAGAAAAAAAAAATTTTGAGAACTACAGCACTGATTTTTAGTGGTATATACCATGCATTATTAACGTAGCAAGCAAATATTATTATGATTAATGTTAAGTTTCATTACAACTGCTAGATGGAACTATTACAGTATATAAAACAAGATCGCTTACATCGTTCACTGTTTGTCGAACGTTTATAATCCATTATTACAAAAAATAAGCGTCCCAATCTCCCAAAAGTATACCTAACAAACAAACCAAGAATACCACCGACCGGTCTGACTCTTAAACTAGAAAAATAAACTTTTGAGAACTACAGCACTGATTTTTAGTGGTATATACAATGCATTATTAACGTAGCAAGCAATTATTATTATGAGTAATGTTAAGTTTCATTACAACTGCCAGATGGAACTATTACAGTATATAAAACCAGATCGCTTTTATCGTTCACTGTTTGTCGAACGTTTATAATCCATTATTACAAAAAATAAGCGGCCCAATCTCCCAAAAGTATACCTAACAAACAAACCAAGAATACCACCGACCGGTCTGACTCTTAAACTAGAAAAATTAACTTTTGAGAACTACAGCACTGATTTTTAGTGGTATATACCATGCATTATTAACGTAACAAGCAAATATTATTATGATTAATGTTAAGTTTTATTACAACTGCCAGATGGAACTATTACAGTATATAAAACAAGATCGCTTACATCGTTCACTGTTTGTCGAACGTTTGTAATCCATTATTACAAAAAATAAGCGCCCCAATCTCCCAAAAGTACACCTAATAAACAAACCAAGAATACCACCGACCGGTCTGACTCTTAGAAACAAAAACTTTTAAGAACTACAGCACTGATTTTTAGTGGTATATACCATGCATTATTAACGTAGCAAGCAAATATTATTATGATTAATGTTAAGTTTCATTACAACTGCCAGATGGAACTATTACAGTATATAAAACCAGATCGCTTACATCGTTCACTGTTTGTCGAACGTTTATAATCCATTATTACAAAAAATATGCGCCCCAATCTCCCAAAAGTAATATAAACAAACCTAGAACACCACCGACCGGTCTGACTCTTAAACTAGAAACAAAAACTTTTGAGAACTACAGTACTGAGTTTTAGCAGTAAGTATATGCATTATTAACTGTAGCCAGCAAATATTATTATGATTAATGTTAAGTTTCATTACAACTGCCAGATGGAACTATACCACATACACATACACCACCGACCGGTCTGACTCTTAAACTAGAAACAATGAAACGCCACATCAATGATCCACACGGAAAAATGTGTTAGGGTTCGATGTCAAGCATTTTACAAAATTACTACTAAGAATGTCTTTCAGAATTCATAAATGTAGGATAAATAGCTAAAACAAGATACCTTAATTTTTTTTAAATACCTACCTTATTTTTTTTATTTTCCAACATTTTTTTAAGAAATTGAATTAAATGAATACTACGTCTTATGCAACCACATATTATATTACCAATGAGAAGCAATTGGCGCGATGTTGCCGGCTTGCCCGAAGCGGATGATTTCTTAAAAAAATATATTTACCTTTCATAAATTATAAATCAATTATTAAATAAAATTTTTAAAAAAATTATCCTAAAATATGTAGGTACTTTTTCTAAATCGCGATGCACGTCTCCTTAGAAAATATGTATCTTATCCCATCGCAATCAGCAATACCTAAAAATAGAAATCCAACAAAATCAACACACGGCAACAAAGCGCGCGACAACACATGAGATGCATTTGGCGCGATGTTGCCGGCTTGCCCGAAGCGGATGATTTCTTAAAAAAATATATTTACCTTTCATAAATTATAAAATCAATTATGAAATAACATTTTTAAAAAAATATCCTAAAATATGTAGGTACTTTTTCTAAATCGCGATGCACGTATCCTTAGAAAATATGTACCTTGTCCCATCGCAATCGCAACACCGAAAAATAGAAATTCCAACAAAACCAACACACGGCAACAAAGCACGCGACATTTTGTCTTAAACGAAATTGTCTTACAACCTTGAACGAGAAACTCGTAACTTGGTCCCCATATACGAACATAAACATTTCCAATGTTAAAATTAATATCATCAAGTAGTATTTAACAGCTGAGAGTACCCAAGAAGTTGTTTTTGTTCATTTTTATTTTATAGAAGGTATTATTTATGTTTACGTTCACGGTCAAAGGCTCGGCCACACGACACACATATCCCGCCTTTCAGTAGGAATGTAGGAGTGGTTAGGTGTCTCTATTTAACTGAAGGGTTTGCCCATATGTGCCTTCTCTCTTGGTTGCATTAGAGAGTTCGCACCCCAGATTCGATTTTGCCAATAGTGTATGTTACAGGTCTGTGATAGATACTTGTACAGAGATCTTAGAATGTGCCATTTATACAGTCTATTAAGGATTCTACCTTTTTTATAGACCTGTGGGCTTGACATTCGATCCATAATTTCCATTGTAAAACGGTTTAATTATTGCTCAGCAGATGTAAATACTGCTTTTTTTTTTACTCCATTTCCTGGACACACCCTGTAAAATATGATGGAGAAAAGCGCACCTTTGATGCAAACTACCAAATACCAAAATTTCAAAAAAGTATTTGTGTCAAAATACTTTCAAAATGTTTTTTTTGCAAGGTCCGCTTTGGGAAAACGCTGTTAATCGGTTTCCTATACTCAAAAGTTGCCGAAATCCAGACTTGGTGAACTCTCCAGATAATTTTACTCCCGATGGTAGATGGATTTTGGGGGAAGCCCCAGAGGTTAAAAATTACTTTGTTGCTTGTGGGATGAATGGAAACTCTTTACAGGTAAGTAAGTTAGGTCCTGCAGTCTTATAGAATGTATAAAATTTGTTGTAAACTAACCTATATTTTGGGGATTTGACGGACGTATTGGTGGTTATATATTTACAATTTGTATTCGATTTTTCTATAAAAGGAAACAAGGGAATGTTAAGAGTTAAAAGAGATTGTGGCATATCGGACAAGTGTGTAGCTATTTTTTATATTGGAATACACAGCGATCCAAGTTTAATGGATACCCTGGGGCGGGTAGACCACGACGGCCGTTTCGTCCTTGTTAGGACTCTACGGGCAGCCATAACCTAAGCAATTCCAAGAACGACGGTAAAATGTACTAAAAGCCTCCCTGCAAAATAGGGTGGAGTGAAGTTATACGTGTCGAAAAAAAAGATTCGTTTTTCAAATCGGAATAGCTGCATAGCATGCTCCACTACTTAGCTAAGAGCTATGCGAAAGATAATTTTTCTAACATTATATATTGAGGTGCCCCAAAGATCTTATATTTAAAAAAAAACGCCATGATTTTTATTTAGTATATTCCTTTAATAAAATAATCAAGTTCAAAAGAAAATAAACCCAAAAAAAAGGTAATCTTACTAGTTATTTTATCATAATTTATGAAAAAGTAAAGACGTTGCATAAAAAAATTAGTGTTCAATATTCGCGAAAATTTTCTAATTTAAAAAGGCTTGGGGCACCTCGAAACGTTGTGAGAGAAAAAAATCTTTTGTATGGTAGTTTCATAAAGCACCCCGCAACTTTTTCCAAGTATTCCATTCCATTCGCATAACTTTGATATTTTTACTCCACCCTACTGCAAAATCAAAGCGGCCATCAATACACCGCAGCGCCATCCCAGAGGATGTACCCTCCCCAGGGTATCCATTTTTCCGTTTCCGTTTTTGGAATGTCAAATTATGTTGCGTCTGCAAAAACGTCATTTTTGCAACGTTGCAGGTATGCATTTTCTGTAATCTCACCCTTAATTTCTTGTTTCACCTAGGGCGCAGGTGGAATTGGGAAAGCAGTCGCTGAATGGATCATTGAGGGTGAACCAAAACAGGATTTGCTTCCGTTTATATTACAGCGCTTTTTAAGTGTGCATAATGGTAGACATTATTTGCGACAAAGAATTAAAGAAATAGTCGGGAGGTAAGTAAATAATTATATTAGTGAGTTTTAAATTTTTAAACTTTGAATCGTTAAGGCCTTTACTTGATGGAAATTCATTATAACTCAATAAAAGACAATTTATTTTGTCAAATTTCCACTTTTATTTAAAAAACTTTTTCTTTACACGACGGGTTTCGCTACATTGTAGCTTCTTCGGGTGTATGGTGCTAACTAATTTTATTTCAGTACAATAACAAAATGGTCTAGATACTTAATTACTTATTACAAGCTTAATTATTTAATTATATTTTTTTAAAACTTTTTAGGTATTGTAAACTTAAATATTATTGTCGGTATAATATATCTTAATCTTATGGGAAATCCAAAGAACCCTATTTAGATTATTGACACAGATTTAGCAAAGGGTAGGTTAGGTTAGGTTAGAGTGGCAGACCTCTGGCATTGACCAAACAGTCACACGTAGTCCTGTAGAACCGTTGTGGTACCCACACGTGTTCCGCGGAACCTATCCGCATCAGCCTCCTGATGGTTAACGCGACGTGACGTAGATCGTAGAAGAATCTTGACAGCTCATTCAAACCAGCCACTGCTGTTAATAAACTTCGTAAGTCGACCCAGTTGCATACGTTCAGCGTGTCTACCGAACAGGCAATGTCCGGTGACTACGGCAGTGATGTTTCTTAGGTCCTTCCGACCGTGTTGTAATAGCACTGCGGTTTTCCTGTCGTCGAGAAGGGGCCACAATTGCCTGGAGATGCTACAAGTTGCCAGCCCTGTCCATCTGCTTTGTGCAAGTTGTTTAGCTATTTGATCTATATCCTCTTTGACTATTCCCAGTGGCCTAGCCACAGTGTTCTCTGCTAGTTCGGCAGACCTGCTTGCGCCCTCCCTGGCGAGCACATTAGCAGTCTCGTTGCCCTGTATTTTGCTATGTCCAGGAACCCAACACAGGGTGATTCGATGTTGAGCACCAAGTGTGCAGAGATTGTTGCGACAGCGCCTTACTAGTTTTGACTTAGTGCTGCTGGAGCAAATTGCCTTTATGGCTGCTTGACCGTCTATATAGATTGCTATAGACGCAGCTGCTTTCAAGCCAGGGTGATCCCGAAGGATGTTGACTGCTTTATCCACTGCAAAAATTTCTGCCTGGAAAATGCTGCAGTAGTCAGGGAGTCTGTACGACCTCTGTATTTGCATGTTCTCGGAGAAGATACCAGCTCCAACCCCGACGTCCATTTTTGAACCGTCTGTAAAGATCGAGTGATCCGCCTCCATTATTACTTAATTGCCTTCCCACTCCTCCCTACCCGGAATGAGCATAGAAAAGCCCATTCCAAAGTCTGGCAGCGAAACAGTGTAATCGGTCGGCTCTCGCAGATTTTGGCCTGGATATATCCTTAGTATGCTGCTGTGTGCGTAGTTGGTTCTGGTCCAGCATTTCGACTCTTTCAGTCGCAGAGCACTTTTTGCAGCCACATTTTTTCCGTAAATATCCATGGGTATCAGATGCAGCATCACTTCCAGTGCCGCCGTCGGTGCTGAGTGAAGGGCACCGGTCACTCCTAAACAAGCTGCCCGTTGTACCTTCGTTAGTTTATTCATGTTTATTGCTTTTTCCAAAGCAGTCCACCAGACCAGGACCCCGTAGGTTAGTATAGGTCTTACAATGGCTGTATAAATCCAGTGAACTATGTGGGGTTTCAATCCCCACTTCTTACCAATAGCTTTTTTGCAGGCATAGAACGCAACTGACGCCTTTTTAACTCGTTCTTGTATGTTCGTGCCCCAGTTAAGCTTGGAGTCGAGTATCAATCCTAGATACTTTGCCTTTTCTTTCAGCACTAAAGTACTGTTGTCCAGGACTGGGAGCCTGAAGTTCTCAATCACCCTTCTGCGTGTGAATAGAACCAGCTCCGTTTTTTCTTGGTTGATTCTCAAACCGCATCTCGCAGATTAAGTTTTTGACCCTTGTTTTCAATATGTAAAATTTTAAATTTGTTATCAAAATTATGTTGTTCCTGTAAAAGATGATTAGAATAAGTTAAGCCGGTTTTATGACTGAGGAAAGTTCTTCTATGTTCCAAAATTCTCGTTTTAAATGATCGACCTGTTTGGCCTATATAAGTTTTGGGACAAGAGCCACAATTTAATTGGTAAAGCCCCGATTTATTATCCTTGTTGCTTTTTGATTTATAGTTTTTTAAAAATTTTCCCAGAGAATTGTTAGTTTTATAAGCGACGTTGATATTCCTTTGATTAAGGTGTTTTTTAATTTTATCCGATGGGTTTCCAAAATAAGTGATAGTTTTAACGAGGCCTGGTTTTTCCTTTATAAAAGGGTAGGTTTCAGAAATAGCCTTATTTTTTAGTTTTTTTCGACATTATGGTATCAATCATACATGATGAATAGTAATAATATTAATTGCCGTTTGTTTAATTAAATTTAATTCGTGGTTAAAGTTTTTAGCAGATAAAGGAACACTAGTCAATCTATGAATCATGCTGTGATATGCAGCTAGCTTGTGCTGTATTGGGTGAGAGGAGCTTTTGTGAATTGTTGTACCAGTATGTGATTGTTTGTGGTAAATGAAAAAATTATGCTTATTTGCGACTTTGGTAATTGTATTTACCACAAACCATCACATACTGGTACAACAATTCACAAAAGCTCCTCTCACCCAATACAGCACAAGCTAGCTGCATATCACAGCATGATTCATAGATTGACTAGTGTTCCTTTATCTGCTAACAACTTTAACCACGAATTAAATAAATGGCAATTAATAACGGCTATTCATTATCTATGATTGATTCCATAATATCGAAAAAACTAAAAAAGAAGGCTATTTCTGAAACCTACCCACTTATAAAGGAAAAACCAGGCCTTTTTAAAACTATCACTTATTTTGAAAACCCATCGGATAAAATTTAAAAACACCTTAATCAAAGGAATATCAACGTCGCTTATAAAACTAACAATTCACTGGGAAAATTTTAAAAAAACTATAAATCAAAAAGCAACAAGGATAATAAATCGGGGGTTTACCAATTAAATTGTGGCTCTTGTCCCAAAACCAACCAGGTCGATCATTTAAAACGAGAATTTTGGAATATATAAGAAGTTTTCTCAGTCATAAAACCGACTCAAGTTATTCTAATCATCTTTTACAGGAACAACATAATTTTGATAACAAATTTAAAATTTTACATATTAAAAACAAGGGTCAAAAACTTAATCTTTTGGAAAGTTTAGAAATAAATCGATTGAAAAATTCCGGTGCATTAATGAACGACCAATTAGAACTAAATAGTTCCCCTTTGCTAAATCTGTGTCAATAATCTAAATAGGGTTCTTTGGATTTCCCATAAGATTAAGATATATTATACCGACAATAATTATAAGATATTTTATAGGGCCAATAATATTTAAGTTTAAAATACCTAAACAGTTTTAAGAAAATATAATTAAATAATTAAGCTTGTAATGTGTAGGTATACCTGAATTGAGTAATTAAGTATCTAGACCATTTTGTTATTGTACTGAAATAAAGTTAGTTAGCACCATACACCCGAAGAAGCTACAATGTAGCGAAACGCGTCGTGTAAAGAAAAAGTTTTTCAATAAAAGTGGAAATTTGACAAAATAAATTGTTAATTAATTGATTCAGCCGATACTAGGTGGAAATCCATAATAATAGTATTATGAGATACAGTAAAACAAAGTTGAACTTGTAAATTTCCACTATATTAGACAGAAAATGACATGTTTCGCTAACACTGTAGCTTCGTCAGATGACAATGATTTAATAAAGGTGAAAAGTAAAAATTGGGTGCAATAAAATTAAACTATTTAAGATGTAAATAAAACAGTGGGAGGGTTACAATTGCGGGGAAATCCAACAGAGGGTTTAAAAATTAAATTAAATTAGGTACAATATGGGTAGGTATTTACAAAATCTTAATTATATGGTTAACAGAATAAATTTAGCAAAGGTGAATTATTTAAATCTAATTGATCATTAAGTAACAGGTCCGTATTTTTAAGTTTATTTATTTCCATAGATTCTAACAAATTCAGTTTTAAGCCTTTGTTTTCTGTATGTAAGATTTTAAAGGAAGGATCGAAATTATGTTGATAATCATGTAAATGGATAGCATAGTTTGAGTCTGTTTTATTTTTTAGAAAACTGTTATAATGTTCCTGTATTCTTTTGTCAAACTGTCTACCTGTTTGGCCAATGTATGTTTTAGGACAATCTTTGCATTTTAATTTATAGACGCCTGATTTTTTGTTTTTATCGCTTTTAGTTTTATTGTTTTTGATGAATTTACTTAAAGAGTTATTAGTTTTGTAACACAAATTTATATCAAGTTTGTTAAGAAAATTGCCAATTACTTTGCTAGGTTGTCCAAAGAAAGTGACAAGTTTAAATTGGTCAGAGTTTTTGCTTCTAGGAAAAACTAAGTCAATAGCCTTTTTGTAAGTTTTCTTTTTTAGGATTTGGTCAATTAAATTTGAATTATATCCGTTATTAACTGCAATTTGTTTAATAATGTTTAGTTCTTTTTGAAAATTGATTTTATTTAGAGGAAGAGTTACTAGTCTATGGATCATACTGTGAAAAGAAGCTAATTTGTGTTGTATAGGGTGGCAAGAAGAATTGTGTATGACAGTATCAGTATGAGATGGTTTATGGAAAACGGAGAAAACATGTCTATCATTTTCTCTCTTAATATTTAAATCAAGAAAATTGATAGAATTGTTACTTTCCTGTTCTATTGTAAACTTGATATTTTTGTGTAGGCTGTTAATATATTCCAAAAAGACTTTTAACTGTCTATCAGTACCAAGAAAACATGTTAAGACGTCATCAACATACCTATGCCAATAAAGAAACTGTTTGAAAAGAGGATGATTACTTATTTTATTTTCTAAAAAATCCATAAATATTTCAGCCAATAAAGGACTAAGGGGGTTACCCATAATAAGACCATTTTTGCTGGTGTATATTTTGTCGTTGAACTCAAAATAATTTTGTTCAAGGCATACTGTAAGAGAATCGATAATTTCTTGTTTTTTGATCAGATTTACATTTTTTAAGGTAAGAAGTTGATTGACCAAAGTAATCGTTTCATCGATAGGTATGCTGGGAAACAAATTAGTAACATCAAAAGAGATTAGCTTAGCATTGTTAGGTAAATTAATATTATTAATTTTATTTACTAGCTCAAGAGAATTTTTAATTGCAAATTTTGCTGAAAATTGGGAGTTACTTTTAATGATGTCTATTAATTTTTTTGAAATTTTATACGACGGTGCAGAAAAGAAAGAAACTACGGGTCTGATAGGGTATCCCTCTTTGTGAAGCTTTATTAGTGAATATAATTTAGGAGACTGAGGATTCATAAGAATTAATTTGGAAGAATCTATGTCAGAAAATATACTTTTACAATTATGAATAATACTTTTTATAGATTTTTGAAATTTGGTAGTAGGGTCTCGTTTTAAAAATTGATAGTTGTTGGGATTTAGGAATTCAATAGTTTTTTGAATATAATCATTTTTGCTTATTGCTACTACGGTATTACCTTTATCCGCTTTCGTGATTCGCAATTGTAACCCTCCCACTGTTTTATTTACATCTTAAATAGTTTAATTTTATTGCACCCAATTTTTACTTTTCACCTTTATTAAATCATTGTCATCTGACGAAGCTACAGTGTTAGCGAAACATGTCATTTTCTGTCTAATATAGTGGAAATTTACAAGTTCAACTTTGTTTTACTGTATCTCATAAAATAAATTGTCTTTCATTGAGTTTAAATTTTTACATACTACTAGAGTTATTGCAGTGTAGCAATATTGCGACAAAGTGAATTTCCTCCTTTGCGATTAGAGAACATTTTATATCTTAACGAGTGACACTATTTAATGTTTTCTCCCTAACAATGTAACAAAGGACATGGTTAAAGGGCACTATAATAAAGAATTATACCTACGGCAATACTTTAAGAAAACTACGTATGACTTTTAACCAAAACGTCATTGTTGCGTCACAAAAAATGTCCTATTTCTTCACAATAATGCTCGAGTTCATAAATCAACTAATAACCGGTCCTCTGCTAGTGCAGCTTTCTCGAGCTGGATCCACCTACCGTATTCAGGATTTGGCTGCATCTGATTTATTTATATTTAAAAATTTCAAAAAGCACATAGCTATAGGTTCAAATTTAATGCGGTCTGTCATGCATGTTATTACTTTTTAAACAGGGTTGGCAGATATCATGATATTTATATAAATATCCAGATATCCGGTATATATTGATATACAGTGTGTCCAAAAAAGTATGCAACATAATATGGGAAAGTTTTTTATCACCGATTTCTCAGAAAATTTTATTCTTTATAAAAGTGGGTGCATTCCTTAAAACTATAAATGCATATTTCACCTGCGGCTAATAGTAGGGGAGCAAATGTCATTTTTTCGAAATTGCCTTAAAGAGTAAAGTAGGCCCTTAATTATTAGAAATACAGCAAAATTTTATATGGAAATGTTTTTGCAAATTAAAAACTTAATCCAAATACGATATTTGAGTTAGGTGTGTCAATTTTTAACTTTTTTTATATGCATTTCTTTAAAATATGTTTTTGGACTTCAGCGTACTGGGTGAAAATGACAAATAAATTATTAATTATTTCCAGTAATATGAATAGAGTTGGATTCTATCATAATATTGTTTAGGACATAAGTTGGCTAAAATGTGTTTAAGTAGGCGTGCAACACGCTAATACCTTAACCAACTCGTAACATTGAAAGGTTTTAAAAAGTTTGCAACTACTTAATCCATTTTTATTATAAACCCACGTTTAAGTTATTTAATAAATATATTAAAATTGCGTAAACAAAAAATCGACCAGAGGTGTACCGTTTAAGGGAAAATAGGGATTAACCAAAAAAATTATAAATTGTGACACCTAACTCAAATTTTGTATTTGGACTAACTTACTAATTTGCAAGAACATTTCCATATAAAATTTTGTTGTATTTCTAAAAATTAAGGTACTTTACTCTTAAGGCAATTTCGAAAAAATGGCATTTACTCCCTAACTATTAGCCGCAGGTGAAATATGAAATATGCATTTATAGTTTTAAGGCATGCACCAACTTTTATAAAGAATAAAATTTTCTGAGAAATCGGTGATAAAAAACTTTCCCATATGTTGCATACTTTCTTGGACACACTGTATATCCGATATATATCCAAATTTGGATATTTAGTTATATTTTTAATTATTTTTAAATTATTTCATCTATTTTCTGTAAAGATATATTTAAAAAAATTAAAATCACTTAATTTATTATAAACATGTTATAAACCTGTAAATTTGTATTTCAATTCTATTCAATGATAGTTGCTATCACAATAACAAGTTTTTTTAGTACTCCTATGTTAGGAATGTAAAATGTAGATAAAAAATACAAATTAAGGAATATGAACACATCATATATTTTTGCTTTAAACTATGGTTCAACTTAAAACCCAGAATTACTGGGCTTGTTAATTAAATCAAAGTGAACCCAAACTCGATTTTTTATATTTGGCATTGTAAAATTTTTATTTCATAAAACAAACAGCAAAATATTGCTCCGTTCAGTCAGAAATCGGAACTAAATAAAAATGCCACGCGTCAAAGAACAACAGGTGGTCAACGTCTCGGAAAGATGGGGAATCAGCAGCATAATACGCTGTTACCGGCTCAGCGGCGCCATATTTTTATACTGATTAATAGAATTTTAGAAAACAAATATTGATATATATCAGGATAAATATCGTCGCATAAATATCATGATATTTATCACGATATATATCAGGTTTATCACGGATATACATGGTGTTTCAATAAAAACTCCCAGGCCAATTATTTCGAAAACTAATAGCGACATGTAAATTCTGTAAACGCCAGTTTTTAGCCTCTATGATTAGCTTCGCAAATGTGTAAAAAATGTGTTTGAATAATACACGATGTAGGTGGCGCCACGGTGCAAACAAATTTTTCAATGACAGGAACTTTTAAATGTTGTCGTTCTTAAAGATAATTAACTTTTGATCAAATTATTTCCCATAATAATTTTTGATAAATCCAACATGAAAGGAGTTATTTGGGGTTAAGTTTTTTTTTTAAATAATTTTAACGAGTATTTTAATTATAAATATTTTGAATATCCTTTAACAGATTTTAATTTAATTTTGGTAATGATAATTTTAGTGATAAAACGCTCGTGTAGCGCTTAATCATTACGTCCAGTGACGTATCAGGGGACCTTAACAAATAATATTGGCAAAAAATAAGACGCCACTGAGTTTTTGGTAATTTTCATATATTTTTTGGATTAAGCAACTAAAAACATCCTTTTCTTGTCTATTAAATTGTTTTCTTATCTTACTTGGTTTTCGAGAAATAAAAATAAAAACAATTTTATTGCATATCTCTGGAAAACAAAAATTATTAAATAATTAATACGTTGTATCTTTTGCTATTAATCGAAATACACTATTGAGAGTGAGAGTGTGCAGAACCGAATTATTATATCGATTTGCTATTTGGGTATATGAAAACGGCAATAATTTTGAACACCTCATTCGACCCTAATATAGTTTTTGGTATTGTTCTAATTTTCATTAATAATTTTGTAAAATTTCTCATCAGTTCTTTCATTAAATTTTAAACATCTTTTAATTTAATTTTATAATGCTTTAATGTTTTAATGCTTTTAAACAAAAAAAAATACAACGTATTATTTATTTAATGATTTTTGTTTTCCAGAGATATGCAATAAAATTGTTTTTATTTTTATTTCTCGAAAACGAAGCAAGATATGAAAACAATTGAACAGACAAGAAAAGGATATTTTTAGTTGCTTAATCCAAAAAAAAAAAATTACCAAAAACTCAGTGGCGTCTTATTTTTTGCTAATACTATTTGTTAAGGCGCCCCCTGCGGCGTCACTGGACGTAATAAATTAGCGCTACACGAGCATTTTATCACTAAAATTATCATTACCAAAATTAAATTAAAATCTGCTAAAGGATATTAAAAATATTTATAATTAAAATACTCGTTAAAATTATTAAAAAAAAAAACTAACCCCAAATATCTCCTTTCATTTTGGATTTATCAAATTTTTTTATTGAACATAGTTTGACCATATTAAATAATAATCGTTATCGTTAAATAATACCCGGGTTCGTTAAATAATACCCGGGTTCGTTAAATAAAGTTGTTTATTTTATGAACGCACAAAATAAAAATAGAACTATGAAGTTACAATAAATGCATAGAAAAACACCGGTCGTAGCAAACTGACAGCTTGACAAAAACTGTCGCCATCGCTTAGCAACAAAACGCTAATTGTTGTCGGTAGCTTGTATAAAGGTAGGTATTAGACAGAATTTTCAACATCCTCCCCCGGCGGAAATTGCTCAACCTCAAGGGGGTATAACAACTGGATAGGTCTCCGCAAGCAAGTTCCATTGCTGGTTTTAACCTCGCATGCTCTGGTTCTTCCTTTAAACGTTTACGCTTAATACAGCTGCTGACAACTGACTTAATTTGTTGTCGCCCCTTAATAATTCACATTTTTTTTCTTATCTCAGCTAATGTTGCTTTAACACCACTGTGAAACGTTGCGTCGTGGGCTTTCCAAATTATTCTTGTAGTTAAAGAAGAATGTTTCGATAAAATAACTGGGTGTTTTTCTTCTTGAGATAAGCAAGCTTCCTGCAATCTCCGACCTAATTTGGTTGTATCCTGATCGTTGCGGTAAACAGGTCGATGTGGCATGTAATAGGTTTGTTCCATAGCGTTGTTCTCGTCATCTGGAACATCTTCGGCACAACCCGACCGTACATAATCACGAATCGCATTATCATAGTCAGTTAATGTCCCGTTCTTGCATAGTTTATTTACTAGTCTTTTTCCACGCACTAGAGCACCGGAAACGTTTGAATCGAGAATTTTATCGTTTTGCCACGGTAAAGTTACTTGATATCGATCATTTTCAAACGTTACATTATTTTTTATAAAGTCACTGGTAAAACTGTTCTCGGCTTCTATATCGTTAGTGTTTATACCGATAGTCTCTAAGTCCCAGAACCTTTTTAAATTTAAATTTAGTTCAGTTTGGCTTGACACTTGCGAATGAAGAACCATGCTCGAATTAAAGTTCACTATGTAATCGTTTACTTGGTTGTCGTTAGCGTCACTCGCGCCGTGAATTGTCCATCCAAACTTAGTATTGACAGCCATTAAAGTATTCGTTAAATTTGTGGTTTCGTTTGACACAATTTGCCAATAATTATCAGCACCTATTAGTAAAGAAAATCCATTTATTGGCTGTTGAGGTCCTACTACAAAATCAGCTAAATAGTTCTTTACGCTAAACTGCCTAATTATTGGATTAGCTAGCGAGGGTGGTTTTAAATTATCGAAACATATCTCAGGTACCTCTACAGCCGATATCTCTACGACATTGTCATCATACTGACTCTTAAGCTCTAGTTTAACGCAATTACAGAGTCTAGGAGGCGCCATTTCATTTTGTCCAAATGATTGTATCGCTAATTTATGTGTTCCGATAACAGGTAGTGCCATTTTACGCGATATGTCCTCCCTTATGAAGGTAAGCTGGCTACCTCCATCAACAATCATACGAATAAGTGCTTCCTTGTTACTATTTTTGGACAAAATGAATGCGCAAGCAGTCTTTAAATAAATATTATTTGCAATGCCTTTAGCTAATAAAGCTGTCGAATTATTATTGGTATTGTTTTGAGAACTGGCAACACCGCTCCTTGGCCCAGAAATTATATTTTCTATGTGTAAATTCTGAGGCTCACACATGGTCGTCGCATGTCTCCTTTTACACTTAGCGCGAGAAATGTCTCTAGTTTTACAAAACCTCGAAATATGGTAAGGTTTAACGCAACGAAAGCAAAGTCTATTTTTCTTTAAAATGTCCTTTTTCGCGGTTATACTTAAAGAGCCGTCACAATTTTTTATTACATGTGATTTCGAATGACAAAATAGGCAGCATTCTTAAGCGCTCGTTAATAAACCCGCTGCCGTGAACGATTCCTTATTTTGTCCGTTATTCCACGATCGATTAAAACGCTTATTGCTTTTATCTTTGTTTTCAAAGTCACTACTACAACTAGCTTGTTCAATCGAGCCCAATTCTACCTCTAGAAATTGTAAAAGTCCGTTAATTTGGTGTTCGTAGTTTATATCACCGCTATCCCCACTGGCCTTTGATTGCTCGCTAACAGACGCGTTATCGTTAGAGTCCGAGATTTTCTGTTTATTGTAAGCAACCCGCATATTATATGGAAGAGCTTGAAACACGACAGATTTTACTAAAAGACCATAGTGGTCTGCAGATATTCCCAAGGTCGTTAGGGACTTTGTGATTGCCGATACGGTAGTAAACAATTTTCTTAAACCAACAGTGTCTCTTTCAGTTTTTATATGGGAAACCAAAAACAATTTTTGAACATACGTATCGATAATTCTTTCGGTGCATGCATATTCAGCTTTTAATAAATCAATAGCGTCTTCATAAGAGTTTTGTCCTGACGTTAACCCAGATATTGTTACCGACGCTTTTCCCCCTAAATATGATTTTAAATAAGCAAACTTTGCTGTATTATCAAGATATTTATTATCATGAATTGCTGCACTATATTGTTCCCAAAATTCTGGCCAAAGAGCTATCTCACCATTAAATTTAATAATGTCAAGTTTAGGTAGTCTTACCGATATGCTCTGCTTATTATTTTGTATGTTACCCACGTTATCAGACGGTTCATTTTGGGCATCATTCGTTTCTTGCTGCAATTCTCTTCGAAGCTGTTCTTCTGTCGTTAGTTTTCGTTCCAGCCTTGCAATTGCCTCCGTTGCTGTGACGTCATATTTCACTATGCCTTCACATTCACTTTCAAATTGATCTTCCTTAAAACTAGATGCCACTTGACTGTTTAAGTCCTTTAAAGCCAAATTTATTGCTTTTATACGTTGAATTAGCACCGCCACGTCATCTAAACTCGCATTTTCATCCGTTATTATGCCGTTTACAGAGTTTACTAACTTCGTTAACTGTCCACGGTAGGTTTTTCTTAACGTTAGTTCCATAATTATTTTTATTTTCGCTCGGTATATACGTTAAAAGTCACAAATCAAACAACTTTCCCGGGTTTCGGCACCAAATATTAAATAATAATCGTTATCGTTAAATAATACCCGGGTTCGTTAAATAATACCCGGGTTCGTTAAATAAAGTTGTTTATTTTATGAACGCACAAAATAAAAATAGAACTATGAAGTTACAATAAATGCACAGAAAAACACCGGTCGTAGCAAACTGACAGTTTGACAAAAACTGTCGCCATCGCTTAGCAACAAAACGCTAATTGTTGTCGGTAGCTTGTATAAAGGTAGGTATTAGACGGAATTTTCAACAGACCAAAAATTAATTATCTTTAAGAACGACAACATTTAAAAGTTCCTGTCATCGAAAAAGTTCTTTGCACCGTGGCGCCACCTATATATTGTATTATTCTATTCAAACACATTTTTTACACAGTTGTGAAGCCAATCATAGAGGCTAAAAACTGGCGTTTACAGAACTTACATGTCGCTCGCTTCGGGTTTGTTCGGGTTTGTTCGGGGTTCAGGGTTAAACTTAAAAATCGATTATAGAGTTCAATACTGAGCTCAAGTAAACTAAAAAATGTTTAGCGAAGTAAAAAATAATTTTGGTGATCAAACTACAGTTACAGTTATGTTTTTGTAGGTAACCTAAAACCTTTGCGATAATTTTTGAATTAAATTTTCATTAGTTTACCATTATATTATTTTAATTTTAGGCATTATTCTATATTATATCCCTTCCAATGCGAATATAAGTGCGCAAGACAATTAAGATGTTCTCCTTTATACAGTGTATTACAAACCAGAGGGGCCGTATTTGGGATCAAAATGGCTTATGAACGAGCACTATATTTCGATTCCACTTACCAAAGTACGTTATGTGGTATTGCATAGTACGTTGCATTTTGCTTTTAGTGCTTTGTCACAGGGAATGCTTAGTCCACGCGGCAATTAGCTAGAAATCTATCCTATTTTAAAATTATTCGTGTGATTTTTAAGTTTTCTGTTTTGTTTGCGATTTTACGCGCTTTTGGGACCATTCATATGTTACATTACACAAACTTAGCGGCTTTAACACTTGCGTACTCCTCTAATCGATATTTAAAGCAATGTAATGTATATGGGATGTTTATCATTGTAACTAAGTACCTACTTGACTTTAAAAAAAGTGTACCAAATATTAAATTTAAAATATGTTTTAACATTAATTGTACATACACCCTTCATAAAACATATACCAATGCAACAACTGATATTGCTTTTATGTTTGTAGAAGGCCAGAAACTCCAAATGCCAGAAGGGACATATTTTAAACCAAAATTTTTCGATTTCATGAAAGAAGAATATCTTGCGTGTATGGAGGGCGTTGGTATTATAGATATGTCGTCCTTTTCAAAAATTGAAATTAAGGTAGAGTAAGTAAAACATGTTTTTATTTTTTTGGTTATTCTAGAGATATTCGTAGGCGGGTACATGCATGTGTAAAGTATTTTTCACCCTAAACGGTATCGACTTATTGACTGCTATCTGCAATAAAACTACCGGTTTAATCCCATTGTTATACACAATCAACAAGCAAATACACTACAGGGTAGGACTTTAGATATTTAATTCATTATTAATAATATGTTATTTAATGACATGAAATATCCTAAATAAATAATACATATCAAATCAAAAAATGTATTGTCAATTTTTACACCCTGTAACATATTTATTGAAATTGAAAATATTTGGTAACATATTTTGAAAAACAAACAACATATTTTTAATACTAATAGTGGTTCTAAAACATCATAAAGCGCCCCCATGTATGTATGCCCCTCCCGCCCCGCAAGGCTGGCTACGCCACTGTGTATTAGACACAAAATCTTACAAATAAATTAAAATATAAAGCCTTATCACAGTACTTATATCAAGTAAAATCTAATGAAACGAGAACTTTTTGTATTTGGTTAAAATTACTTCAGATAAGTCTTGCAAAAAGTAAAGAAATAATTACAATTGTCAGCGATATGATATTTAAAAAAAAATTACATATACAACAAAAAATGTTTTACACTGAAAAGCCGCAATACCTAGTAGTTAAACTTATATTATATTACACATATTCATTTGAAAACTTCCCACCACAGATTTTCCTGCTTTAAAATAAAAATGTGGAAAATCGCTAGGACCCGTCGATTTTTATTTCGAGGGGTACATCTTTTGCGTATATTGTCAATCTTGTTACTTCAAGCCACTACGATTTTTATTATCTTTCCAATAGTGTCAACTTCCGGTTAAACCGGTTGTAAGAAATATAGTACTTCCGGTTTAACCGGAAGTTGACACTATTCGAAAGATAATAAAAATCGAAGATAGGGACATGTAAGCCGTTTTGCTCTAAGACGTATTGTTAGAAAGCTAGACGCTGTCAAAGTTCAAAAATCTCATTTTTCAAGAGTCAATATCTCGGAAACTGTTTAGTATAGACGAATAATGCTTTTATTAAAAAATGTTCAGAATTTTATGCAGAATCCAAAAAAATTATATAAAATAGGGGTATCCATTTAAGATTTAGATCTTATCCCCCTCCCTCCTAGCGGCTTGAAGTAATAAGATTGACAATAAACGCAAAAGATGTCCCCTTCGAAATAAAAATCGACGGGTCCGAGCGATTTTCCACATTTTCATTTTAAAGCAGGAAAATCCGTGGTGGGACGTTTTCAAATGAACACCCTGTATACAGTGAGGACATAAAGTCTGGAAAACTACCTTTTGCAAGTAAACGAAGCACCTGAATAGAAAACGCTCAGACACGTCGATTTTACTTAATTGTCTTTTATCTTCTAAGATTTCTGAAATATATACAGGGTGCTTCAAGAAAGCTGGGCAGCTATTAACTTCTTTTTTTTAATGAAATACCCTGTATATTATTGCATTTTTGGATTCTACGGACAATTCTAAGTATATTTCATATAGGATAGATTAAACATGGTTGTGTAAAAGATCTTTCCAGGACAGGTAGGCCGAAACTAGATGATAATAAGAAATTAGATATTTTACTCAGTTATAACGAAAATCCACATTTACCTACAAGTAGCATCAGATTTGTCCATTGGTCAAACATCGGTAAAAAATATTTAAAAAAAGGCAAAGTATCATCCATACAAAATAAGATTAATAAGTACATGAATTAAATGAAGACGACTATGACCGCCGAATTCAGTTTTGCGAAAATATGCAAGAGCGGTGCAATATAGATCCATTTTTTTGTAGAAATATTTTATTTTCCGATGAAGCTACCTTTTTTCTTAATGGTACTGTCAACCGACAAAACTATAGATACTGGTCCACAAAGAATACTCATTGGGCTCAATTGGCTCATACTGTCGTCCGCTATGATGATATTTGTGAGAATTATTATGATTATTATTATTATTATTATTATTTAGAATTTCATGACGTCCTTCTACCATTATCCTGGCAGGATCGCCATGTCGTCCTAAACAATGATATGATCGAGAATTAACATTTGAAATATTAATTTGAATTTGATCTTTATTTAAAGTCTGAAAAGCAGTATTTCTTTGTTTGTATTGATATGAATTTAAAATTGATTCTGTATTATCTAATAATAATGGCTGTTGCGCATCAGGACCGCAAAAATACGTTTGACCTGGGTTAAAAGTTCGTTGATTTTCTACTTGTGGATTATCTGAAACAAAAGAGAATTGGTTAGAATTTAAGTTCATCTGCTCTAAAACATTTAGTTCAGAGACAGTCAAGTTATTATAATTCTTACATATCGCGCTACACCGCGATATGTTATACGGCGCTTCGGTGAAAATAATGTGCGTTTGTTCTCGTCGTCGCCGCCGCCGCCGTCAGTTTCGACATTTTCACATTTGCGACTTTTTTTCTCAGAAACGGTTAGAGTGGGACGATTGAAACTTTTTGGGTTTAGAGAGGAATAGTGGGGGTACGTTGTGTGAAAATTTCGAATATACAGGGTGTGCCGGAAAAAAGTTATTAATTTTTAAATTCGAGAAAAATCGGGATCTCGTTGGCATTCGATACAGGCCACAAAAATTAGTTTTTTCGATTTAAACTTTTTCGACGCGTAGACGACCGTGGGCTACAGAACCCTATTGTTTGTGAGCGCGATCAAAATTTTGGAAGTTTTTTTTTTTATTTTTTCAAAGTCAAAATTTGGTCTAAAATGGTACCTCTTGGATCGCTAATAAGTCGAATTGGGTGCATCCAATCGACATTCGGTTTGGATAATCGGTTAGGCCATCTCAAAATCTACCTTTTTCCAATATATCGTTCTATACCTAACTGGAATGGAAATTGCCGAAAATGGTAAAAAACTGGAAACCACAGTGTAAGGCGTGATTTTTTTCTCCGTTTTTATTTTTTTTCGTACGGAAAACGACTTTTGATCGAAACGTTGTATACTTTAGCGGATAGAGCTCTTCAAATTGTATTTTGGAGATATTTTTTCGTTTCTTTATCTTTAATACGGAAAAAACGGCAGCTTATTACATATCGCGCTACACCGCGATATGTTATACGGCGCTTCGGTGAAAATAATGTGCGTTTGTTGTCGTCGTCGCCGCCGCCGTCAGTTTCGACATTTTCACATTTGCGATTTTTTTTCTCGGAAACGGTTAATGTGGGACGATTGAAACTTTTTGGGTTTACAGAGGAATAGTAGGGGTACGTTGTGTAAAAATTTCGAATATACAGGGTGTGCCGGAAAAAAGATATTAATTTTTAAAGTCGAGAAATATCGGGATCTCGTTGGCATTCGATACAGGCCACAAAAATTAGTTTTTTCGATTTAAACTTTTTCGACGCGTAGACGACCGTGGGCTACAGAACCCTATTGTTTGTGAGCGCGATCGAAAGTTTGGAAGTAATTTTTTTGATTTTTTCAAAGTCAAAATTTGGTCGAAAATGGTACCTCTTGGATCGCTAATAAGTCGAATTGGGTGCATCCAATCGACATTCGGTTTGGATAATCGGTTAGGCCATCTCAAAATCTACCTTTTTCCAATATATCGTTCTATACCTAACTGGAATGGAAATTGCCGAAAATTGTAAGAAAGTGGAAATCATAAAGTTAGGCCTGATTTTTTCACGGTTTTTATTTTTTTTCGTACTGAAAACGACTTTTGATCGAAACGTTGTAAACTTTAGCGGATAGAGCTCGTCAAATTGTATTTAAGAGATATTTTTCCTTTCTTTATCTTTAATATGGAAAAAACGGCAGCTTTTTTTTTACTATATCGACTGTAGCTTATTCAATTTTTAACAAAACCGTTTTATTTTTTTCTCAAAAAATGCGCTGATTACTTCGCAACACCTCTATATATTCAAAATCATTAAAATATATTCGCAAAATTGAGAAAAGTCGCTTTTTTGGGTGCGAAAACAGGCAATCTTTACAAATTCTAACACCATTCACTTTTGACTTAGAGTGCCTTGATATTGATGTTTCTAAATTAATTATTAATTCTAAAAATCCGGCTGTCAAAAATGGCGAAAAATGGGTGTTTTCAGCGTGACTTGCTAGAATAATAAGAACATTTCCAGATTTTAAATTGGGTGGAATATCTACCTTGAACCTTCTTCTAATTTTACTGACCAAAATATTTGCCCAAAATGTTTCAGAAATGGTTGTAATCTCGATTTTAAAGATGGCGTTTCGACATTGATAATCCTTCGCCACGTGGTAGAAAGTTATTCGACACTTCGATATTCGCGAATTTTTTTTTCGGAAACGGTTAGAGCAAAACGATTCAAACTTTCTGGACGTAGAGAGGAATAGTCGGGGCACGTTCTGGGAACAATTTCAAATATACAGGGTGTACCGGAAAAAAGTTATTAAAGTCAAAGTTAAAAAATATGTTTTTTTTTCGTTGTAGGGCGATACAGGTGGCAAAAATCATTTTAATCGATTTAAACTTTTTCGACGTGTAGACGACGCTGGGCTATAAAACACTGTTGATTGCGAACGCGATCGAAAGTTGGGAAGTAATTTTTTTGATTTTTTTAAAATCAATGTAGGGTCATATTGGATCGTTAATAAATCGAATTGGGTGCGTCCGATATACTTTTGGTTTGGATATTCGTTTAGGTCATCTCAAATACTACTTTTTTCAAATATATTGTTCTATACCTAAACAGCATAGAAATGGTAGCAAATTATAAAAAATAAGAATTACTATTTAAGTATATATAATTTGACAGCTGTCGTATAGAACTTTGTTATTTTGGTACTGAAAATTTTTTTAATTTAGTTTTATTACAGCTTTAACCCTCGCTACGAAAAAAGTTAAAATAAATTGACACTTACCTGTCAAAATCTGACAGGTATCGTATAAAACTTTGTTATTTAGGTACTGAATTTTTTTTTAAATTTGGGATTCTTACAGCTATAACCGTCGCTACGAAAAAGCTAAAAAAAAATTGACACTTACCTGTCAAAATTTGACAGCTGTCGTATAGAACTTTGTTATTTAGGTACTGAATTTTTTTTTAAATTTTGAATTCTTACAGCTATAATCCTAGATACAAGAAAAGCTTAAAAAAAACTTGCAATTTACCTGTCAAAATGACAGCTGTCGTATATAACTTTGTTATTTAGGAACTGAAAAATTTTTCATTTAGGATTCTTACAGCTATAAATCTCGCTACGAAAAATCTAAAAAAAAATTTTTAACTTACCTGTCAAAATTTGACAGCTGTCGTATAGAACTTTGTTATTTAACTACCGAATTTTTTTTAAATTTTGGATTCTTACAGCTTTAATCCTAGATACAAGAAAAGCTTAAAAAAATTGACATTTACCTGTCAAAATGACAGCTGTCGTATAGAAGTTTGTTATTTAGGATCTGAAAAATTTTTCACTTTAGGATTTTTACAGCGATAACCCTCGCTACGAAAAGGATAAAAAAAACTGACTCCTACCTGTCAAAATTTGACAGCTATCGTATAAAACATTCTTATTTAGGTACCTGAAAATTTTTTAATTTCGAATTCTTACAGCTATAACTCTCGCTACGAAAAAGCTAAAAAAAATGACACTTACCTGTCAAAGTGACAGCTCTCGTATAATTAAACTAACGAACTAGAACAGTGCCGTGCCCGAAGGGCTCGGCACAATAATATTTCTACAAATTTATTAGCTGATAACTGATAGCTTCCATGTAAGAATAATTTTTTGCTTACGTTTTAATCGATTGAATACTTACATATTTTTATAGAGCAAATATGGAAAGTATATCCCACATTGCACAAAGGTGTGCGAGTTTAAAGAGCACCTATACGGCGCCGTCTCAGAAAACTACCTATCTATACGAGAAAACGGAAATTTTGCACCATTGTGTAGTTTTGGTCAGTTGTTATAATGACAATTTGGCGATATGTTTTCCCTTCACGTTCCGCAGGAAGGTGAGGCAAAAAAGCAACAGTAAATAGAAAAAAAGAAAAGAAAAGTATTTTTTTATTGTAAATTTTTGTAAATTTTTTTTTAGTACTAATATTAGATGCACTCTCGGCTGACGATTAGCGATATGTACCCAGTCTAGTTAATTTGAAGTCCCGTAATTTCGGTTGGCGTCGCACTGGTTTGCTTAAATACTTCTGCAAGTGTCTATATATAACTTTTTAAATTTTTTCTTGGTCCACCATATCGACCGATAAACAAGCTTTAGTTTGCATAATAAACGCGCTCTGGGAAAACATATTTTGTAGCTCAAAAAAATTAATTTAGGAATTATCAAGACATCAAGAAGCTGAAGTTTTATCATATCGACTGTAGCTTATTCAATTTTTAACAAAACCGTTTTATTTTTTTCTGAAAAAATGCGCTGATTACTTCTTAACACCTCTACATATCCAAAATTATTAAAATATATTCGTAAGTTTAAGAAAAATCAATTTTTTGGGTACGGAAACAGGCAACCTTTACAAATTCTAATATCATTAACTTTTGGAAAGATGGCAATCGACGCGGCGTGAACAACTTTTATACCATCTGTCAAAAATAGGTGAAAAATGCGATTTCCAAATTGACTTTTTAGAGGAATAAGACCATTTAGACCACGTCTTTTGTGTGAAATACCTACCTTGAACCTTTATCTTTTTCGTTTGACCAAAAATAAGGGGGAAAATATCGCATTTATACCCGTACTTGTAATAATAAAAATGGCTTGCAGAAGACATATTAACTTCAATTTTTATAGTTTTTATAATATTTGGAGAGTATTTATTGTATGAAACACCTGTCTTGGACCTTTTTCTTTGCAGTTGACCAAGAATAATTGAAAAAAGTGTATTAGTAAGTATTTTTAATATGTACTTAAAGTTGTGTATAATATCCATTATGGCATTAATATCCTATTTACCACAAATCACTCTCTAAGTTTCGGTAGCGTAGTAATTAAGACTGTTGATTTTGGAGACGAAGGTCGTGGGTTCAAACCCCAGTGTTTTTATTTTTATTTTTTTTTATTTTTTTTTAATGTCGTTATTTAGGTACTGAAAATTTTTTAAATTTTGGATTCTTACAGCTATAATAATCTATACGAAAAAAGCTAAAAAAATTGACACTTACCTGTCAAAATCTGACAGCTAGCGTATAGAACTTTGTTATTTACTAACTGAAAATTTTTTTAATTTAGGATTCTTACAGCAGTAACTCTCGCTACGAAAAAGCTAAAAAAAAATTACACTTACCTGTCAAAATCTGACAGCTGTAGTATAGAACTTTGTTATTTAGGAACTGAGAAATTTTTTAATTTAGGATTCTTACAGCTATAACCCTCGTTACAAAAAATCTAAAAAAAAAATGACACTTACCTGTCACAATTTGGCAGCTGTCGTATAAAACTGTGTTATTTAGGTATTGACAAATTTTTAAATTTTGGATTCTTACAGCTATAACCCTCGTTACAAAAAATCTAAAAAAAAAAAATTGACACTTACCTGTCAAAATTTGACAGCTATCGTATAGAACTTTGTTATTTAGGGACCTGATAATTTTATAATTTCGGACTCTTACAGCTATAACTCTTGCTATGAAAAAGCTAAAAAAAAATTGACACTCAACTGTCAAAATTTAACAGCTATCGTATAGAACTTTGTTATTTAGGTACTGAATTTTTTTTCAATTTAGGATTCTTACAGCTATAACCGTCGCTACGAAAAAAGTTTTAAAAAATATACACCTACCTGTCAGAATTTGACAGCTGTCGTATAGAACTTTGTTATTTAGGTACTGAAAAATGTTTCAATTTGGGATTCTTACAGCTATAATCCTCGTTACGAAAAAACTTTTAAAAAATTGACACTTACCTGTCAAAATTTGACAGCTGTCGTATGGAACTTTGTTATTTAATCACTGAAAATTTTTTAAATTTCGGATTCGTACGGCTATAATCCTCTATATGAAAAAAGCTTTAACAAATTTATACCCGCCTGTCACAATTTGACAGCTGTCGTATAGAACTTTGTTATTTTGGTACTGAAAATTTTTTTAATTTAGGATTATTACAGCTTTAACCCTCGCTACGAAAAAAGTTTAAATAAATTGACACTTACCTGTCAAAATTTGACAGCTGTCGTATAAAAGTTTGTTATTTAGGTACTGAAAAATGTTTCAACTTAGGATTCTTACAGCTATAATCCTCGTTACGAAAAAAGTTTAAAAAAATTGACACTTACCTATCAAAATTTGATAGCTGTCGTATGGAACTTTGTTATTTAGGTACTGAAAAATTTTTAAATTTCGGACTCGTACAGCTATAATCCTCTATATGAAAAAAGCTTAAAAAAATTTACACCCGCCTGTCATAATTTGACAGCTGTCGTATAGAACTTTGTTATTTTGGTACTGAACATTTATTAATTTAGGATTATTACAGCTTTAAACCTCGCTACGAAAAAAGTTTAAATAAATTGACACTTACCTGTCAAAATCTGACAGCTGTCGTATAGAACTTTGTTATTCAGCTACTGATTTTTTTTTTAATTTCGGATTCTTACAGCTATAATCCTAGATACAAGAAAAGCTTAAAAAAAATTGCAATTTACCTATCAAAATGACAGCTGTCGTATATAACTTTGTTATTTAGGAACTGAAAAATGTTTCATTTTACAGCTATAAATCTCGCTACGAAAAATCTAAAAAAAAATTTAAACTTACCTGTCAAAATTTGACAGCTGTCGTATAGAACTTTGTTATTTAACTACTGAATTTTTTTTAAATTTTGGATTCTTACAGCTTTAATCCTAGATACAAGAAAAGCTTAAAAAAATTGACATTTACCTGTCAAAATGACAGCTGTCGTATAGAACTTTGTTATTTAGGAACTGAAATATTTTTCAATTTAGGATTCTTATAGCTGTAACTCTCGCTACGAAAAACCAAAAAAAAATTAAAACTTACCTGTCAAAGTCTGACAGCTGTCGTATAGAACTTTGTTATTTAGGAACTGAAAAATTTTTCACTTTAGGATTTTTACAGCGATAACCCTCGCTACGAAAAGGATAAAAAAAACTGACTCCTACCTGTCAAAATTTGACAGCTATCGTATAAAACATTCTTATTTAGGTACCTGAAAATTTTTTAATTTCGAATTCTTACAGCTATAACCCTCGCTACGAAAAAGCTAAAAAAAATGACACTTACCTGTCAAAGTGACAGCTCTCGTATAATTAAACGAACGAACTAGAACAGTGCCGTGCCCGAAGGGCTCGGCACAATAATATTTCTACAAATTTATTAGCTGATAATTGATAGCTTCCATGTAAGAATAATTTTTTGCTTATGTTTTAATCGATTGAATACTTACATATTTTTATAGAGCAAATATGGAAAGTATATTCCACATTGCACAAAGGTGTGCGAGTTTAAAGAGCACCTATACGGCGCCGTCTCAGAAAACCACCTATCTATACGAAAAAACGGAAATTTTGCACCATTGTGTAGTTTTGGTCAGTTGTTATAATGACAATTTGGCGATATGTTTTCCCTTCACGTTCCGCAGGAAGGTGAGGCAAAAAAAGCAATAGTAAATAGAAAAAAAGAAAAGTATTTTTTTATTGTAAATTTTTGTAAATCTTTTTAGTACTAATATTAGATGCACTCTCGGCTGACGATTAGCGATATGTACCCAGTCTAATTAACATATCGCTTTCCGCGATATGTTATTCGTCGCCTTCACGCGGAATCACGACAACCCCGACTGCTTCCCGAAAATTTTGCTCTATATAGGCTGCTACATTTGAAATATGTGCGTATGTTGTCGGCGTGGTCGGCGTCGGCGGCGGCAGCGGCAGCGTCGTCAGTTTCGACATTTTCACATTTGCGATTTTTTTTCTCGGAGTCGGTTAATGTGGGACGATTGAAACTTTTTGGGTTTACAGAGGAATAGTGGGGGTACGTTGTGTGAAAATTTCGAATATACAGGGTGTGCCGGTAAAAAAGTT
Source organism: Polydrusus pterygomalis (assembly GCA_963969555.1). Lineage (NCBI taxonomy): Eukaryota > Metazoa > Arthropoda > Insecta > Coleoptera > Curculionidae > Polydrusus > Polydrusus pterygomalis. The sequence goes on along the minus strand of OZ018384.1, from coordinate 22,878,710 downwards.
ATTAATTTTTAAATTCGAGAAATATCGGGATCTCGTTGGCATTCGATACAGGCCACAAAAATTAGTTTTTTCGATTTAAACTTTTTCGACGCGTAGACGACCGTGGGCTACAGAACCCTATTGTTTGTGAGCGCAATCGAAAGTTTGGAAGTAATGTTTTTGATTTTTTCAAAGTCAAAATTTGGTCGAAAATGGTACCTCTTGGATCGCTAATAAGTCGAATTGGGTGCATCCAATCGACATGCGGTTTGGATAATCGGTTAGGCCATCTCAAAATCTACCTTTTTCCAATATATCGTTCTATACCTAACTGGAATGGAAATTGCCGAAAATGGTAAGAAACTGGAAACCACAGTGTAAGGCGTGATTTTTTTCTCCGTTTTTATTTTTTTTCGTACGGAAAACGACTTTTGATCGAAACGTTGTATACTTTAACGGATAGAGCTCGTCAAATTGTATTTAAGAGATATTTTTTCGTTTCTTTATCTTTAATACGGAAAAAACGGCAGCTTTTTTTTTACTATATCGACTGTAGCTTATTCAATTTTTAACAATACCGTTTTATTTTTTTCTCAAAAAATGCGCTGATTACTTCGCAACAACTCTACATATTCAAAATCATTAAAATATATTCGCAAAATTGAGAAAAGTCGCTTTTTTGGGTGCGGAAACAGGCAATCTTTACAAATTCTAACACCATTCACTTTTGACTAAGAGTGCCTTGATATTGATGTATCTAAATTAATTATTAATTCTAAAAATCCGGCTGTCAAAAATGGCGAAAAATGCGATTTCCAAATTGACTTTTTAGAGGAATAAGACCATTTAGACCACGTCTTTTGTGGAAAATACCTACCTTGAACCTTTATCTTTTTCGTTTGACCAAAAATAAGGGGGAAAATATCGCATTTGTACCCGTACTTGTAATAATAAAAATGGCTTGCAGGAGGCATATTAACTTCAATTTTAATAGTTTTTATAATATTTGGAAAGTATTTAATGTATGAAACACTCGTCTTGGACCTTTTTCTTTGCGTTTGAACAAAAATAATTGAAAAAAATGTATTATTTGTGTGTATCTTCAATACTCAACGTTCTGTGTAATATCGAATACGGCATTAATATCCTATTTACCACAAATCAATCTGTAAGCTTCGGTGGCGCAATGGTAGAGAGTTGGGGTTTTGGAACGAAGGTCCCTGGTTCAAATCCGCATGTGTTTATAAACTTTTTTTTTTAATTTTTTTTTAATTTCGTTATTTAGGTACCAACTGAAAATTTTTTTAATTTTGGAGATTTACAACTATAATAATCTATACGAAAAAAGCTAAAAAAAATTGACACTTACCTGTCAAAATCTGACAGGTATCGTATAAAACTTTGTTATCTAGGTACTGAATTTTTTTTAAATTTGGGATTCTTACAGCTATAACCGTCGCTACGAAAAAGCTAAAAAAAAAATTGACACTTACCTGTCAAAATCTGACAGCTGTCGTATAGAACTTTGTTATTTAGCTACTGAATTTTTTTTTAATTTCGGATTCTTACAGCTATAATCCTAGATACAAGAAAAGCTTAAAAAAAATTGCAATTTACCTGTCAAAATGACAGCTGTCGTATATAACTTTATTATTTAGGAACTAAAAAATGTTTCATTTGGGATTCTTACAGCTATAAATCTCGCTACGAAAAATCTAAAAAAAAATTGACACTTACCTGTCAAAATCTGACAGCTGTCGTATAGAACTTTGTTATTTAACTACTGAATTTTTTTTAAATTTTGAATTCTTACAGCTTTAATCCTAGATACAAGAAAAGCTTAAAAAAAATTGACATTTACCTGTCAAAATGACAGCTGTCGTATAGAACTTTGTTATTTAGGAACTGAAATATTTTTCAATTTGGGATTCTTATAGCTGTAACTCTCGCTACGAAAAAACAAAAAAAAATTAAAACTTATAGGTATAAAAATATAATAAGGTTTAGTAGCACCATAACAGACCATAACATAATTATTATATCGTTCGCTATGCGCACGAAATTATATTTCTTCTTACGTTATTTCAACAGATGCTAATATTTCTTGTATGAAAATGTATAAAAATACACATATTTCATAGTCCTCGGGAAAACCGTCAAATCCAACCGACTTACACTAGAATTTCGGTGCTGGCGCCATCTGCGATGCACTCTATAAAAAATCGCGAACTACAAATCTGCCACTGACATACTTTTCGAGGACGTAACAAAAATTGATGACGTAGGTATGTGTGGGTTCGTCATATAACGTACAATACCGAAAAGAGAACAAAACCATACGAGGACTTCATTTAGGTCCCCCCGGAGCGTTTAAGGTCCTCTTAGGTTCGTTGGAGATTTGGTGTGTGTCCTCGTTGCGTGACTTAAGTCCAAGCGCGCGCGCGCACACACACACACACACACACCCTCACACACACACACACACACACACACACACTCACACACACACACACACACACACACACACCCTTCCATGCCAAGCAATCATTAGACGGACATCGAGATGGCATATCACTTTTGTGGCCATGCGAACTAGGCTATGAACTATTTGCCATTTTTATTGCTGAAAATGCTGGTACAAAAATTATTTCTATACACTCGCGATTTCAGAAGTTATGTTTAAAAAACTCTTAAGTGGCCAGGCCCCATAAAGACTTTACACTAAGTGTATTGAGTTTACCTACATTAAGAGGTCATACATTATTATCCAAATAAATTTCAAGGACATTATACTTTAAAACCTTATGGGGTCCCTCTGGTTTCCTCACAGGTACTAATATGAAGCTTTTAGAAATAATACCTGTACTTTTTCTCTTCTTGGTAAGTTAACTTGGTGAATTTAATAGAAACGTTTAAATTTTTCTAGGTATATTTAAAAAAACATTAAAGCCTTTATACATGCAACCATTATAAATCAAAGATGGTGGGAGTCCTATGTTCGATTCTCTTGCTTATAAGCCTGCGTAGTGCGTAGTTACCAGCTAGCTGATCGGAATTTGAAATTCTTTTGCCATTGCCAATAAATGCGCATGCATTCCTTTAAGTTTCCTGCAAAATTCAAGATACATACCTACTGACTGTTGGATTTTAAAAGAAAGTATTTTTCAAAATAAATTAAATAAAACATTGATTCATCTAAAATTCTGTTGTAAGTACAGTTCCTTATAATTTATACATATATAAATACAATATAAATAAAAATATAATTTAAACAACACGTAAAATTTAGGGTCGCCAGGTCTCCTGATTTAAGGTCATGATTTTATAAAAATAAATACATTTTACAAATTAATAATATTTCATTTATTTAACAATAAAATAAATCGTTTTCATCAATAATCACGAAGTAAATTTCCTTTTTTTTTAAATCAAGTTCCTTCTGTGGCCCTATACACGTAGTTCCAGCGGTGGCATAAAGGGGTCATACACTTTTCATTTTAAAATAACTACTTTTGAAACTTTTTAGATTATCCTAGTGAAGGCCTTATTTTTTTGTATTTTAAGTATAAAAATAAATAGTATAAATCGTTTCCATCAATAATCACGAAGTAAATTTCCTTTTTTTTTAAATCAAGTTCCTTGTGTGGCCCTACACACGTAGTTCCAGCGGTGGCATAAAGGGGTCATACACTTTTCATTTTAAAATAACTATTTTTTAAACTTTTTAGATTATCCTAGTGAATGCTTTATTTTTTGTATTTTAGGCATCAAATACTATTAATCATTTCCATCAACAATCACAGAGTAAATTTCCTTTTTTTAAAATCAAGTTCCTTGTGTGGCCCTACACACGTAGTTCCAGCGGTGGCATAAAGGGGTCATACACTTTTCATTTTAAAATAACTATTTTTGAAACTTTTTAGATTATCCTAGTGAAGGCCTTATTTTTTTTGTATTTTAGGCATCAAATACTATTAATCATTTCCATCAACAATCACAAAGTAAATTTCCTTTTTTTTTTAAATCAATTTCCTTGTGCGGCCCTACACACGTAGTTCCAGCGGTGGCATAAAGGGGTCATACACTTTTCATTTTAAAATAACTATTTTTTAAAATTTTTAGATTATCCTAGTGAAGGCCTTATTTTTTTTGTATTTTAGGCATCAAATACTATTAATCATTTCCATCAACAATCACAAAGTAAATTTCCTTTTTTTTTTAAATCAATTTCCTTGTGTGGCCCTACACACGTAGTTCCAGCGGTGGCATAAAGGGGTCATACACTTTTCATTTTAAAATAACTATTTTTTAAACTTTTTAGATTATCCTAGTGAATGCTTTATTTTTTGTATTTTAGGCATCAAATACTATTAATCATTTCCATCAACAATCACAGAGTAAATTTCCTTTTTTTAAAATCAAGTTCCTTGTGTGGCCCTACACACGTAGTTCCAGCGGTGGCATAAAGGGGTCATACACTTTTCATTTTAAAATAACTATTTTTTAAACTTTTTAGATTATCCTAGTGAATGCTTTATTTTTTGTATTTTAGGCATCAAATACTATTAATCATTTCCATCAACAATCACAGAGTAAATTTCCTTTTTTTAAAATCAAGTTCCTTGTGTGGCCCTACACACGTAGTTCCAGCGGTGGCATAAAGGGGTCATACACTTTTCATTTTAAAATAACTATTTTTTAAACTTTTTAGATTATCCTAGTGAATGCTTTATTTTTTGTATTTTAGGCATCAAATACTATTAATCATTTCCATCAACAATCACAGAGTAAATTTCCTTTTTTTAAAATCAAGTTCCTTGTGTGGCCCTACACACGTAGTTCCAGCGGTGGCATAAAGGGGTCATACACTTTTCATTTTAAAATAACTATTTTTGAAACTTTTTAGATTATCCTAGTGAAGGCCTTATTTTTTTTGTATTTTAGGCATCAAATACTATTAATCATTTCCATCAACAATCACAAAGTAAATTTCCTTTTTTTTTTAAATCAATTTCCTTGTGCGGCCCTACACACGTAGTTCCAGCGGTGGCATAAAGGGGTCATACACTTTTCATTTTAAAATAACTATTTTTTAAAATTTTTAGATTATCCTAGTGAAGGCCTTATTTTTTTTGTATTTTAGGCATCAAATACTATTAATCATTTCCATCAACAATCACAAAGTAAATTTCCTTTTTTTTTTAAATCAATTTCCTTGTGTGGCCCTACACACGTAGTTCCAGCGGTGGCATAAAGGGGTCATACACTTTTCATTTTAAAATAACTATTTTTTAAACTTTTTAGATTATCCTAGTGAATGCTTTATTTTTTGTATTTTAGGCATCAAATACTATTAATCATTTCCATCAACAATCACAGAGTAAATTTTCTTTTTTTAAAATCAAGTTCCTTGTGTGGCCCTACACACGTAGTTCCAGCGGTGGCATAAAGGGGTCATACACTTTTCATTTTAAAATAACTATTTTTGAAACTTTTTAGATTATCCTAGTGAAGGCTTTATTTTTTTTGTATTTTAGGCATCAAATACTATTAATCATTTCCATCAACAATCACAAAGTAAATTTCCTTTTTTTTTTAAATCAATTTCCTTGTGCGGCCCTACACACGTAGTTCCAGCGGTGGCATAAAGGGGTCATACACTTTTCATTTTAAAATAACTATTTTTAAAACATTTTAGATTATCCTAGTGAAGGCCTTATTTTTTGTATTTTAAGTATCAAATAGTATTAATCGTTTCCATCAATAATCACGAAGTAAATTTCCTTTTTTTTTAAATCAAGTTCCTTGTGTGGCCCTACACACGTAGTTCCAGCGGTGGCATAAAGGGGTCATACACTTTTCATTTTAAAATAACTATTTTTGAAACTTTTTAGATTATCCTAGTGAAGGCCTTATTTTTTTTTGTATTTTAGGCATCAAATACTATTAATCATTTCCATCAACAATCACGAAGTAAATTTCCTTTTTTTTTTAAATCAATTTCCTTGTGCGGCCCTACACACGTAGTTCCAGCGGTAACATAAAGGGGTCATACACTTTTCATTTTAAAATAACTATTTTTGAAACTTTTTAGATTATCCTAGTGAAGGCCTTATTTTTTTGTATTTTATGTATCAAATAGTATTAATCGTTTCCAGCAATAATCAGTAAGTAAATTTCCCTTTTTAAAATCAAGTCCCTGGTGTGGCCCTACACATGTAGTTTCAGCCGTGGTCTAAAGGGGACATACACTTTTCTTTTTAAAAGAACTATTTTTAAAACTTTTTATATTATCCTTGTGAAGGCCTTATATTTTGTCAGGTGAGTATCGAATAGCATTATTTATTTCCATCAACATCAGTAAGTGAATTTCCGTTTTTAAAACCAAGTTATTTGTATGGACTTACACACGTAGGTCCAGCGGTGGCATAAAAGGGCCATACGCTTTTATTTCTAACGTAAATATATTTGAAACTTTTTATTTTATTTTAGTGATGGCCCTATTTTTTGTTAGGTGAGTTTCGAACAGTTTTATTTATTTCCATTAATAATCACAAAATAAATTTCCTTTTCTTTTTAAATCAAGTATCTTGTGCCGCTCAACACACGTAGTTTCAGCGGTGGCATAAAGGGGTCATACACTTTTCATTTTAAAATAACTATTTTTGAAACTTTTTAGATTATTCTAGTGAAGGCCTTATTTTTTGTATTGGAAGTATCAAATAATATTAATTATTTCCATCAATAATCACGAAGTAAATTTCCTTTTTTTTTAAATCAAGTTCCTTGTGTGTCCCTACACAAGTAGTTCCACTTTCCAGCGGTAACATAAAGGGGTCATACACTTCTTATTTTAAAATAACTATTTTTGAAACTTTTTAGATCATCCTAGTAAAGGCTTTATTTTTTGTCAGGTGAGTATATATACATATATAATATAATAGCACTATTTATTTCCATCGATAATCACGAAATATTTTTTTTTAATCAAGTCCCTTGTGTTGCACTACACACGTAGTTCAATATACTTTTTTTTTAAATATTAATTTTTGAAACTTTCTATATTATCCTAGTGAAGGCTTTTTTTTTGTTAGGTGACTTTTTAATAGTATTATTAATTTCGATTTTAACATTCAAGTCAAGAAGCGGCACAGTAAATGAAGCGGGGAAAATAACGCGTTGCAAACCTACGCGACGCTCCACAAAAATAACAACTTTGAGAATGCCACGTTACTGACATTATTTTTAACAATAGGCAATGGGCAAACAAAAGAAATTTTTGAAAAAATGGTGCAATTGTTAGGTTTAAATTTTGAAATACTAAGAAATATCTACTTTATTGAGCACATATGCCAAAATAATTTATTCCCACTTATTAATGACCCTAAGTGCATACGAAATATTAGAAGATTATCCTTAATAGTTTTTGAAAAAGCAAATTACTTTGAAAACATAAAGAAGATACAAATTTAAAGAACCATAAAGTGGTCATACACTTTTCTTTCTAAAATGCGAAGCATTCCTTCATTACCTATTGGCCAAGTTCCTTGTAGATACTTTTAAACAGCAAAGCAAAGACAACGGCGTTAAGTATTCCTTTTATAAATTTAGCTTAGCATAGCAAAGATTTTTTCTTTCTCCCTTGCCAGTAAGCCATATTTCTCATACGATGATACGAATTTTATCGAGAAGCGTTTCTTTAACAGCTTAGCTAAGCAAAGAGTTTTACCTTGCTATTTTAAAGAAGCAAAAGGCAAATACCTATTCTATTCTTACTTGGCTTGGTTGTTAAAGGAACGCCTCTCGAACATTGTTATAATTTTGAAATTGGTAAAAAAATTACTTTTTTGCATTTAGACGTTAGGCAACATTGAAAGAAAGTCAGTTATATACAGAAAGACATAACTGTAAAGATTATCTGCTTTATTTTTATGGGGATTATATCATTTTATTATTTTGGTATATTAATAAAATTTAATAAGACTCAATTTCGCGTATCGGTGGCATAAAACGCCCAAACATACACTTTTTTTTTAAATATAACTATTTTTGAAATTTTTTATATTATCCAAGTGAATGCCCTATTTTTGTCAGGTAACTTTTTAATACTTTTATTTATTTTGAATTTAACATCCAAATCAAAAAGCAGCACAGTATACAAAACAACGGCGTTGCAAACCTCTGCGTCGCTCAACACAAATAGCAGCTGTTGGAGTGCCACGTCACTGAAATTATTTTAACAATAAACTTTTTCTTACATTTTTAAATATAACTTTAGTAATAACTTAAAAACCATTTTATTTTTAATATTTAATAAAAATGTTTAAAAATTAACGGAATTATGTTTTTGTTTTTAGTAATAAGTAATTTAAGTATTACTTCTAAAAACTATTATTTTATACTTTTAAGAGCATTAAGAAGTCGGGTATTTTTTTTAACGGTAAAACTTATTTATTCTTATTTTTTTACATAAACCTGAACAAAAATATGTCTAACCATGCATAACATTTCAAAATATTCTCTGTAATTTTTACTCTATCTATATGTCCCGTTTATACATTTTAACATATTTATATAGATCATGTTTTCAGTTTACACTAAGTACCTCATTTCCAAACTGAATTAGAACCGTTATTTTAAATATTCATATATACCGTCAAAGACATTCTGTATGGCCTATTAAAATAATATTTCACAACTAATAGTAAACGTCATCAAAAATTCAAATAATACGTAATATCCAAAATACGATTATTAAATATTAAAACATGAATATTAAGACTTTCCAATGAAATTTTTAGAAAAATACGTCCTTCTACTATTATCCTACAAACTTATCAACAATTTGTATTGCACAGATCATGCGGAAAGTACCAACAATGCCCAATTAAAAAATATAAAAATTCATAGAATAAATAACGGTAACTAGATTCCCTTGTTGAAAATTAAGCCTTTCTATTGAATTTTTTGTAGATAGACGTAATTACAAAAAGTTCTTATATCCAGCTACAAACGATCTTACTCTTTGTGCAGCACAGAGTGTGCGGAAACCGATAGAAACGTCAAAATTTTTAAGAATATGTAATTGGAACAAGAACACTATTGCTAAAAATAAAGAAAATACGCTAAGCTGATAAAAGATCAGTTGTTGATTGATTGATTAAATACTGATTATCCTACATGATGCCTAAATTAATTTTATATCGTGCAATAGCATAGTGTAAGGAAATATTATTTTAATAAAACCTAAATTTCCCGTGGTAAAAAGTGGTGTCGTCTTAGAACTGATCGCGATTGGTTAAAAATCAGTAAAAAGTTCGGTAATGACGATTGGCCTTAAACCGCTTATAAATTCTGACCAAAATGATTACAAACCATTTGCTACTGAGCTTATAGAAGACGCGTCAGATTTTTTTTTAAATTTTCGAAATTTATTCGCGACTTGGAAAATTAATTAGTCGTGACTCAAAAAAGGATTTTTTCGATTTTGAAAAAAAAAATGCACAGTAAGATTATTATTCAGAAACTTGAAGATTCTAATGGTTTAAGCGCTCTTTTTCAATAAGTTGTCGTCGGTACGACTTTTTTAAGTTGCACCGTGGAATTTTAATCACAAACACCTTTATTCTTTAAATAATATATTCTTCCAGCACTTGAACCCTTTAGTTGAGTTGACTTGTTAAAATAAGGAACTTTAGCTTGTAAATAGTTAGGTTATATAAGTTAGGAAGCGGACTAACAAGGACTAGACTATCTTGTCTTTTTAATAGTTTCATTTATTTCTATCAATAATGATGAACTAAATTTTTGTTTTCAAAATCAAGTAAGTCCCAAGTGTGACCCTACACATATAGTTCCAGCCGTGGCCTTAAGCGGCCATACACTTTTTTTTTAACTTCGTTTGAAATGTTTTATATTATTCTAGTGAAAGCTCTATTTTTTGTCACGTGTCTCTCTAATAGATTTATATATTTCCATCAATAATTACGAAGTAATTTCTGTTTTCAATGTCAAGAAAGTTTGCTGTGTGGCCCTACATATGTAGTTCCAGCGGTGGCCTAAAGGGGCCATATACTTTTTTTAAATAGGTAACTATTGTTAACATTTTTTTATATTATTCTAGTAAAGGCTCTATTTCTTGTCACGTGTGTCTCTCTAATAGATTTATATATTTCCATTAATAATCACGAAGTAAATTTTTGTTTTCAAAATCAAGTAAGTTCCCTGTGTGGCCCTACACACGTGGTTCCAGCGGTGGCCTAAAGGGGCCATACACTTTTTTTTTAATAACAATTTTTTGTCAGGTGACTTTTTAATAGTTTTTATTTATCACTATAATCACGAGATAAGTTTTTGTTTTTTAAATTGAGATCCCCATATGGCCCTTCACTCGTAGTTCCCGCAGTGGCATAGAGAGGTATTAAAATTTCTTTTTAAACGACATAATATCCCTTTTTCACAAAATCGAGTTTAATCTCCTGTCAGCCTCACCCTCTCTTTGATACTTGTGAACAGCAGAATAAGTATTCTCAAAGTAAAAACCTCAAAAACGACATATCACTTTATATTCTACAAAGATCAGATGTATTTCCTCCTAATACCAAGCCTTTCACTTCTTTAAAATTTTAAAAATAAATTTGCTTTTTTGACCTCAAGCGCCCGTTACAAATAAATAATGTTTTTTTCTAAATTTATTTTTAAAACCTGCAATAATAATACAACTACCCACATTTATAATGCTTAGAATGTCCCCATAAGGTTTAAAATACCACAATTCGAATACACTCATCGAGGCACGCAAAATATGAGAAAAATAAAATAATATTAAAATGATCTGTCCTTGAAAAACAACATAGCAGGTTATTTTAAAGCAGAGGGCAGCACTAATCAACAATTAGGTGTGGCCACATAAGGTGAGTTAAATTATTTCAGCGTGTAAAAATTTGGCTTTGCATTTATTTTTACTATTTTTATGGGGTCAAAATTATTTAATAGGCAAAGTAAGTATCAATCGGATCAGCAGGTCGCGCAGAGTCCATTAAAAAAGGTTTTGCATTGTGTGGCCATGAAAATGGCCGCATAAGTCGGTGAAGGCCACACAACGCATCGTTTGATCAGGCGACAGACCGCACAATGATGAAATTGCAGGCGCACCCTCACACACACACACACACACACTCACACACACACACACACACACACACACCCTCACACACACATGGCTACCACATTTTTCGTTACGACAACTTAAGGCATTATTTAAAATATATTTTTTTAGTTGTCACAAGTATAACAAAATCTTACGCCCTTGTTAGTTGTACAACAAAGGATGTATCTACCGCATTACCGCAAGTCTACCAAATCAATTTTCGGCGTACAGCCTACTAAATCGATTAGTAATTGTAAGTGGAGGGCAAAAAATATATTTGTTTCTCCCTGTAAGTAGCTTTGTGGTATTATGGTAACTAAGTCTGCGGACATTTTTAGTAGCTACAACTAAAAAAAAATAAACTAAGTAATTTAGTTGCCGGATTTTTCTCAGTGTATTACAGCACAAGACACGCCCTTAATTACGAAATTACAAAATATAATCGGCCTCAGCACAATTCTGCAAAATCTAATCGTTTCCAGCACAGAAATATTTTTCTTAACCATCCGCACGAGTCCCACCGCCTGACGAGTCCTTGCTAGACAAATTCCGTCGAAAAGGTAGATTGGCAACCGGGTTGTTCGTTGTTACCCAGAGCATTTTTTTTCCACAAATATTATTTTATAAAAAAAAATGCTCTGGGTAACAACGAACAAACCGGTTGCCAATATAACTTCTCGACGGAATTTGTTGAAAAGATCCACGTTGTGCTGCAAACGATTAGATTTTGCAGGATTGTGCTGAGGCCGATTATATTTTGTAATTTCGTAATTGGGGGCGTGTCTTGTACTGTAATAGTTTATATTTTGTAAAATCGCTACCGGGTGTGTCCCACCACTAAGGTCGGCAAGGTACGATAATGAACCGTATTCATAAAACTAAAGGATCCTTATAAGTATAAGGTAGAAGTATAAGGTTTTGAGTTGAAGAAAAAGGTAGAAGTATAAGCATTTCCTTTTTTTCGTATTCATAATGATTACCTTATACTTGCAAGGATATCCTCCAGGAATAAGTAAAGGGTATGTGAATAAACTTATTATAATTATTCGAATTTTGTTTTTTAAAAACCAAAATGATTTGATATTATTTTGGCGTAAATAAAATTAAATTTGAACTTTTATTTTCTACAGTTTTATACCTACATTTAATTATCAAAGTTGTTTATTACAATGCTCAAATTGCTTCTGACTTCTTGTCCTTGCTGGCGAAGAGGTAGATCAAATTCGTCATTATCATTGTCATCTTCTGGCACTTCTTCTTCAGGTGCTTCAAAATCGATGTCTTTCAAAGTTTTTGCCACGTTACGAAGCACAATACAGGCAACAATTATTTTTGGCACATTCTCCAATTTCACTCGGCAAACATATTGCAAAATAGGAAATCAACGTTTCAGTTGACCAAAACAACGTTCAATTATCACTCTTTTTTTTTTCAAAAGTTTATTATAATTTAGTTCAGGACCTCGAGCGGAATTTCTGAATGGAGTCATGAGCCACAGCTCTATACCATATCCATCATCAGCAAGTAGCACGACTTTGTTTTTATTTTTTAAACTACGTCCATACCAGTGAACATTTATCTTGCATCACAAGTGGCTTGCACATTCAGTGTAGGATGACCTTTTCGGTTGACATACTCATCACCATGGCGATTTGGTTTCAGTATTCGTATGTGGGTACAGTCAACTACACCAATTGCTGTCGGAAACCTATACTTGCTTTGCCATAACTGTTCCGCATCCATAAGTTCATTGTTAATAGACGGAAACTATATGCAGTAATTTGATTGCGCAACTATGCTGTCAATTACGGCAGTCAGTGTACGAGATACTGTAGGTTGACTTACACCCAGTTCTTGACCAATGCCTTTCTGATACCCAGGGTCACTCAGATAGCGTATACATATCTTAATTTTTAGGACGGATAATAACACACCTCCTCGAGTTTCAGCATTTATTCCCAAAAATGTGTTGGCAAGCCATTGCACATTTTCCTCTTCAAACCGGGATAATTCTTTGTAATCACGAACAAGTGTTGATAAACGCTGCTTCTAGTTTCTAGTGTTTAATCTCTCTCAGTTCCATAACATCTACCATCGCTACAACTGATCTTTACACGACTGAGTCTGCTACTGACCACACTCAAAATTATTGAAGGATATCCTTTTTATTTGGAGTAAAAGGTAACGTTTATGAATAACCAAATACTTTTTTGGGAAGGATATGTTCATACTCTATAAGTATAAGGTTTTACTCGGAATATTATGAATGCGAGTTGAAGGATTTCCTTTATATTCTGCAAGTATAAGCATAACCTTTTTTTTATGAATACGGCCCATTATTCAAACTTTAAATTATATGTATTTGAAAAAAAAATATTGACCAAATCGACCAAGAACAACTGATATAAAATATTTTTAAGTTTTCAAAATGAACGCTAGGGGGTGCAATTACTATGATATAACTGAAAATTGAAATTTTCGCGAATAATCGTTGCTGTTAAGGTCCTCATTTAATAAAGGAAATAAAAATGTCATTAATATTAATTTGTGATAGTTTGTTCCGAAGACTTTTTTTCGTATCGTCAATAATACGGGTGGGGGAAGCTGCTAAAATTTTTTTTTAAATTTCTCCTCTCTTCCATACCCTTTCTCCAAATTTAAACAGATAGGTTTACACTTATTAGAAATCCGATTGCCTGATCCTGTCATTGTATCACACACCTACACAGAATGTTTCAATAAAAACTCCCAGGCAATTATTTCGAAAACTAAAAGCGACATGTAAATTCTGTAAACGTCAGTTTTTAGCCTCTATGATTGGCTTCACAACTGTGTAAAAAATGTGCTTGAATAATACAAGATGTAGGTGGCGTCACGGTGCAAAGACATTTTTCGATGACAGGAACTTTTAAATGTTGTCGAATTTAAAGATAATTAATTTTTGGTCAAATTATGTCCTATAAACATTTTTGATAAATTCAACATGAAAGGAGATATTTGGGGTTAAGTTTTTTTTAAAAATAATTTTAAGGAGTATTTGAATTATAAATATTTTTAATTTTTAATAATTTTGGTAATGATAATTTAAGTGATAAAACGCTCGTGTAGCGCTAAATTATTACGTCCAGTGACGTCTCAGGGGGCGCCTTAACAAATAATATTGGCAAAAAGACGCCACTGAGTTTTTGGTAATTTTTCATATCTTTTTCGGATTAAGCAACTAAAAATATCATTTTCTTCTCTGTTAAATTGTTTTCATATCTTGCTTCGTTTTCGAGAAATAAAAATAAAAACAATTTTATTGCATATCTCTGGAAAACAAAAATCATTAAATAATTAATACGTTGTATTTTTTGTTGTTTAAAAGCATTAAAGCATTATAAAATAAAATTGAAAGATTTTTTAAATTTTATGAAAGAACTGATGAGAAATTAAGTATATAAAATTATTAATGAAAATTAGAACAATACCAAAAACTATTTAATGGGGTAGAGTGAGGTGTTCAAAATTATTGCCGTTTTCGTACACACACATAGCAAATCGATATAATAACTCGGTTCTGCAAACTCTCAATAGTGTATTTCGATTTATTAGCAAAAGATACAACGTATTAATTATTTAATGATTTTTGTTTTCCAGAGATATGCAATAAAATTGTTTTTATTTTTATTTCTCGAAAACCAAGCAAGATAAGAAAACAATTTATACCAGACAAGAAAAGGATATTTTTAGTTGCTTAATCCGAAAAGAATATAAAAAAATATAAAATATATAAAAATTTTTTTTTTGCTAATATTATTTGTTAAGGCGCCCCCTGAGACGTCACTGGACGTAATAATTTAGCGCTACACGAGCGTTTTATCACTAAAATTATCATTACCAAAATTAAATTAAAATATGCTAAAGGATATTAAAAATATTTATAATTAAAATACTTGTTAAAATTATTTAAAAAAAAACTTAACCCCAAATATCTCCGTTCATATTGGATTTATCAAAATTTTTTATTGGATATAATTTAACTAAAAATTAATTATCTTTAAGAGCGACAACATTTAAAAGTTCCTGTCATCGAAAAATTTCTTTGCACCGTGGCGCCACCTATATCTTGTATTATTCAAACACATTTTTTACACAGTTGTGAGGACAAATCATAGAGGCTAAAAACTGGCGTTTACAGAATTTACATGTCGCTTTTAGTTTTTGAAATAATTGGCCTGGGAGTTTTTATTGAAACACCCTGTATATGACATACTATTAAAACTTAAAAACACCTTTCTTGCTTTGCTTGAATATTTTTTTCTTTTATAAATTTAGTCACCGGGAAATGAAGCTGTGCAATACTTGCAAAGAATATGCTCAAACGATGTAGATATACCCATTGGATCAATTGTCCAGACAGGAATGCAGAATTTTCGAGGATGCTATGAGAATGAGTGCATGCTTGTCAGACAGTCTGCAAACAGGTAAGTGTTTGTCTTCCAAAAATATCAATATAAAGAAGCGGGTAACAATAATATAATGAGAAAGCAAAGACAAAGAAACCAACAATGAAACATGTAAAGTAAAGATAATAATAAAATTAGACACAGACTTTCGGCAGTTACAAAATATCAAGCGATGTTTATTTAAGCAAGTACACATTTTTTTTATTGGCTTTCTGTGTATCATCCTTGTTTGAAAGGTTTAAATTTTCGTAACTTCTGCCTGCAGCAAGTAATCTTAAGTTGCTGCAGGTCGCTCATGTCGTGTAAAAACTTGCATTAACTGCATTTATTCTTTGATGATAAGAAGCGTTACTAATTTTAAAGAGTATACAATAGATTTCAAAATCCTTTGGTAAATAAATAAACCAATCTCCCGGTTCCAGTTTCAGCTTTTATATAAAAATACTTGTTTGCATCTGTCTCTTGAAAAGCTCTATTTATCTGCCTGTTCTGACAAAATTATATTAATTATATTTGTAATTATAAAAAAACTACTATGAAGGTAACAAAGTACTACATAATTATACTCTAAAAAATTGTGGTTACGCTTTTGGGATAGGTCCAAGATACATGTCTCTTGGTGGTCTAATATTCCATTTATTTAATATTTAAATTTTTAAGCTATTTTACTGTATCTCCGACGAGTCAACAAACCCGAGTATTCGAATGGATGAAGAGAAACCTCCAACCCAAGACTGTTGTTGTTCTCAATGACGTAACCTCAATGTACACAGTATTAAATGTAGTAGGACCGAAAGCCATAGAACTTTTTAGCGAGTTATCCAATAGTGACTTCAAAATGGAGCCTTTTTCTTACATGAAGGTCAATGTCGGATATGCTTCTGATGTGATGGTCATGTCTTTTACTCATACGGGGGAGTCTGGTTACTGTTTGTATATTCCTTCGGAGTATGCCCTGCATGTATATTACAAGCTGATGACGGTACGTTTCTAGTGTCAGCTAGCAAGTTAGCGTAGTTATATTTATAATGTATGCCCTTTTGACGTTGTTTAAAATTATCAATGGCGCATGAAACTATCAGCTCACTTTTTAATTTTAAATTGTTTTTCTCTGAAATTAATTTTTACAATCGTTTTCTCCTATTTTTCTGTATTATAGGTTGGTAGAGATTATGGTGTCAGAGATGTAGGGGTATTTACACAAAGGTTTATGCGCTTAGAAAGATTTATTCCATTTTGGGCAGAAGAACTTAACAGTTTTACTACACCCTTTGAGGCAGGAAATGCGGGGTGTGTTAAACTAGATAAGGTAAGTAATACTTTATTTTCGAGTCGCAGAATCAACAATAATTTATGGGATACAGTAAAACAAGAATGAACTTGTAAATTTTTACTATACTAAAAAGAAAGTGACATGTTTTGCTAACACCAGCTTCGTCAGATGACAGATGACATTGCAATAATAAAGGTATTTATATCTTCATTAAACTGAATTTTATTTTACACTTTCTTTACGACCTTTTGCCTTCTGACAAAGCTACATTTTCTTTTTAATATTGTGGAAATTTGCAAGTTCAAATTTGTTTTTACCTTCTCCCATATTATTAATAATATAATGCACGTATTGACGTGTATCAAAAATTAACATTTAAAGAATTAATATCGCTAATTGATAACTGACATTTTGGTACTTAACTATTCCACAGGGTGTTTTAAACTTAAGCAAAAAAAATACTTCGATTATCTTTGTCTGTTTCTGAATATATTGGTAACATGGAAAACTTTTTTATCTGCGATTTTATGAAAAAAACTATTATTCATAAAAAGTTTTGCTAACATTGAAAGGTCCTAATCCGCGAAAAAAATCACAAATATAATGTACAGAGTGGTAAAAAAATAAGAAAATGTGCTAAAATGCCAAGAGTAAAGTAATAACATTAAATTACGTGGTACAAAAAAAATTATTAGAAAAAAGTTGTTAAGAATCAAATTAATTGTCAAAATGTAAAATAACAGCTATCTGCGAAGTAAAATATTTCCATGTCTTTTTCCTTGCCCAAGGTGTGGAAGACTTCATTATTTCTAAAGGTAAAGTAATGTATTTTTAAAAGTTCAAGACATCAAGTCGAAACAAGCAGGTGTCAAAATAAACGTCAATGTGATCCTTAAAAGTTAATTCCTTAAAAATGCTACTTACTATACAGGGTGTCCGGAAAATACGTGTACACCGTTTGACGACAGACTCCTGACGTCAAAATAGGTCGATCTAAGCCGACTTAGTTATATCCAAAATTGTCTCGTTTAGCCGGTAGAGGGCGTCAAAAATTTGTAAAAATATTGGTTTTTCCTAAATTACGTGAAAACCTATTAATCGACTTTAATGATTTTTAGTATGTAGACTAATACTATAAAATTACGTTGTCTAGTAGTATAGTCACCGGCTGTAAATAAGTGGAAGTGTTATAAAAGTGATATAATACGTCAACATTTCTCCTCATTTTTTATATGAACGGCGTTATGACAACCCAGATATTTTTGTAGAGTGACTGGATGTATTTGGAAGCTATTTTACCTCTTTAATATTTTTCGTTGAATGAGCTGTTTTGCCAGAAGAAAATATTTACAATTACCTGCATACATCAATTATTAACAATAAAAATAAAACAAAGTACAAGAAAGTTGAAAGTATGTATTGTAAGAAACTAAGTAAAACAAAAACATTACTTAAGCAAATGTGTAAAATGACCGCCATCTTGCTGAATACACTTATTAACACTCCTTAAAAAATGATATTGGACCCTATCTTGCAAAAAATTTAAATAAATATTTCCATCTAACCTGTCTGGAATAACAATGGGACCAATAAGGTAGCGATCAATAATACCTGCCCAAATATTTATTTTAAATTGATGCTGATGATGTGCAACTTTAATGGCATGTGGATTTTCATCGGAATAAATATCTTCGTTGTGCAGATTGGTTACTCCAGATCTTGTAAAGCACGCCTCGTCAGTAAACATAATTGTTCTACAAAAATTTGGATCACGGATTCTTTTGTTTCTAATAATTTGACAAAATGTAAGCCGCATGGGGGGATCAGTCGGTAGAAGTTCCTGGACTTTTTGCACGTGATAAGGATGTAACAACTGTTCTTTTAAAACCTCATTGACAATCGTTTTAGGAACATGTAACTCACGTTCTAAGCGACGGGCACTTGGTTCTTCTTCAACTCTTTCCAGAATCATCTCTTCTGTTTCCACAGTTCGAGTTGTTCGCATACACCCCTGCCTTCAAACTTTTTCTCAAAGCTGCCCGTTTTCCGAAGATGACGCTCGATATTGGCAAATGTTTGGTGGTTTGGTATTCGATGGTTAGGAAACCTCTCCATGTAAACCCTAACACTCTGACGCCCATTTCCTTGACAAAACCCGTATACCAGGAGCATGTCAACCTTCTCAGAGTTCGTATAATTTTCCATTTTTAATGGTAAAATGAACTTGTAATTCAAGAATGTTGATCGTATACTTGAGTAAATTTCATACACTGGTGACAATTTGTGAATAATTGTCAAATTATTAAATGCCATAGCAACAAGGTCACTTAAATTATTGTTACAGGTAATTTGATTTTAATATTATTACTAATAATACTAAATATTGTATATATTTTCTTCTGGCAAAGCAGCTCATTCAACGAAAAATATTAAAGAGGTAAAATAGCTTCCAAATACATCCAGTCACTCTACAAAAATATCTGGGTTGTCATAACGCCGTTCATATAAAAAATGAGGAGAAATGTTGACGTATTATATCACTTTTATAACACTTCCACTTATTTACAGCCGGTGACTATACTACTAGAAAACGTAATTTTATAGTATTAGTCTACATACTAAAAATCATTAAAATCGATTAGCAGGTTTTCACGTAATTTAGGAAAAACCAATATTTTTACAAATTTTTGACGCCCTCTACCGGCTAAACGAGACAATTTTGGATATAACTAAGTCGGCTTAGATCGACCTATTTTGACGTCAGGAGTCTGTCGTCAAAATTTGTACACGTATTTTCCGGACACCCTGTATATACAGGGTGGCCCATTAGTGCGAGGAAGTCCAATTTATCAGTTGTCAACAGAAATAGCAACAAATATTAGACATAAAAGCTATATGATGCGTAGAGACGCATATTTTAAAAATATTTTTAGATATACAGGGTGACCCAAAAAAGCAGAGCGGCAAAAAGGTAAGTTTTTTTAAATGGCAACCCCCATTTTTTTTTAGGGAATTAAATTCAGCATGAAATTGCGGCTAAATACTAAGTTGCATTCCGTTTTCTTATTGGTTAGGACCAGGGCCGTTTCTGGCCTGTTGGCCGCCCTTGTGCGACATATGAACTGGCTGCCCTTTAAATCAAATCAGTTACTATTTTACAATTACCTACCTGAAATTATGGCGCAAAGCAATTGTCAGAAAAATAAATCTTTAATAGGTGCCTATTTTTAATATTTTTCTTTTATTCATACTTACCTACAGAGGGGCTTAGCAATTTGGCTTTCAAGCCACTAATCCTTTCTTGGGACATAATTGACCGCAAGTAATTTTTAATTAATTTTAACTTTGAAAAACTACGTTCGATAGATGCAACAGTAACCGGCAGAGTAATAAAAATTCTCAGCGCAACACAAAGATTTGGAAATGATGAGATTAAATCTTTTTCAGCTATGAATTTTAGCGTATCTACAATTATTATTTTGTACGTTTTATTGGAAAAATTTCTCGGAACGACAAAATTTCCTGGTCGAGCTCTGAGCGATCAATATCTTTGTTTGTGGGACTTCCTTGCTATTGAAGCGCTATATCGAGATCTTTGCAAGATTTTAACAATTTCTCGTCATTTATGGCATTAGCTTCATAGAAGTTCGACAAAAACCCAAAAGTTTCATTACACTTATTAAGTGAAACGAATATCTCCTTAATTGATTCTATCGCAATATCCAAAGAACAAGTAACCGGTGCCCATAAAGGGTTTCCTCCCTGGCAAAAAAAAAATATCCAAAATCGAAAAATAAAAATTCACATTGAAACTCTGTTTGGCCTCGACGATGGGATCATCTTTTAATTCGTATTCAAAATGTCTGGGTACTTTTTTTCGGCGTCGGAAAAGTTATTTGTAACAGCATTTGAAACCGGACATCGGCGGCAAATTTAAATAGGGTGCGTTCTTTTGCCCTGTGAGTATTTGGGCCCCCACCTACCCTACTACCAAATTAATAAGACCTATTTCAAATAATATCAATTAGTTTTAATTTTTTGAGTAAACCTAAGACAAAATGTAATTGACGTGGGTTGCAGGGCGGCCACCTCCGTTGAGAATTCTTTTTATTTTTCCGATACTTATCTATCTAAAAAGAAATCTCTAATTAACACAAAGGGCGGCTGCCTCATTCTTGACAGCTACTGCATAATTTTTTTTTGAAAACTGAATTTACCATTCTTATTGGACCCTTCATATTTATGAAATCTCCTAGAATTTTTTTTACGTCTAACATTTTTTTCTGTGAAACTGCAGGCGGCTTTCGCCGCCCTATAACTTTGGCCGCCCTTGTGCGGGGGCACTCCCAGCACACCACTCAGAAACGGCCCTGGTTAGGACTATTCTTCGTTTGATTGGGCAGGCTAGACCTGTGGCGGTATTTTTAAATAAGTGGTCTAATTTCATAATCCGGGGTTTAAAATGACAACTAATTTTTTTTTGGAAATTTATGAAGAGCAAACTATTGAGGTATATAATATGTACCGGGTGAACCACTAAGAATGGTCGTCGGCTATATCTCAGAAACTGGAAGTCATAGAGCTTTTAAGTAAAATATGTTTTAGTAAAAGTGCCTAAAAGAAAATGTTGGAAATTATTTTCGAGTTTCTAAACTCACCGCTAGAGGGCGTAAATCCAAAATTTTCCATTTTTTGAAGGGTACACCCTGTATGTTTTTAAATTTTCAAATTCCACATAAAATTATAATTATTTTTTATTAAATGCATTATTAGTCTATACTTCATAGTTTTCGAGATATTGACTCTCGAAAATTGATATTTTTGAACTTTGACAGCTTCTAACTTTTTAACAGTATGTCTTAGAGCAAAACGGCTTACATGTCCCTATCTTCAATTTTTATTATCTTCCCAAAAAAATCAACTTCCGGTTAAACCGGAACAACTATATTTCCTGCTTTCGAGTTACATCCGGTTTAACCGGAAGTTGATTTTTTTGGGAAGATAATAAAAATTGAAGATAGGGACATGTAAGCCGTTTTGCTCTAAGACGTACTGTTAGAAAGTTAGAAGCTGTCAAAGTTTAAAAATGTCACTTTTCGAGAGTCAATATCTCGGAAACTATGAAGTATAGACTAATGATGCATTTAATAAAAAATAATTATAATTTTATGTGGAATTTGAAAATTTAAAAACATACAGGGTGTACCCTTCAAAAAATGAAAAATTTTGGATTTACGCCCTCTAGCGGTGAGTTTAGAAACTCGAAAATAATTTCCAACATTTTCTTTTGGGCACTTTTACTAAAAAATATTTTACTTAAAAGCTTTAGGACTTACAGTTTCTGAGATATAGCCGACGACCATTCTTAGTTGTTCACCCGGTACTGTTCTCAGTAAAAGAACTGAAGTATTTTATGCAACATAGTCCAAGTAGAAAAATATTACTTTAGAATGCGGCAAAATTTTGTAAATGGTTTAATTAAAGGGCGAGTTTTTCATGCCTAGTAGCAAAGAAAACTAAACTGGCCATCTAGATTACACCCGTACTAGATAATCATCATCTTATTGACTTTTTTTTTTAATTTGCATATAATTCATAAGAAATAAAGTTATGAGTAAGGGCAACAGCTTAAGACTAATAAGAAAAATACATGGTAGTCACATAATTTATTCACAATCATATTAGGTAGTTAAGTACAATATTACTAAATAATATTAAAAAAGGTAGAGAAAATCCTGACCTCATACCTACTCTGTAGCATACTAAAGAAAGCAAGAGCAATAAAAAGAGAAGACAATTTATGTTAAATAATTATGATCTACCGAAGAACTTGAGGAAACATATAATTGTTTAAAATTACTTTTTAAATCTTTATTTATCTCTACTGCTTCCAAAGCAGTTGGCTTTTTGCACTGGCTCTTGTTAACTTTCCTTTTTTTATGAGTCGAGAAGAACCTGTTCTGTCTTTTAATTTTTGTATTGGTAGGTTCATTACAATTAACTGGAATAAATGATAGATTTGAAGTAGAAGGTAAATCAAGTAATTTGTCAATTACCTACAAATGACCTTGAATTTGTAAAATCACATCATCACTAAGTGTATTTTTATCAGTAATTTGTAACTTTGTCATTGTACTTACTATTCGTGCAGAAAAATTTTGTTTTAGAGTATCAGATTTATTAACATTCTCTTTTGATGAGCCAATATCCCATTCCCTTGCTTCAAATACCATTGTTTCTGGTTCTGGAATTTTTTTTCAGACATTTCTACATAATGAATGTGTTTGCAAATGGAGTTTCTAATGCAAAAATCATGACAGGTACACGAATATGTGTGGTAACAAATTTTACATTCATTACAGATCAAATCACAGCAGCTTTCATTTAAAAGTTTTTCTACACAATATGTTTCTTCAGTTTCTTGATTGGCAGACACAGTATACCTGGATTTATTATCTTTGTCAAATTCAATAAAAAAATTAGAAGATAGAGCAGCTCTATGCCTTAATAAAATATTTTTAGTGTGGATAGTGTGTTTACCTTTAATGTTTTTTATAATTCTATCAACACATTTGTCCCTAACATACTTTAGGAGCACATGCAAACTTTTGTCTAACCTTTTTACTTTTTTTTCCATCTAAATAGAAATACTTTATTATCTTGTGCATAGATTCTAAACGCATATTTGTGTTGATACCACAATGTGCTCTAAAACAATATGCCCACTTTTCATAATTTTTGCTATAATTGTTTTGAAAATAAACGCCAAAGTCATGGGTTTCAACATCTAAAAGCATTCCTGAAATAGAATTTTGAAGACACTCAGGAAATACATCCACAGTAGTATTCTGCTGCAAACATTTTATTACTTTATAAACCTCCAATCGTTTTTCTCTATTACTTATTTTTGATAAGTTTTGTTGCCATGCACGGTCAATGTGCCACGAGCAAAATAGCTGTTGATTGGCGGGTCCCATTGTACTGCACCAAGCCCTGTAAAACGTGGTAACAATGTCAGTCATAAAGACTTTCGGAAATATTAATCCAACATTTGATTTAATTGCATCAAAAAAAATTTCATAGATGTATGTGTCCTTTTTGTTACTAAACATAAAAGCTACTGGTACTCCTTCCCCAAATTCATCCACCACCATGACAGTTGTTAACTCAAAATCATAATTATTTAAGCCGTGAGTCCCATCTAATGCTACTATATTGTTACCAAATTTCTTAAGCATATTTTTTTGAAAATCTGTCATTACAATTAAAAAAAAATCTACACTACACAACTTGTATAAGCCATCCTCCACACCCTGTTGTTTATAAAACAATATACAATTATTTTCTTCTTGCTTACATTGCCTAACCCATAAATCGACTGAAATTGAGTCATTAACATGTTTAACTCCCTCTGAAATATTAATGTGATATGCATTTTTAATATTTTGGATATCCTTCCGTGTAATTAAATCTTCGCGACTTAGATCTTCATCATTCATGTTGTCACGATATGAGTCTAAAATCCTAAAAAAATAATTATTACTAAACTGATCAAGCTTTTGCTAAAGTTTCATGATTTTAATTTTAAGAAATTTAGTACCTTGCTGGTGGTATTCCCAAAGTAAGTTTTGATGCTACTGTTGATTTATCCATCTGTGGAAGCCTTATATGTTGTAAATCAGGTATATGACCATAGTCGGTTTTAATCCAGGTTACTAATAATTTTTCTTCTTCAATGACCTTAATCATACTGGTGCAATATCGGTTTAACTTACACGATCCTTGACTTTTGGGAAGTGTGCTTTTAGTTTGAACTTTCCCTAAGAACAAATAAACACTGTTTAATTCATTTCCATATACACAAGTGTATTTAGAAATTTAATTTACTTGCAACCAAATGTATATTTTTTGCTTACCAGATCTATTACATGAATAATATTTAACTGGCTTATTCTTAAACTTTGATGTGCTTGATAAAACATAATTGGAGTGGTTTATTTTTTCTGTTGACTTTTTCCAGGCAAGAAATTCTAAAAAATAAAGTTTTAAAGAGTTGACTCACTAAACTTCACAGTTATCTGATGTTTACCTTCGTTGTTTAAAAATTCCTTCTCCTCAATTTCAATTCTTTTGTTGTGTTTCTCAGTTAAATGAATTCTCAATCCCACGTTATATCGAAAGGAACTATTACAGTTTTTTTCCAAACACTTGTACATATATTTGGATTGATCATAAGAAACAGATTTGGGTTCGAGATTATGTACTTTTTTAATATGTTTATTGAAATTAAACTGACTGGAAAATTTTTTGTCGCAAACAAAACACATTACGCCCATTGTAAATTGTAATACACCTTTTTTTAATTTTATGTTGTAATACGGTGAAAACAACACAAATAGCAAACATAACCTCAATAAAAATCAAAATACCGCCACAGGTCTAGCCTGCCCAATCAAACGAAGAATAATCCTAACCAATAAGAAAACGGAATGCAACTTGGTATTTAGCCGCTCGTAAATTTAGCATAATATTAGAGTATCCTAATTTGGTGTACGTTGCGGCGTTGCCAAGCTTTATATAATTTACTAAAAAATCCAAGAAAAACCACCTAATCAAAACTCCTTTAAAAAAAATTAATCGATTTGATTTTTTAATACATGGTTACGGTTTTGGATACCTGAGGGACGGTAGATTGATCTTATTAAGGAAATCTGACCATAATTTATACAGGGTGTTTTTTACAGATGTGCCAATATTGCTATATTTAAAGTATCAAATCTTCATTTTTTTAAATGGGACACTCTGTATAATAATGGGTCATGTTGTTAAGTATTTTATGCCCTATAAATTTGCAACTATAACTCATGTCCTAAAATCTACCGTTTTGTCACAATTTTGAATTTTATTTGAAAATGCAAAAATAGAATCATTTTTTTTCTTGGTAGGCCATGATTCAAACAAAAGTGGATATTACCACATGTCAAAATAATGCTTTAAAAATACCGTGGTTCTTAAGTTTCTAATTTGTAATATTGACGCGTTATCAAGAAATTATAATGAATTTTTTAAAAGAAGAACTTGTTAATATGGTTTTTATATTAGGCGCCAGTGACAAGAACTGTTTATTAGCCACTAGGCTTTATTATGAGTCCTTTCCAGAAAGAAGACAACCAAGAAAAGAAGCGTTTGAAAAATTGTTGGAACGTTTTATTCGGACCGGGAAAGTGGATTACGAAAATACTGAGAGAAGCAAAACGGCTAATACAGAAGAAACCGTTTTGCTTAAAGTTACAGAAAATCCGCATACTTCCCATCGGGTCATTGCAAATGAAACTAATATAACACGGCAAACAATTCAGAGAGTTTTACATGATCAAAAAATGCACCCGTATCACATTCAGCTTATGCAGGAGCGAGTGCAGGAGTTAAATGACCAGGATTTTGGTGCAAGAGTAGTTTTTTGCGAATGGGCCCAACGAAAAATTCAACAGGAAAGATTATTTTTTAATTATGTGTTATTTACTGATGAAGCCACTTTTCACAAAAATGGAAATGTTAATCTTCACAATTTTCATTACTATTCATCGATAAATCCACATTTTATTAGAACCCATCGCCAAACAAGATGGTTTTTAAATGTGTGGGGTGGTATCGTTGGAACTTACGTTATTGGGCCCTACTTTTTTGAGGAGAGAGTAACTGGTCAAGTATATCTGCAGTTCCTTCAAAATAAGTTACCACGTCTAACCAATGCTTTACCAAATTACATTAAAGAAAGAATGTGGTATTTACATGATGGAGCTCCAGTTCATCATACAGCAGTAATCCATGAGCATCTAAACAACGCTTTTCCTAATAGGTGGATCATTTCAGTGGCCCCCTCGATCTCCAGATATGACTAAAATGGACTTCTTCTTATGGGGTTATGTGAAAGAACAAGTATATAAAATTGCTCCGACGACTGAGGAAGGTATGAAACATCGTATAACGGAAGTTTTTATAAACATTGACAACAATATGCTAAACGAAGTCAGTCGATCTTATGAAGAACGTATAGAAGCATGTTTAAATAACAATGGCGGACATTTCGAACATTTATTATAGTATTATATTTTAAAATATTTACAGTGTGTGTGTGTGTGTGTGAGCATTATTTTGATAATATCCACTTTTGTTTCAATCATGGCCTACCAAGAAAAAAAATTAGTTATAATTGCAAATTTATAGGGCATAAAATACTTAACAACATGACCCATTTGATACTTTAAATATAGCAATATTGGCACATCTGTAAAAAATACACTGTATAAATTATGGTCAGATTTCCTTAATAAGATTAATCTACTGCCCCTCAGGTATCCAAAACCGTAACCATGTATTAAAAAATCAAATCGGTTCATTTTTTTTTTATAGGGGTTTTGATTAGGTGGTTTTTCTTGGATTTTTTAGTAAATTATATATAGCTTGGCAACGCCGCAACGTACACCAAATTAGGATACTCTAATATATGCTAAATTTCATGCTGAATTTAATTCCCTAAAAAAAAATGGGGGTTGCCATTTAAAAAAAACTAACCTTTTTGCTGCTCTGCTTTTTTGGGTCACCCTGTGTATCTCAAAATATTTTTAAAATATGCGTCTCTACGCATCATATAGCTTTCATGTCTAATATTTGTTGCTATTTCTGTTGACAACTGATAAATTGGACTTCCTCGCACTAATGGGACACCCTGTATAGTGAGGACCAGAAATCCTGCATAAATTCGATAAAAAATTGCGGATGCATTTTTCGAAAAAATGCTTGAACATGTAAATTTTTATTTTCATTTACGCATCTTTTAACGTGAAAGTTTAGTATACAGGGTGACACATGTTAAAGATATGACATAATTCGGTATTTTTTCTTGTGGAACACCCCCGTATATTTATCTGATATAGGGTCAATCGGGGGAAATGGAAACAATTTTTGCAAACTTTATTTTAAAATTATTTAAAAAAGGTATAAATGAAAATTTTAAGTTTTCCTGGGCTTGACGGTTACTTTTCAACTTAGTTTGTTAGAATGTACCCAGCAAAACATGAAAATTTTAGTTAAAGTAGTAGAAAAGATTTTTTTTAGTGTGTTTTTATTTACCCCTTATATTATATTTCCATTTACCCATTACATTGGGGTAAATGAAAAAAACGTGGTTTTCGCCATAAATATCAGTTAAATTCACTCTAGGTTAAGTGAAAACATTTCTTATACCTTCTTCGGTAGTGATGATAAAAAGTTTTTTTAATAAGAACAGTTTATTTATGAAAAGTACAAAAAAATAACACAAAAAATAGCTCCTTAACTTGAGGAATAAATGTGAATAAAACGTAAGGTAACTTTAGTACATTTTGAGTCTTTTAGTGATAATCATATAAAAATAGGTCCTTAACAACAACTGTACTCTGAGATATTGGGGAAAAAATGTCGACCTCGCGTAATATTTGCTGCTTTTATAAGGGACGCCACAAGATACAGGCAAAATAACAGGCCTTCCACACTCGACCTCGTATTAACCTCCGATCCTGACCTCATCTCAGCTATCTAGCTGGAACCCCCCCCTCGGAAACAGTGACCACCAGGTCGCAATTCATAACAATTATAGCCAAGAACAGAACAGCAGACCTCAAAAACTACAGACTTGCAAACTACACAGAGATAAGCAACCACCTCCGAGCAACACAATGGCCAAACGGAACTCTATCTGAGATGTGGTCAACCATACTAAATAACATGAAACACTGCGATGACCACCACGTACCAAACTTCAAAGCGATGAAATGTCAGTCCAAGCCATGGATCACCAAAGAGATAAAAAAGAAAATAAACTACAAGAGAAAACTCTGGCATAAATACCGCAAGTCCAACTCACCAGATGACTACCAAAAATACAGAGACATCTCAAACGAAATAATATCACGTATAAGATTGGCGAAATCCAATTTCGAAAATGACCTTGTTAATAACAAAAGCAATAAAAAAAAATTCCGATACATAAAATCCTGCCTTACATCCAGAGTAAGCACTCCGGTACTCAGAAACGCGAGGGGTACACTCGTGAATGACCCGAAAGAGGTGGCCAACCTATTTGCAAGCGAATTTCGGTCAGCGCTGGTAAAACACAGCACCAAACCCAGAACAATACAACAAGGTGCAATACATAGTAGAATAACCGGTATCGAAATATCAGAAAACAGGACTAAGAAAGCGATAAATAATCTAAAATCGGACAGTAGTACTGGACCCGACAACATCCACCCCTACTTCCTAAAAAACACACCCTCCATACTTAAGCACGTCACAAGCCTGCATGCAGAAATTCCTAGAAATGGGAAAAGTCCCTGAAGATTGGAAAAAATCTGTAATCATACACCTATCTACAAAAAGGGTGACAAGTTCGATGCAAAAAACTACCGCCAAATTAGTCTAACCTCCATAATCAGCAAACTCATGGAAAAACTTATTGCTGAGGACTTAACAACATACTTTCTAGCAAACAACATAATACCACCAAGCCAACACGGATTTCTACCGGGACGCTCCACAACTTCCAACCTCCTACAATGCTTGAACAATTGGACAAATTCAATAGATAACAGCGAACCCATAGATTATATTTACCTGGATTTCAAAAGTGCGGATTTGACCTGGTCCCCCACGACAAACTAATCGAGAAATTGGCACACTATGGCGTGCGTGGTATGCTTCTCAGTTGGATAAAAGATTTTCTCACCAATAGAAGAGCCAGCGTAAGGATAGAAGGTAAGACATCAGAAAGCTTCGAAGTTCCAGCAGGAGGCCCCCAGGGTTCTGTCCTGGCTCCTATACTCTTTAATTTGTACACATGCGATCTACCAAAGGACCTGGAATCCCCTACATCTATGTTCGCCGACGACACAAAAATATACAACAACCCAGGTAGACAATATGACACGCTAGTTAAAGACCTTACCAGAATTGAGGAGTGGTGCACAAGATGGGTTAAATGTAAGCAAATGTAAAGTCCTCAATGTGGGCTCTAACAATCCAGCCAGAACATACACCATAAATGGCGAACAAAAAAAATCGGCAGAATACCATAAAGACTTAGGAGTCACAATCGCAAAAGACCTTAAGTGGGCAATACACGTGGGAAACATAATTAAAAAAGCAAATTTAATAACGTACATGGTGTCCCGAACCTTCAGAAACCTCTCCCCACAATTACTAGAACGGATATACAAAACTTACATAAGACCAATTGAAGACTCTGATGCAAGAAGGGGATAAGTAACAATTCTTAGATTTTACAGGAGAGGCAAAAAACTCATTTTTTTTAGGTGGGTTTGAATGTTATTCAAGGTATAGATAGAAAAGTTAAGTTTTTTGGTCTATATTAGATAAAGATACTGGCGTAAATAAGCTAGATATTTAGGAAAAGTGTTTTATGGTGCAAAAAAGGTATATGTTAACCTGTTTCTAGTTTCTGGTATATAAGAAGGTGCAAGGGATAAGTAACAAATACACTATTTTTATATGAAACTTCATATTTATTATTTTAAATAGTAATAATATAAACCCTTTATAGAAATAAGCGAAACTAATAAGAAATAAAAACTGAAAATATGGTTCTTCTTGTTTCTTGCCCCTCTATGGGTTCATTCTCGGAAGAACTTGTTGACAATGGCTGGTACTCGCTGCCCGAACTCTTATATGGCTCATCATCCTCTTCCACACTTTCATCACTTTTACTGTGTTCATCCATAATAATATTGTTCAATACTACAGTAAAATCGCATAAAAAATAAACACGACGTACTTTTACAATGCTCGATCCTCGGCTTGACAAACAACACTACTTGCACCGACTCCTTGCATAAACCACATGGCCGCCTTTCGGCCGAAGAGAGGAGATGTTGTCGGCGCATCCTAAAAACACAACTATTTGTGATGCAAAAACGGGATATGTTACACGACACATATACCATTCTTGCACCAGTTCATTATAGGGGATATGTGTTTTTCTGTTATAACTATCCTTTCGTCGCACATGTACCATATTTGCACCACAGTGAAAGGCCATATTTTACTACCTCTAGGCACAATAATCTCATTTTTGAAAATTTTGCACATATCCCCTTCCTGCATCAGAGTCTTCAATTCTAGACTATGCAGCTCCGGTCTGGAACCCATACTTCGCCAAGGACATCCATGCCCTGGAACAAACACAACGCCGAATAACAAAACTAGCTCCAACCTTGAAACACCTAGCTTACGAGGAAAGAATGAAAAAACTAAACCTAACCTCCCTCCAACACAGAAGACTCCGTGGAGACCACATTGAAACGTACAAAATCCTACATGGCCATTATACCACAAACATCAACTTCTTTACTGTAAACAGAGACCAACGGTTACGAGGACATAACTACAAACTCACAAGAGATCGCTTCAGGAACCTGCCGACAGCACTTCCTATGCAACAGAATTAACAGATAATGGAATGATCTGCCCAGGGAAGTAGTAAACGCTCGCTCAACAAACCAGTTCAAGAACCTCTACGACTCCTTGAAAACATCAACATACAAGTGCCAATTTAAAGACAGTAGTGGTTTGAACGGCTTAGCCGCCTAAACCGAATCTAATAATAATAATAAATAATATTTTAGGTTAGCTTTTTCGGCTCTTCAAATTTCAGTAGCGGCTAATATAAATATATCGGGAAATATATATATTTTTAAAGTTAGAGGTCTTGAATAAAGTTATTTTTATAACCAACTATTAGGTATAGCTTGTGTTTGTTTGAAGAGTGTAGACAATGATGTATCTTGAGTAATAGATGTGTTTTGGACTTCCATTGCCTTTAGTTTTTCATATCATATGATATGTGATATCATATCATGGAAGTCCAAAACACATCTATTACTCTAGGTATAGCTTGTTTTTGAATTTTTTTTTAATAGAGTTCTTATTACAAAAAAAAAAACGTTTTGTAGTAATAAGAACAGGGGTACATGGGTAATAAGAACTCAGTAATATAAATCTTTCTTAGTTGGCAATAATAAATTAAACGTATTGTGAAGTGTAAAAGCATAAACTTTAAGTATGTGGGTCATTTAAGAAAAAAAGTATAGAGGCTGAGAGCCTTAAACTAAACCTAAAATATGTAGATTTTACTTTTCTAATAAAATAGGGATTTTCTATGAGCCATTTTATAGGTAGGAATCACCTAAAATTCGATCAATATCTTAAAAAATTATGTAATTAACTGTATTATTTTGTCCATTCTTGCTATTTTTTGTTCAACAAGTCGGTAAATTATGCAAACTAATACTTACTACCGCATATTTTTTTGAAAACTGTTCACAAGTTGGTTAGTTCCAGAACAGTTATTTTTCAGAGTAAAAAGAACAAACATGGGTAAGTTCTTATTACCATAGGCACGTCTAAACAAGAGACATTATAACCCATCAACTCGCAGTTCTTATTACCCCAACCCGGGTAATAAGAACTTGCTAGTTGGTTAATAAGAACGGGCATTTTTTTGGTAGAAAAAATAGGAGTTAGTATTCGTAATTTTTTCTTTTTAATCACAAAATGTACACCACTAAGAATACTTAAAAAAAATTGCTAGCATTAACGGTTTTTTAATAATTTAACTCAAACTATCGATTTTTTTAACCTTATTACCCCAAGCTCCCATAGTTGCAAATTTATCTTAAAATAAGGTACCTACCTTAAAAATAACTTTAAATTACCCCTTACTTCTCTCATTTTTATCTTCACGTTCATGGTAGACCACCAGGAATGGAATATCTAAATTAAATATTAATTAACCCTATCTATGCACCTGATGGTAGGTGGCAAGTGTTTGTTGCAGCTGTTAATAAATAAATAAAAAAATGTATTTGAAAGAAAGTTTGATTTTCCCTGTAATTAGGTACTTACATGAAAGTGTCAAATTTTATTATAAAATTGGCTTTTTCACTATAAACGAATTTATCATTTTGAGCACTGACATCCTGCATTAGAACCTATTGAAAATGTATAGGTAGTGACAAAACGTTTCTAGAAACAATTAAAAGGAGGGGCAGAAAGTTTAAAAACAAAAATTTTAAGTAGTAGTTACAATTTTTTTCATACTTTTTGACTACTTACTACTATTTAAGTGTAATGTGCACAACAAATACAAAATATAACTGAACAATGTTAATCGGCGTGCAAAGTTTTTAAAATTGAAAAAAGTATTGAAAGTATTTCACCTCCGCCGGGATTCGAACACAGAACCAGGTGAGAGAATATCAGTGTCTCCATGGCGCTCGACTGGTAATCGAGATGTTCTGGGTTCAAATCCCAGCCCAGGATGTAAAACTTTTTTCAATTTTAAAAAGTTTGTCTGTTGAAAGATTACCATTTTTCAGTTATATTTAATAAAGACATTAAAAAACTAACTTTTAAAAGTTTTAAATTATAAAATTTCTTTTGGCTTAAACCTGACGACGGGTCAAAACGTCGCCATATTGTGTAGTACCCAGTGGCGAATCGAAGGGAGGGGGGGCATACATCTCAACCCGCCCCCTTCTTAAAATAAAAACAAAATATACTTTCAAATTATAAAAGTTTATTTATTTTACTCAAATTTACATCTACCTAAATAAGTTTAAAAATTCAAATAATTTCTGGAAAAATTAAATGGGTTTCAGCCGAGGTTTCAGCTCCATTTCGCTGATGCATTTCTTTTTAATTATTTTAATTTTGCGTTCGGATTATATTTATTTACAGTCTTCTAATCTAATATACAGGGTTGCCCAGAAGTCCGGAATAAAATTAATATAGCCTTAACCTGTAACTTTTGGGGAAAACGCTCGGACACGTCAATTTAGTTTTATATATGCTCACATGTTGACGTTATTCCTTGCTTCTTTTATAGATATTTGTCAAAGATACGACGACATCGATCTTTTTTTTTTACATGGAAACATACAGCTTGTGATACATCATTTGAAAGCTAATATCTCGTACATTAAGCATAAATTTTGGCGCGATTCTGTCAAGCTATTTCAAAATGGCGACTGTTTTGACAAAAGTTTTTAAAAAATCTTAACTTTCAAGGTAAGAAATCTTCATTGTTTCACGTTCTGAGATTTTGTGACTTAACAATAGTTATGGTTTATTTGTTATTTATTTTGTCAAAAAAAAAAAAAATGTAAATGCTGGAAATATCCTCCACCCTCTACTTGGCATGCTCTCAGACGATGGTAAATTCCGTCGACTGAATTCCGAAAGGCTTCACCCGGTATGTACCTATATCCAATCTAATTTTGTATTTCAAATCTTCAATATTATTTGGCCTATTTTGGTAAACTTTTTTCTTTTAAATATCCCCAAAGAAAATAGTCTAGAGCGACAGAGGCGTTAAGTCTGGCACAGTGGCGTAGCCAGGTGGGGGCCAGGGGGGGCACCTGACTCTAGCATATACAGGGTCCGGCAAAATGATCTCCCACATTTTGCAACGCCACTGTGCGCGAATCACTGAAGAGAGGGGGAGCTTAACGTAGTCGGTTGATAGCGCGAGCCTAGCCATTTCAGTTGTAGTCATGAATTGGACGGGCGAGCATCGTGCCTTCGCTATCGAAACATTTCTGAAAAGTAACGAATCTGTGATTACGACGCAAAGAACTTTTCGTACTCACTTCGAGCTTGGTAGACATGCTCCGGTTCCAGATCGCAAAACAATACTGTTGTGGGTTTCAAATTTTAGAGCCACAGGTTCAGCCTTAAAAAGAAAATCTACTGGTAGACCCAGAAGTGTTCGGACACCTCAAAATATTGAAGCTGTAAGAGAAGCAGTTGAACGATCTCCTAGCCGTTCAGCTGTTAAACATGCCTCTGCTTTGCGTTTGTCAGATCGTTCTGTGAGAAGAATTTTACACGCCGATCTGAAGTTCCATCCATACAAAATGATGATCGTGCAGGAACTTAGTGAACGGGACTGGGAAAATCGCGTAGCATGTTCCAACGATATTCTTCGAAACGTCCCACAAAATGCAATTTTAATAACGAGTGACGAAGCTCATTTCCATTTGTCTGGCTGTGTCAACAAGCAGAATTTTCGCTACTGGGCACCAGAAAATCCGCGACAGCTCCATGAAAGTCCACTTCACAGCCCACGTGTTACCGTTTGGTGTGCTGTTGGATCTTTTGGTGTTTGGGGTCCGTATTTTTTTGAAGAGGGAGGCGTGACGGTGACCGTAAATGCCGATCGATATGTCGACATGTTACGCCATTTTTTGGAACCAAAACTTAGAGAACTTGAACATCCGGATGTGTGGTTTCAACAGGATGGGGCTACGGCTCATACGGCAAGAAGGACAATGGACGTTTTAAGGGAAATGTTTCCAGGACACGTAATCTCGTTACGTGGAGACGTTGGGTGGCCTGCGCGTTCACCCGATCTTGCCCCATGCGACTTTTTCCTTTGGGGCTACTTGAAAGCGAAGGTTTTTCAACACCATCCCCGAACCATTGACGAATTAAAAGCAGCAATACGCCAAGAAATTACAGGAATATCGCCTCAAATTACTACTCGAGTGATGGAAACTTTCAGAAATCAGCTTCGAATGTGTATCGAAAAAAATGGTCGCCATTTGGACTCTGTAATTTTCAAAACTTAATAAAAACAAATGGCATAGCATACATTTTCAGTTAATAAAAATAAAATCTAAATAGCATTTAAAATGACGTTTTTATTAAAGATTAAAATGTGGGAGATCATTTTGCCGGACCCTGTATTATATCATACGCCTAAAGTGAAAGATTATCGAGAAATTTTCGATTGAATAGTAGTCTTTTTAAAGTCACCTTGGGTTTTATTATTTAAATAGGTATAAAGCAGTCCTTTAAATTTGTTG
Source organism: Polydrusus pterygomalis (assembly GCA_963969555.1). Lineage (NCBI taxonomy): Eukaryota > Metazoa > Arthropoda > Insecta > Coleoptera > Curculionidae > Polydrusus > Polydrusus pterygomalis. The sequence goes on along the minus strand of OZ018384.1, from coordinate 22,842,938 downwards.
TCATTAGTTGTCAGTTTATAGCTGACAGCGATCAAGTAACATTTAATCTTGTCTCATGCAGCATTTCGTACTACTTAACTAAATAAAATTGAAAATTAACAAAAGAAAATGGTTAAATTGACTGAAACTCAGAGAATAGATGTCTTAATTATGATAGGATGTGGTTATCGTATTAGGGCTCAAAGGGAAGTTTGCGAACTATTTAATATAAAATAGCAAGACATTCAGATACCTCAGTCCAACGCAAGCAGAATTGAAAAGAGATTTAGAGAAACGGGACAGGTACGAGATCTTCCTAGGTCCGGTCAACCTTCAATTTCAGAAGATAAAAAATTAAACATCTATCTATCCATTGAAGAAAATCCACATAAACCCACTCAAGAGCTAGCATTGGATAACGAAATTGGAAAATCATGTGTAAAAAGAATTTTAAAAATAGAGAAATATCATCCATATAAAATAAAATGAATCCATGAGCTTAACGAAGATGATCCAGATCGTCGCTTACAGTTTTGCGAAACTCTAATGAATATTTGCAATATGATCATTTTTTTCATGTAGGATTATATTTTCTGAAGAGTCGACTTTCTGTCTGAATGGGGCGATGAACAGACAAAACTGTCGCTACTGGTCTTCAACTAATCCACACTGGGCTGTTGATGCTCACACCCAGTATAAACAGTCTGTTAATGTTTGGGCGGGTATTGTGGGTGACAGAGTCACAGGACCGTATTTCTTCGATGGTACGCTAACAGGTGAACGTTACTTGGTGTTTTTAAGAAATTATTTGATCCTCGCCTTATGCCGTTTGTTTCCAAATGCGAACAACCCCAATATTACTGGAGATTTTGTTTGGTTTCAACACCACACTATAATATTTAAATGACGTATTTCCGGGTTGTTGGATAGGGCAAAGGGGGCAAATAGAGTGGCCTGCTAGGTCGCCGGACCTAACTCCAATGGACTTTTCTATATGGGACTATCTTAAACATAATGTGTATACGAACAAACCCAACAGTATTGAAGAATTAAAAAATAATATCAGATATGAAATTCAATTAATAACCCGTGAAATGATAGATAACATTTTTGAAGAGTTTGAATTGCGGCTTGCTTGCTGCCAGGAAGTCAATGGAGCACAGTTCGAACATTTACTAGATTAATGATTAGAGTAGTTTTTAATATTTTTATCTTTGATACCCCCTTTATAATAAATATTTTTATTACTTTTTTTTTATTCAATCAAAAATTTCTCAATAATCTTTCACTTAGAATGTTTATTAGAATTAAAAAATCGAAAAATATACGGGGTGTTCTATAAGAAAATATACCGAATTGTGTTATACCTGTCACCCTGTATACTAACCTTTCACGTCAAAAGATGCGTAAATGAAAATAAAAATTTACGTGTTCAAGCATTTTTCTGAAAAATGCATCCCTAATTTTTTATCGAATTTATGCAAGACTTTTGGTCCTCACTGTATATCCAAAAAAGTAGAAATTGTGCTTATTGTGGGCAATAACTACCGTTCATTTAGAGATGCTGCAGACGAATTCACTTCAAATCATCTTGAACGAGACAATATCACTCATTCCACAGTAGCTCGCTTTATAGCAACATTTAAAGCTTTTTCCTTAATTTTTTAAAAATCGAATGATGAAGCAATAAATGAAGAGGGTAACGAATGTGAAGATGAATTAGATACTCTACTTTATGTACTGGAATATCCTACAGTAGGTCTAAATCAGCGACACCTGGACTTGTGGTTTACTGTTAATTTCATTAAATTTTAAAAAAAAAAACATCTCTATTTCAAACCAAACAAACATTGCTACCAGGGGATATGTATATTAAGCTTTTTGCTTTTAAATCATGGGACATTTTGAAGAAGATAGAAACTTTGCTTTTAAAACATTGTTTTCCCGATGAGGCGATGTTTACTGCTAATGGCATTTTTTCTTCGCAAAACTCTTCCGCTATTGGAGTACCGAAAATCCCCACTGGGTGGTTGAATGCAGAAGCCACAGTTCACAAAAAAATAAACGTACGGTGTGGTATTGTGGTACAGTGACCTATACTTAGTTTCTAGATGTAATAGGCATGGTAACAGTAACATATTGTTGCAAAAGTCAATTAGACATCACCAAAAATAAAATGCAGCATCTTAGTAAAGTAGAAGTGGCTCGTGCTATTTCTTTAACTGAAAATGGGTTTGGAATTCGGCAAGTTGCAAAAATGTTTAATCGCAATCCTTGTGTCAACGTTTATCCGATCATTATAGGGATACTGCATGGTCAGTATAAAAGACGCATCGGGCAAAGTCGTAAGAGAAAAATAGTCGAAATCAAGATCGATTTTAGTTCTTTAATAGTATCCTAACAGCAAAAGATCCTAACTTCTCTCAGGACGACCCCTGAACTAGATGTTTCCGAGCAAACAGTTAGAAATCGATTAAGAGAAGTTAACTTGAGACCCAGAAGACCCGTATACGAAAACCCATTTTGACACAGCATCACAAAATATGCCGTTTAAACTTTGCTCGTGAGCATATTAATTGGCAACTTCGATATTGGATACAAGTACTCTTCACCGACGAGTCAAGATTTCGTGTTACACGTTGTGATGGCAGAGCATGGTTACAGACGTCCCGGCGAACGGTATTCTGCTTCTGCAGTACGAGAAGTTGAAAAATTTGGTGGCGGGCGAATAAAAGTTTGGGGTGGGATAAGTATGGAAGGAAAAACGGACCTTTTGGCAATTCATGGAAATCTGAACGCTCAACGTTACATCGATAATGTGCTAGACCAACATGTTGTACCTGTAGCTTATGGTATAGGTTCAAATTTCATACTGATACAGGATAATGCGAAAGCACATACAGCAGCCATTACCATAAACTTCCTACCTGAACGAGGTATTCAAATCATGGCTTGGCCTGCGATTAGTCCCGATTTAAATTAAATCGAACACGTCTGGAATTTGTTGGATAGACGTATTCGGAAGGGTCCAAAGGTACCTCAAACTCTTCTGCAGCTAGAAGAAGCTTTAATCGAAGAATGGGAAAAGATACCGCAAGAAAATCTTCAAAGAATCATAAGAAGCGTGCCAATGAGGTACCGTAAAGTAATTCGTGCTGATGGAGGACACTGATCCACGTACAAAGTCAATCCCGAAATGTTTTGCACAGAAAACGCATCTATGGCCACTTTGTTTTTCGTCCAGTTTTAAATTGTTAATCATTTGTTAAGAATAAATGGTTTCTTGCATTTTAAATTTATTAATTTCAGATTATCAAACTATAATTAATTTACAAAAAGTACATAAAAAAATTTGTTAAGCAGATGCGAGGCGCAGTTTAGCCAAAGAGGCTACTTTACTGAACCTTGATTACCGAGATTAAGTAAATGTTTCTTGTAAACTGAATTAAATTTATTGTAGTTAAGTAAAATAAGCTCATCGGGTAAGTTGTTATATAATTTAATACAGTTTTAAGTAAATGTTTTGATATCCTTGTCTAAATAATATTTGGTCGGCAACGCTTCCTAAAGCAGGGTGCATGTACATTTTTGTATCGATAGTACATGTAAAGGAAACGAAATATAATTTAAAAAAAATAAGCTAAAATATTTTCATAAGCGTTGTAATTTGAATCGGGTTACTTGTATTTTTCCTCCAATTGTAAGCTGTAAGTTAGCTTATGTTTACCCTTATAGTATCGGACGAAGTACTAAGTTATTGGGCACCGTTGTCAAGCTAATATTAGTTGCGTATTTCTGACACCACGTCTACTAAGGTCACTTTATTACAGACAGACGATTTCATTGGTAAAGAAGCATTGCTACGTCAAAAACAACTTGGCGTCAAAAAACAACTAGTGTTTTTCCGATTTAACAACATCGATCCCGAAGTTGACATTTGGCCTTGGGGTGGGGAGCCGCTTTACAGAAATAATGAATATGTTGGAACAGTTACATCTGCGGGGTAAGAAATATTAACACACGTAAACATTTTATGTTTTATTTAACATATGTTCTGTTGATTTTTCCCCAAAATTCGTTATACAGGACGAATCTTTTAGCTGGAATAAATTCGGTAACAAATAATCCATCCTCACACCGTACAACAATTCAAAAACACGGGTACCTTTTTTTTATTTACCGTTATCCAGAAATGGATAGAATATGATGTCATTTGAAAATAAATAATTTTACGAGTAGAAAGTTTAAAAAACTTACTTAATACACATGACAAATGCATATAATATAATTAATATTAGCTTTATTGTTTTCAAACATAGGCGGTAGATATAGGGCAATCAGCAGACATTTGTCATCATTAAGTTCTGTTCGGGACAAAATGTAAACAGTAAAATTACCTTATCGGATTTACATTGTCTTTATTTTGTATTTTAACACAACGGTTAGTCGGTTAGTTAGTATCTCTAACCGTTTTCAAGTGTAAACTAAATTATAATTTTAAGGCTACTGTCTTAAATATTATCCGTGTGCAATGAAGCATACGTGCTTATTGGAGTGTGAAGTTTGGGCTGTTTGTTTTAGACAAGGAGATGCTTCCAGATGTTGGGGATATCTATACTTGGTTTACTAAATATATGGGTATTTTGATCCTCGAATTTTCGTTTTCTCCAGTGCTGTTCTGTGTCCAAAACCTTGGCTTCTGACCACTGTATATTATGTTGGTTGGTCCATACATGTTCCGCTATACCTGATCTCGAGGTTCACCTCTTTGAGTATGTTTCAGATGTTCTTTAACTCGGACGGGAAGAGGTCTTTTTGTTTCTCCAATGTGCGATTCGCCACACTCGCAAGGAATTTGATAGATACAATTTTTTGTGTTTTCATTACGGGGGGGGGGGGGGTTACTTTTGTAAGAAAGCGTATTCCGGATTTGAAGACTGTTTTGATATTATAGTTTTTGGTTATCCTTCTAATATTTTCAGAAATCCTTTTAACATAGAATGCTTGCTCCTCTCTGTACTAGTTTCGACTTCGCGATTTTTAAGTTTTGAGGTGGAATTAGTTACAAAGGTTTCTGGGTAACCGTGCTGTTTTAGTTCTTTTTTGATATTTTGAAATCTATTTTTTTGATACCCTGTAGAGTTTTGATTAAATATTTCCTCCTTATAATGTACTGTTTTTTTTTAGATACGGATTTTCCTCCAATAAACTTATATGTCTAGGGTTTATTAAAAAACCCTCCAAAGATGGTGATAAAATAGTCACGAGTGATTACATCCTTGCACAAGACGCAATGTATGAAGTGGATATTGCCGGTCACAGGTTTAGTGCTACGCCATATTTGCACGCACCGAGAATTCCAAATGTCTATTTGGAAAAGAGAAAGTATCGGCCAACTGCCATTAAGTACAAAAGTGATATATCTGGATAATGCATATTTTAAACGCTGAAGGTACTTATTTTATTTTTGTGATGTTTACGCAAATTGTATCTTTTTATTTATACTAACAGTTTTGCGACCCCTTCCTTCCAAAAAAACGCACCACATAGACATCATTTTGATTATTGGTTTCTTAAAGTTATTAAAAGCAAACACTAATGACGCTTTCGCAATTTCGTTTTTTGATCGATATTTCGTTACTTCTTCATTTTATCCGATAATCGGCCAAATACCCATATCTCGGAAACTACTAAGCATTGAAAGTTAGGGAAACCAATATACAATTAAAGTGGTCATGAGAAAACTATGGAAATTATTTTTTAAGTTTCGCATTTCGCCACAAGGGGGCACAATTGAAAATTAATTTTTAAAATCCTAAATTCTCATATTATGGTTTACCTCTGATTACTTCATTAGAAAGAGTAGACAATTCTGCATCATTTTGGTTTAAGGCTCATTGGCGTACCGACCTTGATAAGAGTAGGGGAAGCTATTGAAAGTGTAATCATTAAAATCGCTGTAACTTCTAAACGACTTATCCGATTTTACTAAGTTTAAGCTTGCATGGAAGAGAAAGGTAAGTTCTTTAAATTGTCGTATCCAACGGTACACGATAGTTTCTAATAAAATTGCTAGAGGCAGAATTTGTAATAATAACAGTTTTTTTTTTATTTTATCCCGAAAACTCAAATCATACGGTACTATACTATAATATCATAATCAGAAAATAGATTATATTTGCAAGAAAAAATGTAAGGAATGAAGACAATATTATAAACGTTCTTGCGTACGTGAAAGCAGGAAGCGAATCCGCATTTCAGTTCACGAGAAATTTCCATAGACCTAAGTATAAGTGTTATTTCAGTGTTTCAAATTATAAGGGACTTTAAGCTGCATCCCTTTCATATAGTTTTACACGAGGCCCTATCGGAAACTGATTTTGATAAGCGGGTCGACTATTGCTATTGGCTAAGAGAGATGTGTAATAAAAATCCTCAATTCCTTTCCTTGATTTTATGGACTGATGGGGCCGAAGTCTTTCGATTGTTTAGTTAAAAAAATTTCCATGATTATTTTAATGCTGTTGTTATTGCGTGTTGGCCTTTACACACGCTCCAAATTTTGTCGTTTACATCATTTGGACTAGTCCTAAGTACAGATAAAGTATAAAGGGAGGCATGGAAAATGACAAATGAAAACTTATTACTACTAATCTAACCTACACACCTAGGGAACTATAAAAACAACAATTTCTTCGATTAAAGTGTTAAAAATTATTATTTTGGCAATAACTCTGAAATGAACAAAGATATCGAACTGCGGTCTTTACATTTTTTCTTGCAAATTTAATCTATTATCTGATTATGATGTAATAGTTATACCGTATGTATTGAATTTTCGAAATAAAATGAAAAAAAACTGTTATTACTACAAATTGCGTCCTCTAGCAATTTTATTAGAAACTATCGTGTGGCGTTGGATACGACAATTGAAAGTACTTACCTTTCTCTTCCAAACAAGCTTAAATTAAAAAAAAAAATTACCTTGTCGGACTTCCATTGTCTTTATTTTGTTACTTAACACAACGTTTCGGTTAGTTAGTATCTCTAACCGTTTTCAAGTGTAAACTAAATTATAATTCTAAGGCTACTGTCTTAAATACTATCCATGTGCAATGAAGCTTGATGACTCCGCCTACGTGCTTATTGGAGTGTGAAGTTTGAGCTGTTGGTTTTGGACAAGAAGTGGCTTCCAGATATTGGGGATATCTATACTTGGTTTACTGAATATATGTGTATTTTGATTCATAAAAGCTGCTTCCTTGAATTTTCGTTTTTTCCAGTGCTGTTCCGTGTCCAAAACCCTGGCTTCTGACCACTGTATATTATGTTGGTTAGTCCATACATGTTCCGCTATACCTGATCTCGAAGTTTCACCTCTTTGAGTATGTTTCAGGTGTTCTTTAACTCGTACGGGAAGAGGTCTTTTTGTTTCTCCAATGTACGATTCGCCACACTCGCAAGGGATTTGATAGATACAATTTTTTGTGTTTTCATTACTGGGGGGTTTTACTTTTGTAAGAAGGCTTCTGAGCGTATTTCCGGATTTAAAGGCTGTTTTGATATTATAGTTTTTGGTTATTCTTCTAATCTTTTCAGAAATCCCCTTGACATAAGGTATTGTAAGAAATGTTTGCTCCTCTCTAGCTTCTGTATTAGTTTTTACTTCGCGATTTTTAAATTTTGAGATGGTATTAGTTACAAACGTTTCAGGGTAACCATTTTGTTTTAAATCTCTTTTGATGTTTGAAATTTCAATATTTAGGTCTTCCGGATTGTTGCAAATGTTAGATGCTCTGTGATAAAGTGTTTGAATTATGCCCTGTTTTATGGAGTTTGAATGATTCGATCCGTGATTAAGGTATTGCCCGGTGTGAGTGGGTTTTCTGTATACTGAAGTTTTTATGTTATCAGCACTTCGTTTGACGAGAACATCGAGAAAAGGTAGAGTGGAATGTTTTTCTGTTTCCATGGTAAATTTAATGGATTGTCTTATACTATTAATATGTTCCAAAAACCGTATCAGCTCTTCGTTGCTGTCTGTCCAGATAATAAAGGTATCATCAACATATCTAAGCCAAAGTTTAGGTTTAATCTTGGCAGTGTCAATAGCGTGTGACTCGAACCATTCCATGTACAGGTTAGCCACCACCGGAGAGAGAGATGAACCCATTGGAAGACCGTCATCCTGGGCATAGAACCTATCTTTTACTTGAAAGTAGGAACTACGTAAACAGCACTCCAATAGTTCCATCACTCCATCCAGCGGCAAACTAGTGCGTTCTGAAAGGGTTGGGTCGTCTTGTAACTTTTGCTTAATGATATGCAGTGATTCCCCTATTGGGACGTTGGCATATCATTAAGCAAAAGTTACAAGACGACCCAACCCTTTCAGAACGCACTAGTTTGCCGCTGGATGGAGTGATGGAACTATTGGAGTGCTGTTTACGTAGTTCCTACTTTCAAGTAAAAGATAGGTTCTATGCCCAGGATGACGGTCTTCCAATGGGTTCATCTCTCTCTCCGGTGGTGGCTAACCTGTACATGGAATGGTTCGAGTCACACGCTATTGACACTGCCAAGATTAAACCTAAACTTTGGCTTAGATATGTTGATGATACCTTTATTATCTGGACAGACAGCAACGAAGAGCTGATACGGTTTTTGGAACATATTAATAGTATAAGACAATCCATTAAATTTACCATGGAAACAGAAAAACATTCCACTCTACCTTTTCTCGATGTTCTCGTCAAACGAAGTGCTGATAACATAAAAACTTCAGTATACAGAAAACCCACTCACACCGGGCAATACCTTAATCACGGATCGAATCATTCAAACTCCATAAAACAGGGCATAATTCAAACACTTTATCACAGAGCATCTAACATTTGCAACAATCCGGAAGACCTAAATATTGAAATTTCAAACATCAAAAGAGATTTAAAACAAAATGGTTACCCTGAAACGTTTGTAACTAATACCATCTCAAAATTTAAAAATCGCGAAGTAAAAACTAATACAGAAGCTAGAGAGGAGCAAACATTTCTTACAATACCTTATGTCAAGGGGATTTCTGAAAAGATTAGAAGAATAACCAAAAACTATAATATCAAAACAGCCTTTAAATCCGGAAATACGCTCAGAAGCCTTCTTACAAAAGTAAAACCCCCCAGTAATGAAAACACAAAAAATTGTATCTATCAAATCCCTTGCGAGTGTGGCGAATCGTACATTGGAGAAACAAAAAGACCTCTTCCCGTACGAGTTAAAGAACACCTGAAACATACTCAAAGAGGTGAAACTTCGAGATCAGGTATAGCGGAACATGTATGGACTAACCAACATAATATACAGTGGTCAGAAGCCAGGGTTTTGGACACGGAACAGCACTGGAAAAAACGAAAATTCAAGGAAGCAGCTTTTATGAATCAAAATACACATATATTCAGTAAACCAAGTATAGATATCCCCAATATCTGGAAGCCACTTCTTGTCCAAAACCAACAGCTCAAACTTCACACTCCAATAAGCACGTAGGCGGAGTCATCAAGCTTCATTGCACATGGATAGTATTTAAGACAGTAGCCTTAGAATTATAATTTAGTTTACACTTGAAAACGGTTAGAGATACTAACTAACCGAAACGTTGTGTTAAGTAACAAAATAAAGACAATGGAAGTCCGACAAGGTAATTTTTTTGATATTACTTCATTGTCTACCACCTTCAAACAAAGCTTAAATTTAGTTAAATCGGATAAGTCGTTTAGAAGTACAGGAATAACACAAAAGACATATCAGCAAATAACCAAATCTACACAGCCTTGGATATGTGATATGTGCAAAAACAACGATGGCAAAAACCAACCAAAAACCAAAAATTACACACTCGATGATATAATGGATAAATTAAACGAGATGGACAAAAAATACGATGTTCTTCTTAAGAAGTATAACGAGCAACTAGAAATAAATGAGAAAATGCAGAATGAAATTAACAGCATTAAGTTACAATTAAATAAACGGGAACAGTCTGAATTAAAGAATAACCTAATAATACAAGGAATTCCACAAAATCCCAATGAAAACTTGCCCGAAATTATAACAAAAATTGCAGGAGAACTAGAAGTGCAAGTTGGAAAGAGGTTTAAGGCCTACAGAATCGGAAATTCTTCAGAAAATGGGAATACCTCAAGAAACACTGAAACAAAACCAATAAGATGAAAATATAAAACTAAGTATACTGAAATCTAAGAAAATATTTAACCTAACTAGCAAGGATCTAGGTTTCAGTGAAAATAACAAAATATATGTGAGTCACGACCTAACCAGAACAAATCTAGAGCTTTTCAAGGCGGCAAGAACATACAAAAAAGAAAAAGAGTACAAGTTCTTGTGGATCAGTAACGGAAACATCCTACTTAAAAAAAAAGGAAACTAGTAAGACTATTTTGGTACAGAGTATGGAACAACTAAAAAACTAGAAAGGCCTCAAAGTAAAATAAGTATTACTTATATGAATATTCAAAGCTTGAGAAACAGACTAGACGAAATTCAATGTTTTGTGATAAATCAAGGCTGTGATATATGATTTTAGTGGAAACGTGGCTAGACAACAAGGAAACCCCAATTTACACAATAAATAACTATCGGGCCGTGCACTCATGTAGAGATGGTAGAGGCGGTGGTGTTTCTATTTATGTAAAGAATAATATTAAAATGCAGGAAGTGGATAAATCAAACAAAGATGATTTAATAAACTGGGTGTGTGTTGCAGTGGGTGAAAACAACCTTAAAGTAAGTGCAATTTATTAACCACCTTCGTGTCCATCTTCTAACTTTTTTGAATATTTTGAAAGTGTATTAAGTAAGCATCCCAAAAACACATCCTTGTGGGTGACATTAACCTAAACTTATTGGATAGTAAAACAAACAGCTTGAATTACTACAAAGACTTAGTATTATTGAATAACTTTAAAATAATTAATTCCATTACGAAAGCAGATGCAACTAGGGTTACAAATCATTCTAGAACTATAATATATCATGTAATAATTGATAAAAGTATTGATGTATGTGATTCAGTTAGTGTCGAGCATAATTCTCTTTCTGATCATAAACTCTTAAAATTCTCTATTAAAGAAAATATTAAAACCTATAAAACAAAAATAAGCCATGAAATAAAACAACTAGATTACAAGAAATTTCAACACATCTTCAGACATAACATTAGGGATACAAATATCGAATCATTTCAAGACCTAATAAACTTAATTGTAACAAGTAAAAAAAAAAATGTGAATACAGTAAGAAAACTAAAATTCGGGAAAATAACGGATGGATAAACGAAGAATTACTTAACATGATGAAAGAGCGAGATAAATTATATAAAATACACTTACAATGTCCAAATGACCAAAAGCTGGAAATAGATTTTAAAACTTTAAAAAACATCAACAAAGTAAAAGCTCTTAAAAACCAATATTTTAGAAATAAATGGGAACAAACAGGTACAAATATAAAAAAACAGTGGACTTTTATAAATGGTTTCTTCAAGGTGAAACGCTTATTGACAGTTTACAAATGGAAAACCACGATACGATTGATAACATAAATGATATTGTGAAACATTTAAATATTCATTTTGCAGAGATAGGAAAGAGTATAGTCAAAGACCTTAACCCATTAGTCCCCCACGTTGCGTAAACGAAACATTTTGGAAATTATTTTTTTTTAAATATATCATTGAATGACATTGACTTTTTTGATGCTACAATTTATTCTAAATATAATAACAATTATATTTTAATGAAATACTAGGATATAATCAAAAAGTTAAGTTTTTTGCAAATTTATGAAATATGCGGAAATTGGGGATTTCATTTACCATATTTTCGTCCATCTAATTGTCCTACACAGAATACAATTGGATTTTCCAAATTACTAATTCATATTGACCCAACCTTTAGTAAAAGGGACAGAACATCACATTTGACAAAGCTTTTATATTTTTTGCATACCTGACCTTTATTATTATTGTTGCGTTTACGCAGCGTTGGGATTTTCAGTAATTCGATGCGGCGCGGCGCCAATATGTCTTGCCATCAATTTATACATTATGGTGGAAAAACACCACTTATGAATTAGGACTGGGATAAAATGTTGTACTGGAACTATTGTCAGTTGTTCAGCAACCATCTGGTCATCGCGTATTTTTTTACAACTTTTTCTCTTCTTACAAGTTATTTTCTTTGTTGAAAGGAAAGGAGTTTTACGCGACTGGGAAAATTCGGGAAAACCGTTCGTATAATAGAACAATGAAAAGGCAATGCACAAACAACACTATATTATACATGTGTGCTAAATGTCAGGTACATCTTCACGCAAATTGTTTTGAACTATTCCACACTAAATAATTATTTTTGTTGTGCGAAAATCCCAACGTTGCGTATACGCAACATTTTCATGTAAAAAAACTTCTAACTTTTTTAACGTGATAAACAGTTATTTCGATATATGTTTAGTAATAAAATACAGTGAAAACATCAATATAGTTTTTTTTTCTGACCTTGGGAACTAATGGGTTAATAGTGAAATAGAAACACTGGGTTATAACCCCAAATTTAAAGATGCAACCTGTGAAAATACAATGTATGTTGAGCCAACTAATGAACAAGAAATTGACAAAATCATATCTGATCTGCGGCGAAATTCAGCTTCAGGGCATGACGGGATAACAGTATTAGACATAATTAACCTTAAACAAAATCTTTTACCAATTCTAACTAACCTAGTTAATAAAATTTTAAAAGATGGGACTTTTCCAACAGAATTAAAAGTAAGTAAAATAACTCCAATATTTAAAGCGGGGCATAGGGATTGTATGAATAACTATAGGCCAATATCGGTTATAAGCGTCTTCTCAAAAATAGTTGAGAAAATAATAAAAAATAGAATGTCATCTTTTATTGATCAATATGTCCCGATGGATCAGTATCAGTATGGTTTTGTTAAAAATAGTAGCACACTTAGCGCAACGATGGACTTTGTAAATTATGTGTCTCATGCACTTGATAATAAGCATACGGTTATAGCAGTATTTGTAGACCTAAGAAAAGCGTTTGATGTTGTCAGCATAGACATATTATTGAAAAAACTTTACGGTATGGGTTTTAGGGGGACTATGTATAACATTATAAAAACTTACTTGGTGGATAGAAGGCAGTATGTTGTGCTTAATGGAGTTAGTAGTGAAGTACTTAGCAGTGAGTATGGAGTGTCACAGGGCCCTCTGTTGTATTCCCTTTATGTTATGAACTTAAAGTACGCAAATCTCAAGGCTAGGTATTTTAAATTTGCAGATGATACGGTCTTGGTGTATACCGGTGAGGAGGAGAAGGTATTGAATGATACTGTTAATGAGGATCTATATTTGTATCTTAATTGGCTCTACTATAATAAACTTAAAATAAATATTGACAAAACGAAATATATGGTATTTAGACAAAAAACAAACAGACTGACCATTTAAATATTACCATAAATAACTTAATTTTAGAAGACGTTCAGGATATAAAGTATCTAGGTCTAGTAATAGACAATAAGCTCAACTGGTCTCCACACATAAAACAGTTGTCAAATAAAATTTTATCTATGATACCTATAATTTACAGATGCCGAAATTATCTTACCAACAAAACTAAATTGAATATATACAATGCTTTCTTCTTGTCACACTTTAGATATCAAATCCCTATATGGGGAACATGTGGAAAAACTAATTTTAACAGGGTCCAAGTACTCCAAACAAAGTACGTATTAAGAATTCTCTTTAATTATAATTGGTTTACTAGCTCAGAAATATTATATAGAGAATTGAATATACCAAAATTGGAGATACTACTGGAATTGGAGCAAGCAAAATTAATGTATAAAGTTTTAAATACTAATCAAAGATGTAATATAAAGATCCAAATGTCCGATAACATACACAGTCACGAAACCAGATTTCAAAATAATATTTATTGTATAACTAATAGAACCAATATAGGATTAAACAACCCAATTGTACAGTCATCAAAAACATATAATAAAATACCTGAAAATATTAGGAATCTTAGGAAATATTATCAATTTGTGAAACATGTTAAATTATATTTAGGATTTAGTTAAGAATACGTCCAACATTGTTTGTGTAATATGAATTGTTCTCGAGGCCAGGGCTATCAGGCACTGATTAGAGAAAATTTTACTATGTGCAAAAAAATGTATGGATTAAAAAAAAATAAAGATTTTATTTAAAAAAAAAGTTACAGCAATTTAAATGATTACACTTTCATACTCTTATCAAAGTATTATATTTTTATAAAATAATATTAGTTGAAAAAATTGAATTAAAAAAAAATGCTCTGGGTAACAACGAACAAACCGGTTGCCAATATACCTTTTAGACGGAATTTGAAATCATCCAATCAGAATAGAGACGGGTGCCGAATCCTATAGCGGAATGTCTAGATGCGACCCGGTACAATAATGGCTAAAAATAAAATGGCTTAACTTTAGATATAAAAACTAGGAAGGGGGCATTTTTTACAAGGAAAGTTTCAGCTGCACCGAGCAATTTAAAATTTTTAATATAAAGAGACGTTCCGCAAAAGAAAATAGTTTTATTCTGCAACCCTTAAACCAAAACGTCAATTTCCGAGGAGAAATTAAAGGATTTGAAGTCACTGTTAACACTTATAAGCAAATTAAGCCAAATGTATTATGAACAATTCCTAAATGTTTTAAATTCTGCTCCAAATATTGATGACACGCTGTCCGTGGAAGAAGACGAAGAAAATTAATAGTTAAAACAAAATGTGTTTTCATGTTAAAAATTAAAAAAAAAATTAAACAGTTACATTCATCATGTCATTTTGTTTCATTTAAAGGGCCAAAGTCAAACCTTAGTCAATTTTGAGAGGGCCAATGTCGTATTTTTTTTTTGTAAATTTTGGTGTAAAAATTTTTTTTTCCTTAATAACATAAAGGATATTAAGTATCACGTTTAAAGAAGAACTTTTAAAATGCTGTAAAACAAATAGTTTTTGGGATCAACTCCATACAAAAAATTTAAAAACTCTTTATTTTAAAACGGTCAATTTTGACATTTTTCTTGCACCAAGCCACAGAAATCATCACAATCTTAAAAAGCGCAATAATTATAATATTAACCCCCATCAAGAGGTCGTCAAATAATCGGCTATCTAAAAGGACACAAGTTATATACATATTCCGATGTTGCCTATACATGGGCCGTTAATTAAGCGATAATATATTATATGTATATATATATATATACGTGCATGCGTATCTTTTTCACCTCCACCCACGGGACAGGCACCCAGGCCTCCACCAGAACGGAGGTGTTTATGTATGTGTATTTTTCACTTATTGACTCGATAATTTAGCACAAATATGGCCACCATTAGAGGGGTAAGCAAAAACGCAAAAAATTATTTGGAAATATATCCTACAGTCTTAAATGTAACAGACCTCCAAATACAAGATGGCCATATCACTTCCCCGCTGTATATCAATATAAATCAATCGATCGTACTCGTCACCGAAGATGTTGCCAAATTGTGAACTGGTCTACCGTGCCAAACTTGGCCTTCAATCTATTTTTAGCATACGACGAATAAAATACCTTATATTAATTTGGTAGAAGACTTATTTAGAGGCGCTTGATTGTTTTCATTTTTTAATAAACTTATTTTTGGGGGGTCAGATAGGTGTCTAGAACTTATTAAAACGATTCAGTCTAAACGAAATAAATTTTCATAAAAAGTTTACTTGTGTATCAGAGAAGGACCTATTTAAAGGCACTTTACTTTTATCATTTTTTAATAAATTTATTTTTGGGGGGGTCAGATAGGTGTCGAAAAACTTATAAAAACGATTCAGCCGACAGCCAATAAATTTTCATAAAAAGTTTACTTGTGCATCAAAGAAAGACCTATTTAGAGGAGCCTGATTTTTCATTTTTTAATAAATTTATTTTTGGGGGGTCAGATAGGTGTCTAAAAGCTTCTAAAAATAATTCAGCCTTAACCAAATTAATTTTCAAAAAAAAATTATTTGTGCATCAAAGAAATACCTATTTAGAGGCGCTAGTTAAGTTTAAAAAACAGAGAAAACTATTTTTAAAAACAATTTTATTTTACTTCGGAAAATACAGCGTCTGACTTTAACGAGCTCAAGTCAAAGAATACTTTATTTAAAAAAATTACATTAACATTATTGTAAAAACGAGCATCATCAAGAGATAAGGCTTCTCGGAAAGGTTGGCCTGGGAATCGTCTAGTTCATCGTTTTCT
Source organism: Polydrusus pterygomalis (assembly GCA_963969555.1). Classification (NCBI taxonomy): domain Eukaryota; kingdom Metazoa; phylum Arthropoda; class Insecta; order Coleoptera; family Curculionidae; genus Polydrusus; species Polydrusus pterygomalis. Next base: position 22,826,595 of record OZ018384.1, on the reverse strand, counting down.
CAGTATGTAACTCCTCCCTCCTTAAGCTGAGAAGATACCGGAGGTATTCTGCGAGGTATTGGTATTTTCGGTTCTGGCATCGATTTCTTGCAATTTGGTATTGGTTTTGATCCTTGTACAAAATTTGGAAAATGGTCTAAGTTGGTTTCTATAGTTCCTTATAGGTACATTGTCAACAGGATGGCTAGACTTCCTATTAAGTAGGACATAATGTTCGATAATTGTTCTTTTTCTTCGATTGCGGTGATTGGCGATAATTGGTTGGCCATATCTTTCAATCGATAGATATCTTCAAAGTTCAGTTTCGTTAAATTTGGTGTTTTGAAGGGGGTTGATAGGGTGGAATTTCCTATTTTGACGTCGGGTAAGATTAGCGGTTTTCCTTGTTTAATGCTTACGTCGTTGACAAATTTTTTTCGCTCCGATTTGAATTTGGCAATTTTTCGGAATTTTCACTAGCGTCGGCATATTAATTTGGAGATATTGGTCGGTAGTGCATTTAGAAAAAAATCTTTCTGTTTTACTGGGAAGGATGAGTATTTCTTCCTGTGTAACTTGTTCAGTTATTATTTCTTGTATTTTGACTTCAAGAACAGGGCAGTTTTCTAGCGGAGAGCCTTTTAGTAGTTGAAGGGTGCAATGGTCTTGGGGGTGGAGATTTTCATTGCAGTAGTATTCTTCTTCCAGTTGGGGCAACTAGTTTCTTCAAATTGGACCTTTTCTTCTGCTTGTGCCAAATAAGGGTATTTTGGAACGAATATTTTATGGTCTTGGGTAATAGGATAAAGGTGGTAGAAGGTAAACCTTTCTGGTCTAACCACAGGAACATGAATCGCAAATATCACTTTAGCTTTTGAAAAAGTAACCTGAGTTCCTAAAAATTGGTAATACACATAACGACAATATATTCTTAAAATTTGGTATTGCTTCATTATTATAGATTGTTCTTAGATAATCTAGCATTTGTAATAATTCTGAACTTGGCACTATGGCGTTATGCAGTGCGTTTAATTTGGCAAACATAATAGCATCCTCTAGGTTGTCAATAAAGGTGATTAAATTTTGACAGTCTAAATTTATTCGATAAATTAATCCTTGAAAGCTTATAATAATCATTTAGATCATTAATTGTTCGTTCTATGGCATCTTTAAATACTCTTAAACCATATTGTAATTGTTTTTGATTTGCACTAAGAATCGATATTGTTCTATCATAGTTATTATTGATGATATGAATAAACCTCTCTTGTTCTTTACGTGTGGGTAGAGATTCTCGGATATATTTTGTGTAGGTGTAGGTATTCCGTTCTAAGAATTGCGCTTTCTGATAACTCGTGATAAGAAATTGGACTTGTCGCGTTTTCGTGTTTTAAGTGGTTTCTAATTGTAAAGAAATATTTTTCTATATTTACAAGTTGTACTAAAATAGATTCTAAGTCTACGTAATGCAAAAATGTATGTTTGTTATATATAAGTTTTGAGTTTCCTAAGTCGGGAGAATAAAATTTTTAAGGGTTGTCAGGTGTATGTCATTGGGGTTGCAGTATATTTGTATTACTTGGAGTGTCGTGGTTAAAATCAGGATTGTCATTTTCATTTTCTGGAGGTAAAATAGACGGGGCGATACTCGGAGGCATGCAAGCATTGTCCATGAATTCGCAGTATACTGTATAAAACAGCAGCGCCACGTGGTGGAATTTCGCTGAACCCATTTGTATAACTGTACTTGTATACTGTACCGATATGCCTCCACCCGAAAAATTGCCAACAGACGTTTCTTGACCTTGACGATTGTTTGCAAATGTTATACATGGGGATTCGTTTTCGCCTCCGCTTTTTCGCAGTGGGCTCCGATTTTTGAGGCGTGTGCGTCCATTGAGTATATATTTTGGTGGTGTATAAGTCAAAATGCATATATATATTTATATATAATAATATAATATATAGAAATCTTTAACGATTAGGAATTTGTAGATCGGTTTAGGCTTTTAAAATACACCATGTAAATTTTTTGTGGTAAAATTGCTAATGACCTGAAACATCCCACTCAACAGTAAATAGCAGTAGTTACCTAATTTATTATTGTTTGTATATAAATTTTATACTATACAGGGTGAGTTTTTTAAAGTGTTACAAGGCGATATCTCGAAAACGGTTCAAAATATTTTCTTGAAATTTTAGTGAGGGAATGGGGATATGGGGGGACAGATTTAAACATATTTTTGATGTCTACTCCCTTTCCCCATTTTGAGGGGGGGTAACTTTGGAATTTTAAATGAGACAATGTACTCTTTTTTGGTAAATACGAACCTACGTAAAAAACTACGTACGTATACAAAAAATCTTTTGATTTGCTCCCCTGGTTACGAAATTATGATTTATTAGGTTATAAAACACAAAAAATACTTTACTATTTAATTTCAACTTATTTATCGTCTATCACGCTTCAGAAGATGTTCAAAAGGTCTCCCTTCAACTTCCAAACACTTTGTCACTTTTTTTCAGAATAAATATCGTACCCGTTGTAACATTTTAAGTCTCACTAATAAGCATGCAACGCGGATTTGGTATTTCATATCATCTAAAGTTGTAGGTCTCTTTATCTTTTATAAAATAAAAAATAAGTCAAGGGGGGTCAAATCAGGGGACCTAGCAGGCCGTTTACCGAACCAGCTCGACTTATCCACCTGTTTTCAAACAATTCGTTCAACTCATTACGGGCCTGTATCACATAATGCGGTGGAGCTTCGTCCTATTGAAGCCACATGTCAGAAGTTATGTTTTGGTTTAATAATTGGGGTAATTGGTTTTTAAAAGAATTTCGTAGCCAGGGGAGCAAATCAAAAGATTTTTTGTATACGTACATAGTTTTTACGTAGGTTCGTATTTACCAAAAAAAAAATACATTGTCTCATTTAAAATTCCAAAATTACCCCCCACCCCTCAAAATGGGGAAGGGGTGTAGACGTCAAAAATATGTTTAAATATGTCCCCCATCTCCCTATTCTCTCACTAAAATTAAAAAAAAATATTTTAAACAGTTTTCGAGATATCGCCTTGTAACACTTTAAAAAAGTCACCCTGTATATTTATATTATAAAAAGAAACCATGCCTTAACTCCAATGCACTAGTTGCTAGTAACTTTAAGGTCATATGCTAATATTATCAGGGGACTTTAGCGGAATTCATGATTCTACTACCAGCAGGCTAATAAGAGGAGTGTCGGAAGCAATAGCAAGATAAGCTCCAAGAATTTTTAATTTCCAGAAACTGAGGAGTAAGTGCAATAGATTGTACACAGAAAATCTATTAATTGAAGATAGCAGCAAAATGAGGTCGAAGGCGATTTTGATTGGTTTAATTGCATAACCGGGATGTATAAAACTGAGAATTAAAAATAATCCTTACAACATACAACTAGGCCTCTAGTCCAGTTAAAAAAAATTATAGTGTTTGATACAAACCATCGCAACAGCATACGTCAGGCGAAAACTTGTAGACAATTTATAATTGTAGGACAATTATTGTAGAAAAAGCTACTAGGTACATTATTTTGTTTTTATCTACTTACATTAGCCAAGTTACCTAAAGGAAATTGGAAAATGTAAATAAAAAAATTAGTTTTTCGATTGTTTTAATCAAAATCTTGAAATTTGGCATATAGGCCTAGACTTATAATTTGCAAAATAAACATATTTTTAATTAAAAAGTTGAGCTCTTTTAAAACAAAGAGCTTCAAACCACAAGCAAAAATTTTGCGTGTATAAATTAGTTTTTCTACCTCCTTGTAGGTAACTAAATATAATACGTTTTCCTTATTTTTAATCTACTTATACAGGGTGTGTCAACAAGGTGTTCGCCTTCGATAGCGCCTAAACTATAAGAGATTTATAAAAAAGTGTTATATAAAAGTTATAGGATTGACAATGGAGCATAACGTTAAAATATTTTATGATATACAGGATGGCTCAAGACATTGGAACTACATAAAAATTATTTTTTTTAAATGAAACACCCTATATATTTTTCTCTTTCTGATTCCACTAGAAAAAAGCTCCACAGTCATATTTAATTTTTTGAATTTGATTGCGACGTTGCCAAGTAATTAAATATTTTCTGGTATTTAAAAAAAATTATGGTAGTTATTAAAACAATCATAGTTGTCTATGGAATCAATAGAATTAAATAAAATTTTTACCATACGTACCTTAAAGTACATAGTATGTAACCATATCACTAGTTGTTCTATGTATTATACAGGGTGTTCGTGCAGTCTTGGCAAATCTCGCCAATTTAAATATGGAATATTTCAATTTTTTAAAATGGAACCTGTATTTTTTTTACAGATAAGGTGTATTTTTTTAATGCCTTTATTTTTTGTTAAATATGTCACGCACCTAAACCTTCTACTTTTTGAATTATTTTAAAATTTATGGTGAGCTACATGAAAATGAAGAATTTTATTATTTTTATCAAGAATGCCATGGACGAAATATAAAATTGGGCATATTAAATAGAGTTGCAAAAGTGGAAACATATACAGTGAAACCTCTTCTTGCGGACACCTCTATTAAGCGGACACTCCCTTTAGGCGGACAAATTTGTTGGAACCAAGCTTTTGTCTATTTCTTTACATGTAAAATTCACTCCTATAACCGGACACTCTAATAACCGAACGCGGACAATTTTTTTTTGTTAAAAAATTCTGGAACTTCCCTTAACCGGACGCGAACCTCTGACAACGGGACGGCGCGAAGCAAGGCATGGCATAAATATTATGTAGTGTGTTGGCGACAACGCACTCTGCAGCCGAGGAATACTCTCTAACCGGGGAATTACCTTTTTCCGTTTTAATATGAACGCTAAATACTTATAAATATTTTGGAGGCTCTTACATTAAAACCGCCTGGGCTAAAGTTTCGTCAACAACAATATATAAATTGTTCCAAACAAGCTCGTGTTCAGAAAGAAACTGGCGATTCTACATCAATTCAGTCGGATCCAGAAGACTATCTTCCTTTATCTACGGTAGCTCAAATGGAAAGGTGTGCCAAAGAAATAAACATAACAAAAGAAAATCTTGAAAATTATGTTCGAATTGACGATACTACAGCCACGGAAGAGATGAGTTTGAACATTGACGATGAAATTCAAAATGTGATTGAACCCGATTCTGCATCAGAAGAAGACAGCGATCTCCAGCATGACAGAGTTGAAAGGAGCAACACAGTATCTACGTATAGCGAGGCTTTGAAAGTGATTAACGACTTAAAAATTTTTACAAATGAGGACTAAATTGCATTACCTACAACATCTCAAAAATTTAGATCATTTTTAATCTAATGTTTTGAAGAAAAATAATCTCGGCTAGCGAACTTAAAAGTGTGAAAAAAACCTGCATTTTGCATTGTTTTTGGCATCCCTATCTACTTATTAATTTATTGTTAGTGACTCGTTTATGTTTTTCATAATAGATATTTCACGTTCTTTCAAATCTCTCTTCTAATCACTCAAACGCAGTTGGATGAGGATGTCTGTAAAAATGTAATTTTATTTTGTCATGATCATCTTGATATAATATGTTTCCATTTTTGCAACTCTATTTAATATGCCCAATTTTATATTTCGTCCATGGCATTCTTGATAAAAATAATAAAATTCTTCATTTCATGTAGCTCACCATAAATTTTAAAATAATTCAAAAAGTAGAAGGTTTAGGTGCGTGGCATATTTAACAAAAAATAAAGGCATTAAAAAAATACACCTTATCTGTAAAAAAAATACAGGGTGTTCCATTTAAAAAAATTGAAATATTTCATATTTAAATTGGCGAGATTTGCCAAGACTGCACGTATAATAAATAGAACAACTAGTGATATGGTTACATATCATTGGTACTTTAAGGTACTTATGGTAAAAAAATTATTTAATTCTATTGATTCCATAGAAAACTATGATTGTTTTAATAACTACCATAATTTTTCTTAAATACCAGAAAATAATTAATTACTTGGCAACGTCGCAATCAAATTCAAAAAATTAAATATGACTGTAGAGCTTTTTTCTAGTGGAATCAGAAAAAGAAAAAATATATAGGGTGTTTCATTTAAAAAAAAAAATATTTTTATGTAGTTCCATTGTTTTGAGCCATCCTGTTATAATAAAATATTTTAACGTTATGCTCCATTGTCAATCCTATAACTTTTATATAACACATTTTTATAAATCTCTTATAGTTTAGGCGCTATCGAAGGCGAACACCTTGTTGACACACCCTGCATACCAAAAGTCATTAAAATCGAGGGGGTAAATTACATTTTTGAAACAATAGCCGTTTATACCTACAGAGTGGCCTAGAAATGCGACTACGTAAAATACCTATATCTTATTTTATCATTTTTAAAGTATTTAAAATTCTACACATATTATCTCATAAAAACACAATAGCTTTGTTCCAATCCAGTAAAAGATTCGGTCCTGATCGGTCATCATCAATAATTAATTTTTGAACTTAGCTTAGCAATCAATTTTTGCATGGGCATATTAGTTGAGCGGCTAGAAATGACCGGTCAGAAACTAGTATCTTGCTCGTCTTTCGTACTTGTAAGCTATAGTGTGCAGGGGCTCCGTCATGTTGTAAATACATGTTTTATCGTACATTAAGCGGATCATTTTCTAATAGGTTTTGCAAGTGATTCTGTAGAATATTTAAGTATAAGTACTTGTCCTGTGAGATTACCGACGATTATGAATTTATTAGTTAATTGAGTATTTAACATACCAGACACAGATCATTATTGCTGAATTTATGTTATATATCGATACATGTGCGTTTTTACTTAAAAGGCGAACCTACGGGATTTAAAAATAAATATTTTACTTGTATTAAGTGTTTGAAAACATTGGAAATGTTATAGGGTGGCGACTTGTTTTTTCGGTAACCAGTAACCTTATCTTTTTGACAAATTTTGCATGTTTATATTTTTAATGTGCTCCCTACTAAACTACAATATTTGCAGTTTTTCTATCACTTTAGGTTGCACCAGAAGTAACTGTCAACTGTGTGTTTTTTTTTAAATGTAATAAGATTGTTTTTTAGAAACGGTAGTTTTCATGTCTGTATTAAATGAGTGAAAAGTGTTAATAGGCGTGCGGACAAAGTTTAAAATTGAAAAAGGTTTACACCTCCGCTGGGCTTCGAACCCAGAACCTCTCGATTGCCAGTCAAACGCTCTAACCAATTGTGCTATGGAGACACTGAAATTCTCTCACCTACTCCGCAATATACAGGGTGGTTGTTTAGTGCGAGGAAGTCCAATATCTCCGTCGTTCTTAGAAATATCGAAATTTATTAAATACAAATGTTTTAGGATAATCAAAAGCGCACATTTTAAATTTTTTTTGGATACACAGGATGCGCCAAAAAACCGGGGCATCATGAATGTTTTTTTTTAAATGGTACCTACCACCCATTTCTTTTTATCTCATTGAATTTGGCATAAAATTGTACATAAGATACGCTATTTTATTTTGGTAATTTATACAACGTTGCCAGATTATTCAATTTTTCCTAAAATTTTCGCGGAAAACATCATATCAAAAAAATTATTTTAAAATATTACTAATCTGAACTAAAAAAGAAAATTTTATATTTTTATAAACCTTAGAGATCCCGAATAATTCTACCAAAACAAAGCATTAATATCGTATACAGGGTGTATTTTACATCGGTACAAATGTAGCAATCTTTAAATAACTATATATTATACGTTACTACGTATATTAATGGTTAAAGCCCTATACTTCATGAGAAGTGATATATCCCCTTTATCCCATCCCGTACAACTATTACTTGTTTTTCCCTGTATATTAATGTCAGTTTACAGATAATTTCAACCTCTTTAAATATGCAATTACAATAAATCAGTGGCGGATTTAAGGAAAAAAGCCCAGGCGGCGATTTCCTAAGAAGGGCCCAGTTGTTCGGTACATTAAATAAATTAAGTGATAAAACCCCGCTTTAAACTGGTTAAGACAATAAAGTATTAAACCATAACCTATACAAAAATCAGCTTTCTAATTCCATCGGTTTTGGAACCACAAGGCACAAGGCTTAGTATAGCATGCTAGTTTTATCTGACAAAAAACAACAAATGCAGTAATACCTATACAGTGTGTCCGAAATTCAAGTCTCTAAATGGGTATCTCGCTTAATAGATGAGATAGAAAGTGGGTTAAATGAGGAATATTTTAGAGAATTTAATGCCGATCTCGAATCCTTTTTCAAAATTATTAACAGTTTTGTAGTTTTTCACTTATTAAAGAAAAACTAAAAATGGCGCATTTCGATTTTTTAAAATAGGGGCTTAACGGTTAATTTGACATATCCCAAAGTGTTACATTCTTAAGACACTTTTTAGGGAAGAACATTTCTGTACAAAAAGAAAATGCAGATTGTCTTTTGTTTGTGAGTTACCCACAGTAACTTTGTTATTTTCTATGGCGCCCATCTTGGATTTGTACATAAAATTATTTCTCTTTGAATTACCTTTTAAACGATGTGTCACATGCTACCAAAATTTTGGAGAAATACTCTTAAATTATTAAAAACCAGTTTTATCGTTAACTTGGCAACAGCGCATGCATCTAACATAGCATGTGGGTACATCCAAGGGTATTAGTTTAATAACAAAAACATTTTCTGCCCCAAATAATCATTGTTTTCTAGCCAATAAAATAATTAACGCAATTTTTGTCTACCGTCTTAAATAGGTAGGTATATAAGTAATTTTACAAGTTTAACTTACCTTTGATTAGATTTACAACAAGCGGGAGCAGGTTTAACCAGTTCAGGTATAGATGCAGCATGCGACTGTAGCTACCAGAAGTACCAGAGTTGCCAATGTTGCCAAATTTAAGAAACGAATTAATTTAGTGATTTTACGTTCTACTTGAGAATGTGGAGTACAAAGGGCCGGGGGCCCTTTGACCATTCTTTCTAAGGGCCCAGGCGGCTAATGTCCATTTAGCCATTCCTTAAATCCGCCACTGCAATAAATGCTCTAAAACGCAACGTTATTTTATTATTTTATGTTTTATTTAAAAAATGCAAAAATATCTTATAAATATCATATTCCACTTTCCCTGTCCGAGAGAAACGATTAAACAGTTTCTGTCATTTGCTCCTAGTATGAAAACCATATCGACTAATTCGTTTGCAGAAAAATTCATAGCGTTTTAACAAAAAAACAATTAATATCTTAACACCATAAGGTTGTTAGACCAAATATGTCAGAAATATAAATTCATTATGATTTTGACAGTACGAATTCTTGATTGTTGTTCAACTCATGGTCAGCTTAATGAAAGTGTCGATATTTTGCATTTTTTAAATAAAACATAAAATATTAAAAGAACTTTGCGTTTTAGAGCATTTATTGTAATTGCATATACAGGGTGGCCCTTTAGTGTGGCAAAGTACAATAGCTCCGTTACTATTTCAAATACATTAAAAATATTAATACAAAAGTTGAAGGGCAGTAAGTGACTTATAACGTAAAATTATTTTTAACTCTATAGGGTGGCTCAAAAAAGCGGAACAAGAAAAAATGTACTTTTTTCAAATGGAACACCCTGTATATTTTTACATTTTTAAATTCCACATAAAATTACAATTATTTTTTATCAAATACATTATTAGTCTATACTTTATAGTTTCCGAGATATTGACTCTTGAAAAGTGACATTTTTGAACTTTGACAGCTTCTAATCAACTTCCAGTTAAACCGGAACAACTATATTTCCTGCTTTCGAGTAACATCCGGTTTAACCGGAAGTTTATTTTTTTGGGAAGATAATAAAAATTGAAGATAGGGACATGTAAGCCGTTTTGCTCTAAGACGTACTGTTAGAAAGTTAGAAGCTGTCAAAGTTCAAAAATGTCACTTTTCAAGAGTCAATATCTCGGAAACTATAAAGTATAGACTAATAATGTATTTAATAAAAAATAATTATAATTTTATCTAGAATTTAAAAATGAAAAAATATACAGGGTGTTCCATTTAAAAAAAGTACATTTTTTATTGTTCCGCTTTTTTGAGCCACCCTATAGAGTTAAAAATAATTTTACGTTATAAGTCACTAACTGCCCTTCAACTTTTGTATCAACATTTTTAATGTATTTGAAATAGTAACGGAGCTATTGTACTTTGCCACACTAAAAGGCCACCCTGTATAAGGAGGTTGAAATTATCTGTAAACTGACATAATAATATACAGGGGGATCCATTTGAAAAAAACGAGTAATAGTTATTTAAAGATTGCTACATTTGTGCCGATGTAAAAAACACCCTGTATACGATATTAATGCTTTGTTTTAGTAGAATTATTCAGACACCTCTAAGGTTTATAAAAATATAAAATTCTCATTTTTAGTTCAGATTAGTAATATTTTAAAATAATTTTTTTGATATGATGTTTTCCGCGAAAATTTTAAGGAAAAATTGAATAATCTGGCATCGTTTATAAATCACCAAAATAAAAGAGCTTATCTTATGTACAATTTTATGCCGAATTCAATGAGATAAAAAGAAATGGGTGGTACCATTTAAAAAAAAACCTTCATGATGCCCCGGTTTTTTGGCTCATCCTGTATATCCAAAAATACTTTTAAAATGTGCGCTTTTGATTATCCTAAAACCTTTGAATTTAATAAATTTCGATAGACCTCTGAACAATGCTATCTAGCCATAATAATAATAATAATAATAATAATTTTTTTATTATTTTTAATACATTGTTGGATTTATCTCAAGATTCCGCCAAGCAAACGTTCTCAGGCGGCTTCGCCGAGACTGATTCAGAAACTTCACTTTAGACGTATATTTTTTAGAAAATGCAGTTATACAAAATAATACAGTCCAAAATTGTAATAAAAACGTATTATCGTATTCCCTTTACCTTTACAGCATCAAAGTTAATAGCTAGTTAGTTTCACTTTAACAGGAAGTGATAGGAAAACTCCAGTATTTTGGCTACAGATGCAAACTTTAAAAAATTTTGTTAGGAGCTTACTCAAACGTTTTACCGGCGCCAGTCGTAAATCACCCTGGTGTTATATGTTGTATTATTTACATGGATAGCAGGGATATATCTCGCTTGTAATTACAGATGATACGCTTTTTACTAGTCCTTTTTATGGTAGTTTTATCTATACACGTTACTTATTTAATTATATTTATGATTTGACATAAAGCAATATCTTTGTGATATTGTTATACCTACTTGGAACTGAAATAACAGGAAAAATTCAATTGTGTAACGGCCGCCAATTCTATAAAGCGGACTACTATTTCACGGCTCTAGTATTTTTCCGTTATCGATAGTCCAACTATAGGTCGTATTAAGTATTTATTTTGAAATAAATGTTAGTACTTAACTGTTTTTGGGCATTTTTATTGTGAATCCTTTTCAATACAATTTTACGGAAAAATTGTTGAGATCCCTACGTGTATTTCTTTTACCGTTCTATAATAGTGATTTTCTTTACAATATTAAGCGTTGGTAGATACTTTTGACACATAATAAGCAAACTTAATATCGATTAACTTTGATAAAAGTTTTAACTGTAAGTGACAAAGAAATATCGGATTATAATAATAATGTATCAAATGTGTTAATCAGTACCAGCACTAAGTGTAGGTACTTAAATCAACATAAGGTATGTTGTTTGTACCGGCGATTCTATTACCATAGACACAAAACCAAGAGAAACCATGCAATGAAAATATTTTATTTATTTTATTTGTTAAATAGTTTGTTTACATATAAATGTGGGTAAAAGTTTAATAAATTATAATTAAAAACATTGAAATAAACATTTTTACTATGGTGTACTATGCAGTGGTGGGTTGTTCAAGCAACAACAAGCGGTTTGCTGAAACCAAACTTAGAGTTTCTAACTAAATGTAATGAAGGCTACCACATTTTTAACAATTTTATCGTGGCGTATCATTAAAGTTGACCCTAAATTATTTAAAAACACTAATGGATTTAGCTGAATGTGTTAAAATTTACGTAAAATGGCCAAACATCTTTTTTTTTTTCATGCAAACGGTATTTTACGATAATTAAAAAGTTAAATAGAGATATTTATGAAAAATTCCAAGTAGAACAAGAAAAATGACAAAATATTTAAATAATATAATAAAAAATAAAATTTATAACACTTGGGCTTCCTGTGTTAAAGTCTAAACCGGAAAATTTTTACTCTCTATATCAGGTATATATTTTTTATACACCTAGAAACTATAATATTTTTCTACAGAGGTATATTCTTTTAAAATACACTACAATTGACTTCAATTTAAAAATATTAAAAGACCTATCCTTCGACTCTGTTCTTCTCAATTATTGGTGTTAGGAAAACTTAAAAAATTGTTTTGTTTCAAAAAAAAACCTAAATTAAAAATCTGTTACAAGACGAACAACGTTTGAACATGTAGCTACCAGTGATATAAAATTTATAACTGTTTAATTAAATTTTACTAGTGATATTTATAGTCGACGTTTTCTAAAAACAAAGCGCTTTAACAGTTGGCAACTACATGTGACATTAACAGCTGATATTGGTTTCTTCCTAAAAGGTCCCAGTTCGCTAGTGGGCCGTAGCAAGCTCACACGTCAGGTTTCAGAGACGAAATTTTCTTGGTGTTTATTAAGTTCAACGGTGAGTAGAATAAACCAGTTTAGGTCAATCTCTCCTATTTCCAATAACACATTTCATTTGCTATTATAAATTTAATATTATTAGTTTATCCATTTTAATTAAAGTTGTCAAACCTTGCGCTCACTGAAAATTAATCCAGCTGTTTGTATTAAAAAATATATGGCATATCGGCTTTGTACTACCTACGCCGCGAACGTAGATCTATAGATATATTGGAAGCAATATAAATAAGGTATGAGCCACAATAGATCATGCGGTCGCAGTGGAGGGTCAAATGCAATCCGCTCACTTTCAACCTAATAAGTACCTATTAGAAAATAAATTATTGACCAAATTTGGGCGTGGTCCTAAAAATTTTTTTGCGCGCAATTTGTGTGCACCTTTAAGTGGAGGCCCTAGCTGTTTATTTTGCACAGGGGCTCTATGCCCTCTTGTTACGCCACTGAGGTGTTGCAGCTTTCGTAGGGTAAATTTTTTTTGGACTTATAGTTTCCTAAGATAAAGTATAGCCCCATAATAAAAGGCTCACTCTGTACATAATAATATTATCTCTGATCTGACAAAAAAAAATCACAATATGTAAAAACAATATATTAAAGAAAATATGTACAATATTTTACATCTGTATTAGATAAATAACTTATAAAATATTACCAAGTCTCTAGTTATATTTATGCCACTTAAAAGGCTAATTATATATAAAAAGAGCACTACGGGTAGAGGCGAGACGATAAGGTGTGTACGATGTAAAAAGCCAAGGGATTTGTACCCTAGAAATGTAATATACATATAATATAATACAGCTACCAGCCAGAAGGTGTTGCCCAATAGTATTGATATAAAAAATCCATGTCGTATTACACCTAAAAATTGGGTTAATTTAGTTATGCGGGTTTTTTAAGCACAAGTTCTCATGGAGAGCTACATATCTACTGCATCTTTACTTTTAGAGATATAAACAGGAAAAGATAATTTTTCTAAAATAATTTATTTTCACGCATTTTGTTCGTTTGGATGAATGGATGATTTAAATACTACAAACTTGATCATATTTATGACAGTTATGCTATACCTACAAAACCCGACTTTAGAAAAAGCTTATTGTGGAAAATATTGCAAAAAATATAACCTAACATTTTTATAAAAGCAAAATATTTGAAAAAATTGCTTTTTTTAATGTTAAAATTAAATTTTAAAAATTACATGTTTTTTTTTCAAATCGAATAGTTTTACATTACATATACCTTAATGAAACTATTTTACCAGTATGAATTATGGTCATGTCAAATGCTGCTAGACGTTTTATTTTTTATTAGTTTCAACATGTTATCCAATTTTGATGTAAAATTAATGGGGTAGCCATTATTTGAGGGTAGCAAAATTTTAATTGGATTTCCCATGGCCAGTCTGGCGGTGCGCCACACGGTATAAAGGTTAAGTATAAAAAAATGTATTCCATTTTTTGTTTAATTTCAGTATTATTGCTTAGGTCGACTATACCATGCACATAGCTTGGGGCACTAGCTTTTTTTAAAATACTATTCAGAAATAAATTTTACTATTTAATAATAAAAAAGTTATGTATACTAAAAATCTGGTTAAATATTGAGTTAGGTACCTACCTTGCGGACAGAATAGCCGCGGCGAAGGTACTCTGGGCTAGCATTTATAAAATTGGGAATGAAAGAAAAACTCTCCATAATTTACGTAACGTAGAGACGTTCAACATCAGGAGACAGAAAAAGCTTTGATGATTGTGTTAGCAAAAGAGAAAATGGTGTGTTGCTAATGGTAAGTATAACATATGAACAGTAAAAACGTAGAGACGTTCAACATCAGGAGACAGAAAAAGCTTTGATGATTGTGTTAGCAAAAGAGAAAATGGTGTGTTGCTAATGGTAAGTATAACACATGAACAGTAAAAAAAAATTTGAAGAAATTTTTTCGTATCAGCGTACTGAATTTGTAGAAAAACATTTGTTCAGAAAAAAAAGTTCAAACTAACTGAATGGAAGGGAAAGTAAAATAAAACTTGTAGAAAGAATTTTTTTTAAAAACTCCGTAACCTTTTTTTATATTATTTCAACGTTAAATATGAGTTTTTTCTTCACTCACCCAGGATTACCTACATCTATTTCTTTTGAAATTTTTTTTTTAAATTGTATACGTTTTACCGGGCGTTTTACAAAGTCTTATAGCCTATTCTCTGTTAAATATTTTACTTCCCCTTCCATCCGGTTAGTTTGGACTTTCCTTTCTAAATATATGTTTGAATTGATTTTCTACAAATTCAGTACGCTGAAAAAAAAAATGTTCCTCACTGTTCATACAGTGATGGGCTAAAATATGGAACAAATTCATTTAAAAATCAGGTATTTATTTTTTGAAAAAACGCTCGGACACGTCGATTATAATTCTTTATTCCGGATTTTTTGCATCAAAAAGAAATTATACCGGGTGTGTCAAAAAGTAGATGTAGCAAATTTTTTTTGTTTTTTAAATAGAAATATTTTTACTTATTACCCTAATTCTACGTCAAATTCTGCGCATAATTCATGTAGCATACATACTCTATCCTTATCTCTAACGGTTTTAGAGAAAAATTACATCATAAAAAAAATTCTTTAAAAAAAGGTACCTACATGTACCTACTTAAAGGTAAACAGGTAAATTTTAATGAATTGTTACTACGATAGCAAGTCATGTGTCAATCAAAAATTAGTTTAGGTATAATTTTGAAAAACGGTGATCATGGTGCATTTAAATGAAACATAAAGAATCGAAATTTTAATTGGATGTGGAGACATAACAAGAAGTCAAGAAGAAGTTTGTAACTTGTTTAACGCTAAGTATCCAGAACGGCCGATTACAAGATCTACAGTAAGTAAAATTAAGAAGAAATTCAGGGAAACAGGGAATGTAAAGGATCGTCTACGGCCAGGTCGTCCAAAAATTAGTGAAAACTCACAATTGAACATTTTGTTAGAGGTTGAAGATAATCCTCATAGTGCATCCACTGAAGTAGCCCTTAATAATGATGTTAGCCGACGATCTGTGTTGCGGGTATTGAAACAAGAAAAGTACCATCCGTACAAAATTAGGTTGCTGCACGAGCTAAACGAAGATGATCCCGACCGCCGACTACAGTTTTGTGAAACTATGATGGAAATTTGCAACTTAAATCTATTTTTCCATCGCAACATGCTTTTTAGCGATGAAGCCACGTTTTGTTTGAATGGTTCGGTAAACAGACAAAATTTTCGGTATTGGAGTACAAATAATCCCCGTTGGATGAGAAAACAGCACACGCAATACCCACAAAAAGTAAATGTTTGGGCAGGGATATTAAATGATAAAATTATTGGCCATTTTTTCTTCGATGGAAATCTTACAGGAGACCGGTATTTACAATTTCTTCAAAATGAATTAATTCCCACACTAGCGGCGGATTTTCCAAATTCGAATCAGCCTCATCTACCAGAAGCGTCTATTTGGTTTCAGCAGGATGGTGCTCCGCCTCATTTTGCTCGACAAGTACGAGAGTATTTGAATACTGTATTTCCCGAACGATGGATAGGTAGAAGAGGACCCATAGAATGGCCTGCAAGATCTGCCGATCTTACACCCATGGATTTCTTTCTTTGGGGTTATTTGAAATCAAAAGTGTATAAGGATAAACCACAAAATTTGGAAGACTTAAAATTTAAAATTAAATATGAAATTAGGCAAATTAATGAAAATACTCTAAATAATGTTTTAGAAGGGTTTTTAAGTAGATTAGCATATTGTCAAGAAGGTAATGGTTTGCATTTTCAACACTTAATAAACTAATTTTTTTTTAAAGAATTTTTTTTTATGATGTAATTTTTCTCTAAAGCCGTTAGGGATAAGGATAGAGTATGCTACATGAATTATGCACAGAATTTGACGTAGAATTAGGGTAATAAGTAAAAATAGGGGGGTTCTATTTAAAAAACAAAAAAATGTTGCTACATCTACTTTTTGACACACCCGGTATAATTTCTTTTTGAGGCAAAAAATCCGGAAGAAAGAATTATAATCGACGTGTCCGAGCATTTTTTCAAAAAATGAATACCTGATTTTTAAATGAATTTGTTCCATATTTTAGCCCATCACTGTATGTTATATTATACACACCAGTATACAGGGTTCCCCATTTAAAACGAAACAGGCTAAATATCTGGTTCCACGTTAATTAAAAAAAAGAACGCTCGGACCCGTCTATTTTTATTTTGAGGGGGACATCTTTTGCGTATATTGTCAATCTTGTTACTTCAAGCCCCTAGGAGGGAGGGGAGGTAAGATCTAAATCTTAAATGGATACCCCTATTTTATATAATTTTTTTGGATTCTGCATAAAATTCTGAACATTTTTTAATAAAAGCATTATTAGTCTATACTAAACAGTTTCCGAGATATTGACTCTTGAAAAATGAGATTTTTGAACTTTGACAGCGTCTAGCTTTCTAACTGTACGTCTCAGAGGAAAACGGCTTACATGTCCCTATCTTCGATTTTTATTATCTTTCCAATAGTGTCAACTTCCGGTTAAACCGGAAGTACTATATTTCTTACAACCGGTTTAAACGGAAGTTGACACTATTGGAAAGATAATAAAAATCGAAGATAGGGACATGTAAGCCGTTTTACTCTAAAGACGTACAGTTAGAAAGCTAGACGCTGTCAAAGTTCAAAAATCTCATTTTTCAAGAGTCAATATCTCGGAAACTGTTTAGTATAGACTAATAATGCTTTTATTAAAAAATGTTCAGAATTTAAATTAAAAATTATATAAAATAGGGGTATCCATTTAAGATTTAGATCTTACCCCCCCTCCCTCCTAGGGGCTTGAAGTAACAAGATTGACAATATACGAAAAAGATGTCCCCCTCGAAATAAAAATCGACGGGTCCGAGCGTTTTTTTTTTTAAATTAACGTGGAACCAGATATTTAGCCTGTTTCGTTTTAAATGGGGGAACCCTGTATAATATATATATTCCATAAAAGATCCATTAAGGTTGGATACCATCAACCATTTCCAGCATGGACTATTTTTTTAAATTTATAAAATTATTTTATACTCTGGTTAGGGCTGCACCGAGTACCGAGTAGTTCGGTGCTCGGCCAGAATTTTTACCGAGTAATGAGTACTCGTTGCTCGGTCTTATATTCATTACGCGGCCGAGTATAGTAGAATATTAGAAGCAATCCTTTTCGGCATGTCAAAAACAGTAAGAAATCCTCCTGTACCATTAAGGATAGCGGAAAACTTTTGACAAAGCTTATTAAGGGTTAAGAGATGCTTCTTTTAAAATTAATTCCGTCTATACTATACAGGGTGCTCCAAAAAACCGGAATGGTAAAAATTTTTCCATTTTTTAAATAGAACCCTGTGTTTTTTAAAATTTTCAGATTCTACATATAATTATAATTATTTTTTATTAAATGCATTTTTAGTCCATACTTAATAGTTTCCGAGATGTTGACCTGTTGAAAAATATCATTACTCGGCAGCCGAGTACTAGGTACTCGGTCAATACCATCAGCCGAGTACTCGGTACTCGGTCAAGTTAAAAAACAGGGCTCGGTGCAACCCTACTCTGGATGGAACAGATTTTGTCCGTAGTTAGGTAAACTTCATACGAAGTCAGTTGAGACAAAGTAAATATTGGGGGTACGATCAATTTACTGCATCACACACTGAAACTACAATACAAATATAACAAAATTTGTATTGATCGCTCCCTATACAGATGTTCGAAGATAGTCCACGTGGACTTGACAGGTCTGTCAGCAAAATTTTTTTAGTTTTTTGTCTGTCTCAACTATCATCGTATACACTTTAGTATTTTTTTATATTTTAAATAAATAAGGTCTTTATTTTCATTGTAACACAAAACTGAAACAATAGATTAGAGTAAATAGTACCTAATGGAAAGTGTGGAAGGTCAGCTAGGAGAGGAGCATAAAACCTGGAGGTTCTTTGCCTTAAGCATGTAAAGCAGGTAGGGAATGGCAAAAAAAAAGAAACAAAACTAAGAATTAAAAAAAAAATTAGTTGATGGAGCAAATAATCGTGGGGCATTAATAAAATTAATATAATTATTAAACAGGAATGTGATAAAGTTATACAGGAAATCGAGATACATACAAGTAAATTTAGATAAATTAAATATCATTTTTTTTTTACCGAAGAGACAGCTTCAGGGATATTAACTAGCAAATGTCATCAGAAGTTTTAGAAGAAAAACTTAGTGAATGATGAACCATTGAACCAAGATCTATAAATAAACTAGGCTGTTTCATTCGATGCTGACCTACCTCAACACTGCGACCGGCCGCCTTAGCTCACCGGGCCACGTCACGCCTTCCTTCCTACTCCCGCGTACCCCTCATCTGCTCTATGAGGCAACCTAGTTAGCTTATAGATCTTGCAATTATTTTTGTTTATATTTACTGCATATTTGCCAGTAATTAAAAAAGTACATGTAAACATGTTTATATAATTGTTTAATACTTATACTTTCATTTCTTGCTTACCATTATAAAAAAATAACTGGAAAAAGTCAAGCAATATAAGTGGTGGAAAAAATGCATTCAAGTGTACATCAAAACAATATCCCCACTCTACATCTTGGACTTCATTTGGGTTACGAAAATATCGATTAAGTATAAACCTAAAAAAGAAAATCTGTAAGTTTAATGGTTCAATTTCACTTGTTTAACTTTTTGACTTACCAAAATACAGTTGCCACAACAAGTGCTACAGTTATGCAGTCAACAAAAATTCGGTAAAATAAGAATCCCACAAACTGGCCAAAACTTAATGCTAATACTATGCCAAAGCCAACAGATGTAACTAAAATTTTTTTAAAAAACTGATTAGAGTTTAGTTAGGTACACTAGAATCAAAGACCTATTAAAATTTCATTTTTGGTTCATTTTAGTGTTAAACCTGGTGTTATCTCCAGTTTCTAAGATAGAGTTGCATTGCCTCCCTTTATATAGATATGCTCTTATATAGTTAGAAATCCACAGGAGTTAAGAATCTTAGAACCAGAGGTTTTGTAATGTGTTTTCCAATATTTTTTTGTTTAGAACACCAGTCTACACCATGTTTTGAGGACCTTTCAAGGTCGCAATGTCATCCTACAGGAATTTGAAATTTTAAAATGCTTCTAATACTCATATAGAAAAGAAGGTAACAAAATATAAAAATTTAAAAAAATACTTACTGCACAGCCATGTTGCAAAGAGAATAAGAAAAGCAGGGTCATCTCTTGCAAACTGGGATTTTGTTTCTAAAAACTTCAGTTATATTAAAAAACACAATATG
Source organism: Polydrusus pterygomalis (assembly GCA_963969555.1). Taxonomy (NCBI): domain Eukaryota; kingdom Metazoa; phylum Arthropoda; class Insecta; order Coleoptera; family Curculionidae; genus Polydrusus; species Polydrusus pterygomalis. The sequence continues at coordinate 22,806,509 of OZ018384.1, read as the reverse complement.
TACCTATGATTTAGTAAGAGTTCTGTAATTATAAATTAACTTACGCTTCCTATAAGTAAAATTTTTAAATACTTTAGGCGGAGAGACAAACAAGTATAACATTTGCCAGAATGCAAACTCAAAATCCATTTGGTCAAACTTTAACATTCTTCTGAAGTATTTATAACGTTTCATTGCAGCCGACATGCAGTTGTTTTGAGTCGCTGGACTGGGTAAAAGTTTGTGATTCATTTTGCTGCTAAAATAAATAGATAACAAATCAAAATATTGTCAAAAACTGTCCTGTATGTATCTTAAAAATGAATAAACATATCCTATGGTACTGTGGTTTTAAGTAAGTAGATGGAAAAAACGTCAAATGGATTATTTCTGTTTGGGCGCATGTTTAGTATTTTTTTGATGATACTGTCGTCTACATGAGTACCTGCCTGTAAGGTTCCTCTGTATACACTTAGCTGTAAATAATAATAGCTCATTCTTAATTTACCATTAGTTAAAATGTTTATGGGCAGGTAATAGTTAGGTATTAAATAGTTACTGGCAATATCAATAATTTACTAACCTTTACGAGGATCGTATCACAAATCTGTCATATTATTGGCCTTTTATTTACTTTAATAATAAAACTGCAGTAAATTTAAACAAAATAAATACCTACAACACAAAAATAAACATTTTTTTATTGGGGTTATTGTATGTCTTTTGGCTAGTGTCTCGCGAGAGAATTGATGTGGCCGTGGGAATCATGCGCATTCATGTGCTTAGAAAATAGGTAGTACACTGTTGCCAAGTCAAGGAAGTAGAAAGGGGGACACAAAAAAATGAAATAAAAAGTATTTTTATTTGGATTCTTAATATTTTGTTGTGATTATATTATTATTGACTATTGTCATTATTAAGAATTTTGATTAATTATGCACATAAAAATGAACAAATGCCTATTTAATCATAATATTTCTGACTTGCCAAAGGTAAAGTTTTTTTTCCATTATTTTTTAGATAGGCAGGTACTTGATTCTGAAGGGCAAAAATAGCAGATTTTAAATTAAATAGGTACCCAATTTTTTAATACATCCAAGTCTGAGATAAAAGGTTAATAAGTGAAAAAAATGCAATTCTTTAATAATAGTTATTGATTTTTTAATTTTTTTTTTAATACAATTACCTACAATATGTAAGTGCAGCAGGCACAGGAACAGGATATTTTACAAAATACTACTTTGGAACATCTCGTTGCGCAATCACCGCCTTTATTAGAAAACAATATTATAGGTATTAACAAAAGTTTTTATAAATACACATTAAAAATAATTTTACACATTATAATATATTATATATTATACATGATTGGTCAATTGTAATGAATAAAAAAAACCCTGAAACAGCAACAACAATTAAAATTTGAGATAAAATGAAGAAAAAATTACCAAAAAATTTTAACCCCCAATTGGAAAGGGAATACAGAAATAGCTTAAACAAACTTATACATAAACAAAAAAATCAATATTATAAAGATCAAATTGAAAATAATAAGGGCGACATGAAAAAAATTTACAAAATAATTAAAGATGCTACTTCATCTATAAAATACCTTGGAATTGTGATTGATAAATTTCCTTAATGGCAACCACATATTGATTATGTTTCCAAGAGAATTCGCAAACTCATTCCTAAGTTTTACTTATTAAGACAATTTTTAAATAGGAAGGCACTATTAATAATTTATAGATCATTTGTGGAATCAATTATAAGATATGGAATATTGGTGTGGGGTGGACTACTATATAATAACAGCCTGTACAAATTAGATATAATACAAAAATATATACTTAAAATTATTTAAAAAAAAAATATACTGTACCCAACACATTTGCTTTTTGATGACGACATTTTTAACATTCGATCAATTTATATTCTTACAATTTGCTCTTATGTACACACTAGACCTAACTTTTTGTTGATCATACTTATGAAATAAGAACCAAGAACAACATACAAATCAAACTACCAATAAGTAAAAATAATCTTAATCTAAGATACATTAATTATTTTGGTCCCAAACTATATAATTTACTGCCCGGTGAAGTAAGAAATTGCTCTAAAATAAGTTTCAAGCGTTTAATTAAAAATGTAATCTTTCGAGAATCTTCATCAATTTGAAAGGTTTTTCAGATAATTGTTTTATACCTATATTTTATGTATTGTTTGTTAACTATTTGGTTTTTTAGTTTGAAATATATTTGCATTGTATAACTGTACCTCCATATAAATGTTAATTATTATTTAAAAAAAAAAACTACTATGCACAATTGCACATACAGATGTTTTACATTTAGGTGCTTTTTGAAAAAAAAATGTATGATATATGTGTGAAAATAATTTGGTTGATTTGTTTTTATATTGTGGTGTATACAAATGTAATTTAATAACGGATATATATAATAAAGGATAATATTTTGTTAGATCGATAAGTTGTCAAACTAATTCAGCTAGGGCTAGGCTAGGCTTCAGCCCTGGTCTAATTAGGTGAAAGGTAACTAAAATTTAGCCTTATTTTTTTTTTGTGTATTATTGATCTGATGATTGTTTCTCTTTTCTGTGTAATTTTCACTAAAAAAATGGTTTCATAAAAAAAAACAAAAAAAAAACATCAGTGCCTAATATATATATATATGCTTTATAACATATTTTGCATAGAAATTATTAAGCATAGGAGTGATCAAAGTTGGTGTGAATATTTACCACTTTATCATTAGAATTGAGAAGGCCTGCTACAATGGCATTTGCCTCATTAAACGTTGGCTTACTTAAAACATTTTTACTGGTTCTTGTTCTCTTTGTTGAATACAAACGGATTTGTTTATCAACCTTTTTTTGTACATTAACATTTTCAGTTGTTAGAAAATTAACTGTTCCTTCTTTGTTTAAAATGTCAATACATTTATTTAAATGGTTTTGAATAATTTTATAACTTTCATCAGTCACTGTTGCTTTACCAGCTAAGCCAATGAGAAGATCAGCAGATTTTATTATTTTTTCGCGGTTTGTGATAGATTTCATATTAATCTGACTTACATCGAGTAAATTTTCAACTTCAACTTCGACTTTCTCTTGACGTGCTACAATACTAGTATCATTTTTGTTACATAGATAAAATGTTCTTGCACATGCATGAATATGCTTACAAATGTTCATTTTTATGACATTATCAGTACAAGAACACTGAAAGCAATGAATACAAATGTTACAAGAAGTACAACCTAAACATAGCTCAGAACACATTTCTTGAACATAGGTAACATAATATTCCTGTAATGAGTTTGATGACATGACTAACCATTCTTTATTTTCAACAACAGTTTTAATCATATCAGTAGTAATGGACATACTACACCTATGACTCTGATTAATTCGTGTTGTTTTTTCTGATGGTGTGTTTTTTGTTAGCTTAATTAACCTCTTAAATAAACTATCGCGAGCGATTTTTATGACAGCATGTATAGTTTTGTCTAAACGCTTGGCTTTCTTTCCTTCTAAGTACACATGTTTTAAGATTTTATGATAAGACTCTAAATACATATTTGTATTAATTCCTAGCCGGGCTCTGTAACAGTATGACCATGCTTCAGGTCGCTGAGCATAATGTGTCAAAAAATAATCTCCAAATGACTTTGTGTCACTGTCATCATGTAAATCTTTTATAAATGAATTCAAAGATGAGTGAAATGTATCTATACAAGTTACCTGTAACAAAACTCGTAATGTTTTATATACTAAGGCCTTTTTCTCCATACCCCCTGAAATTTTGTTTAAATTTAAACGCCAATTCTTATCAACATGCCAGGTGCATAAGAGTTTATTATTAACGTAACCCATTACAGATTCCCAAGCGTTGTAAAAAGCTGAAGCATCATCAGACATAAATATATTGGCTTTTATGTTACCCACAACTTGTTTAATTTTTTCAAAAAACAAATGAAATATGTACTCATCCGACCTGTTAGAAAAGCAATAAGCTACAGGGCAGCCATTTCCAAATTCATCAACTGTCATTAAGGTATATAACTGAATATCATATGCATTAGTACCATGAGTACCATCTATACAAATTTTGTTTTGTCCAAATTTTATGAGCTGCTGGGCTTGGAAGGTAGTCATTATAATTAAGGCAAAGTCTCTATTTTCCAAAATGGTACTTGAACTATCATCACCTTGACCTTTATAATATAACACAGGACTTTCTCCTTTAAGCGCCAACATTTCTTCAACCCATAATTTAACACTAACAGCATCATTTTGATGTCGCTTAGTGACATAGTCCAAGTTAAAGTCGCGTACAATATTATGTAAGTCCTTTTTTTCTATTAAGTACAACCTCTGATTACCTTTTGCATCAGCGTCTCGAATAGAATCCAAAATATGATTAAAAGATACACCTTGCTGCAATTGCCCTGAAAATAAACAAAAATAATTGTTATAAGTATAATAATGAAAAATTTGTGTGTATTTTTGTGTTTGACTCCTACATATAAATAAATGTAGATTTTAACCTGAACTAACCTGCTATTTCTGCTCTTGACCCTTTGTCTAAAGGAAAATGACCAAGTTCTGCAGTATGCCCATGGTGTTTTCTCCAGAATTTGACATGGACATTAGTAATTTGTTCCCCATTTAGTTCTAAAGTAACTTCCATGCGTGAAGGACAGGTCTTTCCAATTTTAACAGAACCCAGGTGCTTCAGAGAGCGAATATTTTTACCACTTGGTTCATATTTGTAAGAACGATGGCAGTTAAAATACTTTTTCTGTATATTATTTTTAAGTGATCTTGAACCAGTTTCTTGGCTATAACATGACAGGGTTTTTATTTGAATTTCATCTTTCCACCTCTGAAAATCTAAAAGTAAAAAAAAACAGTAAGTTAAGTAGCGTACTTATTTGTTATAAAAACTTTTTTTTAACTTACCCTCCAGCGAATTGAATTGAAAAGTATCCACTTCATTCATAAAGCCATGCTTACTCTGAAGATGACCCCTTAGTTCTTCATAACTTATACATTTTGTGATGCAACCTCCAGTAGGACAATATAATTTTGAACGTTTTAATGCTTGAGATTCTTGATGGTAATTGTGGTCCCGGGTTCCAAATGATGCATGGAAGTTTTCATTGTGTCTTTTTAAAGTCAAATTTGAAGAGAAAAGTTTTCCACAAACGTCACATTTTAACGCTGGCATTGGTCTCTTGATATCGGGTTCCTTATCATGAATTTTACGTAAATGGGCGTATAAATGTTTATTCTGTCCAAAAATTTGGGGGCACTCTGAACACTTGATCTTCTTTATAACGGAGCCTGGGAAGGAACTAGAACTATTACTAGATGTAGATGCAGCAGCAGCACTAGTAACCGTGGCAGTAACCCTGGCAGCAGCACTCATTTTGAATAAAAAATGAAACGTACAGCAACAATCTGTATAGCTGTCTGATCAAATTTGTCGTTAAACGTAAGAATTAAGAAAGTCAAATTTAAAAAGGACGAGCCGCAAAACAAATAAAAAGTTTTGGACAAATACAAAAATGCAAAATTTTTAACCTAACATAAACGAAAGAAAACTCCAGAACCCAGAACAGCTGTGCTGTAATTGTCACATTTGGCAACAGTGCATTTAGTGCATAGATCTCACGGCCGAATCATTTCTCCCGCGAGACGCTCGTCCGCTACGAGGCAATTTGGATAACTGACTGAAAACGTCAGAAACAAAAAGGTTAGTCTTACAATTCTTCTTCTTCTTCTAAATTTTGCTGTTCTGTTCAGATATGGCTTCTTGCTTTTTATGGCTGCTTTATACCTCCCATTTAACATTTAATTTAATTTAAGATTTAAGCTAAACTAAGAATTTAAAAGTTGAAAGTTAATTTTCTTATGCATGCGTTTATACCTCTCATTTAAACTAATTTATCATTTAATTTAATTTAAGAGTTGACCAACTTTCAACTTAAGGTAAAAGATCGTGTCAGATCGTGCTAAATCGCGTTAAATCGTTCTCCACAACTGTCCGTGATTGGCCTGGAAGAAAGATGAATATTTTGATCGGTGACAATAACCTAAAATTATCGTGGAATTTTTATTTTTTTCAACAAATAAAGTGCTTTTTCTCTATTTATTTTGACTGATCTAAATTCTTGTGATTTGTAATGGAAGACTACGATTTGTTTTTTACTACTTGCTTTAAATTGTTGTAACAACAGCTGGAAAAATCTTCTTTTTTTTGCACTTCATTTAATTTAATTTAGTGGCACGTTTTCGAGGTATAAATCAACAAAATTATTTCTTAGCTTAGTTTAAATGATAAATTAAATCTTAAATTAACTTAAATCTTAAATGAGAGGTATAAAGCAAGCATTACGCCCGGCTCTTCCTAAAATATTAATGTCCTATCTTTCTTTTCATATATAACGTAGCGCTATAAGGACATTTTTACTAGATTATAATGGTATTTGGTTGTTTTATAAATAGTCAGCTAATTATTATCTTATTCCTTGCTAGAAAATCCAGATTAGGAGGGACCTGGAGAAGCACAATGATAGGTTTCAGCTTTGTCGTTGGACCAATAAGTAACTTTACGGTATTTTTCAACATGGGGGAATTACACCAGGAATGAGTCTTTATAGGCCTAGTGTAGTTTTATTGATCAATTATATGTTTTAGCACCTTGTCCTCGAGCAGGGCCGATCCTAGGGTGTCGGCTGCCCGCGTGCAAAGACCATTATGCCGCCCCTCTAAAGAATTTTTCCTATTTTGAGTAATACTTAACGTTGACGTTATAAACTCATCTACATGTACAGGGACATTTTTTTAAGTGTCTCACCCGATTAGCGATTTTCCTACTGGTTAAAATAAAAAAACAATTACGTACTCCCTAATGGTTTTTTGCGAAGAAGCCAAATTTAATGTCAAAAATAATATAGATTTACAAATTTGACAGATAAGACGCCATATTGGATTTTTTTAAATGGCAACCCTACTTTATTATATGCCCAGTGCATTCCATTTTTTATTTAAACTTCAGAAATATATAGTTGTAAATATTTATTTTCAGTCGTTCCGGAGATACAAGGCTTCGAAGTTTTCGATTTTGTTTGGAAAGTCTTACCCCTTTAAAAAATAGATCGCTTGAGATTAGAAATTTAAGTTTTTTTACAGTTACATTATTTGTTGTGGCCGAGCTAACTATGCTATGATCAAATATGGCAGATATCAAGAAATGACAGACAAGACGCCATTTTGTTTTTTTAAATGGCAACCATAATTAATAACGACACCAGTAGATGGCATTCCGCGGTCCGATATCAAAAATGTATAATTGTTGATATATATTTTCAACCGTTCCGGAGATACGGGGCTTCCTAAACATGCATCGTTCGATTATGTCTTTTAAGTGTCTCACCCCTTTAAAAAATAGATCGCTTGAGATTGGAAATTCAAGTTTTTTTATAGTTACATTATCTGATGGGGCCGAGCTAACTATGCTATCGTCAAATACGTCAGATATCAAGAAATGACAGACAAGACGCCATTTTGTTTTTCTTAAATGGCAACCATAATTAATAACGACACCAGTAGATGGCATTCCGCGGTCCGATATCAAAAATGTATAATTGTTGATATCTATTTTCAACCGTTCCGGAGATACGGGGCTTCCTTAACATGCATCGTTCGATTATGTCTTTTAAGTGTCTCACCCCTTTAAAAAATAGATCGCTTAAGATTGGAAATTCAAGTTTTTTTACAGTTACATTATTGGTTGTGGCCGAGCTAGCTATGCTATCGTCAAATATGTCAGATATCAAGAAATGACAGACAAGACGCCATTTTGTTTTTTTTTAAATGGCAACCATAATTAATAACGACACCAGTAGATGGCATTCCGCGGTCCGATATCAAAAATGTATAATTGTTGATATCTATTTTCAACCGTTCCGGAGATACGGGGCTTTCCATAAATGCATCGTTCGATTATGCGTTCTAAGTGTCTCACCCCTTTAAAAAATAGATCGCTTGAGATTGGAAATTCAAGTTTTTTTACAGTTACATTATCTGTTGGGGCCGAGCTAACTATGCTATCGTCAAATATGTCAGATATCAAGAAATGACAAACAAGACGCCATTTTGTTTTTCTTAAATGGCAACCATAATTAATAACGACACCAGTAGATGGCATTCCGCGGTCCGATATCAAAAATGTATAATTGTTGATATCTATTTTCAACCGTTCCGGAGATACGGGGCTTCCTTAACATGCATCGTTCGATTATGTCTTTTAAGTGTCTCACCCCTTTAAAAAATAGATCGCTTGAGATTGGAAATTCAAGTTTTTTTACAGTTACATTATCTGATGGGGCCGAGCTAACTATGCTATCGTCAAATATGTCAGATATCAAGAAATGACAGACAAGACGCCATTTTGTTTTTTTTTAAAAGGCAACCATAATTAATAACGACACCAGTAGATGGCATTCCGCGGTCCGATATCAAAAATGTATAATTGTTGATATCTATTTTCAACCGTTCCGGAGATACGGGGCTTTCCATAAATGCATCGTTCGATTATGTCTTTTAAGTGTCTCACCCCTTTAAAAAATAGATCGCTTGAGATTGGAAATTCAAGTTTTTTTACAGTTACATTATCTGTTGGGGCCGAGCTAACTATGCTATCGTCAAATATGTCAGATATCAAGAAATGACAGACAAGACGCCATTTTGTTTTTCTTAAATGGCAACCATAATTAATAACGACACCCGTAGATGGCATTCCGCTGTCCGATATCAAAAATGTATAATGGTTGATATATTTTTTCAACCGTTCAGGAGATACGGGGCTTCCTAAACATGCATCGTTCGATTATGCGTTTTAAGTGTCTCACCCCTTTAAAAAATAGATCGCTTGAGATTGGAAATTCAAGTTTTTTTTACAGTTACATTATTGGTTGTGGCCGAGCTAACTATGCTATCGTCAAATATGCCAGATATCAAGAAATGACAGACAAGACGCCATTTTGTTTTTTTTTAAATGGTAACCATAATTAATAACGACACCAGTAGATGGCATTCCGCGGTCCGATATCAAAAATGTATAATTGTTGATATCTATTTTCAACCGTTCCGGAGATACGGGGCTTTCCATAAATGCATCGTTCGATTATGCGTTCTAAGTGTCTCACCCCTTTAAAAAATGGATCGCTTGAGATTGGAAATTCAAGTTTTTTTACAGTTACATTATCTGTTGGGGCCGAGCTAACTATGCTATCGTCAAATATGTCAGATATCAAGAAATGACAGACAAGACGCCATTTTGTTTTTTTTTAAATGGCAACCATAATTAATAACGACACCAGTAGATGGCATTCCGCGGTCCGATATCAAAAATGTATAATTGTTGATATCTATTTTCAACCGTTCCGGAGATACGGGGCTTTCCATAAATGCATCGTTCGATTATGCGTTTTAAGTGTCTCACCCCTTTAAAAAATAGATCGCTTGAGATTGGAAATTCAAGTTTTTTTACAGTTACATTATCTGTTGGGGCCGAGCTAACTATGCTATCGTCAAATATGTCAGATATCAAGAAATGACAGACAAGACGCCATTTTGTTTTTCTTAAATGGCAACCATAATTAATAACGACACCCGTAGATGGCATTCCGCTGTCCGATATCAAAAATGTATAATGGTTGATATCTTTTTTCAACCGTTCAGGAGATACGGGGCTTCCTAAACATGCATCGTTCGATTATGCGTTTTAAGTGTCTCACCCCTTTAAAAAATAGATCGCTTGAGATTGGAAATTCAAGTTTTTTTTACAGTTACATTATTGGTTGTGGCCGAGCTAACTATGCTATCGTCAAATATGCCAGATATCAAGAAATGACAGACAAGACGCCATTTTGTTTTTTTTTAAATGGTAACCATAATTAATAACGACACCAGTAGATGGCATTCCGCGGTCCGATATCAAAAATGTATAATTGTTGATATCTATTTTCAACCGTTCCGGAGATACGGGGCTTTCCATAAATGCATCGTTCGATTATGCGTTTTAAGTGTCTCACCCCTTTAAAAAATAGATCGCTTGAGATTGGAAATTCAAGTTTTTTTACAGTTACATTATCTGTTGGGGCCGAGCTAACTATGCTATCGTCAAATATGTCAGATATCAAGAAATGACAAACAAGACGCCATTTTGTTTTTCTTAAATGGCAACCATAATTAATAACGACACCCGTAGATGGCATTCCGCTGTCCGATATCAAAAATGTATAATGGTTGATATCTTTTTTCAACCGTTCAGGAGATACGGGGCTTCCTAAACATGCATCGTTCGATTATGCGTTTTAAGTGTCTCACCCCTTTAAAAAATAGATCGCTTGAGATTGGAAATTCAAGTTTTTTTTACAGTTACATTATTGGTTGTGGCCGAGCTAACTATGCTATCGTCAAATATGCCAGATATCAAGAAATGACAGACAAGACGCCATTTTGTTTTTTTTTAAATGGCAACCATAATTAATAACGACACCAGTAGATGGCATTCCGCGGTCCGATATCAAAAATGTATAATTGTTGATATCTATTTTCAACCGTTCCGGAGATACGGGGCTTTCCATAAATGCATCGTTCGATTATGCGTTTTAAGTGTCTCACCCCTTTAAAAAATAGATCGCTTGAGATTGGAAATTCAAGTTTTTTTACAGTTACATTATTGGTTGTGGCCGAGCTAGCTATGCTATCGTCAAATATGTCAGATATCAAGAAATGACAGACAAGACGCCATTTTGTTTTTTTTTAAATGGCAACCATAATTAATAACGACACCAGTAGATGGCATTCCGCGGTCCGATATCAAAAATGTATAATTGTTGATATCTATTTTCAACCGTTCCGGAGATACGGGGCTTCCTTAACATGCATCGTTCGATTATGTCTTTTAAGTGTCTCACCCCTTTAAAAAATAGATCGCTTAAGATTGGAAATTCAAGTTTTTTTACAGTTACATTATCTGATGGGGCCGAGCTAACTATGCTATCGTCAAATATGTCAGATATCAAGAAATGACAGACAAGACGCCATTTTGTTTTTTTTAAATGGCAACCATAATTAATAACGACACCAGTAGATGGCATTCCGCGGTCCGATATCAAAAATGTATAATTGTTGATATCTATTTTCAATCGTTCCGGAGATACGGGGCTTCCTAAACATGCATCGTTCGATTATGTCTTTTAAGTGTCTCACCCCTTTAAAAAATAGATCGCTTGAGATTGGAAATTCAAGTTTTTTTACAGTTACATTATCTGTTGGGGCCGAGCTAACTATGCTATCGTCAAATATGTCAGATATCAAGAAATGACAGACAAGACGCCATTTTGTTTTTCTTAAATGGCAACCATAATTAACAACGACACCCGTAGATGGCATTCCGCTGTCCGATATCAAAAATGTATAATGGTTGATATATTTTTTCAACCGTTCAGGAGATACGGGGCTTCCTAAACATGCATCGTTCGATTATGCGTTTTAAGTGTCTCACCCCTTTAAAAAATAGATCGCTTGAGATTGGAAATTCAAGTTTTTTTTACAGTTACATTATTGGTTGTGGCCGAGCTAACTATGCTATCGTCAAATATGCCAGATATCAAGAAATGACAGACAAGACGCCATTTTGTTTTTTTTTAAATGGTAACCATAATTAATAACGACACCAGTAGATGGCATTCCGCGGTCCGATATCAAAAATGTATAATTTTTGATATCTATTTTCAACCGTTCCGGAGATACGGGGCTTTCCATAAATGCATCGTTCGATTATGCGTTCTAAGTGTCTCACCCCTTTAAAAAATGGATCGCTTGAGATTGGAAATTCAAGTTTTTTTACAGTTACATTATCTGTTGGGGCCGAGCTAACTATGCTATCGTCAAATATGTCAGATATCAAGAAATGACAAACAAGACGCCATTTTGTTTTTCTTAAATGGCAACCATAATTAATAACGACACCAGTAGATGGCATTCCGCGGTCCGATATCAAAAATGTATAATTGTTGATATCTATTTTCAACCGTTCCGGAGATACGGGGCTTCCTTAACATGCATCGTTCGATTATGTCTTTTAAGTGTCTCACCCCTTTAAAAAATAGATCGCTTGAGATTGGAAATTCAAGTTTTTTTACAGTTACTTACATTATCTGATGGGGCCGAGCTAACTATGCTATCGTCAAATATGTCAGATATCAAGAAATGACAGACAAGACGCCATTTTGTTTTTTTTTAAATGGCAACCATAATTAATAACGACACCAGTAGATGGCATTCCGCGGTCCGATATCAAAAATGTATAATTGTTGATATCTATTTTCAACCGTTCCGGAGATACGGGGCTTTCCATAAATGCATCGTTCGATTATGCGTTTTAAGTGTCTCACCCTGTGAAGCCTACCACGTTACTAACTTTCATTTAAGGGAGCAATCAGGTTGGCGCTAACGGGTAGGTTACAAAGTACTATTCATGTGGGTTCAATAATCTCGACGGGAGCAATATTTGTTGTTTCATTACTTACATTTGGTTATGCTATTAGCTTGCCTCTGTATCTTCGCCTTACAAAAAGCACTCTTGAAGATCTAGCAGAAAATTCGCACCATTTTTGCCAATAACGAATTGGAAGTAAGATTCGCAACTCATGTAAAATTTCGTCATCATATTTCAAATAATATTTTTAATTTATAGCAGAAGTCATAGAAACACCATTTTAAAGTTTTAAACGACACTTGGTATATTCAGGAATAAAATATGGAGCCACCAACATTTCACAAAATTTTCTTCTAAGTCTAAATAAAAATAAAACCCATATTTCTATTACTTAACGCAGCACTTACTTTGTGGTCGCAATGTACATATAACTTTGTAGACTGTCTAAAAATCGCAAAAGAAACTTATTTTCGACAAAATAACTTTCATACTTTTTACCGAACTTTTAACTATCCCGGACCGACGATACTACGGCGACTTTTAAAATCTCGAAAAACTTTTAAAACAGAACTTCCTGAACTGAACTCAACTGAACTGAAGTGAAGTCCCTAAAATATTCACGTTTTTGCTTATATAGACTTCTATCTCCCCATCGGAAAAATGTTTCTTGAAAATCCCGCCCAAGATGGCAAGATGCCCAAATGAGGACAAAACAGTATTTAAGTCAACAATCGCGCATCTTTCTCGCTTACTACGTTGTTTCCTAAAATTTTCCATCGAGTCTAAAAAGATCTATAGTCCATTCGCTTAACATAGAAAATATTAAAATATTAAAAATTCTTAATTAATTTCTTATGGGAACCGAAATTTAGGTCAACGCATGGACTATATTTTATTTGTCATCAGATGAGCCGGTCTTAGATTTGTTATACCGAAGGTTCATTTTTGTCTAACTTTATTTGACCAATGACATGAGCCTAAACTATTCACGCGGGGACTCGCGATTTGGATGTTACCGATCTTTGCTTTGTTAGTTGAATTGTGAATTTTATATTTAAAGCTTCTTAAAATAAAATAAAATGTTATGGTAAGTTTTTAAGAGAATTAATTTTTATTTTATTTTTTTTAAATTCTACAAAATGATTGCCTTAATTTTCAAAAGGTTTTTAATTTAATTTTTGAAAATTAATTTTTTGAAAAATAAGATTTTATTGATTCATTTCTCAAAACTTAGAATTCTTTCCTTAAAAATAATTTTTCGCAAATTTAAAATTATTTTATTTTGTAATTTAATTTTTACATAAATCCAAAAATAATTCGCATGAATTTTTACAGAACCATTTTACATTTAATTCATTTTTGAAAAATAATTCTTTTCGATTGAAGACTTAGAATTATTTTCTTTAAAATAATTTACTCAATTTATATTTATTCAAATTTATTTTTAAAAGAATTTTAAAAATAATTCTCTTCTAAAAAATTTTTTAATATCCAATTAAAAACTTAGAATCATATTCTCTAAAACTATTTTCTCCATTTAAAATTATTTTATTTTATTTTCTAATTTATTTTTTTTTTAAAAGAATAAAAATTCCGTACCGAATCTAACATAATTTTTAAACCTTTTTCAAAGGAATGTGTATCTCCCCAAAACTTGTAAAATTTTTCAAACATTAATGTGAGAAGATTAATTATTTACTTAAACACTTACAAAATATCTGATTGATTTTTATGATATTTTCATAGAAAATATTTTTAAAATAATTCTGTAAAAAAACTTATTCCACTTTCCACCCTTTTTAATAAAATGTACCTGTCGACAAACATTTATTTTATTTTAAATCTTTCCAAAACTTTTTGAAAACTTTGAATTTTTCTGAATACACATCTTAAAATGTTAAAGCTTTTTAAAACTTTTTCTTATTCCGAACAATATTGAACTTGGGCGTCACAATCCTTTGAAATTTTATTACTGGAGATAAAATTAATTTTAATTAATTCAACAAAAATAATCCCGATTTCTTATTAAGAAAAATTACTTCGTATTTCAAAAACATTTCCCATAAATAGGATTTAAGGTTTTCAAGTATATTTATTTTTCTATGAATTTATTACCGAGTCGTCACATTCGTCCCCCCATTATTAGTCAAAGGCAATTTAATTTATTGCCTTTTGACTTCAAATTATTAACACTTCAAACTAATGAACTGCCACGGGTTTTTTTTTTGGTTCTTCTAAGAACGAGCCATCGCGTGCAATATGGAATGTTAAGTGGTCCGTAACGCAAACAAGAAGAGCAGTCTTATGCCTTTTTACGACCAGAAAATAAGAGCTTTCTTTACCTATGATTCTTATTCACACATTTGACTAGATTTACACCCGATATTGTAATATACAATTGCTAAATAAAATAAATTATTCACGATTAGTATTTATCAAACATTCTAAAAATTTTATACTGAGTATGCTAATAGTTAGGCAAAATTTATTTTAATGGTAAGTATAGACTATAAAATTTTGTTTTCTGACCCAAATGAATTTATCATTTATCGGAAATGTATTATGTTAAAATTAAATAATTAATTAAACAAAATTCTTGACCCTCTTGTAGCTTAAAATTCTTAGTATGGCCCTAACTTCATGCCAAAACAAATTTTTCCATAATATAACTTTTTGCCTGACCTATGGTTAAATAATTTGCTTAATAAATTGCAATATAATAAAATCCGCAAACATAAAAAAAATTAATTAATACGGTAAAAATTTAAAAATTTTTGTTAACCATTTCTTGGTTTATAATAGGTCTAAATTAATAAAAATATTTTTAACCAGTAGGTAACTAAAAATATTCAATTAAAGATATTTTTACATAAAATATAGCTAAATTTCTGACAATGTAAAACATTACACAAAACAATATTTTTAAAGATTTTCTACCTTCTATGTATTAAAACTTAAGTCCACTGTGTAAACGAACTTAACAAAATCAAATTATTGCAAATAATAATTCTTAAATAATAGAGTACTTTTCCTACAAATTAATAGATCATTTAATATTATTGTGTTAAATTTTTCAGCCTTTTCTCTCCCACTACCAAACTAACTAACCCATAGTAAAATTACAAAAATGTTCAGAAATATTACTTATTAAGTAATAGGTTGATAAAATTAAGTTCTAATTTTTCAAAATAATGTTTAAACGAGCATAACTCCCTCTACGTTCTCCCTGAGATTTTGGTTTTATAATATAATTTGAAATTTACTAACCAATCTAAGTATAATCCCAATATAAATCATAACATTCATAACGTGTAGTAATTACCCTAAAATTACTTATTTGTTAAAAATTATTCAGAAATAAATTTTAAAATTACGATTTCCCTTTAAACTATTGATATTATTACTACTTTCGCCCAAAACTTTCAATGAAAATTTAAAAAAAATGATTATACCTTAAAAATTAAAAATCATACCTTAATTTTTAAAAACCTTAGAAAAATAAAAATTAAACTTAATCTAGTATAAAATCCTTAAATCGACTAGGCAGTTTCACTGCCCGTGTACGTGTATGCCTTTCAATTTCCTCATCGTTTGAGTCATCAAGGGCACTATTATATTCTTCTGTAAGTTCGTCGTCCGTTTCCTCTTCGGGCTGAAGAGTTGTTTCTGACGAGTCAGAGTCATCATGACTTTCTATACTGTCATCGGAATCTGGGTCAATGGGGCGATTCTCTTCTTGAAGCTCCATACCTTGGTTCAAGAATTCGTCCACTATTTCTTGGTCAAAATCCTGGTTCTTTTCATCTTCCTCATCTTTGGCAGGCGTCTGGTTTACGCGTATATCTTTTTGATCATCCAGTATATGATTTTCATAGTCTTGGCTATCTCCTTTATATAACTTCAGTCTTTCTGCATGGACCATGTGTTCCTTTTTCCCTGAAATTTCTTTTATTTTAAACGTCACAGGACCTTTCTTTTCAATTATTCGATAAGGACCTTTCCACTTAGCATGGAGTTTTTTACTAAGGTTTTTGCTCGGTATTGCAGGACTATGCATATATACCAAATCTCCCAACATATATTCTCGCCTTGTCTTTCTCTGGTTTAGTCTTCCACACCTTTTATCTATATATTCCACTATAAGATCTCTTAACTGCACTTCGTCCTGATTAAGGGGTTTCTCTAACTTAAGGAGACTCAAAATTTCGTTAGTGTCCTTTTGACTAATATACCCTATAGTTTTACATTTTTCTCTCTTTTCGGTAAGCTCTACTTCTGCTTCAAACGCTCTCGCAATAACAGTTTTGGCGGAAATCGTAATATCTTTATTTGTAATATTACTCACACGTACTGGAATTTCTGCATTTACACAACACAAAACTCTTGCAACTAGCAATTCTTGTGGTCCATTCTCACATGGTTCTATCACTATATGCTGAGTCTTGACTCTTGACGCCTTCTCTAAAGTTGCCATACATACAGCGTGACACATTGCAGGAATTTTTATACTTTTGCTAAACCTCACTATCCTCTTTTCTTCTGTAGCACTAGGAGTACACCTTGATGCACCTTCTTCCTCTTGGCTACCTACATTTTCCGTGAAACACAATACCTCTTTTTCTTCTAATACACTAGGAGTACATTTTGATGCTCTTTCTTCCTTCTGGCTTTTTCTAAAATCACCACTTCTCTCTTCCGAAGCACTAGGAGCACACCTTGATGTACTTTCTTCCTTTTGGCTTTTTCTTAAATCACCACTTTCTTCTTCCGAAGCACTAGGAGCACACCTTGATGTACTTTCTTCCTCTTGGCTTTTTCTTAAATCACCACTTTCACCTCGTGGCTCACAATTAACTTTTCCTTGTACATATGACGTCACGGAAGCTGCAGTCTTCCCAGGTCCTTCCAAATTTTCGCTAGCTAAACGTTGCTTCTTGTTACTGGAGAAATCCAAACTAGTACCATTCGTTTGAACTCCACATTCCTGCGTTAAAGGCACTAACGAGGAATGACTAGCATAACGATTATTTATATTGACCTCCATTTCACTAAACCTCTGTGTTAAGTTTTTCAGTTCACTATGTACTTTCAGGAACATATTTTCTACCTCAATTTTCGACAACGTCATCATAGCATCTCCATCTTCCATGGAACCTTCTTCCATCAAGGGTATTTCACTTTCAAAAGCGTACATACAACAATTTCCCCAATCAATTTTTACACTATATTTTCTTAAAAAGTCTATGCCCAACAATAAATCGGCTCTGAAACTATCAGAGTCTACCACAACAAAACTATGAGTGACCTTGGTTCCACTCGTAAATGCGATTGGTAATTCCACTATTCCTAACGTTGGAATAGTATTTCCCTGTATATCAACTAAAACACTATTTGTACGTTCAATTTTAAACCCCTTGGCAATATCGGGTTTAACTAGGGATACTACGGCTCCTGAATCTACTAATGCATAATAAAAACCGTTAGCTATTGTTACCTTAGCAACGTTGGCTGGTTTCGGAGCTTCTTCCTTTGAACACGTATATATCCCT
Source organism: Polydrusus pterygomalis (assembly GCA_963969555.1). Lineage (NCBI taxonomy): Eukaryota > Metazoa > Arthropoda > Insecta > Coleoptera > Curculionidae > Polydrusus > Polydrusus pterygomalis. The sequence continues at coordinate 22,788,440 of OZ018384.1, read as the reverse complement.
ACCATTCTCTCGTTTATTCCCAACTTGCTTCTGGCACAGCCGGTCTCCGGGGTTGTGGAGGGGCTGTGTTGCGGTTTAAAGCCGGATTTTGCTGTCTGCTTGTTCCTTGCCTCGCAGGACAAAACTGTGCTATATGTCCCGGTTGCTGGCAATTAAAACATCGTCGTTGAGGCGGGTTTGTCTGAGGTCGCTGCGCGGCTTGCCTACGGTTCTCTGGACAGTCCCTACTATAATGTCCATTTCTTCCACATTTGAAACAGGTAGTTGGACAGTATCTAGAGGTGTGGCCTTCCTTGTTGCATTTGAAACATATCATGGGTCTCCGATTTTCGTTATTAGGTCTTTCAGGTCTTCTTCCTTCCTGGTTGGCTGGGTAACGGCGCTGCTCCTCGTTTCTTTCGCCAATGTTCTGCACAGCTCTGCATTCTCTGGCAGTGGACGGATGAAGAAGGTTTTCAATGGATTCCTCCCTCTCAGCGTATTCCAAAGCCTTGTTCAAAGTAGTTGGACTAGACGATAAGACTCGCTGTTTAATCGGCATGAGCAGTCCCAGTGTGAATTGGGTCGTAATATCTTGCTCCAACCTGGTAGAAATAATTTGGTCTGTAGCTCGATCTCCTGTAAGCGTTACAGTGCGATTGGCTAGCAACTTCAACCTAGTCAAAAACTGGCGGCAAGTTTCTCCTGTTCGTTGGCGACATTCTATGAAATTTTTCATTGCAGCTCCTTTCACATATTGACGGACAAACTGCTTTTTGAGAGAGTCTTTGAGAGTTGTCCATGACGTGGTGGTTTTAAGGGTTGGCTCAGACTCGATAAATTGTTTAGCTCTGTTGCGAAGCTTGAGACGGGCGATGGCCACTTTTTGTTCATCGGTCCAGTTGGCTAAAAGGGCGGTTTCATCGATAATTGCTAGGAAGTCGTCAATACTGCCTTGTCCCTCATAGGTAGGAATGGATTCGATCCCAATAACCACATTATTGGTCGTTACAGTTACAGGAGCTGAAGCTGCAGGAGTTGGGTTGGTTGACATTTTTAAATGCTATGGTATTTAAATTGAATCCTTATGTCGAGCCTTTTCGTAAAATGCAAGCTAATTCTTCACCAAAATTTTTCAAAAGTAAGTAATTAAATTCCAGATAATTCACCATAAATTTCAATTTTTCTTCTTTAATTGTAAATGCGAAATTTTAACAAGAAAAATAATTTTCTCGAAAATTCTCAATTTTCCTGTAAAAATTTCTCTCTAATTCTGCGAGTTTTTCAACCCTCTCAGAATTTTTTCTACCCCACACCTGACACCAATTGTGAAGCCTACCACGTTACTAACTTTCATTTAAGGGAGCAATCAGGTTGGCGCTAACGGGTAGGTTACAAAGTACTATTCATGTGGGTTCAATAATCTCGACGGGAGCAATATTTGTTGTTTCATTACTTACATTTGGTTATGCTATTAGCTTGCCTCTGTATCTTCGCCTTACAAAAAGCACTCTTGAAGATCTAGCAGAAAATTCGCACCATTTTTGCCAATAACGAATTGGAAGTAAGATTCGCAACTCATGTAAAATTTCGTCATCATATTTCAAATAATATTTTTAATTTATAGCAGAAGTCATAGAAACACCATTTTAAAGTTTTAAACGACACTTGGTATATTCAGGAATAAAATATGGAGCCACCAACATTTCACAAAATTTTCTTCTAAGTCTAAATAAAAATAAAACCCATATTTCTATTACTTAACGCAGCACTTACTTTGTGGTCGCAATGTACATATAACTTTGTAGACTGTCTAAAAATCGCAAAAGAACCTTATTTTCGACAAAATAACTTTCATACTTTTTACCGAACTTTTAACTATCCCGGACCGACGATACTACGGCGACTTTTAAAATCTCGAAAAACTTTTAAAACAGAACTTCCTGAACTGAACTCAACTGAACTGAAGTGAAGTCCCTAAAATATTCACGTTTTTGCTTATATAGACTTCTATCTCCCCATCGGAAAAATGTTTCTTGAAAATCCCGCCCAAGATGGCAAGATGCCCAAATGAGGACAAAACAGTATTTAAGTCAACAATCGCGCATCTTTCTCGCTTACTACGTTGTTTCCTAAAATTTTCCATCGAGTCTAAAAAGATCTATAGTCCATTCGCTTAACATAGAAAATATTAAAATATTAAAAATTCTTAATTAATTTCTTATGGGAACCGAAATTTAGGTCAACGCATGGACTATATTTTATTTGTCATCAGATGAGCCGGTCTTAGATTTGTTATACCGAAGGTTCATTTTTGTCTAACTTTATTTGACCAATGACATGAGCCTAAACTATTCACGCGGGGACTCGCGATTTGGATGTTACCGATCTTTGCTTTGTTAGTTGAATTGTGAATTTTATATTTAAAGCTTCTTAAAATAAAATAAAATGTTATGGTAAGTTTTTAAGAGAATTAATTTTTATTTTATTTTTTTAAAATTCTACAAAATGATTGCCTTAATTTTCAAAAGGTTTTTAATTTAATTTTTGAAAATTAATTTTTTGAAAAATAAGATTTTATTGATTCATTTCTCAAAACTTAGAATTCTTTCCTTAAAAATAATTTTTCGCAAATTTAAAATTATTTTATTTTGTAATTTAATTTTTACATAAATCCAAAAATAATTCGCATGAATTTTTACAGAACCATTTTACATTTAATTCATTTTTGAAAAATAATTCTTTTCGATTGAAGACTTAGAATTATTTTCTTTAAAATAATTTACTCAATTTATATTTATTCAAATTTATTTTTAAAAGAATTTTAAAAATAATTCTCTTCTAAAAAATTTTTTAATATCCAATTAAAAACTTAGAATCATATTCTCTAAAACTATTTTCTCCATTTAAAATTATTTTATTTTATTTTCTAATTTATTTTTTTTTTAAAAGAATAAAAATTCCGTACCGAATCTAACATAATTTTTAAACCTTTTTCAAAGGAATGTGTATCTCCCCAAAACTTGTAAAATTTTTCAAACATTAATGTGAGAAGATTAATTATTTACTTAAACACTTAGGAAATATCTGATTGATTTTTATGATATTTTCATAGAAAATATTTTTAAAATAATTCTGTAAAAAAACTTATTCCACTTTCCACCCTTTTTAATAAAATGTACCTGTCGACAAACATTTATTTTATTTTAAATCTTTCCAAAACTTTTTGAAAACTTTGAATTTTTCTGAATACACATCTTAAAATGTTAAAGCTTTTTAAAACTTTTTCTTATTCCGAACAATATTGAACTTGGGCGTCACAATCCTTTGAAATTTTATTACTGGAGATAAAATTAATTTTAATTAATTCAACAAAAATAATCCCGATTTCTTATTAAGAAAAATTACTTCGTATTTCAAAAACATTTCCCATAAATAGGATTTAAGGTTTTCAAGTATATTTATTTTTCTATGAATTTATTACCGAGTCGTCACAACCCCTTTAAAAAATAGATCGCTTGAGATTGGAAATTCAAGTTTTTTTACAGTTACATTATCTGTTGGGGCCGAGCTAACTATGCTATCGTCAAATATGTCAGATATCAAGAAATGACAGACAAGACGCCATTTTGTTTTTCTTAAATAGCAACCATAATTAATAACGACACCCGTAGATGGCATTCCGCTGTCCGATATCAAAAATGTATAATGGTTGATATCTTTTTTCAACCGTTCAGGAGATACGGGGCTTCCTAAACATGCATCGTTCGATTATGCGTTTTAAGTGTCTCACCCCTTTAAAAAATAGATCGCTTGAGATTGGAAATTCAAGTTTTTTTTACAGTTACATTATTGGTTGTGGCCGAGCTAACTATGCTATCGTCAAATATGCCAGATATCAAGAAATGACAGACAAGACGCCATTTTGTTTTTTTTTAAATGGTAACCATAATTAATAACGACACCAGTAGATGGCATTCCGCGGTCCGATATCAAAAATGTATAATTGTTGATATCTATTTTCAACCGTTCCGGAGATACGGGGCTTTCCATAAATGCATCGTTCGATTATGCGTTTTAAGTGTCTCACCCCTTTAAAAAATAGATCGCTTGAGATTGGAAATTCAAGTTTTTTTACAGTTACATTATCTGTTGGGGCCGAGCTAACTATGCTATCGTCAAATATGTCAGATATCAAGAAATGACAAACAAGACGCCATTTTGTTTTTCTTAAATGGCAACCATAATTAATAACGACACCCGTAGATGGCATTCCGCTGTCCGATATCAAAAATGTATAATGGTTGATATCTTTTTTCAACCGTTCAGGAGATACGGGGCTTCCTAAACATGCATCGTTCGATTATGCGTTTTAAGTGTCTCACCCCTTTAAAAAATAGATCGCTTGAGATTGGAAATTCAAGTTTTTTTTACAGTTACATTATTGGTTGTGGCCGAGCTAACTATGCTATCGTCAAATATGCCAGATATCAAGAAATGACAGACAAGACGCCATTTTGTTTTTTTTTAAATGGCAACCATAATTAATAACGACACCAGTAGATGGCATTCCGCGGTCCGATATCAAAAATGTATAATTGTTGATATCTATTTTCAACCGTTCCGGAGATACGGGGCTTTCCATAAATGCATCGTTCGATTATGTCTTTTAAGTGTCTCACCCCTTTAAAAAATAGATCGCTTAAGATTGGAAATTCAAGTTTTTTTACAGTTACATTATTGGTTGTGGCCGAGCTAGCTATGCTATCGTCAAATATGTCAGATATCAAGAAATGACAGACAAGACGCCATTTTGTTTTTTTTTAAATGGCAACCATAATTAATAACGACACCCGTAGATGGCATTCCGCTGTCCGATATCAAAAATGTATAATGGTTGATATCTTTTTTCAACCGTTCAGGAGATACGGGGCTTCCTAAACATGCATCGTTCGATTATGCGTTTTAAGTGTCTCACCCCTTTAAAAAATAGATCGCTTGAGATTGGAAATTCAAGTTTTTTTTACAGTTACATTATTGGTTGTGGCCGAGCTAACTATGCTATCGTCAAATATGCCAGATATCAAGAAATGACAGACAAGACGCCATTTTGTTTTTTTTTAAATGGCAACCATAATTAATAACGACACCCGTAGATGGCATTCCGCTGTCCGATATCAAAAATGTATAATGGTTGATATCTTTTTTCAACCGTTCAGGAGATACGGGGCTTCCTAAACATGCATCGTTCGATTATGCGTTTTAAGTGTCTCACCCCTTTAAAAAATAGATCGCTTAAGATTGGAAATTCAAGTTTTTTTACAGTTACATTATTGGTTGTGGCCGAGCTAGCTATGCTATCGTCAAATATGTCAGATATCAAGAAATGACAGACAAGACGCCATTTTGTTTTTTTTTAAATGGCAACCATAATTAATAACGACACCAGTAGATGGCATTCCGCGGTCCGATATCAAAAATGTATAATTGTTGATATCTATTTTCAACCGTTCCGGAGATACGGGGCTTCCTTAACATGCATCGTTCGATTATGTCTTTTAAGTGTCTCACCCCTTTAAAAAATAGATCGCTTAAGATTGGAAATTCAAGTTTTTTTACAGTTACATTATCTGATGGGGCCGAGCTAACTATGCTATCGTCAAATATGTCAGATATCAAGAAATGACAGACAAGACGCCATTTTGTTTTTTTTAAATGGCAACCATAATTAATAACGACACCAGTAGATGGCATTCCGCGGTCCGATATCAAAAATGTATAATTGTTGATATCTATTTTCAATCGTTCCGGAGATACGGGGCTTCCTAAACATGCATCGTTCGATTATGTCTTTTAAGTGTCTCACCCCTTTAAAAAATAGATCGCTTGAGATTGGAAATTCAAGTTTTTTTACAGTTACATTATCTGTTGGGGCCGAGCTAACTATGCTATCGTCAAATATGTCAGATATCAAGAAATGACAGACAAGACGCCATTTTGTTTTTTTTAAATGGCAACCATAATTAATAACGACACCAGTAGATGGCATTCCGCGGTCCGATATCAAAAATGTATAATTGTTGATATCTATTTTCAATCGTTCCGGAGATACGGGGCTTCCTAAACATGCATCGTTCGATTATGTCTTTTAAGTGTCTCACCCCTTTAAAAAATAGATCGCTTGAGATTGGAAATTCAAGTTTTTTTATAGTTACATTATCTGATGGGGCCGAGCTAACTATGCTATCGTCAAATACGTCAGATATCAAGAAATGACAGACAAGACGCCATTTTGTTTTTCTTAAATGGCAACCATAATTAATAACGACACCAGTAGATGGCATTCCGCGGTCCGATATCAAAAATGTATAATTGTTGATATCTATTTTCAACCGTTCCGTAGATACGGGGCTTTCCATAAATGCATCGTTCGATTATGCGTTTTAAGTGTCTCACCCCTTTAAAAAATAGATCGCTTGAGATTGGAAATTCAAGTTTTTTTACAGTTACATTATCTGTTGGGGCCGAGCTAACTATGCTATCGTCAAATATGTCAGATGTCAAGAAATTACAGACAAGACGCCATTTTGTTTTTCTTAAATGGCAACCATAATTAATAACGACACCCGTAGATGGCATTCCGCTGTCCGATATCAAAAATGTATAATTGTTGATATCTATTTTCAACCGTTCCGGAGATACGGGGCTTCCTAAACATGCATCGTTCGATTATGTCTTTTAAGTGTCTCACCCCTTTAAAAAATAGATCGCTTGAGATTGGAAATTCAAGTTTTTTTACAGTTACATTATCTGTTGGGGCCGAGCTAACTATGCTATCGTCAAATATGTCAGATATCAAGAAATGACAGATAAGACGCCATTTTGTTTTTTTTTAAATGGCAACCATAATTAATAACGACACCAGTAGATGGCATTCCGCGGTCCGATATCAAAAATGTATAATTGTTGATATCTATTTTCAACCGTTCCGGAGATACGGGGCTTTCCATAAATGCATCGTTCGATTATGTCTTTTAAGTGTCTCACCCCTTTAAAAAATAGATCGCTTAAGATTGGAAATTCAAGTTTTTTTACAGTTACATTATTGGTTGTGGCCGAGCTAGCTATGCTATCGTCAAATATGTCAGATATCAAGAAATGACAGACAAGACGCCATTTTGTTTTTTTTTAAATGGCAACCATAATTAATAACGACACCATGCAGTAGATGGCATTCCGCGGTCCGATATCAAAAATGTATAATTGTTGATATCTATTTTCAACCGTTCCGTAGATACGGGGCTTTCCATAAATGCATCGTTCGATTATGCGTTTTAAGTGTCTCACCCCTTTAAAAAATAGATCGCTTGAGATTGGAAATTCAAGTTTTTTTACAGTTACATTATCTGTTGGGGCCGAGCTAACTATGCTATCGTCAAATATGTCAGATGTCAAGAAATTACAGACAAGACGCCATTTTGTTTTTCTTAAATGGCAACCATAATTAATAACGACACCCGTAGATGGCATTCCGCTGTCCGATATCAAAAATGTATAATTGTTGATATCTATTTTCAACCGTTCCGGAGATACGGGGCTTCCTAAACATGCATCGTTCGATTATGTCTTTTAAGTGTCTCACCCCTTTAAAAAATAGATCGCTTGAGATTGGAAATTCAAGTTTTTTTACAGTTACATTATCTGTTGGGGCCGAGCTAACTATGCTATCGTCAAATATGTCAGATATCAAGAAATGACAGATAAGACGCCATTTTGTTTTTCTTAAATGGCAACCATAATTAATAACGACACCCGTAGATGGCATTCCGCTGTCCGATATCAAAAATGTATAATGGTTGATATCTTTTTTCAACCGTTCAGGAGATACGGGGCTTCCTAAACATGCATCGTTCGATTATGCGTTTTAAGTGTCTCACCCCTTTAAAAAATAGATCGCTTGAGATTGGAAATTCAAGTTTTTTTTACAGTTACATTATTGGTTGTGGCCGAGCTAACTACTAAGTTTTGTCATAATAAAATTGATTAAGCTATTTTACATTTAAGTTAGTACATAATATACCTTGTTGTAAAATGGATTTGTCGTGAAAAGAATTTAAAAGTCATTTAGGTAAAGTCTTCCACTTAGAGGTCCTGTACTGTGCATACATAAACCACATACACAATTAAATAAAAACAAATTAACAATTTAAGTCAAAACAAATAATTTCTGATAATTTTATACTTATATAAAACATGTTTTTAGACGATATAGATAAAGCTATCAAAAATGCAAAGATGCAGAGGATACCTCCAACTTGGATACCGACAAACCAACACTACCTATTATAAAAAGGAAACCAAAACCAAAGCGAATATTAAGTAGTTCCGATGAGAATGTACCTACAACTAAGAAGAAAATACCCTTTGAACGTCCACCCAATTTAAGTAAGTACAATAGAATTAACTCATGGTTTTCTGCATGGTAAGAATTTTAATAACTAGGTATATATAAATAAATTATATAATAAATAATATTGCTTGGTAATTTGTCTTTTTTCTGTTTTATTTTTAGACGGGTCACCAACTCAATATGTCCCTCCTGCAAGGACCCCTAAATATATAGGCATATAAAACTATGTTTCAGAAATATAACTGTTTTAAATTAAATATTGAATCTTTCCTCTTTCTTAGTTAAATTAAGTTTAGGTGTACAGAAAGAAAAAAAAACAACAGTACAAGTAGTGTCTCTACTATATAATATACAGGGTAGTGTAACCATGATTGGTTGGAGTATTAAGTAAAATTTATATTTTTACATATTTTAATTACACATAATTATTGCTGTTAAAATGAAGAAAAAATATTTTTAACCTAGGTCCCTCTGCAGTTTTTTAACTATAATCTAATCATCATCAGTAATCAAGTGCAGTAAAAACGTATAAAAAAAGTTTTAAATGTTTTGTGCCTAATCCTCTACCCTATCTTGGTTACCTAACTACTAACGAAGCCCCTACAGGTTAAGAGCAAACACTAGTGACGCCTTCGCCATTTAGTTTTTTGGTCAATATTTCGTTACTTCGTTGTTTTATCCAAAAATCGGCTAAATATCCCCCTTTGGGTACCCCTCCCTTGGGTACCTACAGTTTAAGGTTAAGAAAAATTAATTGATTAACTAATAAAGGCAAAAAACGAAATTTTGTCGAATTTGAGCATATTTCTTTTTCTGCTTTTATTAATTTATAAATTCACACTTTTATTAGGTACGTATAACTGTAGGTAATTGTACCCCAAAGAGTGGTATTTGGAGGATTTTTTGATGAAACAAAGAAGTAACGAAATGGCGAAGGCGTCACTAAGGTTTGCTATTAAATGGCTGGCAAATTAACGCTTTGATGACGTGATATGTCGGCACTAATCACGTCGTTATAACGACACTAATGACGTCGTTATAACGTCACTAAATGACTTCCTAGTCACGTCATCGGTCCGTGACATAATCACGACATCCTACCGTCATTACCACGTCATTTTTAAAGTACAGTTGACGTTTAAGATGACGAAAAAGTTACGCGAAATTGACGTCAGTCTGCTGTCTGGGAAGTAGTTTTCCGTACGAAAAAAAAATAAAAACTGCGAAAAAAATCACGCCTTACTCTGTGGTTTCCACTTTCTTACAATTTTCGGCAATTTCCATTCCAGTTAGGTATAGAACGATATATTGGAAAAAGGTAGATTTTGAGATGGCCTAACCGATTATCCAAACCGAATGTCGATTGGATGCACCCAATTCGACTTATTAGCGATCCAAGAGGTACCATTTTCGACCAAATTTTGACTTTGAAAAAATCAAAAAAACTACTTCCAAACTTTCGATCGCGCTCACAAACAATAGGGTTCTGTAGCCCACGCTCGTCTACGCGTCGAAAAAGTTTAAATCGAAAAAACTAATTTTTGTTGCCTGTATCGAATGCCAACGAGATCCCGATATTTCTCGACTTTAAAAATTAATAACTTTTTTCCGGCACACCCTGTATATTCGAAATTTTCACACAACGTACCCCCACTATTCCTCTGTAAACCCAAAAAGTTTCAATTGTCCCACATTAACCGTTTCCGAGAAAAAAAATCGCAAATGTGAAAATGTCGAAACTGACGACGACGCCGCCGACACGGACAACATACGCACATATTTCAAATGAAGCAGACGATATAGTGCAAAATTTTAAGGAGTCAATCGGGGTTGCCGTGATTCCGCGTGAAGGCGACGAATAACATATCGCGTGTTCGCGCGATATGTAACTAGACTGGGTACATATCGCTAATCGTCAGCCGAGAGTGCATCTATAATTAGTACTAAAAATTTGTATTTAAAAACTATTTTTCTTAGTTTCTTTTTTCTATGTTTTCTATTGCTTTTTTTGCCTCACCTTCCTGCGGAACGTGAAGGGGAAACATATCGCCAAATTGTCATTATAACAACTGACAAAAACTAAAAAATAAAAATTACGGGTGCAAAATTTCCGTTTTCTGGTATATATAGGTAGTCTTTGGAGACGGCATCGTATACTGCTCGATGTCCCGTTTCCAATGCCGTCTCACTCGATTCGCTACGACTTTTCGTTACGGAAATATATGATATTTAATATTATGATATTGATATTGATATTAACATTGAACCAATCAGCACCGGCTTTTTTTAAAATCGCACAGCAAACGTATCAATGTGGAATATACTTTCCAAGTGTGTCCTATAAAAATATGTATTCAATCAATTTAAACATAAGTAAAGAAACTATTCTTACATTGATAGCTGATAAATTAGATCAAAAGCTTATTTTGCCGAGCCCTTCCGGCACGGCACTGTTCCAATTCGTTTATTTTATTTCATACTTTTTACAAAACCATTTGTTAGCAATCTTTAATAATTGCCTAAAGAATTATCCAAACCGAATGTCGATCGGATGGACCCAATTCGACTTATTAACGATTCAATAGGTACCTGTTTAGTCCCATATTTAACTTTGAAAAAATTAAAAAAATTATTTCCAAACTTTCGATCGCGCTCACAAACAATATGGGTCTGTAGCCTACGATCGTCTACGCGTCGAAAAAGTTTAAATCGAAAAAACTAATTTTTGTGGCCTGTATCGAATGCCAACGAGATCCCGATATTTCTCGATTTTAAAAATTAATAACTTTTTTCCCGTACATTCAAAATTTTTACACATTGTACCCCCACTATTCCTCTCTAAACTGAAAAAGTTTTTATCGTCCCACTCTTACCGTTTCCGAGAAAAGAAATCGCAAATGTGAAAATGTCGAAACTGACGACAAACAACTTATTTGAAATGTAGCCGCCGTATATAATACTAGACTGGGTACATATCGCTAATCGTCAGCCGAGAGTGCATCTAATATTAGTACTAAAAAGATTTACAAAAATTTACAATAAAAAAATAGTTTTCTTTTCTTTTTTTCTATTTACTATTGCTTTTTTTGCCTCACCTTCCTGCGAAACGTGAAGGGAAAACATATCGCCAAATTGTCATTATAACAACTGACCAAAACTACACAATGGTGCAAAATTTCCGTTTTCTCGTATAGATAGGTAGTTTTCTGAGACGGCGCCGTATAGGTGCTCTTTAAACTCGCACACCTTTGTGCAATGTGGGATATACTTTCCATATTTGCTCTATAAAAATATGTAAGTATTCAATCGATTAAAACATAAGCAAAAAATTATTCTTACATGGAAGCTATCAATTATCAGCTAATATTGTGCCGAGCCCTTCGGGTACGGCACTGTTCTAGTTCGTTCGTTTAATTATACGAGAGCTGTCACTTTGACAGGTAAGTGTAATTTTTTTTAGCTTTTTCGTAGCGAGGGTTATAGCTGTAAGAATTCGAAAGTAAAAAATTTTCAGGTACCTAAATATGAATGTTTTATACGATATCTGTCAAATTTTGACAGGTAGGAGTCAGTTTTTTTTTATCCTTTTCATAGCGAGGGTTATCGCTGTAAAAATCCTAAAGTGAAAAATTTTTCAGATCCTAAATAACAAAGTTCTATACGACAGCTGTCAGACTTTGACAGGTAAGTTTCAATTTTTTTTTTCGTTTTTTCGTAGCGAGAGTTACAGCTATAAGAATCCTAAATTTAAATATATTTCAGTTTCTAAATAACAAAGTTCTATACGACAGCTGTCATTTTGACAGGTAAATGTCATTTTTTTAAAGCTTTTCTTGTATCTAGGATTAAAGCTGTAAGAATCCAAAATTTAAAAAAAATTCAGTAGTTAAATAACAAAGTTCTATACGACAGCTGTCAAATTTTGACAGGTAAGTTTAATTTTTTTTTTTAGATTTTTCGTAGCGAGATTTATAGCTGTAAGAATCCTAAATGAAAAATTTTTCAGTTCCTAAATAACAAAGTTATATACGACAGCTGTCATTTTGACAGGTAAATTGCAAGTTTTTTTAAGCTTTTCTTGTATCTAGGATTATAGCTGTAAGAATTCGAAATTTAAAAAAAATTCAGTACCTAAATAACAAAGTTCTATACGACAGCTGTCAGATTTTGACAGGTAAGTGTCAATTTTTTTTTTAGCTTTTTCGTAGCGACGGTTATAGCTGTAAGAATCTCAAATTTAAAAAAAATTCAGTACCTAGATAACAAAGTTTTATACGATACCTGTCAGATTTTGACAGGTAAGTGTCAATTTATTTTAACTTTTTTCGTAGAGAGGGTTAAAGCTGTAATAAAACTAAATTAAAAAAATTTTTAGTACCAAAATAACAAAGTTCTATACGACAGCTGTCAAATTATGACAGGCGGGTGTAAATTTTTTTAAGCTTTTTTAATGTAGAGGATTATAGCTGTACAAATCCGAAATTTAAAAATTTTTCAGTACCTAAATAACAAACTTTTATACGACAGCTGTCAAATTTTGACAGGTAAGTGTCAATTTATTTAAACTTTTTTCGTAGCGATAGTTAAAGCTGTAATAATCCTAAATTAAAAAAATTTCAGTACCAAAATAACAAAGTTCTATACGACAGCTGTCAAATTGTGACAGGCGGGTATAAATTTTTTAAGGCTTTTTTCATATAGAGGATTATAGCTGTACGAATCCGAAATTTAAAAATTTTTCAGTGATTAAATAACAAAGTTCCATACGACAGCTGTCAAATTTTGACAGGTAAGTGTCAATTTTTTTAAAGTTTTTTCGTAACGAGGATTATAGCTGTAAGAATCCCAAATTGAAACATTTTTCAGTACCTAAATAACAAAGTTCTATACGACAGCTGTCAAATTCTGACAGGTAGGTGTATATTTTTTAAACTTTTTTCGTAGCGAGGGTTATAGCTGTAAGATTCCTAAATTGAAAAAAATTTCAGTACCAAAATAACAAAGTTCTATACGATGGCTGTCAAATTTTGACAGTTAAGTGTCAATTTTTTTTTAGCTTTTTCGTAGCGAGAATTATACCTGTAAGAGTCCGAAATTATAAAATTATCAGGTCCGTAAATAACAAAATTCTATACGATAGCTGTCAAATTTTGACAGGTAAGTGTCAATTTTTTTTTAGATTTTTTGTAACGAGGGTTATAGCTGTAAGAATCCTAAATTAAAAAAATTGTCAATACCTAAATAACACAGTTTTATACGACAGCTGTCAAATTGTGACAGGTAAGTGTAAATTTTTTTTTAGATTTTTTGTAACTAGGGTTATAGCTGTAAGAATCCTAAATTAAAAAATTTCTCAGTCCCTAAATAACAAAGTTCTATACGACAGCTGTCATTTTGACAGGTAAATGTCAAGTTTTTTTTAAGCTTTTCTTGTATCTAGGATTATAGCTGTAAGAATCCGAAATTTAAAAAAATTTCAGTACCTAAATAACAAAGTTCTATACTACAGCTGTCAGATTTCGACAGGTAAGTGTATTTTTTTTTTAGCTTTTTCGTAGCGAGAGTTACAGCTGTAAGAATCCTAAATTAAAAAAATTTTCAGTTAGTAAATAACAAAGTTCTATACGCTAGCTGTCAGATTTTGACAGGTAAGTATCAATTTTTTAGCATTTTTCGTATAGATTATTATAGCTGTAAGAATCCAAAATTTAAAAAATTTTCCTTACCTAAATAACGACATTAAAAAAAAAAGAAAAAAAAAGAAAAAAAAACACTGGGGTTTGAACCTACGACCTTCGTCTCCAAAATCAACAGTCTTTACTACTACGCTACCGAAGCTTTGAGAGTGATTTGTGGTAAATAGGATATTAATGCCATAATGGATATTATACACAACTTTAAGTACATATTAAAAATACTTACTAATACACTTTTTTCAATTATTTTTGGTCAACCGCAAAGAAAAAGGTCCAAGACAGGTGTTTCATACATTAAATACTCTCCAAATATTATAAACACTATAAAAATTGAAGTTAATATGCCTCCTGCAAGCAATTTTTATTATTACAAGTACGGGTATAAATGCGATATTTTCCCCCTTATTTTTGGTCAAACGAAAAAGATAAAGGTTCAAGGTAGGTATTTCCCACAAAAGACGTGGTCTAAATGGACTTATTCCTCTAAAAAATCAATTTGGAAATCGCATTTTTCACCTATTTTTGACAGATGGTATAAAAGTTAAAGTTCAGGAAAACGCACGTGGTTAAAGCATGGCCAACTTTTTCTAAATCGAATGGTGTTAGAATTTGAAAATTGTGCCTGTTTCCGCACCCAAAAAAGCAACTTTGCTCAAATTTGCAAATATATTTTGATAAGTTTGGACATGCAGGAATATTGAGAAGTAATCAGCGCATATTTTGAGAAAAAAATAAAACGGTTTTGTTAAAAATTGAATAAGCTACAGTCGATATAGTAAAGCCTCTGGTGAAGGAACCTATAAAAAAATCATAAATTAATTTTTTTGAGCCACAAAATATGTTTTCCCAAAGGGCGCTTATAATACAAACTAAAGCTTGTTTATCGGTCGACATAGTGGATCAAGAAAAAATTGAAAAAGTTATATATAGACACTTGCAGATACTTAAGCGTTCCAGTGCGACTTGATAGAATATTTTTGAAAAAATTTTATAAAAGCTTGCCGTTTTTTCCGTATTAAAGATAAAGAAATGAAAAAATATCTCCTAAATACAATTTGACGGCTCTATCCGCTAAAGTATACAACGTTTCGATCAAAATAAGTAGTTTTCCGTACGAAAAAAAAATAAAAACTGCGAAAAAAATCACGCCTTACTCTGTGGTTTCCACTTTCTTACAATTTTCGGCAATTTCCATTCCAGTTAGGTATAGAACGATATATTGGAAAAAGGTAGATTTTGAGATGGCCTAACCGATTATCCAAACCGAATGTCGATTGGATGCACCCAATTCGACTTATTAGCGATCCAAGAGGTACCATTTTCGACCAAATTTTGACTTTGAAAAAATCAAAAAAACTACTTCCAAACTTTCGATCGCGCTCACAAACAATAGGGTTCTGTAGCCCACGGTCGTCTACGCGTCGAAAAAGTTTAAATCGAAAAAACTAATTTTTGTTGCCTGTATCGAATGCCAACGAGATCCCGATATTTCTCGACTTTAAAAATTAATAACTTTTTTCCGGCACACCCTGTATATTCGAAATTTTCACACAACGTACCCCCACTATTCCTCTGTAAACCCAAAAAGTTTCAATTGTCCCACATTAACCGTTTCCGAGAAAAAAAATCGCAAATGTGAAAATGTCGAAACTGACGACGACGCCGCCGACACGGACAACATACGCACATATTTCAAATGAAGCAGACGATATAGTGCAAAATTTTAAGGAGTCAATCGGGGTTGCCGTGATTCCGCGTGAAGGCGACGAATAACATATCGCGTGTTCGCGCGATATGTAACTAGACTGGGTACATATCGCTAATCGTCAGCCGAGAGTGCATCTATAATTAGTACTAAAAATTTGTATTTAAAAACTATTTTTCTTAGTTTCTTTTTTCTATGTTTTCTATTGCTTTTTTTGCCTCACCTTCCTGCGGAACGTGAAGGGGAAACATATCGCCAAATTGTCATTATAACAACTGACAAAAACTAAAAAATAAAAATTACGGGTGCAAAATTTCCGTTTTCTGGTATATATAGGTAGTCTTTGGAGACGGCATCGTATACTGCTCGATGTCCCGTTTCCAATGCCGTCTCACTCGATTCGCTACGACTTTTCGTTACGGAAATATATGATATTTAATATTATGATATTGATATTGATATTAACATTGAACCAATCAGCACCGGCTTTTTTTAAAATCGCACAGCAAACGTATCAATGTGGAATATACTTTCCAAGTGTGTCCTATAAAAATATGTATTCAATCAATTTAAACATAAGTAAAGAAACTATTCTTACATTGATAGCTGATAAATTAGATCAAAAGCTTATTTTGCCGAGCCCTTCCGGCACGGCACTGTTCCAATTCGTTTATTTTATTTCATACTTTTTACAAAACCATTTGTTAGCAATCTTTAATAATTGCCTAAAGAATTATCCAAACCGAATGTCGATCGGATGGACCCAATTCGACTTATTAACGATTCAATAGGTACCTGTTTAGTCCCATATTTAACTTTGAAAAAATTAAAAAAATTATTTCCAAACTTTCGATCGCGCTCACAAACAATATGGGTCTGTAGCCTACGGTCGTCTACGCGTCGAAAAAGTTTAAATCGAAAAAACTAATTTTTGTGGCCTGTATCGAATGCCAACGAGATCCCGATATTTCTCGATTTTAAAAATTAATAACTTTTTTCCCGTACATTCAAAATTTTTACACATTGTACCCCCACTATTCCTCTCTAAACTGAAAAAGTTTTTATCGTCCCACTCTTACCGTTTCCGAGAAAAGAAATCGCAAATGTGAAAATGTCGAAACTGACGACAAACAACTTATTTGAAATGTAGCCGCCGTATATAATACTAGACTGGGTACATATCGCTAATCGTCAGCCGAGAGTGCATCTAATATTAGTACTAAAAAGATTTACAAAAATTTACAATAAAAAAATAGTTTTCTTTTCTTTTTTTCTATTTACTATTGCTTTTTTTGCCTCACCTTCCTGCGAAACGTGAAGGGAAAACATATCGCCAAATTGTCATTATAACAACTGACCAAAACTACACAATGGTGCAAAATTTCCGTTTTCTCGTATAGATAGGTAGTTTTCTGAGACGGCGCCGTATAGGTGCTCTTTAAACTCGCACACCTTTGTGCAATGTGGGATATACTTTCCATATTTGCTCTATAAAAATATGTAAGTATTCAATCGATTAAAACATAAGCAAAAAATTATTCTTACATGGAAGCTATCAATTATCAGCTAATATTGTGCCGAGCCCTTCGGGTACGGCACTGTTCTAGTTCGTTCGTTTAATTATACGAGAGCTGTCACTTTGACAGGTAAGTGTAATTTTTTTTAGCTTTTTCGTAGCGAGGGTTATAGCTGTAAGAATTCGAAAGTAAAAAATTTTCAGGTACCTAAATATGAATGTTTTATACGATATCTGTCAAATTTTGACAGGTAGGAGTCAGTTTTTTTTTATCCATTTCATAGCGAGGGTTATCGCTGTAAAAATCCTAAAGTGAAAAATTTTTCAGATCCTAAATAACAAAGTTCTATACGACAGCTGTCAGACTTTGACAGGTAAGTTTCAATTTTTTTTTTCGTTTTTTCGTAGCGAGAGTTACAGCTATAAGAATCCTAAATTTAAATATATTTCAGTTTCTAAATAACAAAGTTCTATACGACAGCTGTCATTTTGACAGGTAAATGTCATTTTTTTAAAGATTTTCTTGTATCTAGGATTAAAGCTGTAAGAATCCAAAATTTAAAAAAAATTCAGTAGTTAAATAACAAAGTTCTATACGACAGCTGTCAAATTTTGACAGGTAAGTTTAATTTTTTTTTTTAGATTTTTCGTAGCGAGATTTATAGCTGTAAGAATCCTAAATGAAAAATTTTTCAGTTCCTAAATAACAAAGTTATATACGACAGCTGTCATTTTGACAGGTAAATTGCAAGTTTTTTTAAGCTTTTCTTGTATCTAGGATTATAGCTGTAAGAATTCGAAATTTAAAAAAAATTCAGTACCTAAATAACAAAGTTCTATACGACAGCTGTCAGATTTTGACAGGTAAGTGTCTTTTTTTTTAGCTTTTTCGTAGCGACGGTTATAGCTGTAAGAATCTCAAATTTAAAAAAAATTCAGTACCTAGATAACAAAGTTTTATACGATACCTGTCAGATTTTGACAGGTAAGTGTTAATTTATTTTAACTTTTTTCGTAGAGAGGGTTAAAGCTGTAATAAAACTAAATTAAAAAAATTTTCAGTACCAAAATAACAAAGTTCTATACGACAGCTGTCAAATTATATATACTTAAATAGTAATTCTTATTTTTTATAATTTGCTACCATTTCTATGCTGTTTAGGTATAGAACAATATATTTGAAAAAAGTAGTATTTGAGATGACCTAAACGAATATCCAAACCAAAAGTATATCGGACGCACCCAATTCGATTTATTAACGATCCAATATGACTCTACATTGATTTTAAAAAAATCAAAAAAATTACTTCCCAACTTTCGATCGCGTTCGCAAACAACAGTGTTTTATAGCCCAACGTCGTCTACACGTCGAAAAAGTTTAAATCGATTAAAATGAGTTTTGCCACCTGTATCGCCCTACAACGAAAAAAAATATATTTTTTAACTTTGACTTTAATAACTTTTTTCCGGTACACCCTGTATATTTCAAATTGTTCCCAGAACGTGCCCCGACTATTCCTCTCTACGTCCAGAAAGTTTGAATCGTTTTGATCTAACCGTTTCCGAAAAAAAAATTCGCGAATATCGAAATGCCGAATAACCTTCTACCACGTGGCGACGGATTATCAATGTCGAAACGCCATCTTTAAAATCGAAATTACAACAATTTCTGAAACATTTTGGGCAAATATTTTGGTCAATAAAATTAGAAGAAGGTTCAAGGTAGATATTCCACCCGATTTAAAATCTGGAAATGTTCTTATTATTCTAGCAAGTCACGCTGAAAACACCCATTTTTCGCCATTTTTGACAGCCGGATTTTTAGAATTAATAATTAATTTAGATACATCAATATCAAGGCACTCTTAGTCAAAAGTGAATGGTGTTAGAATTTGTAAAGATTGACTGTTTCCGCACCCAAAAAAGCGACTTTTCTCAATTTTGCGAATATATTTTAATGATTTTGAATATGTAGAGGTGTTGCGAAGTAATCAGCGCATTTTTTGTGAAAAAAATAAAACGGTTTTGTTAAAAATTGAATAAGCTACAGTCGATATAGTAAAAAAAAAAAGCTGCCGTTTTTTCCGTATTAAAGATAAATAAACGAAAAAATATCTCTTAAATACAATTTGACAAGCTCTATCCGCTAAAGTTTACAACGTTTCGATCAAAAGTCGTTTTCAGTACGAAAAAAAATAAAAACCGTGAAAAAATCAGGCCTAATTTTATGATTTCCACTTTCTTACAATTTTCGGCACTTTCCATTCCAGTTAGGTATAGAACGATATATTGGAAAAAGGTAGATTTTGAGATTGCCTAACCGATTATCCAAACCGAATGTCGATTGGATGCACCCAATTCGACTTATTAGCGATCCAAGAGGTACCATTTTCGACCAAATTTTGACTTTGAAAAAATTAAAAAAATTACTTCCAAACTTTCGATCGCGCTCACAAACAATAGGGTTCTGTAGCCCACGGTCGTCTACGCGTCGAAAAAGTTTAAATCGAAAAAACTAATTTTTGTGGCCTGTATCGTATGCCAACGAGATCCCGATATTTCTCGACTTTAAAAATTAATAACTTTTTTCCGGCACACCCTGTATATTCGAAATTTTTACACAACGTACCCCCACTATTCCTCTCTAAACTAAAAAAGTTTCAATCGTCCCACTCTAACCGTTTCCGAGAAAAAAAATCGCAAATATGAAAATGTCGAAACTGACGGCGGCGGCGGCGACGACGACAAGAAACGCACATTATTTTCACCGAAGCGCCTATATAGGCGGAGTATCAAGAGCAGTCAGGATTGTCGTGATTTCGCGCCGAAGCGACGAATAACATATCGCGGAAAGCGATATGTTAATAATTAACTATAAAATAATTTTTCTGGCTTTCTGAGAAGCAAATTTGTCAATAATTGCGGTGAGATCAATTTTTTCAGAGATTTCGGATTCAATAGAGATGATGGCCAAATCTGAAAGTCTTTCTTGTGTCATATTATTTCTCAAGTAATTTTTAATAATTTTTAATTTACTGAAACTTCTTTCACCTGAAGCCACAGAAACAGGTAAGGCTAAAAAAATCCTTATTGCTAGAGCAAAATTTGGAAAACAGGGAATGAGATCATTTTTGACTAAAATTTCTAATATCTTAATTGGCTGTTTTTTACCTGGAAAATATCTTTAAATGGAGTTATTTCATTAAAGAGTTGTATACCGTCTATATCTTTCACAATAGTTCCTTCCTCCTGTACCTGTAACTTAGTATCTAAGTTCATGCAGGTTTTCATGAGGTCATCATTAGAAATGGTGTGAAATTCATACAGAAAGCAGTATATTGAATAGCACTCAGATAATAAGGTAAATCTTTCATTTATCGAAGAGATCGCGTAATCAGAACTGCAAAATAGAAAGCAATCTTGAATTGCAGGAAGGGATTTAAAACTGGTTCATCACTGCCCTCTCGTAATCAAATAAGCTAACTTTTTTCTGTGCTTCGAGATGGAAAATTCGGGATCAATACCTAAATCTCTAGTGTTGTGCTGAATCGACAAATATTTTAAAATTATAGTCAGTTCTTTGGGAAACTAAATATTTTTTAAGATTATCTAAGCCTTTAATGCATTCCGCGATGTTTAATTTGGGATTTTGAAGCATTTTACTCAATACATCAATTCTTGATAACAAATCATGTCAAATTAAAATTGAACACAAAAACTTAAATGTTTCAAGACTTTTAATTATTGATTTAGCACCCATTTTTACATATCGCGCTACACCGCGATATGTTATACGGCGCTTCGGTAAAAATAATGTGCGTATGTTGTCGGCGTCGTCGTCGTCACTTTCGACATTTTCACATTTGCGATTATTTTTCTCGGAAACGGTTAGAGTGGGACGATTGAAACTTTTCGGGTTTACAGAGGAATAGTGGGGGTACGTTGTGTAAAAATTTGGAATATACAAGGTGTGCCGGAAAAAAGTTATTAAACGTCAAAGTCGAGAAATATCGGGATCTCGTTGAAATTCGATACAGGCCACAAAAATTAGTTTTTTCGATTTAAACTTTTTCGACGCGTAGGCGACCGTGGGCTACAGAACCCTATTGTTTGTGAGCGCGATCGAAAGTTTGGAAATAATTTTTTTTATTTTTTAAAAGTCAAAATTTGGTCCAAAATGGTACCTCTTGGATCGCTAATAAGTTGAATTGGGTGCATTCGATCGACATGCGTTTTGGATAATCGGTTAGGCCATCTCAAAAACTACCTTTCTCCAATATATCGTTCTATACCTAACTGGAATGGAAATTGCCGAAAATTGTAAGAAAGTGGAAATCATAAAGTTAGGCCTGATTTTTTCACGGTTTTTATTTTTTTTCGTACTGAAAACGACTTTTGATCGAAACGTTGCAAACTTTAGCGGATAGAGCTCGTCAAATTGTATTTAAGAGATATTTTTTCTTTTCTTTATCTTTAATACGGAAAAAACGGCAGCTTTTTTTTTACTATATCGACTGTAGCTTATTCAATTTTTAACAAAACCGTTTTATTTTTTTCTCAAAAAATGCGCTGATTACTTCGCAACACCTCTACATATTCAAAATCATTAAAATATATTCGCAAAATTGAGAAAAGTCGCTTTTTTGGGTGCGAAAACAGGCAATCTTTACAAATTCTAACACCATTCACTTTTGACTTAGAGTGCCTTGATATTGATGTTTCTAAATTAATTATTAATTCTAAAAATCCGGCTGTCAAAAATGGCGAAAAATGGGTGTTTTCAGCGTGACTTGCTAGAATAATAAGAACATTTCCAGATTTTAAATCGGGTGGAATATCTACCTTGAACCTTCTTCTAATTTTACTGACCAAAATATTTGCCCAAAATGTTTCAGAAATGGTTGTAATCTCGATTTTAAAGATGGCGTTTCGACATTGATAATCCGTCGCCACGTGGTAGAAGGTTATTCGACACTTCGATATTCGCGATTTTTTTTTTCGGAAACGGTTAGAGCAAAACGATTCAAACTTTCTGGACGTAGAGAGGAATAGTCGGGGCACGTTCTGGGAACAATTTCAAATATACAGGGTGTACCGGAAAAAAGTTATTAAAGTCAAAGTTAAAAAATATGTTTTTTTTCGTTGTAGGGCGATACAGGTGGCAAAAATCATTTTAATCGATTTAAACTTTTTCGACGTGTAGACGACGTTGGGCTATAAAACACTGTTGATTGCGAACGCGATCGAAAGTTGGGAAGTAATTTTTTTGATTTTTTTAAAATCAATGTAGGGTCATATTGGATCGTTAATAAATCGAATTGGGTGCGTCCGATATACTTTTGGTTTGGATATTCGTTTAGGTCATCTCAAATACTACTTTTTCCAAATATATTGTTTTATACCTAAACAGCATAGAAATGGTAGCAAATTATAAAATATACGAATTACTATTTAAGTATATATAATTTGACAGCTGTCGTATAGAACTTTGTTATTTTGGTACTGAAAATTTTTTAAATTTAGTTTTATTACAGCTTTAACCCTCGCTACGAAAAAAGTTAAAATAAATTGACACTTACCTGTCAAAATCTGACAGGTATCGTATAAAACTTTGTTATCTAGGTACTGAATTTTTTTTTAAATTTGGGATTCTTACAGCTATAACCGTCGCTACGAAAAAGCTAAAAAAAAAGACACTTACCTGTCAAAATCTGACAGCTGTCGTATAGAACTTTGTTATTTAGGTACTGAATTTTTTTTAAATTTTGAATTCTTACAGCTATAATCCTAGATACAAGAAAAGCTTAAAAAAAACTTGCAATTTACCTGTCAAAATGACAGCTGTCGTATATAACTTTGTTATTTAGGAACTGAAAAATTTTTCATTTAAGATTCTTACAGCTATAAATCTCGCTACGAAAAATCTAAAAAAAAAATTTTAACTTACCTGTCAAAATTTGACAGCTGTCGTATAGAACTTTGTTATTTAACTACCGAATTTTTTTTAAATTTTGGATTCTTACAGCTTTAATCCTAGATACAAGAAAAGCTTAAAAAAAAGTGACATTTACCTGTCAAAATGACAGCTGTCGTATAGAAGTTTGTTATTTAGGATCTGAAAAATTTTTCACTTTAGGATTTTTACAGCGATAACCCTCGCTACGAAAAGGATAAAAAAAACTGACTCCTACCTGTCAAAATTTGACAGCTATCGTATATAACATTCCTATTTAGGTACCTGAAAATTTTTTAATTTCGAATTCTTACAGCTATAACTCTCGCTACGAAAAAGCTAAAAAAATGACACTTACCTGTCAAAGTGACAGCTCTCGTATAATTAAACTAACGAACTAGAACAGTGCCGTGCCCGAAGGGCTCGGCACAATAATATTTCTACAAATTTATTAGCTGATAACTGATAGCTTCCATGTAAGAATAATTTTTTACTTACGTTTTAATCGATTGAATACTTACATATTTTTATAGAGCAAATATGGAAAGTATATCCCACATTGCACAAAGGTGTGCGAGTTTAAAGAGCAGCTATACGGCGCCGTCTCAGAAAACTACCTATCTATACGAGAAAACGGAAATTTTGCACCATTGTGTAGTTTTGGTCAGTTGTTATAATGACAATTTGGCGATATGTTTTCCCTTCACGTTCCGCAGGAAGGTGAGGCAAAAAAAGCAATAGTAAATAGAAAAAAAGAAAAGAAAAGTATTTTTTATTGTAAATTTTTTTTTAGTACTAATATTAGATGCACTCTCGGCTGACGATTAGCGATATGTACCCAGTCTAGTATTATATACGGCGGCTACATTTAAAATAAGTTGTTCGTCGTCAGTTTCGACATTTTCACATTTGCGATTTCTTTTCTCGGAAACGGTAAGAGTGGGACGATTGAAACTTTTTCAGTTTAGAGAGGAATAGTGGGGGTACAATGTGTAAAAATTTTGAATATACAGGGTGTACGGGAAAAAAGATATTAATTTTTAAAATCGAGAAATATCGGGATCTCGTTGGCATTCGATACAGGCCACAAAAATTAGTTTTTTCGATTTAAACTTTTTCGACGCGTAGACGACCGTAGGCTACAGACCCCTATTGTTTGTGAGCGCGACCGAAAGTTTGGAAATAATCTTTTTAATTTTTTCAAAGTTAAATATGGAACTAAACAGGTACCTATTAAATTGTTAATAAGTCGAATTGGGTCCATCCGATCGACATTCGGTTTGGATAATTCTTTAGGCAATTATTAAAGATTGCTAACAAATGGTTTTGTAAAAAGTATGAAATAAAATAAACGAATTGGAACAGTGCCGTGCCGGAAGGGCTCGGCAAAATAAGCTTTTAAACTAATTTATCAGCTATCAATGTAAGAATAGTTTCTTTACTTATGTTTAAATTGATTGAATACATATTTTTATAGGACACACTTGGAAAGTATATTCCACATTGATACGTTTGCTGTGCGATTTAAAAAAAAGCCGGTGCTGATGGGTTCAATGTTAATATCAATATCATAATAATAAATATCATATATTTCCGTAACGAAAAGTCGTAGCGAATCGAGTGAGACGGCATTGGAAACGGGACATCGAGCAGTATACGATACCGTCTCCAAAAACTACCTATCTATACAAGAAAACGGAAATTTTGCACCCGTAATTTTAATTTTTTAGTTTTTGTCAGTTGTTATAATGACAATTTGGCGATATGTTTCCCCTTCACGTTCCGCAGGAAGGTGAGGCAAAAAAAGCAATAGAAAACATAGAAAAAAGAAACTAAGAAAAATACTTTTTAAATACAAATTTTTAGTACTAATAATAGATGCACTCTCGGCTGACGATTAGCGATATGTACCCAGTCTAGTTAACATATCGCTTTCCGCGATATGTTATTCGTCGCTTCGGCGCGAAATCACGACAATCCTGACTGCTCTTGATACTCTGCCTATATAGGCGCTTCGGTGAAAATAATGTGCGTTTCTTGTCGTCGTCGCCGCCGCCGTCAGTTTCGACATTTTCATATTTGCGATTTTTTTTCTCGGAAACGGTTAGAGTGGGACGATTGAAACTTTTTAGTTTAGAGAGGAATAGTGGGGGTACGTTGTGTAAAAATTTCGAATATACAGGGTGTGCCGGAAAAAAGTTATTAATTTTTAAAGTCGAGAAATATCGGGATCTCGTTGGCACACGATACAGGCAACAAAAATTAGTTTTTTCGATTTAAACTTTTTCGACGCGTAGACGATCGTGGGCTACAGAACCCTATTGTTTGTGAGCGCGATCGAAAGTTTGGAAGTAATTTTTTTTATTTTTTCAAAGTCAAAATTTGGTCGAAAATGGTACCTCTTGGATCGCTAATAAGTCGAATTGGGTGCATCCAATCGACATTCGGTTTGGATAATCGGTTAGGCAATCTCAAAATCTACCTTTTTCCAATATATCGTTCTATACCTAACTGGAATGGAAATTGCCGAAAATTGTAAGAAAGTGGAAATCATAAAATTAGGCCTGATTTTTTCACGGTTTTTATTTTTTTTCGTACTGAAAACGACTTTTGATCGAAACGTTGTAAACTTTTGCGGATAGAGCTTGTCAAATTGTATTTAAGAGATATTTTTTCGTTTATTTATCTTTAATACGGAAAAAACGGCAGCTTTTTTTTTACTATATCGACTGTAGCTTATTCAATTTTTAACAAAACCGTTTTATTTTTTTCTCAAAAAATGCGCTGATTACTTCTCAACACCTCTACATATCCAAAATTAATAAAATATATTCGCAAAATTGAGAAAAGTCGCTTTTTTGGGTGCGGAAACAGGCAATCTTTACAAATTCTAACACCATTCACTTTTGACTAAGAGTGCCTTGATATTGATGTATCTAAATTAATTATTAATTCTAAAAATCCGGCTGTCAAAAATGGCGAAAAATGGGTGTTTTTAGCGTGACTTGCTAGAATAATAAGAACATTTCCAGATTTTAAATCGGGTGGAATATCTACCTTGAACCTTCTTCTAATTTTATTGACCAAAATATTTGCCCAAAATGTTTCAGAAATAGTTGTAATCTCGATTTTAAAGATGGCGTTCCGACATTGATAATCCGTCGCCACGTGGTAGAAGGTTATTCGACAGTTCGATATTCGCGAATTTTTTTTTCGGAAACGGTTAGAGCAAAACGATTCAAACCTTATGGACGTAGAGTGGAATGGTCGTGGCACGTTATGGGAACAATTTCAAATATACAGGGTGTACCGGAAAAAGTTATTAAAGTCAAAGTTAAAAAATATGTTTTTTTTCGTTGTAGGGCGATACAGGTGGCAAAAATAATTTTAATCGATTTAAACTTTTTCGACGTGTAGACGACGTTGGGCTACAAAACACTGTTGTTTGCGAACGCGATCGAAAGTTGGGAAGTCAATTTTTTAATTTTTTTTAAATCAATGTAGGGTTATGTTGGATCGTTAATAAATCGAATTGGGTGCGTCTGACACACTTTTGGTTTAGAGATTCGTTTAGGTCATCTCAAATACTACTTTTTTCAAATATATTGTTCTATACCTACCTGTAATATAAAGGGTGCAAATTATAAAAAAGTAAGAATTACTATTTAATTCTTTTACGGTTTTCATTGTTTTTCGTACGGAAAACAACTTTTGATTAAAATTTAATGTACCTTAGCGGAAAGAGCTCGTCAAGCTTAAATAAATCGTATTTTTTTCTTTTTTAATACGGCAATATAAATATTCTATATTATAATTTATTTTCAAAGTGGTCGGGCCTAGTGGTAGGTAGGTATAAAATAGGTTACGACTTGTGGTCACGATGATACCGGGTTCAATTCCAGGCCCGTCTTTTTATTTTTTTAATATTTCGTTATTTAGGTACCTATTGAAAGTTTTTTAAATTTAGGATTTTTACAGTGACAATCCTCGGTCCGAAATAAACGAACTGGGGTTGTGAAGAAACTAAATTTATTTTTTATCGCGAATTGAAATGCTTTACAATAACAATTAAAGGTTGCTAACAAATGGTTTTGTCAAAAGTATGAAATTAAATGAACCAACTCGAACAGTGCCGTGCCCGAAGGGTTCGGCACAATAACATTTTCACCAATTTATCAGCTATCAATGTAAGAATAGTTTCTTTTCCTTATGTTTAAATTGATTGAATAAATATTTTTAAAGGACAAACTTGGAAAATATATCTCACATTTCACCCTTTGCTGTGCGATTTTAAAGAATCGGTGCTGACAGGTTCAATGTCAATATCATAATATTAAATATCATATATTTCCGTAACGAAAAGTCGTAGCGAATCGAGCGAGACGGCATTGGAAACGGGACATCGAGCACAATACGATGCCGTCTTCAAAAACTACCTATCTATAGAAGAAAACGGAAATTTTGCACCCGTTATTTTTATCTTTTAGTTTTGGTCAGTTGTTATAATGACAATTTGGCGATATGTTTCCCCTTCACGTTCCGCAGGAAGGTGAGGCAAAAAAAGCAATAGAAAACATAGAAAAAAGAAACTAAGAAAAATACTTTTTAAATACAAATTTTTAGTACTAATAATAGATGCACTCTCGGCTGACGATTAGCGATATGTACCCAGTACGATTTTATGAATTTTTAAAAAAATACCAAAAATCTAATATTTCTGCCAGTTTTTACATTTTCCTCAATGCGTCCCTTACTATCGCTTTTAGAACAGAAATCAATATAACTTTTTATATGGAGAATAGAAAAAGGCTACTTTTTATTTAAAAAGTTTTTATCTAAGTTTTATCAGTTCCGAGATATTGCCAAATATATGAAAACCACTTTTAATTCCATATCTCAAAAACTATAAGACCTACAAAAAATTACTTAAAACTTAAAGTGAAGATCTCGTAAGGATGCTACTTAATAGTTATATACATTGTTGCCATATCTCTTATACTTTCCGAGGAAAATGTTACCTTATTGATTTCATCAAATTTTCATATACATGAAAAAATTTCAAAAATTTAAAATTCGAAAATATGACAACTTTTCTATAAATCTTCATCGAAAATAACGTAAAACTCACAAATAGCAAAGAAAATATACAAAATAACGTTTTTATGAATTTTTTAAAGAAAATCAAAAATTATACGTAATTGATAAGACCATCCTTGGTTGTGAAAAAACTATGCCTAATCTTTGGTTGTGAAAAAACTGTGCCTAAACTTTGGTTGTGAAAAAACTATGCCTAATCTTTGTTTGTTATAAAACTATGCCTAATCTTTGGTTGTGAAAAAACTATGCCTAAACTTTGGTTGTGAAAAAACTATGCCCAATCTTTGGTTGTGAAAAAACTATGCCATAATATTTGTTTGTCATAAGACTATGCCAAAATCTTTGTTTGTCATAAGACTATGCCATAATCTTTGTTTGTCAGAAGACTATGCCTTAAACTTTGTTTGTCATAAGACTATGCCGTAATCTTTGTTTGTCATAAGACTATGCCTTAAAATTTGTTTGTCATAAAAATATACATACTCTTTGGTTGTTATAAAACCTATGCCATAATATTTGTTTTTCATAAGACTATGCACTAATGTTTGTTTGTCATAAGACTATGCCAAAATCTTTGAATGTCATAAGACTATGCCATAATCTTTGTTTGTCATAAGACTATGCCTTAAACTTTTTTTTGTCATAAGACTATGCCATAATCTTTGTTTGTCATAAGACCATGCCTTAAAATTTGTTTGTCATAAAAATATACATAATCTTTGGTTGTTATAAAACTATGCCATAATATTTGTTTGTCATAAGACTATGCACTAATGTTTGTTTGTCATAAGACTATGCCAAAATCTTTGTTTGTCATAAGACTATGCCTTAAACTTTGTTTGTCATAAGACTATGCCTTAAAATTTGTTTTTTATAAAAATATACATAATCTTTGGTTGTTATAAAACTATGCCATATTATTTGTTTGTCATAAGACTATGCCAAAATCTTTGAATGTCATAAGACTATGCCAAAATCTTTGTTTGTCAGAAGACTATGCCTTAAACTTTGTTTGTCATAAGACTATGCCGTAATCTTTGTTTGTCATAAGAATATGCCTTAAAACTAGTTTGTCATAAAAATATACATAATCTTTGGTTGTTATAAAACTATGCCATAATATTTGTTTGTCATAAGACTATGCACTAATGTTTGTTTGTCATAAGACTATGCCAAAATCTTTGTTTGTCATAAGACTATGCCTTAAACTTTGTTTGTCATAAGACTATGCCATAATCTTTGTTTGTCATACGACTATGCCATAATATTTGTTTGTCATAAGACTATGCCGTAATCTTTGTTTGTCATAAGACTATGCCTTAAAATTTGTTTGTCATAAAAAATATGCCATAATCTTTGTTTGTCATAAGACTATGCCATAATCTTCACCGATCTTTGGTTGTGAAAAAACTATGCATAATCTTTGATTGTTAAAAAACTATGCATAATCTCTGTAGTAATAATGATAATATTCTGTGAAATAACTAAGTACGTCGTAAAACATATAACGTAACATGAAAATGTACTTTATACCGCCGTTAGGCGGTATGACCCCACAAATAAAACTATACATATAGGTGGACAAAGAGATTGCAATATGGCCGACAGACGAGCGAGGCGGCATTGGAAACGGGACGTTGAGCACTATACGGCACCGCCTCCGAAAACTACCTATCTATACGAGAAAATGGAAATTTTGCACCATTGTCTAGTTTTGGTCAGTTGTTATAATGACAATTTGGCGATATGTTTCCCCTTCACGTTCCGCAGGAAGGTGAGGCAAAAAAAGCAATAGTAAATAGAAAAAAAGAAAAGAAAAGTATTTTTTTATTGTAAATTTTTTTTTTAGTACTAATATTAGATGCACTCTCGGCTGACGATTAGCGATATGTACCCAGTCTAGTTGTTTTCGTGTCTCTGGTGGTATCTTCAATTAACGCCTTTAATGCGGTAATAATGTTTTTTTAGCTCTAATTTTAGAGGTCTAATAGTATTGATACGACTTTCCCAACTTGTTTCACTTAACGGTTTTAAAGTAAGAGTTTTCACGTGTTATTTGAGTAAATTCCATCGATATGGGGACGCAGAAAAGTAATTATATACCTCTTGTACCACATCAAAAAAACTAGAAATTTCACCACTGGTTTGATTAAAAATCTTTAATAAATAAATCCATTTGAAATAATTCACAAAAATATTGTTTTCTTCTTCGACGTTAATTTAAAGTTATCTTTTATAGTTTGATAAATGTCACTTTATTTTTATTTCGAGAAATTCGTAAAAAGTTTTGCTTGGTTGACAGAACTGTCTGCGGCCTACGGCCGCCCCTTGTTTTGGCCGCCCGCGTGCGGTGCACGCGCTGCACACCTGCTAGGATCGGCCCTGTCCTCGAGATTACTGATATTTCACCATGTGAGACCGCCTTTTGGTATTGTATGACGTCAGAAATTTTGAGAAGCTCTTTAAAAAAAAGTTTACTGAATCTAGTTAGTGTGCATGGTTTGGCTTCACTAATATTATCGTATTCGTCCATTTGTTGGCTAAGTTCTGTGACGGTTTTTTCTCAGGGTATATTATTTTACGTGGCGGCTTTAGACCAATAAAACTCTGAGCATGCCAGGAAATATACTTTTTATTGAGACAGGCTTTCTTGTTTCTTTTGTGTTTGCAAATCTGAAAATACATATAAAAATAAGGTAAGTTCCAGATAGGTTATTATTAATCATAATAAAGAGTAAGTGTTTTTAATACAAACTTAATTACAGAAAAATTGAAAACTCAACAAGATACCTCAATATTATGAACTGTAACATTTTATTTGAGAATTAGATATTATAAGGAAATGCACCTACCTGGTACTAGGCGTGTAACTTTTAATTAGGGTAAAATAATTAAATAAGTTTTTAAAGCCGAACAGCTACTAGCTTTGCCAACGGTTCAAGAAAAAAAGGAATTTGTCGATTTTGGTAGGTACAAATGTGGTACTTGCAATGAACAAAATACAGAAAAAAAATCGCAAAAAAGTTCCAGGTAAGATGGGCTACAACGCGCGCGATTCTGTGATTATTCAAAGCTAATACTATTAGGTCCCTCTGGTGACATCTCTTCCAAGCGCAAAAACACTCAGGAAGGTAACCTACAAACTCGGTGTAATTTTAGCTATCCGCAACATCGTTCCCTAAAAGAGAGTGGTTAAACCTTGAAAAACATTAAAGAGAAATCCTACCTTTTAACCGAAACGAAAACTGCAGAATACAGTTTAACAGTAAAGAGATTTCTGTTTCCATAAATTGACGGCAGTTCAAAATCGTAGAACAAACAAAACCAATCAACGGCATATTTGCAAGAATGATACAAAAAACATTGTCCAGGCTTATAAAACAAGAAAGGCCAAAACATTAACCTTCTCTCCTAAAATACGGTCTTAATAAACTGGCATGAAAAGAACCTCTTTCCTTTTTACCGTCTGTGGAAGTCAAAACGAAAGTAGAAAAACTAATTTTCTTTTTAATTAGATACGGACCTTCAAACAGAAGAAGAATTTTTTTTGTTTCTGACTTTGGTAATTTTGCAGTTTAGCTACTCATGAGATACGGTAATGGTAATGGTATACATACATTCTCTACTTAATATAACTGCGTTTCATGTTAATTTAAGGTGGCGCAAATGTTATTAAGTAAGGGAAAAAAATAATTAACTTACACATTCAGCTTCTTAATACGACCCTGACAAATTTCGTCCAAAAGGTATATTGGCTACAGGTTTATTCATTGTTACCCAGAGCTTTTTTTTAATTCAATTTTTTCAACTAATATTATTTTATATAAATAAAATAAAAAAAAAACTCTGGATAACAATGAACAAACCGGTTGCAAATATACCTTAAAAAATTTATTCACCATTCTGTCAAGAATTATACATCCAATTAAGGAGCTGGCTGTGTAAGTTAATTAATTTTTTTCCCCCCAGAGAATGTAGGTATGTATACCATTACCATTACCGTATCTCATGAGTAGCTAAACTGCAAAATTACCCTGACTTTAGTTTGGAAGATAATATGTAGTTGGAACGTAAAAGTTCCCAATCACCCTCGACAAATGCAGGGTAGGGCCTACTATGGTATAATACCGCCCGTCGAGCGGCCTTACTAACCAAAGTTTCCTTGGCTAGAACCAATTTAACTTTACCTCAGTGGATAAAAGTTCGGTACGTGGTATCAAAAAATCCTCGGGTAACAATTTTGGCGGTGAGGTACCATGATGCAATTCAGTGGGTGTAAAACCGGTGGACTCATGCACCACATTATTAACTCAAATGCCCATCTGGAGTGTTTTTCATTGCAAAACACCCTGAACAAACGACCCAATTATCTCATAACCCTCTCAGTAGGGTTGGCCTGGGGATGCCGGATGGAAGAAAAAACAACCTGAACTCCCAAAGACTCTAAGGTGGATCTCCAGGACTTGGCCGTAAATTGTGTACCATGATCACTAAGGATTCTCAATGGTTTTCCCATATTAGAAAAATAGTCAAGAGTCAGTCTACTCAAAACTGCTCGGGTAGTAGCTCGCCTTAGAGGATAAAGAGCAGTATATTTGGTGTAAACGTCTAGAACGACAAGCAAATAGGTAGCTCCACCACGGCTACGAATTAAAGGTCCATAAAGATCCAAGGCCACCAAATTTCCCTTGGAATTTGGAATAATGGGATGGATGTCTGGCTTTGGTAAGGAAACAGTCTTACTTTTTTGACAAATATCACAGCTACGAATAATTCTTTTAATTTCAGGGTTCATATTAGACCACCAAACCTCGTGTTTCAAGGCTGACCAAGTTTTAAAAGCGCCATAGTGCCCCAAGGTTTCGTGATAAACCACACAAAAATTTGATGTCAGTGTCTTAGGCAACACAAAGCCGATAAGGTTCATCATCGGAGTGCCTTATGTACAGAGTATTGTTAAACAATAAGAAACGACTTCGCAGGTTAGAACACTCGTTGGATTCCCCTTGCAGTTTGAAAATAATATCTCCTAATTAGCTCAGCAAGGTTTGAGCAAAAACCCCTATCAAAATTGACGAGTCCCAGGAACTTTTGTACCTCTTTTTTGTTAGAAGGACTGATGTAATCCTTAACAGCTGAGACGCGGTCTGGATTAGGCTTGACACCCTGCTCTTGGTTTAAAATATAACCAAGAAAAGGTAATTCTTGTTTAAAAAAACGACACTTTTTTAATTTAATTTAAGTCCTACCTGACATAAACGATCAAAAATGTTTTGCAGGTGTAGCAAATGAGAGTTGAAATCTGGAGACAAAACCAAATATTTCACTAAAAAATCTTCAAAACCCTCACCGAAAACCAGATCTAAACATCGAGTAAAGGAAGAGACGGCTGTGCTGAGACCAATAGGAAGAACCTTAAACTGATAAGTTTTAGTAGGTACCTACCATAAAACCTGTAGGTATATTTTCTGGATTCCTCTTTTAAAGGAATCTGCCAATAACCCATGGTTAACCCTGTTTAAAATATACGATATAAAACGGTAAAAAACAATATAGATCGTATCCAAATTAATCGTTTTCTATGCGTGACCACGATTGAAATTTATTTGCCGATGAAATCTCTATCCGTTTTAATTGTATTGTATCTACATTTTTGCTTTCTATCGTATTTAATCGTGTAAAAGTATATTGAAATCTGATACCGTTTAATTGGTTGCTCAGGTTAATCGTATTCTAATTGTAAAACCCGACCCAGATTCAATGTTATTCTATTTCCAATCTGTTTGGATTCGTAATTAACATAATTATTTTTAATATGTTTCTATATGCTATAAAGGCAAAAAAAATATAATAGTTTTTAATCGTGATTTTAATATCGACATTTAATCTGTTTTTAAATACACTATGACTTATATCATTTTCTATTGTATTAAGGACGTACAATTCTAGTATGCTTTTAAGCGGAATAAACATTTAATTCCCTATCCATTCCTATCATGTTTTTAGTATTTATAATGAATATGTTTTAAATCGCACCTCAATTTCAATTGTTTTCTATTGTATTACAGCCGTAAATTTCTAATATGTTCTTATATAAAATGAAATTTTTTTACCCTATCCGTTTCTATCGTGTTTTTAATACTCATAAGGAATCAGTTTTAAAAAGCAGTACAATTTCTATCGTTTTCTATTGTATTACAGTCGTACAATTCTAATATGTTTTTATAAGAAATGAACATTTTTTACCCTATCCGTTTCTATCGTGTTTTTAATACTCATAATTAATCAGTTTTAAAAAGCAGTACAATTTCTATCGTTTTCTATTGTATTACAGTCGTACTATTCTAATATGTTTTTATTAGAAATTACCATATTTTACCCTATTCGTTTCTACACTGAGAAAATAGCTCCAAGTAAACTGTGGTAGCTGGGAAAAGTTTACTTGCACCGGCTAATATTTCATTTATTATAGAAATTTTGTTTATTTAAAGCAAGTAAAACAAATTAGCTACAATCGGTTTAGTTGGATCTAATAAATTAGTAAACATATAATTTTTAAGTATACTGTACACCTAATTTAAACTTGTGTTCACTTGTTTTGGATAAATTAAGACATGTAAAAAAGTTTACTTTAAATAAGTAAACCAAAATATTCTCCTAAGTAAACTTGGTTGCTTAAATAAAGTATCCAGTTTACTTGTTTGGCCTTTCGTCAACGTTCGGTTCGCTTTTAGCCGCTCCCGCTTAACTTCGGCAGGATGAAACTCGAAACTCGTGGCGTCGCACGCAATACGATTTATCATTTTCTTTTCGTCCTAGGCGAAGTCGGTCGGATTGTTTGGTGCTCTGTTGCTGTGATATTTGTGTTGCCGTATTGGACATCGCGGTGTACTATAATATTATGGAGTGTTCTAATATGGAGTATTTGTTAATAAATTGGAATTTAGAAGATCATATTTCTGCTTTTCAGGGTATCCCTTTCCTTATCCCTTTCACTAATTCTGACTAAACAATTTGTCTATTTTAAATAAATGGTTTATTGGTTAAAGGTACATAATTTAATAAATGGGTTACTTATTCCAAGTAAACAGTTCATTTAGATCAGATAACGAATTTCTAAGTACACCTGTTTATTTGTGTTTACTAGTTCTAGGTAAACTATTTCAGCATTTTCCATTTACTTAGGCCAAGTGAACCCTTCACTAGTCACTATATGTGGTGAACTTTTTAATTAAAGTAAGTGTATTTTCACCTAGATCTAATAAACTTTTTTCTCAGTGTACCGTGTTATTAATGATTATAATAAATATGTTTTAAAAAACAGTACAATTTCTATCGTTTTCTATTGTATTACAGTCATACAATTCTAATATGTTTTTATAAGAAATTAACATTTTTTACCCTATCCGTTTCTATCGTGTTATTAATAATTATAGGAATTATTTTTTAAATAATTCCTTTCAATTTGGCATATTTCCTGATAATTTAAAAATAGCTAAGATTAAGCCCCTATATAAAAAAGGTGACCCCGAAAATATAAATAACTATAGACCAATAAATTTGTTAAATTCATTCTCTAAAATATTTGAATTAGCTATGAGCACAAGAATAATTAATTTCTTAAAGGAATCTAACTGTTTTAGCAAGTTTCAACATGATTTTATAAAAGGAAAGTCCACACACACAGCCATTTTTCAGTTTCTGCAATTTATCATAGACCATCTTGAAAAAGGTGAATTAACAATGGGCATTTTTTTGGACCTCTCAAAAGCATATGATTGTCTAGATAGAGAAATCTTAATTAAAAAGCTAGAAATGTATGGCATCAGAGGCATTGCTAAAAAATGGTTAGAGTCCTATGTGCATAATAGAATCATGTATCAGTCACAAAAAATGGGAAAACCTGTAACTCCGAAATTTTGCAGAATAACATTGGTGTAGCACAAGGAAGTATCTTAGGGCCCATTCTCTTTATAATATTTGTCAACGATCTGGCGTGTATAACGAATAAAATTTATGAACATATAGTCAAGTATGCAGATGATACTAACCTTATTGTAAGCAGCCAGGATTTTGAGGATCTTTGTGCGAAAGCCAGAAATTTTTTTGCTATGGTAACAGAATGGTTTTCAAAAAACAAACTTATTTTAAATAAAGATAAAACAAACATAGTATTATTTAGAACGAAACAGTCAACCGTAGAAAAACCAACAAATATAGAACTAGAAAATAACAAAATAAATTTCTCGGATGATGTAAAATTTTTGGGTATCTACATAAATGAATTCTTTGATTGGTCATACCATATAAATATATTAGAAAAGAAACTAAATTCAATATGCTACGGTATAAGGGTCGTTGGCAGGTATATGGAAGAAAAAACGCTTCGAATGCTATATTTTGCAAATTTCGAGTCATTATTGAGATATGGGATTGTCTTCTGGGGAAAGCACAATTCAACACATGGCATTTTTGTGGCTCAAAAGCGAGTGGTGAGAACAATAAGAAAGATGGAATATAGGGAAAGTTGTAGAGGTGTTTTTAAAAATTTAGGGATAATGACCGTGTATGCGATTTATATACATGAATGTCTAATGTTTTTCTTTAAGCACAAAGAAATGTTTAAACTAACCGTAGCTCATGAGTATAGGACAAGGACAATGGATGTTTCATATCCCGTACACCGACTAACACTCACAGAGAAATGTCCGCACTACATGTGTTTAAGGTTATTTAATGCTTTGCCAAATAAAATTAAGCAAATAAATTCTCAAAATAGATTTAAGCTAGAAATTAAGAAACTGTTGATCAATTTGGAACCCTACAATATAAGTGATTTTTGCCCATAGCTTAAGTGTTAACTGTAGTGTTTGACGTCATTTCTTTTATGTACATTGTGCATGATTTGAAATAAAGAAATTTATTATTATTATTATTATTATTATTATAATAAATATGTTTTAAAAAGCAGTACAATTTCTATCGTTTTCTATTGTATTACAGTCGCACAATTCTAATATGTTTTTATAAGAAATTATAACAATGACATTCTTTAGGTTTCTTTGTTAACTATTTAGTCTCTCACTCTCGCGCACTGATCTGTCCCACGCACTACACGAGATCAAATGGTTTGGTCCTCTTCAATCTCCGGACATGATGTTGGTTGTCAAGTAGTTGAAGGGCTTCCACGTTGTCATGAAGGTGTAATCTTGCCTCATGTTTAACAGCATACCTTCTAATCTCTTCTTTAACAGTAAGAATTTTTAAATCGCGATGAATATCTCCATTGCGCACATACCAAGGGGCATTTACAATGTTGCGCAACACTTTGTTCTGGAATGTCTGAATTGTTTTTATATTACTGTCTTTGGTACAGCCCCACAGCTGAATGCCATACAGCCACACTGGTTTAAATATCTGCTTATAGATCAGTAACTTATTACATATTGACAATTTGGAATTTCTTCCAATAAGCCAATAATATTGTTTACATTTTAGGTCCAGTTCTGTCCTTTTTCTTTTAACGTGTTCTTTCCATCGTAACTTGGCATCAAGAGTTATACCAAGATACTTTACATTTAGGTCATAAGGAACAGTTTTACCGTTGATGTTTAGAGGAAGAGGCTGTGTTATTTTTTTGTTAGTAAAATTAATATGGATAGATTTAAGTTCATTAGGTTTAATTTTCCATTGTTTGGTCCACTCAACCACAGAGTTGCTAGCTAGTTGCAATTTTCTAGTAGCTCTTTCTTCATCATTATCAGTTGCAAGGAGAGCAGTATCATCAGCAAATGTAGCCAGGGTTGTATCTTGCTGAACTGGAAGATCACTAGTGTATAACAAGTAGAGAATGGGAGCAAGAACGCTTCCTTGAGGTACCCCAGCTTTTATTTCTTTTAGGTCAGAGTATTCATCCTCTTGTTTCACTCTAAAGAGCCTGTCTGAAATATATGATTTTAGTATATCTGCATATTGTTTTGGAAGCATTTTATTCAATTTATACACTAATCCTTCGTGCCAAACCTTATCAAATGCTTGGGCAACATCTAGGAACACTGCACAGCAATTTAATTTTCCTTCAAGGGCACGCTCAATGACATCTGTTATTCTATAGACTTGATCAATTGTAGAATGTTTTTGTCGAAACCCAAACTGATAATCCGGGATTAATTTATTTCTTTCAATCAGCGGTCTTATCCTTTTAAGCAGGAGCTTTTCGAATAGTTTCGATACAGTTGGTAGAAGTGATATGGGTCTATAGGATTGGACATCGTTTGGTGGTTTTCCTGGCTTCGGAATCATAATTACTTCTGCAACTTTCCAGCAAGCAGGGACATGTTTTAGTCTGAAGGCTGCATTAAAGAGGTAAGTGAGCGTGACAACTGCTTTTCTAGGTAGTTGCTTCAATATTTCACCAGTTATCAAGTCAAATCCTGGGGCTTTTTTTGGATCTAGATTGTTTTTAATCTCCTTGGCCACTTCTTTCGGATGAACAGGGGCGATGTTTTCGGAAATTAAGTTGTTAAATAAAGGTAGATTATGTTGAGTAATAGATGTGTTTTGGACTTCCATTGCCTTTAGTTTTTCGTATCACAACGTTTCAACTGGTAAGTATCTCCAGTCGTCTTCAGGTGAATACTAAACAAGTTACAAAGCTACGAGCCTATTTATACTACCTAGGGGGGGCGGAGCTAGTGACGAATTCGGGTGCAGTCGTGAGTCATCTGCTTACGTCACCATAATTATTCATCTGCTGACGTCATCCGCTTACGTCATCACGTTTGCATCACTACTCAATCTGAGCCTACACCTATTTAACAAGGGCTTCCAAATGTTTCTTATATCTGCAGAAGGTTTACTGAAACAGTCAGGGTTCTGGATTATGACAGCTGCTTCTTTGAATTTTCTCTTCCGCCAATGCTCTTCTTTAAGTATAATTTTTGCGTTTTCCCATTGTAAATGATGGCCGTGGGTCCAAGCGTGGTCTGCTGCACCGGATCTGTTTGTTTCTCCTTTCAGTGTGTGGTTTCGATGTTCTTTGATCCTTGTTTGGAAAGGTCGTAGAGTTTCATCAACATAGGATTGTCCGCATTCGCATGGTATTCTGTATACACAATTCTTCGTGTCCTTTTGATTTGTTGGTTTTGTCTTCGTCAGGTGGCTTCTTAAGGAATCTTTGGAGCTGAAGACTGTTCGGATGTTGTACTGTTGTCCTATCCTTCGAATTTTTTCGGAGATTCCCTTGACATAAGGTACATTTATGGTGGGTCCAGATTCATTATCTTTGTTCGTTCTAGTTTTGTGATTTTGACGCTTTTTGATGGCCTGATCGACTAGTTTCGTAGGGTGTCTACTATGTCCAATAAGTATAGTATGTGGTATAGT
This sequence comes from Polydrusus pterygomalis, assembly GCA_963969555.1. NCBI lineage: Eukaryota > Metazoa > Arthropoda > Insecta > Coleoptera > Curculionidae > Polydrusus > Polydrusus pterygomalis. Next base: position 22,748,699 of record OZ018384.1, on the reverse strand, counting down.
TTACCTCTGACTGTTGTTGTGACTTGGTATTATATAAAACTAACTAACTCCTCAACAGACGTAATAAGGTGTACTACGGATTTTTTTCTCGATAGAGCGTAAAAATCCAAGTGACATAGTACAGTTAACTAATTTTTAGCAAAAAGTGGACTTAGTACACTTTACCTCTGGCGTACAGAGATTGGAATAGCAAATGTCTACCACGGTAGAAACGGATAGGATTGCCAACCACTGTAGCACATAAGAATAACTGATTACCAACACGATAGATACGGATAGGATTACCCACCACTGTAACATATAGAAACGCGTTGGAATAACTGATGGCCAACACGATAGAAACAGATAAGATAGTGATAATATAAGTTTTAAATACATATATAGATTTGGAATAGCATCAGATAGGTATCTACCACGATAGAAACTGATAGGATTACCCACCACTGTAACATATAGAAACGCATTAGACTAACTGATGGCCAACACGATAGAAATAGATAAGACAGTGATAATATATTTTTTAATATATAGATTAGAATAGCAGATGGCTACCACGATAGGAACGGATTCGACCACCCACTACTGTAACATATAGAAACGCATAAGAATACGATAGAAACAGATAGGATAGTGATAATATATTTTTTAATATATAGATTAACCGGCTGGCCTGTTAGAAGTTTTCCAGTGCCATTGAAAATTACTTACACACACACACACACACACACACACACACACACACACAATATATAGATTAGAATAGCAGATGGCTACCACAATAGAAACATATAGAAACGCATTAGAATGGCAGACGGCTACCACTATAGAAACGGATAGGATTCACCCCTGTACCATATAGAAACGCATTAGAATGGCAGACGGCTACCACGATAAAAACTGATAAAATTACTTACCACTGTAACATATAAAAACGCATTAGAATGGCAGACGGCTACCACTATAGAAACGGATAGGATTCACCCCTGTACCATATAGAAACGCATTAGAATGGCAGACGGCTACCACGATAAAAACTGATAGAATTACTTACCACTGTAACATATAGAAACGCATTAGAATGGCAGACTACTTTCAAGATAGAAACGGATAGGAATACTCACCACTGTAACATATAGAAACGCATTAGAATGGCAGACGGCTACCACTATAAAAACGGATAGGATTACTCACCACTGTAACATATAGAAACGCATTAGAATGGCAGGCAGCTACCATGATAGAAACTGATAGGATTACTCACCACTGTACCATATAGAAACGCATTAGAATGGCAGACGGCTACCACGATAGAAACATATACGAATTCCGGAATTCGGAATTAAAAAAACTGATAGGATTGCACATGGAAACTGATAAGTTGTTCATGAGGTTAAATACAATTAAAACGTATATACTTGACCGCGTATAGTTTGGGATAAGAAACGATTTATAGTATTTACCTTTATTGCATTTAGAAACGATAGATTCTCATTCTGAAAAAACGGACATTTCACCTGATATTCCGTATCCAAAAAACTGATAGGAAACGATAAATATTTTTTTTATCGTTTTCTATTTGAAATTTTATACAGGGAAGTCTAGAGAAGACAGAAACTGTGAACACTGGAGGCTCCTTAGGATATCCTCAATTGGTCGAGGCAACTCAAAGTCTTTGGACATAACGCAGCTCGAAGGATTTGCGAACCTGAGAACCGCCAGGCGGAACTTGAACACCTAAAATCTGCGTTCGAGGCGAATGGCTACAATAAGAGAGAGATCAATGGACTTGAGATCATCTAGACCACGGGAAACCGAACGGACATCCACCACCTCTCGGGCATATCTGCCATATGTTCCTAGAGTCACGGACAGGATTGGCAAAGTTTTGAGAAGACACGACATCGGGACAATCTACAGGCCAACAAAGAAGATCCAGCAAACCATTAGATCAGCAAAGGATAAGAGGGACCCACTTTCAGCTGCAGGCGTCTACCGTATACCCTGTTCCTGCGGAAAGGTCTACATTGGAACCACTAAGAGATCAATGGGAACGAGACTCAAGGAGCATAAAGCAAGCTGCCGACTAGGACGAACTGAGAAGTCTGCAGTAGCCGAACACGCACTAAGTAACGGGGACCACAGGATACATTTTGAGAACTGTAGGTTACTAGCTTCAGTCGATGGCTATCACAACAGGCTCGTCAGAGAAGCCATTGAGATCCACAAACATCCTGACAATTTCAACAGAAAAGAAGAGACCCTCAGGCTCAACCAGATCTGGAATCCTATCCTCAGACACTCCCGAGTAATGCCGATAGATATCCCGAAGTCAACCAAAGCGGAACAAGCTCCGCCCCCTGCCCACCAGTATAAATACAACCTGCGCCCGAGAATTCGTCAGTCTACTTCCAGCACCGGAGATGGAAGGACCTCTGAAGAAGCTCGCCACTCGTGCTAGCGAAACGTTAGGAAGCAATTCCAACCGACGACGGCCTTTAGACCCGAATGATGACTACACTAGCTCATTATTAATATGGTAAGATGTTGGAATTCTTGCGACCTTTCTATAAAAGCTAATGTAGCATCATTTGTCAATATTAATGCTAATATGGTTTATTTGAGACCACTCCCAGAGGGAATCAATATCCCTTTGCAAGTCCATACTATCCGGAATGCAATGTATTGTCTTATATAATTTGAGGTCATCGGCATAAGAACTTCCCTTGGAATGCACAACAAAATTAGGTAGGGGAAGTGTACCTAAAATGGGATACTTGGATAAAACGGGAAATATTTGTTTTAACTAGTAGTCAGTGCGCCATCTATCCAAATATTGCTGAACGCGAAGCCGCCGCTTGTTTATACAGGTGGCAATTTTCAGTCGCCAGTCTGCAAGTGTTAGTCACGAGTAAGGTACACCTAGTTTCACGACTAACTTCCAGGTGAAATATTGAAAATATGGTGGTTTGTTCATATAAAACGCACCATATACTGCCGAGTGTAACCGAATACCGAATGTTAATTCTTGGAAGATTAGAACGGAATGCAGCGAGCAGTGTTGCCAAAATGTTCTAAGATAAATCGTAAGAATCGAATACTTAAAATCGTGAGATTCGTAATATTTTAAAAAATTCTTTAAAAGGGGTCAAAGTAGTGTAAAGAAAAGAATGAGTTATAAACAACAAATATATATTTGTTTTCTGTATTTAAAAACCAAACACATTTCTAAAAACTTAAAAACTAAAAAAAAACTTGCGTTATTATATAGTATTAAAAAATGTAGTAGGTAGTTAGTTAGAATCCGAATTGCTAGAATCCATCATGTTTTCTATGCAATTATTACTCCAGTAGCGGCAGTAGTAATAGTAGCGAAAGTCGTAACACAGAAAATCATACGAGGATTTTTATGTGAATGCAATAAATTTGTGACGTTTGTTATGAATAAAAATGATTTTTAGTTACTTATGTTTGACATACAATAAAAAATCGTGAGAAACGCGACGTGATTCGTGAAATAATTCCCAAAGTCGTGTAATCTCACCATTAATCATGAGTTTTGGCAACACTGGCAGCGAGTTAACGATGTTTTTAATATTGATAATGTGCAATGTTGCCAGGTATATCGTTTTTGCGGTTGATCCACTATTTTAATGGATGAACTATCGTTCTATAGCTATGCATTACAGTCGATTTAGTTTACGCTTTTAAAATAAGCAATCTTCTTTCTCTCTTGTTCATTCTCTGATTAAAATTGACATTTTGGTTTCGGTAAATCCCCCAGTTCGAGACGACGCGACGCGTATCTTCTTCTTTTCAATATCTGGTCGCTTTGCTGTATTATATGTATGTATATGTCTAATTATCATCCGTTTAAAGTGAATATTATTGGCCATTGGCTGAAAATATGTATACTTTTTTAACTAATAAAATAATTATTAATTTTTTTCAAAATAACATATTTTTAAATCTATCGCTTTTTTATGTCAGACTACTTTCCTTATTTTTGACCTGGCAACACTGATAATATATTAACTTACCTCAATTCAGTATTGCCAAAACAGCAATCTTTTCTACATTTAGCCAAATTTTGAAAGCGTATTTTTTGCAAAGTTGCAGAATGATTTTGTAATTTGCAGATTTTTAAAGAATTTTTAATAAATAAGGAATTAGGTATTTACCAAATTACCAAATAGATTTAAAAAATACAATATTCAATGAAAATATAAAAAGTATAACAAACCAAATATTAAGTTAAAAAGAGTGTTTTTTTACGAAAATGTTGAGATTGGAGGTCGAAGTAGGGGCAACAGGTAAATACAAATATTTCTGATACTAAGACCTTGGTGCAGAATTCAGCAGATTTTTTGACACTCCGCAGAATAATTCAGTGGCCAGTCTGGCAACACTGCCCCGATGTTTGCGCTGGTCGACAAATTGTCTCGTCTTGCATAGACGTTCTTGCGCGATCGTCTGCGGCCTTGGTTAAGACCTTGTCTTTTCCACTTGTGATTTTTTCACCCTAACCGAATTTTGTAGCTGCGCGAATAGACCTTTCCATGTTTGTAGTAAATTTTAATTTTTTTTTAGAAGTTTTTAATACTATAGAAAAAATAATATTTTCCAGATAGCAGCATTTTAAGCATTATAATACCAAGCGGGGTGCAGGCAGATTGCATATGCAAAACTGTCGAAATGACCCTTGGTGCACAAAGGCCATTTCGACAGTTTTTTTGTGACATCTAATTTTTTGTGTAGCTGTAGATTTGTATTTTCGTGACATTTTCTGCATATATCTTTTTCAAAAACGTTTTTTTTAAAGAATCATACGGTGATTGCACAAAGTCCCCCCCCCCCCCCCCCCTCCTCCTTGCTTAAACGGCTTGAGATATATTGTTCAAATTCGGTAGGGGTAGTAAATAATTTTTGTAAGTAAAATACTTACTTTGAGGAGAGTTGTTTTGTTATTCCAGGTGACGGAAAAATTTTTTTAACTGGAATTTTCTTCTTTATTCTTGATTTTAAAAGTATTTTCACAACCAATTTAACCTTACAATTTTGAGTGTTCCAAAATGTCCCGCTTTAACATGGCGAATCGGAAATTATGCAAGAAAACATATTATATTCGGCGATCTCCGCCATGTTGAATAACAAAACAACATTAATTATTGGAAGTAACAGTCCATGCTTAAAATGGAGTTGTAAGTATGGAAATGAAAGAAAACAAAAATAAAATTGTGGAGAAGTGGAGAAGACTTCTTGTTTTTCCTTCCCCAAAAACAACAATATTTAAAAAAAGTTAAGTAGCTTACTTATAATTTGCACTGATAAAATTATTGTTTCGTTTTTCAAGATGAAAAAGATCCTCCAAAAATTTCTCATATTTTTCGGAATCGTCGTTTTAAAACGGCACATTTTAGAACATTAAAAATGACAAGGTTACCTATATCAAGCATAAAAATACCTTTAAAAAGGAAGTATTACTCGACCCCCTTCCCATTTAAAAGATGGCACATGTCCGTCATTTTGAATAACAAAACAACAAAATTTTCCTCAAAAGTAAATATTTTACCTATCATTTATGCATACCGACTTTGAATATATCTCAATCTTTCCAAATTACCCAAGGGGGGGGGGGGGGGGGTGGACTTTATGCACGCACTGTATGTGTGAAAATATACTCTGCACCCCGCTTGTTATGAGATGATTGTTATTATTATCATGTTTGTTGACAAATCGAAATAAAATATTTACAAAATTTGATATTGAGCTGCAAAAAATTTCGTATTTCTTTCTTCTAACTTTTCCGGTCACAGTCTATTGACATTGACATCAGCACCTGTCAAATTTTGATAACAGAAGTTTTTGCTAATATATTCTAAAGTAACTCATTCACCGTATTTGATTCCATAGTTCATTGTATCAATATCGCTTATAATTAAAATTCGACCACAGCACCTCTCAAACTTTTACATTGTATTTTTTTGCACGTTTCCCAAAATCACCTGGTCACAGTCTATGCTTCGATATAGTTTGTTTCATCAACATCACTTCACGTTAAATTTTTGACAGTAAAATTTTTGGGTACATCTCTCAAAAACTCCCAGTCATCATCACATGGGTCTATATTTTTATCAATACCTTACAATTTGACATTCATATTGCACCTATAGTCTATTACCAAAAATATAGGCAGTGACGTAGCTCTCATAACCATGGAAACGACCAAAATACTGTATGGTCATTGGCGGTTTGCATTAGTTTTCATGGTTTCGAATAATACGTCACTGCCTATAATATTGGGTTTTGAGTATAGCAAATTTTATCAATCGATCATCTGAATATTATTTTAATTGGTTAAAATATTTTTAATCTCGCAATGTAATTAATTATCTGTTGCCCCCCACCCATGAAACAACATTTTTTTTACGCGTGACTTCGTTTATCACTCCTTCAACCAAAATAAATTAATTTAATACTTTAACAGTTAAACCGCTCCACCCCTCCCTCCTTCTACCCGTTTCTCGTGTCCTCGAGTCTATTTAAGTCATTGCAAGGCATTAAATCGAACTAACTTGTTCGATATTAATAAAAGGCGTTTCTTTCTTCGTCTTATGCACGGTAAAAAGGCTAAAAGACGAAGTTTCCCGTCGTAAAAATATATAAGCCGTTGCTGCTAGAAATTGCAGCGATTTTAATTCACCTGGAAGTTGGTCGTGAAACTAGGTGTACGTTCGTTTGTTTATCTTATATTTCTTACAAAAATCGTACTACACGATCGTAAGAATTGCATGCAAAGATGTTTTATAAAATGTCGTAGTGTTTTTTTGTATGTAGCTGATTCATATTTAAATAGAATTTATGTAGTTTTACGGCAATATTAGTTTGTAGGGGGTATGTAAAAAATTGTTTATTTCTTTTTAACCATGTTGCTAAAACGGGAAAAAAAGCGTTTTCTAAAATGGGATATCCGTTTTATCTACATAGTATTTGCATTAGATTATTTCTACTGTGACAAATGCCAATATTAAGTTTTAAACTGGTTAACTAATTTAACTATATAATCCTCTTGTGTTTTTCATATTTTAAAATAAATCCGCTTAGGAATATTTCATGTCTTATTGCCCTTTAGATAGAACTAAAATTTCGCTGCTTAAATACGTATCCCGTTTTAGAATTACCCAAAATCCCATTTTATCAACATGTGTGGATAAAATGGGAAACCTGCAACATTTTAAAAAATATAAATTTTTTCAAAATTGGTTAGTTCCTGAATCCAGATATTCCTTATTATGATAATAAAATGATAATTCAGCAGATTTATGCATGAGTGAAAATTAAAAAATATTCCCAAATATTTTTCTTGAGCAGTTGTACCTTAAGTATCCCATTTTAGACACACTTCTCCTATATATCATTAATAAAAATGTTAAACAAAAGAGGTGAACAGTGAGAACCCTGCGGAACCCCAGAATAAACCAAAAATGGATCTGACACGAAATTATTGATTTTAACACGCTGTGTGCGTCCCTCAAGAAAACTCGCAAACCAGCAAACAATCCTCTCATCAAAGCCCGTTGCCCGAAGCTTTGCCAGGAGAAGGCCAAAGTTGACCCTGTCAAAAGCCTTGGAGAAGTCAGTGTACACCGAGTCCACTTGATTTCCATCCTCCAAGGCTTCCAACAGATCAGCCTCATACTCCACAAGGTTTGTCACCGTTGAGCGGCCTTGAGCAAAAGCCATGCTGACTCGGATCAACAATACCCTTGCATGCGCAGCTAATTTGGTCATAAATAAGACTATCCAAGATTTTCGCCATTACATTTTGATTACAGACGCCTCTGTAATTTTTAACATTCTCAGGGTCACCCGATTTCAAGATTGGTACAAGAAAGCTACTTTTCCAGGCAGTACGAAATATGCCCTGATCGATAGAAGCGTTAAACAGGGCATGCAAAGGCTTGGTGAGAGTAGATACGCATTTCTTAAAAAATAAGATAGGCAACAGATCTGGACCTGCCGATGGTTTATTAGGAAATTGACAGATCTTTTCAAAAACATTAGACAAAGACACACTACCCATAGAGATATTGCCATTCCTTTTAGTCTTAAAGTCCGGAATGTAACAATCCGTTTTTTCATATACATCTGAAAAGTGCTGTGAAAATAGTTCAACTATGCCTTGACCACTGCTTGCAGTAGTATTCCCCAGATAAACGGATTTAGGTATGTTATTACTTTTTCTTCTCTCATTCACAAATTTCCAGAACATTCTTGGGTTTTCCCTTAAATTCAGATTCATTCTCTCAATATACCGCGCATAACATTCAGAAGATAAGTTCTTACATTCTGTTCTCAACCTGGAAAATTCATTATAGGATTCTGTAGTTTTGTAGGTTAAATAGTTTTTATGAGCCCTCTTTTTTCTTATAACTAAATTCTTAAGATCTGGGCTAAACCATTTCGGAAAGTTAGAGGTTTTGATTTTTTTCTTAGGGATAAATAGCAAAATACACTGTTCAATTATATTATAAAACAGCTCAGTAGCTGCATTTACACATTCTATCTCGTTAAGACAATCCCAATCAATATTCGCAAAAAAATCGTTAATTGACACATAATCCGCGTTCTTAAAATCATAATAGAACTCTTCGTACTCCAAATAATTGAGAGGTGAGGTCCTCACTACAAAACTATATGCAATATAATGTAAAGAGTTGTTTGTTAACAAATCCATCGCTGGGAAAGACTCACAATCGCTAAAACTCGTAAAAAAAAGGTCTAAGTAAACATTTCTATTATTTGGATGACAAATATTCTGATACAAATTATGAAAACCAAAAGTATCTCCAACCACCCTCGCTGGAGAGGAGTCTGTACACTGAACTTACACCATTTACTTCATTATACCATTGGGCATCTGGAAGATTATAATCACCAAAAACTGCTACGTTTGATAAAGGATACCGTTCACGAACATCTTCAACTACACTACAGTGTGCTTTGTAATTGTCCATATGGGAATTTGGGGGAAGATAAACTCCACCAACAATAATAGTGTCTCGCCCCACTCTGATTTATACAAATAGTTGTTCCACAGTAGTATCATTAACTCTGAGTAATGTAGCTTTAAGCTTGTTTGAGCAGGCAATAAGCACCCCTCCTCCTCTGTTCCTTGCACTAATTCTTAAATTTCTATCTTCACGAAACACACTATAGCCAAGAAAAGACACCTCTGCTTGAGAGAATTCTTCAGTCAACCATGTTTCCACCAGTATAATAATATCATATTTGCAAAAGGCAATAATTGCTTCTTTAACTTCTTTGATTTTGTGCGCATACCTCCAATATTTTGACAATAACATGTAAGCTTGTTTGTGGTGTACTAGCACGTTCAATTATACCCCACTTGACCATATCGGCAATAGACCTCTCCACAGCTTCCCTATGTGCAAAAGGTATGGGGTAGGGCTTTATAAAAAATTCTGATTCATCTTTTAATTTAATTTCATGCGAATAAATTTTAGTAAGACCCGGAGTCTCAGAAAAAACCTCCCTATTATTTTGTAAAAAATCCCGAAAAATTATTTTTTGTTCTTCTGAAAGCTGACTATCCCTTAAGGTGGGAGTATCAACGTGCTTGCCAACCTATAACCTATTTCGAGTAGATTTATTTATGTTTTCTAGCTTTTCTACAAAATTTAAAGAAAATCAGTATCGACTTGATATTCTATAGGTAATAATTGACATATTTAATAAATATCAAGGAAATTAATAAGTTATTTAAGGATAATTGTATATCGAAAAATATCGGTTAAGGTTTTTTTTAACATTATTATGTCATTGTCGCTCATTGTTCTTTCACTATACAATTCTTCCAAAATTAGCAATGAAATAAATGGATATTTTTGTAATATATCAGATACTACCTAAATAATGTACCGACGATATTGATTTTCTTTAAATGTTAGTTATTAAAATAATAAACTCAAAAAAGCAACGCGAAATAGGTTATAGGTTGGCAATAGATTGAATGACGTTGAGAATTCAACCTTAAGACCGCATTTACTTGCTCCCCAAAGGTATTGTCAGGAAAAGACGCCGGAGAAACGATTTCATTGACCTTTCCCGAAACCAAACGAGCACACATTTTTTCTGGCTCGCCCATAAAAGTAACGGTAGAAATTTCAGGGACTGTAACCGTTTTATCTTTTAAAAAAAACATTAGGCAATTTTTTCCTAAATCAATTTTTGCTTTTACTAAACGCAAAAAATCTATACCCAATATAACAGGGTAATTTAATTAATTAATAATTAAAAATTCATGTGTAAACTTCTCTTTCTCAATGGAAAAAGACATAAAAACGTGTTTTTTTACACGTTTGTGTTTGGTTTTGAAAGCCCCAATAACTTTAACGCCTGCACAAGAAAAAGAGGAGATGAAATGATGATTGGGCTCTAGCTGAGCCCAAACATCTGAAGAAAAACACGAAATTTCACTGCCAGTGTCAACGTCAACCAGAGCAGGGAAATTAAAGTTAAAAAAATTTATTGTCATGATAGGCGATTTAAAGTTCTCACTAGCTTTCAAAACATTATCGTGGTCAATTTTTTCATCAGAAAAAGTTTCTAGTACGGTCCTTTTTATTAAATTTTCCCGGATAGGACCTTGATTTTCCGAGAAAATTAACAGTTTTCCGACTCGTCGACGGTTTCTGACACTTCCAGATTAAAAGTTTGTTTTTTATTGTTCTTATCGTTAAAGTATTTTTTAGGCTGAGTAGAATAATTTTTAGAAGGTATCGTAACCGGTGTGACTACGTCATGACCCCTAAAATAGTACTCGGCCTGTCGTAGCCTCCTTAGGGCTTCCTCTAAAGAATTAGCTCCCACCAATAATACAGAAATACTGGGCGAAAAATGACGAGAAATAGTGGAAATTAATAATTCAATAGGATATGGTCTAAAAATGTAGCCAGGCTTACGTTATACTTAAAATGGTCCACTAGGAAATCTCCTTCCCTGTACCTACCAGAATCTAATTGCAACCTAACCTGCAACTGTTTTGTTGCCCCCAAAAAATGTTCACAGAAATTTTGTTTAAAATTTATATAATTTTGAAAGGTATGTAAAAAGGCATCCGCCCATAGGCGTGCGCGCCCCTTAAAAGACTTAATGAGGATCTTATAAATGTCTTGATAAAGCAATTGATTGACTGCTAAACTACTTTCAATCCTACTCAAAAACTCCATGGGATGCAACGAACCATTGTTTTCGAAAACTGGCAGCTGTTTAATATCGAATGGAATATTTATGTTATTTAACTGAGATTGAGGTAAATTGTTGTTACAATTATTATTTATATTTAAATTTTGCATTGTAGCTACCACTTAAGTTACTATTCTTAATATATCTTCGTTCTGAACATTTAACGAATTAGCAGGAGCAAAAAACATATGCGGTTGTGGAGGTGGAACCTCCATAGATGATGATGGAGGTGGCGGCACGTTCTGAGCAGACTGTCCAGCTGCGCTGATCGGCCCAGAATGGTTGAAGCCCGCAGTGAAGGGCTCCATACGAAAAGTTGGGTTAGTACGATTTAAATTTGGTTGGATCCTACCTTGAATATTTATATTCGGTATATTTTCAGTTGGTGGATCCAGACACCATCTGCTTCTTCCTGGCAGAAGGCGAGGCTCTGAAGATGGCGGCCTTCTAGAGTTTAACATCTCAAACTGGTCCAAGTAGGAAGGAAGACGGATGTTTCTACCACTTCTGGTGAACCTAGGTGTTCCTACACCCGAAGATGGATTATTTTCTGCCTCTGGCGAATGTTGTAAATTTGGCATCTCAAATTTTCTGGCCTCTTGATTGGGTGCCAAGATGTGACGGTTTTTTCTCAGGGTATATTATTTAACGTGGGTTTAGACCAATAAAACTCTGAGCATGCCAGGAAATATACTTTGTATTGAGACAGGCTTTCTTGTTTCTTTTACGTGTTTGCAAATCTGAAAATACATATAAAAATAAGGTAAATTCCAGATAGGTAATTATTAATCATAATAAAGAGTAAGTATTTTTAATACAAACTTAATTACAGAAAAATTGAAAACTCAACAAAATACCTCAATATTATGAACTGTAACATTTTATTTAAGAATTAGATATTATAAGGAAATTCACCTACCTGGTACTATACTATAAGTCGGAAATAATAGTCAGTGACTCATTCTTAGCTTTAGGGCGTGCCAAGAGGGGTAAGGGAACCCTGTCAAAAAAAAACACATTGAAATCATATAAAAAAACAATGTGGTTCAATGGTAAGGAAAATAATGAGAAACGAAGTGTGTATTGGCACTTTTTATCGGGGTTTGGAGTCGATGGCAAATCTATGGTTTTTTATGATGTAACAATGTTTTTTTAGAGAATGGTATTTCTGTGGTTCTTTATGTGTTATTAAGAGATCGGTTATTCTCCGAAATAACCAGGTATGTAATGATAAACCTTGTGGTATTAATGTACATATTTCAATGGAAACGCATGGTAATTCAGTGTGTGAATTTCCTATCTTTAATGAGATTCCATGGTATAACAATGAGATATTTAAAATTAATATGATGAGCCAGAATGAGTATTTAATGTGGTTTCTTTGTGGGCTTAATGTGGCATGATGGAAAAATAATGTGGCAAACGAATTGTATTCTAATGGGCAACAATGGTAATTTAGTGTGTGGATTTCAGTGGTACAACAATGAGCTTCTTAAAATGAATATGATGAGTCATCATGGTGATCTTATGTGGTTTCTCTGTGGGCTTAATGTGGCACGGCAGGGAAATAATATGGTTAATTTATTGTATTGTAATGGGCAACCATGGTAATTCAGTGTGTGGATTTCAGTGGTACAATAATGAGTAATGAATATGACGAGCCAGCTTGGTAATCTAATGGGGTTCTTTGTGGGTTTAATGTGGCACGGCGGGGAAATAATATGGCAAACGAATTCTATTCTAATGGGCAACAATGGTAATTTAGTGTGCAGATTTCAGTGGTACAACAATGAGCTTCTTAAAATGAATATGATGAGTCATCATGGTGATCTTATGTGGTTTCTCTGTGGGCTTAATGTGGCACGGTTGGGAAATAATGTGACAAATAAATTGTATTTGAATGGGCAACAATGGTAATTCAGTGTGTGGATTTCAGTGGAACAATAATGAGCCAGCATTGTGATCTAATGTGGTTTCTTTGTGGGCTTAATGTGGCATGATGGAAAAATAATGTGGCAAACGAATTGTATTCTAATGGGAAACAATGGTAATTTAGTGTGCGGATTTCAGTGGTACAACAATGAGCTTCTTAAAATGAATATGATGAGTCATCATGGTGATCTTATGTGGTTTCTCTGTGGGCTTAATGTGGCACAGTTGGGAAATAATATGACAAATAAATTGTATTTGAATGGGCAACAATGGTAATTCAGTGTGTGGATTTCAGTGGAACAATAATAAGCCAGCATTGTGATCTGGCTGGCACGGCGGGGAAATGATGTGGTAAATGAATTGTATTGTAATGGGCAACCATGGTAATTCAGTCTGTGGATTTAAGTGGTACAATAAAGAGCAATGAATATGAGCCAGAACTGGCATGGTGATATAATGTGGCTTCTTTGTGAGCTTATTGTGGCACGATTGAGAAATAATGTTCTAATGGGAATTCAGTGTGGATACCATAGGTAGGTACAACAAACAACAATGAGCAGTGAATATGATGAGGCGATATAATGTATATGTTCTTTGTGGACTTAATGCGGCATAGTGGGGAAAGAATGTGTTAAATGGATTGTATTGTAATGGGCAACCATGTTAAAACAGTGTGTTTATTTCAGTAGTACAAAAGAAATTTTTAAAATAAATATGATGAGCCAGCATCATTGTAATCTAATGTGGTTTCTTTAAGGGCTTAATGTGGCACGGTGGAGAAATAATGTAGAAAATGAACTGTATTCTAACGGGCAACCATGGTAATTCAGTGGTACAACAATGAGCTTTTTAAAATGAGTATGTAGAAAGGTAGTATCTTTTTGGGCTTTATGTTTTTCAATACAACTCTAAAATCTTGAAGGTTATTTACCAAGTATGTTCTAGGGCAAAAAAAATTAAAATATTTTTTTTTTCAATACCTTAAATAAGATGGTTAAGTTGAAGCAAAGTTGCATAATTTGGGGCCTAATATTCTGGTGAAAAGAAATTTAAAATATTCCAAATATCTTCGGGGATATCCGAGGAAAAAAAAACGAAATTTTTAGTTTTGGTTTTTAATTTTTCACGCGTTAATTTTTAACTTGAGAAAAAACAAAAATCATTACTTATATCATTTTTTATGTTCTACACAATGGCTTTATTATTTTTAAAGCTTGACGTTTCGTTCTTAAGATACCACCTTCAAAGCATAAAAATGAAACAGAAACTTTAAGGTTAGGGGCTAAAACTTTAAATCAGATAAACTATTATAGGTACCTACATATCTACTATCTAGTAACAATTTTTTTATAAAAAAAACATAGGCCTGTGTAAAAATGATTTAATCCTAAAGATAAAAAAATTGTTAAGGCCATTATGGTAAGAAAGGATAATTTGATAATTTTGAAATAGTGATGATGTGCAATTTGATGACAAAACGTTAAACTAAAAAAAAAACTATTGAAGAATACTTGAGGAGCAGACTTACAAACTGCATTTTGTCCATATTTTCCATATTTGAGATAAAGGTGGCGGGTGGCGCTGTATTCTTAAGGTCAAATACTATTTTTTTTCTTAACACTTGGACAGTCGATATGCATTAAGTCCTTGTGCTATTAAAAGGGGAAAAACGCTTAGACAAACGAAATGAATTTAGTCCAATCTCACTGTACTATCAAAATGAATTATGTCCTAAAACATTGAACTAAATGCAATTTGATTGGGTTTCGGTTAGTTTTATTCTAGCGTGGTCGTGGAATCCTGTTATTACGTCCTGTCCAGTTTAGTTCCTTCTGCAAAGGTGTACTTAATAATTTGCATATTATCATTCTTCGAGTTGTGTCAATGAAGTCCTTTTCACCTACAACTTCAAATACTCTGACCTAAAAGTTAATAGTAAAATTTTTACTTTTAATTATCAGTATTACTATTTCATAGTTGCTTGCCTAATTATGTAATCTGTAGTCACTAAATGTGTAAATTATAATATACATACCTCATTTTCTTGAAGTTTTCTCGATAATTTAACAAAACACCATTGCACACACACAGAATAATATGGCAAACGAATTCTATTCTAATGGGCAACAATGGTAATTTAGTGTGCAGATTTCAGTGGTACAACAATGAGCTTCTTAAAATGAATATGATGAGTCATCATGGTGATCTTATGTGGTTTCTCTGTGGGCTTAATGTGGCACGGTTGGGAAATAATGTGACAAATAAATTGTATTTGAATGGGCAACAATGGTAATTCAGTGTGTGGACTTCAGTGGAACAATAATGAGCCAGCATTGTGATCTAATGTGGTTTCTTTGTGGGCTTAATGTGGCATGATGGAAAAATAATGTGGCAAACGAATTGTATTCTAATGGGAAACAATGGTAATTTAGTGTGCGGATTTCAGTGGTACAACAATGAGCTTCTTAAAATGAATATGGTGAGTCATCATGGTGATCTTATGTGGTTTCTCTGTGGGCTTAATTTGGCACAGTTGGGAAATAATATGACAAATAAATTGTATTTGAATGGGCAACAATGGTAATTCAGTGTGTGGATTTCAGTGGAACAATAATAAGCCAGCATTGTGATCTGGCTGGCACGGCGGGGAAATGATGTGGTAAATGAATTGTATTGTAATGGGCAACCATGGTAATTCAGTCTGTGGATTTAAGTGGTACAATAAAGAGCAATGAATATGAGCCAGAACTAGCATGGTGATATAATGTGGCTTCTTTGTGAGCTTATTGTGGCACGATTGAGAAATAATATTCTAATGGGAATTCAGTGTGGATAGCATAGGTCGGTACAACAAACAACAATGAGCAGTGAATATGATGAGGCGATATAATGTATATGTTCTTTGTGGACTTAATGCGGCATAGTGGGGAAAGAATGTGTTAAATGGATTGTATTGTAATGGGCAACCATGTTAAAACAGTGTGTTTATTTCAGTAGTACAAAAGAAATTTTTAAAATAAATATGATGAGCCAGCATCATTGTAATCTAATGTGGTTTCTTTAAGGGCTTAATGTGGCACGGTGGAGAAATAATGTAGAAAATGAACTGTATTCTAACGGGCAACCATGGTAATTCAGTGGTACAACAATGAGCTTTTTAAAATGAGTATGTAGAAAGGTAGTATCTTTTTGGGCTTTATGTTTTTCAATACAACTCTAAAATCTTGAAGGTTATTTACCAAGTATGTTCTAGGGCAAAAAAAATTAAAATATTTTTTTTTTCAATACCTTAAATAAGATGGTTAAGTTGAAGCAAAGTTGCATAATTTGGGGCCTAATATTCTGGTGAAAAGAAATTTAAAATATTCCAAATATCTTCGGGGATATCCGAGGAAAAAAAAACGAAATTTTTAGTTTTGGTTTTTAATTTTTCACGCGTTAATTTTTAACTTGAGAAAAAACAAAAATCATTACTTATATCATTTTTTATGTTCTACACAATGGCTTTATTATTTTTAAAGCTTGACGTTTCGTTCTTTAGATACCACCCTCAAAGCATAAAAATGAAACAGAAACTTTAAGGTTAGGGGCTAAAACTTTAAATCAGATAAACTATTATAGGTACCTACATACCTACTATCTAGTAACAATTTTTTTATAAAAAAAAACATAGGCCTGTGTAAAAATGATTTAATCCTAAAGATAAAAAAATTGTTAAGGCCATTATGGCAAGAAAGGATAATTTGATAATTTTGAAATAGTGATGATGTGCAATTTGATGACAAAACGTTAAACTAAAAAAAAACTATTGAAGAATACTTGAGGAGCAGACTTACAAACTGCATTTTGTCCATATTTTCCATATTTGAGATAAAGGTGGCGGGTGGCGCTGTATTCTTAAGGTCAAATACTATCTTTTTTCTTAACACTTGGACAGTCGATATGCATTAAGTCCTTGTGCTATTAAAAGGGGAAAAACGCTTAGACAAACGAAATGAATTTAGTCCAATCTCACTGTACTATCAAAATGAATTATGTCCTAAAACATTGAACTAAATGCAATTTGATTGGGTTTCGGTTAGTTTTATTCTAGCGTGGTCGTGGAATCCTGTTATTACGTCCTGTCCAGTTTAGTTCCTTCTGCAAAGGTGTACTTAATAATTTGCATATTATAATTCTTCGAGTTGTGTCAATGAAGTCCTTTTCACCTACAACTTCAAATACTCTGACCTAAAAGTTAATAGTAAAATTTTTACTTTTAATTATCAGTATTACTATTTCATAGTTGCTTGCCTAATTATGTAATTTGTAGTCACTAAATGTGTAAATTATAATATACATACCTCATTTTCTTGAAGTTTTCTCGATAATTTAACAAAACACCATTGCACACACACACACACAATCAAAAAACCAATTAAAATGGACGAAGACCGTCAAAGACGAAACGACGGAACGGCACCTCGTGCTGGCTCGGAGTGACAGAACCGAACAACGTCGATTTTGATTGGCTTAACCTTGTTAATATTAGAGGATCCTTTATTACCGACATTGGCACCATTGAAATGTAATGAAAATCTATGTGTATTTAGTGTGTCTGAATTTTATGAGGATTTTCATCATAGAATTTCAATGGTGCCAATCCCTATTAGAATCACGTTTCCATCCTGACCATTAGATCCACGTAAAATACCATTAACCAACGATGTGGCAAATCCCTATTTAGATCACATTAATAACCGCTCACTACAATTCCATGCTTTACCATTGAAATTTTATGATGAAAAACCTCATAAAATTCAGGCACACTAAATACACATAGATTTTCATTACATTTCAATGGTGCCAATCCCCATTAGAATCACGTTTCCATTCTGACCATTAGATCCACTTAAAATGCCATTAACCAACGATGTGGCAAATCCCTATTTAGATCACATTAATAACCGCTCACTACAATTCCATGCTTTACCATCGAAATTCTATGATAAAAAACGTCATTTTTACTTTTAATTATCAGTATTTTGCAACCAAATATCACTAAATCTCGTATTCTTTTGTCATAACCCCCATTTTGCTACAGCGGGGAAACATTCTTTTAGAAATGGATTTAGTCTTAGTCATTATCAACTGTAAAATTCATAGTAGTTATAAGAATTTAAAGTTAATTTATTTATTTAATTTCATATAATGCCAAAAGCAACAAAATGGCCGCGGGTCGTTCCGAACTCGTTCCTGACAAAATGTCAGTGCCGAATAAAATGGAAAACTCAACAGCGTTTGTCGACTATTACATAGTTGCTTGCTTAATTATGTAATTTGTAGTCACTAAATGTGTAAATTATAATATACATACCTCATTTTCTTGAAGTTTTCTCGATAATTTAACAAAACACCATTGCACACACACACACAATCAAAAAACCAATTAAAAATGGACGAAGACCGTCGAAGACGAAACGACGAAACGGCACCTCGTGCTGGCTCGGAGTGACAGAACCGAACAACGTCGATTTTGATTGGCTTAACCTTGTTAATATTACAGGATCCTTTATTACCGACATTGGCACCATTGAAATATAATGAAAATCTATGTGTATTTAGTGTGTCTGAATTTTTTGAGGTTTTTCATCATAGAATTTTAATGGTAACGCATGGAATTGTAGTGAGCGGTTATTAATGTGATCTAAATAGGGATTTGACACACCGTTGGTTAATGGTATTTTACGTGGATCTAATGGTCAGAATGGAAACGTGATTGTAATTGGGATTGACACAAATGAAATGTAATGAAAATCTATGTGTATTAGTGTGTCTGAATTTTATTAGGTTTTTCATCATATAATTGTAATGGTTAAGCATGAAATTGTAGTGAGCGGTTATTAATGTGATCTAAATAGGGATTTGCCACATCGTTGGTTAATGGTATTTTACGTGGATCCAATGGTCAGAATGGAAACGTGATTCTAATAGGGATTGGCAACATTGAAATGCAATAAAAATCTATGTGTATTTAATGTGTCTGAATTTTATGAGGTTTTTAATAATTTAATATTGTAATTTATAATTGTAATTTAATAATTGGTGTAAAACAAATTTTTAGATACACGTCGGTTTTTATTTTACGGCTTTGTTTTTTTTATCTGCATACCTTTTACCTGTATTTGTTTATTAAGATGGTTTGACGTAAGTATGACCATATATACATGCAGTTAACAAGCTGGACTACCGACAGCAGCCCAGATAACACACTTGGTTTTCAATCTACCGTTTTTGCATTGGCCGGCATTCATAAAGGGCTTACTGATGGTGAGGTGTTAAAAAAGCAATCATTTTTCGCTGTTTTTTTTTCAGCTTTGACGAACAACCGCTTAAAATTTGACGGCCGCCATTTCTAATATTAGCACCTGTATAACCGTATGCCTTAGACGGGCATTTCTTGTGCATGTTAAAAAATTTCTCGTAAAATAAGCGTATGATCTGCCCACTGTTATAGGCGATATATCAGCAATTGATATCG
Source organism: Polydrusus pterygomalis (assembly GCA_963969555.1). Classification (NCBI taxonomy): domain Eukaryota; kingdom Metazoa; phylum Arthropoda; class Insecta; order Coleoptera; family Curculionidae; genus Polydrusus; species Polydrusus pterygomalis. The sequence continues at coordinate 22,728,982 of OZ018384.1, read as the reverse complement.
AACGCATATAAATCATTTAATTTTAAGCTGACTCAAGCACTTAATGGAACACGCTTTAAAAGCGCGTAATATGTAATATAAGAATCACGAATCCATCCTGACCATTAGATCCACGAAAAATACCATTAACCAACGATGTGGCAAATCCCGATTTAGATCACATTAATAACCGCTCACTACAATTCCATGCTTTACCATTAAAATTCTATGATGAAAAACCCCATAAAATTCAGACACACTAAATGCACATAGATTTTCATTACATTTCAATGTTGCCAATCCCTATTAGAATCACGTTGCCTTTCTCACCATTATATGCACATAAAATATCAGTGTAAGTCTATGGTTTTAATTCACACTATAGTCTAGCCACATTTATTTACCATTATTCTTCATATAAATCCTGCGTGGAAATACCCCTTTAATTCCCAACCCACATTAAATATCTAAAAAAGCCCAAAATACCATTGTTATACCATGGTATTTTAATGATATCTAATGTGTTTTTTTTTTGATAGGGAAGAGAGAAGGAAAATCCAGTGGCGGATCAATTGCTTTGTTAATTAATTTTTTATAATAACTATATAATGGAATAGTAATAAGTAGAATTAGGCAAATATGCACTTAAAAAAATTAAGTTTATGCGCATAAATATGCATGATTTTAGTCCAAAATATGCAGAAAAAAGTATATTCAAAATTATGTCTGTCTAGTAATAAGAAACAAAATTGTAATACAAACAAAAATAGTAAGTAGTACTATGTATTTATTTAGCCTAGGAAAAAAATAGTCCTGCATGATAAGGGGTTTTTCTTATCATAAAACATCATATTAAAAGTTGCAACAAAAGTTTAAATCAAAAATCCAAAAAATTTTAAGGTTAATTATTACTCGTTATCGGAGGTTTGATCAGAATTTGACTCAGAATCATTACTATCACTACTTTCGGAACCAATATTGATAATAAGAGGTTCAATTACAACTTTGACCGTATATCCAAATCCCTAATTTTTTGTTGGTTCTTGTTTTATCACATGTCCGATACACTTCTGCCAATTATCAGCTGTAACGTTATCAATAGCTTCGTTTAACAAAACTTTAACGTCATTTAATTTAAATGTTGTGTTTTTTCTTGCAACTTCACAATTTATCTGGGCCCATATAAGTTCAATAGGGTTTAATTCACAATGATATGGCGGTAATCGCAATAGACTCAATAGAGTAACACCACGTTGATGCGCCATTTCATCGACAACATATTAAATATACTTGTCTTTATGAACACGGACAATATCAAGCAATTGTACTTTAAGCATATTTTCACCAAATGGTATGTTGTGTTTTGATTTTAACCAGTCGATTATGTCGGCTTTTCGCCAAGCAGTAGTGGGTATTCTTTCTACTCGCCGACTGTGATACGGCGCATTATCTATTACGATTACCGAACCGGGCTCCACGCGCATCAGTACGGACGAGAACCACTGTTCAAACACTTCAGCATTCATATCCTCATGCCTCATGGTAGTCGCCAGTCTTCCTAGATTCGAAAACGTTAAGACCACCAACCAAAAAACCAGAGTTGCTACCTATGTGGGTAACAATCAGTACCGACGGCCCTTACCGGAAGGAGATTTCAAACCAGTGGAAAACCCGTCAAGAAAATGCTTGACGTAAATTTGATATATTTAAGTCCTGCCATACTTTGGAGCGGGTGTGTCCCTCATTTAACCATGTTTCGACGGTATAATATATTTTTTTACCTTTAAGCCTATGGTCACGTATTTCTTCTAAACATTTTCTTCGCCACAACACTATCTCATTTTTTTCGATTAAAAAGCTCTTGCGATTTCACTTTAAATACCAGAAGTTTAAATTCGCGTAATGTTCGCTTTAAAACTCCAAAGGATATTTTGGGTAAAGATTCATCAGCATTTAATTCAGCTTTGATTTTATTTAGGGTTGGCATTCCGTTTCTAAAAAAAAAACTGTGCACTTTCCGGCGAATTGCATATTTTACGTCATCATCTAGAATTACTTTCTTTCTACCTTTTGTTTCCTTTTTTTCCTTCTTTTTATCAACGTGAAGTGATCTGAAAACTGTCCGAGAAGAAAATTGTGTTAAATTTCCGCACAATTCTGCTGCATCCTCCGCGCCTAAATCGGGATTTCGAGCGCGAATACTTTCATAAACGGTTTTTACCAACGTATGTTCGGCCACAGTTAAAATAAATGTCTTTTCACTTTTTTCGCAGGGGGGGCCAAGACTTGTCGAAGCTTCGCTCTGTTCCATTTTACAAATTAATATTTTGAATTAATAATACAAAAACAAAACAATAACCTAAACCCGCAAGCGCGCCTATTCAACTGGTCTCGACAAGGCTCATGCTCGTTTACTGTTGCAACATTGCAACGTCCATCTGGTGGTCGTAAAATATCAGTACAATTACGTCCGTCGATCGCGAACCTCTGTCAAAATAGAGCTGCTTGAAATGTTCCGCGTAAGCTCCAGTATACGGGCCACAATGAATTTGGCAGCGATGCACGTTTTGTGTCGACACGCTGTGCCCCCATTAGAACAAGCATTTTGGGAGCATTGCATACCAGATTTATTTATTATTTTAAGTCGCTCTTGTTGTGTTATTTCCGAACTAGTGACTCACGTCACTGACTATTATTTGCTACTTATAGTATAGGCGTGTAACTTTTAATTAGGGTAAAATAATTAAATAAGTTTTCAAAGCCGAACAGCTACTAGCTTTGCCAACGGTTCAAGAAAGAAAGGAATTTGTCGATTTTGGTAGGTACAAATGTGGTACTTGCAATGAACAAAATACAGAAAAAAGATCGCAAAAAAGTTCCAGATAAGATGGGCTACAACGCGCGCGATTCTGTGATTATTCAAAGCTGATACTATTAGGTCCCTCTGGTGACAACTCTTCCAAGCGCAAAAACACTCAGGAAGGTAACCTTCAAACTCGGTATAATTTTAGCTATCCGCAACATCGCCCGCTAGAAGAGAGTAGTTAAACCTTGAAAAACATTAAAGAAAAATCCTACCTTTTAACCGAAACGAAAACTGCAAAATACAGTTTAACAGTAAAAAGATTTCTGTTTCCATAAATTGACGGCAGTTCAAAATGGTAGATCAAACAAAACCAGTCAACGGTATATTTGCAAGAATTCAATTTTTTTTTTTCAATTCAATTCAAATTTTATTTATTTCTCAGTATACAATAATAATAATACATAAAGACTTAAATAATATACTTTAAGAGAGATAAATAAAAACTTAACCCACTAAAGGCTACGCTGTGCGTGGGTACGTTTTAATTTATAACATGAACATTATTACATTAATCATAAACACCATGAACGAACTAATATAAAACGAATAAGCCTGATAAACCCTATCAAGGTTACCAACCCAAACCAAAATCGTTCAACCTAGAACCTAGCAACAAAATAGCCCATTTTTGATATACTGTACACATACACTATACAGAGCAGAGAGTCAGCTCACGCATTCAAAATTGCATTCAACAATAAATTATACGTATACATATCAAATACAAACGATAGCAGTCCATTAATTAGACCATATGGTACAGGTTTTTAAAATCAATATATTGGTGTATCTGATATCTAGGCAATGAAAGTATCCATTTTTTTATATTTATTTTAAATAATGGAAAATGGGTTACATTTTTAATTTCCGAAGGTATAATATTAAATAACTTGGGACCCAGATAATAAAAGTTTCTCTGTAAGATTGATTTTTCTGTCCGAGGTACAAAATTTGACCGGTTGCTATATCTTGTGTTATAATCATGTTCTATCCTAAGCAACTCATTTTTGAAAATGAATTGTCTGAAAACGCATGCTAAGAAGTAAAGCTGCCTAATGTCAAATATACCACTCTCTGAATAAAGAATATTGGAAGGATAAGGATACAAAAAACATTGTCCAGGCTTATAAAACAAGAAAAGCCAAACCAAAGGTAAGAATTAAGGAAATTCTGCCTCAGTTCTTAATTTTCAATTTTTCATCATTTTACAAAATATAGATTATTCATTCAGAAACTAATCGAGTTCATAACTTTTAAATTATGAAAAGTTAGAAAGAAAATTACTTTGTTTACGAGCGCGAACAAAGTAAAACAACACACATCCGCGACGTACGAACCAACAACTGAATCGCGCCGCCGCATGGCCGGTACGTGGCCTACAGCAACTGACTGAAATATTTCGATGGACCTTGGGCGCGAGTGGCACTGTATAGAAAAAAAAAATAGCGATCGGACCACAACCACCTTGAAAAGAAGCCATGAAGTGACATCGGGCAACGCCGCATCAGATGGGAGTTGCGGATCCACAAGCTATTATTATGACGCGTGGCAACGGGCGAGTTTTTTATTCTTTTTGATATTTTTTGTGTTTTTTTTGGCTCTGTTGCAACTATATATTGATATTAAAAAATGTACAAAAAAGTAATATATAGTTTTGGATAACAAGAACAACTTACCTACCTAATTATTAGTGTCCTACTGAAACAAGATTTTCAGTTTCGGCCGAAACCGAACCTTCGGCCTTGCGGTCTCAGTTTCGGCCGAAACCGAAACTTATTTATACAGTGTCACCAGTAAAGTCCGCATCATATGGGATTTTTTTTTATTAATAGCTTTATTCAAAAGTTGACTTTGGCATCAAGTTCTGCTTCGATCGAGATGAAAATTAAGCAAAAAAATAGTAGTCACGTGATTCGCATTATCTGTCAAATTTTAATTTTGTTCAAAAATAATTCAAAAGTGGGGTATTTCTGAGAATATCGAAAAAAGTTATTGGAAAAAGTTTTTTTAAATGCAGTTTCTAGCCTACATGCAAAATTTCAGCTGCATAAGATAATTTTGATTTTTCACCCATATTTTGTAAATTGCACCACTTTTGCAAAATAGAACTCAACACAACCTACATAAAACTTCTTAGTTTTGACAATGCATTATTTTAGATACATTTTCTTTAAAGTAGCGCCATATTAAATGTGTGTTTTTCTACAAAATCAAAATTGGGCTATTAAAATTTGGTCGCATATGATGCAAAGTTTATTTGCTTTTAACCCTGTATAAGGTAACGTCATAAAATAAGTATTTTTTAAAACGTAGTTTGTGCCTGAAAGTAAAAAAATAGAAAATAAAGTAAAGTGGTTTTAAATTAAATCGTTGAAAATAGATAAACTTTACGTTATGTTAAACTAAAATTTATTTTCCACTTAAAAACAGTTTACTGAAGACACTGTGTTATTTTTTGTCTTAATATTAAGCTGTATTACTTTCAGACACAAACTATTTTCAAAAATACTTATTTTATGAAGTTACCTTATACAGGGTAAAAAACAAATAAACTTTGAATCACATGCGACCAAATTTTAATAGCCTAATTTTGATTTTGTAGAAAAACACACATTTAATATGGCGCTACTTTAAAGAAAATGTATCTAAAATAATGCATTGTCAAAACTAAGAAGTTTTATGTAGGTTGTGTTGAGTTCTATTTTGCAAAAGTGATGCAATTTACAAAATATGGGTGAAAAATCAAAATTATCTTATGCAGCTGAAATTTTGCATGTAGGCTAGAAACTGCATTTAAAAAAACTTTTTCCAATAACTTTTTTCGATATTTTCATAAATAACCCCACTTTTGAATTATTTTTTGGAAAAAATTAAAATTTGACAGATAATGCGAATCACGTGACTACTATTTTTTTGCTTAATTTTCATCTCGATCGAAGCAGAACTTGATGCCAAAGTCAAATTTTGAATAAAGCTATTAATAAAAAAAAATCCCATATGATGCGGACTTTACTGGTGACACTGTATATGTTAAAAATTTTATTATGTAGGTACTGAAATTTAATTTATTTTCTATAGGACGAGATCGATCTTGGAAACGGATTGAACCAGTGGCGCAACCAGAAATTTTGTTCGGGGGGCCCTAACTTCTTAATTTTTTGGGTGCCACGCCCTTTTTTTGGGCAAAATACGTATGATTGACGAGAGCGACAGCCCCCTAAAACTTCTGCAATAATACGCCGCTGGCCCTAACTAAATATTTATGAAAAAAAAATTAGAGATTTAATTTTAATTAGTAAAAATGTATTTAAAATAAGTAACGCATATATTAATCATACTTATACTAAAACAAAACAAAAACCTTATACAATAAGTTGTAAGTAATCACTAATAATACTAATATTTAAGTAAAATTCTTCGTTTTGTTTCTGCCATTTCGTCCAGAATTTCTTCCACGGTAATATCAATATCGTGGTTCGCACAAAGAACTGCCAAACCATTTAATCTGTCCTCTCCCGTGGTGCTACGCAGATATGTCTTTAAATATTTTAAATTTGAAAAGGACCTTTTAGATGTGGCGGTTGTAATAGGCAAAGTTAAAAAAATTTGTTAAAGCCTTTTCATATTAGGAAATATATTGGCATCACATTCGGAATACACTTTGTCCAAATCTTCCTTCAGTTTTTTGTTTTTGCATTTTTTATACCACAGCTCAAGTTCAGCTTTTAACATCGTTTTATTGGAAAACTCTTCAACAACCAACGTATCAACGATAATTAGGTATATACAAAAGCACCAAACCTTACAAACCTCAATAAATAAAATTCATAATAATTCGGTGTACAAAAGGGTAGCGGGTAGAAAAATCGCTTTCAAATTAACGGACAGCTCGAGCTTAGTCGTGAATGTCACGTGCCAATATGACGTTCGGGATACATTGTTGTCAGACGTAGTATAATTTCACTATTGATAACATGATTGATGTAAATTATGCGGCTGAATATAAAATATTAGTAAAAGGCGTGACATGAAAAATTGGTTTGAGTGTTGACCGACAATTCTTTCAGTATCCAGTGGCGGAAAAACGTAGCCACGGGCCAGTGTGCGAAAACTTTGCCGGGCCCCCATTATGATACGGAGTATTAATATTGATAACCATATTAATTTATGAATTTTGAGTAGGTACACAAAAAAGCAATTATTGTTATGTTAATAGTTATGTTCCTGAACATAGAAAAATATTTGCAAGTTCAAATCAAAAACAATGTGTGATAAGAATAATAATTTATATATTGTATATTATATACGTAGGGTACCGCAGTAACAAAACTGAAACAAAATCAAAAATATATTTTCTAAATAAATACCTATAATAAAAATAAAATAACAAAATATTGGAAATATTACATCAACAAAACAAACAACGACAACAAAAAAAACCTCTCAAATATTTACGAATCTAGTACTACTTAGTATGGTATATTGTGTATCTAGTAGGAAAAATAGCATATTCTCGGACGAGGACAAAAATTAGTGGACGAGGCGCAGCCGAGTTCAGTAAGCGTCCGAGGCATAGGCGTAGTTAGGGGGGTACTTGGGGGTGCTAAGCACCCCCGAAATCTAAATTAGCACCCTCAAAAAAAATTTACAATATATAGGCTAATTTTAGAACTAACCAATTTTTATAATATACATTATTATGTAATGAATTTTTCATATTAATATTTCAAGCATTCCAATTCTGGTACAAATTCAAAATTTAGTAGATTCTGTTCAAAATTTCTCTCCGTGTACCGTGTAGTTCACGCCCAGTTTACTTGTCAGAGCGGGTCTATGATCATAAAAATCTCGTAAAATACGAGAGCGGCATAATAGCTTGTGTATGTCATGTTCTGCAATTCTGTATTAATTTGATAATTTAAATTTAACCTGTCGTAGTCGTTCAAATTCGCGGAAATTTTTAGCCGGTATTTTGACTATTTTTTTGTTTATTAAGGTTTAATATGGTTTTATTGAATTCAGTTAAAGTTTAAAGTTAAATAAACACGAAAAAACAATGAGTGCGTCGGATATAAAATACACCGTGGAATTTTTGAAAAAATCTTTTAGCAAGTTACACCGTTGGAGGAGAAAGTGATTGTCAAGAACATTGAAAGACCTAAACCTGCTATTAACATCACATTAAAATATGTTCTAAAAATTATTGACCAAATTTGAGCGTGGTCTTAAAATTTTTTTCGCGCATTTCGCTTGCGGCGGGCTTTTTGTGCACCCCCACGTTAACATGTCATGAGCCGCCAGTGGACTTCAGCACCCCCAGTGTTGACCGTCTAACTACGCCTATGGTCCGAGGCCGAGCATATGATTGTCCTACGAGGTGCACATACTATTTTTTCTGCAATCAAAAAGAAAATAGGATTGTGCCTAATAAAAAATGTATTAAAAGTCATTATTTCAGTAGGTATTGTTAACCGTTGCTAAGCAATGAGTCATAATATATCGATATGAGAATATTATATTCTCGGCCTAGGCCGGGAATAATATATTCTCGTATCGTTATATGTCTTATTGCGTAGCAACGGTTAACAATACTGCAATAATGAACTTTGTGGAGTCAAATCACGCCAGAAAGATGTCAGTTTGTGGACGATTGCAGAAACAAAATCTTTTTTCTTACCTTTGCATGCGCAAAGTTTGAAATCAGATTAGAAATGTATATTTTTTGAGCTTCGATCCTCATTTTCGATAGAAATAATTGCTAAATCTGATAATTTTTTATCGGTCACGCAATTTCTCAAATAAGTTTTAATTAACTTTAACTTGGAAAAAGACCGTTCAGCTGATGCAACCGAAATAGGCATGGTCAAAAAAATAATGCAGGCAGTTACAATTTCACTAAAACTGGGAAGATGAATAATAATTTTTTACCGATAGGGATGCATTACGCATTAGAAATGATGCACTCAATATTAAAGAAAGGCCCGAATCAATTAGAAGAGCCGCGCGTAAACGAAGCAGGAAATGTTTGGAAATCTATGGCGGTATTTTTGAAAATTTACTAAACCAATGATTTATTTAAAACAATGTTAATGTTGCATATTTTGGTTTAACCAATATTATTATTTTATTTAACGCTGTAATTAATTGTAAACAAATGAATATTGTTGGAATATTTGAGTTTTTTCTTATTATTTTGATGCATATATTTCACCCTTAGAGTTTGGCTCATTCCTCCCGACTCACCCTGTGGAGAGAAAAACTATTAAGTTTAACCTAGATAATAAAATAGGGTTGAAGTAATCTGTTTACCAATTACTTCCACGACGACTTTAGCAGAATGAAGGGCCGTAAGGGCTGGTAGAAATAAAACAATCAGTTAGAAAAGTTGAAATAGAAATAATGCCAATTTTATTTTACTTTAAAAGGCAAGCGATCAATCCAACACATTGGTTGGTATGACAATATGATTCATTATTTAGAGAGAAACCATTATAAAACACTAATTACGTTACCAACATTTTTTAGTGTGTAGACAAATTATAAAATGCAAGAGAAAGTCAAATACATTTTGGTTCAAACCTGAACAGAGAAATTCACTTAAAGTTCATAAAATAAAACGCAGTTTTTATTACTTTATCGCGTGCATCCGATACAAGTAAGGATACAGAACGGCACTGTTCCTACAGGAATACTTTCGGAACCTCGTACGCACAAATTATGAAGTTACAACAAAATTTACTTCTATACAATAGCGACAAAACCTTAACTTGCCTAGCACTGCATTTACATATTTTATATAACTGCATGAACCAATGAAGCTGCACTTTAATTTGGCCTTTCAGTATAATTTCTTAACTATCATACCTTCTTGGTTTGCTGCAAAAGGAAAGAGTTACATTATAGGTTGGCCAACTCCACTTGAGTTTTTCAATGACCGCGGCTTCAGTACAAGGTGGGTGTTTAAATTAGTTTTCACCCATATTTTCTGAGTTGATTTAACTTCGAATCACCACAGATGTAGCACGTACTATTAAGTAATTAGTGCACATTAAAAACGGTTACGTAAATTGGGAAAAACCCCAATTAGGGTATAAAGAAAAGAACTTTTTAGTTTTATCTGACATTCATGCCGCGTTACGTCTGATGTCTTATTATTTTTTGTTTTTCAAGGAGGCGCTGAAAAATCTTTTTCGTGTTGCATAACTTGACCATTTTAAATTGTGACAAATAGATGTCGCCACGAATTCTAATTTTTAAGGCCCGTTGTTATATTATTATACAGGGAGGAACTAAGGAAATTAACAGGATTTATTAAAGGAAAAAAGTTGGAGTAGTTCTCTAACATACTGCCCGGCATAGAAGCGTCATAGCTTATAAACCAAACAATACAGCAACAAGGGAGCTATGGATTTTTGAGAGAACAGTTTGAGCACCTGTGTGCCCTAACCGTTTATGTTCTTGAAACAACAATTGCGTAACAATAACATTAGGAGCTGGGAGTAAGATTGGATGTTTCTGATTAAATGACACATCTGCATTTTCTAAACGCTCTCCTACACGGATGAAGCCATCTGCTTCACACAAGAAGGGTTTGAAAGATTGAATATTCTTATTAGACAAAGTTTTGCCAGTTTGTAATTCTGACAATTCCTTATCGAATGCTTTAGATTGGAGTCTGGTTATGATAACATTCAGTGAACAATCTAATTCATCAATTGAGAGGGGTCCAATAATTTTATTGGCAGGGGATCTAAGTAATTTACAAAAACGAATGCAATAAGCAAGTACTCTTTGTAATTTCAAAGATGTGGAAAATCTTGAAAACAAATTATCCCAAAGGTCATCATTTTCTTGAGTGATGTGTAGTGAGGTTGGGTGAGTTTTTATTTTTCGTTCTTCAGATAAAACCTCAGTATTATCGTCAGAACTATCAACAATATTGTTAGAATTGTCAACACTATTAAACGAATCAAAATTTTCAGGGTTCAATAGGAAGTCTGGTCCATGGAACCAAAGAGGAGAAATTATCAAATTTTGAGGAGTGGATCCTCGAGAGGGTAAATCTGCGGGATTACTTTTTGTATCAATATGATGCCAAGTAAATCGGGACGTTAGGTCCTGAATGTGAGATACTCGATTGGATACAAATATTGACCAACGAGAGGCATGTGAATTGATCCAACACAGAGCTATTGTGGAATCTGTCCACAAATGAATTGAGGTAATATCAAATTTTATTTCATAAATTGATATGAGTCGTCATTAACTTAGATAATAACAACATGGCACATAATTCTAACCGAGGAAGAGAGGTAGTCTTAAGAGGCGAAACGCGCGATTTCGAGGAAAGTAAATGTGATGAGACTGTGCCATCAGTATAGAGAGTGCGAACATACACACAAGCAGCATATGCTGCTAAACTAGCATCGGCAAATCCATGGAATGGGATTTTTGCCTTTTCCTTTCTTAAGAAAATGTTTCGAGAAATTTTGATCTTGGATAAATGACTAATTTTCATACTAAAATGATTCCATAACATTATAAGGTGAGGATCAAGAATGGGGGTGTCCCAATCTAATTTTGATAACCATAGTTTTTGCATAATAAGTTTTCCCAGGACCACTACACATGAGACTAGTTCTAAGGGGTCATACATTTGAGCTATTGTCGAAAGAACGTTTCGTTTAGTTAAATGTCCATGAGATAAGATTTCAGGAGAGAAAGTAAACATATCGGAAATAGGGTCCCATTTCAGGCCTAATACTGAATTAGATGAGTTTTCAAGAGTGATATTATCATATTCAGCAAAATTTTATTGAGAAATTTTCTGCAAGAAGGTTTGCGAATTAGAACACCATTTGTGCAATTGAAAACCATGGGAATTTAAAAGAGAATTTAATTCTGCGTAGATTATTTCTAAGTCAGAATGGGTGTCACATCCGTAGATGATTGACATATGTTTGGGTGAGTAATGCCTCAGATGCGAGAGGAAAAGAAATTTTATTCTTCAATGCAATATCATTATTTAATTCACGAGTGGCCAAATAAGGAGCACAATTTGTTCCATAACTGACAGTAGAAAGTTCTACACATTTCAAATCTTCATTTGGGGCAGTTCGCCACAATATATTTAATAAGAAGCGTTGAGAGGGATTTACAAGTATTTGTCGATACATCTTCTCGATGTCCGAGATGAGGACATAATTAAATAATCGAAAACGACACAAAATATCATAAAGGTCAGGCTGAACATGAAAACCTTTCAGGGTGATATCATTGAGAGACAAGCCGCTGCTTGTTTTACAACTTCCATCGAAAACAATTATGATTTTTGACGATGAGCTATTTTTACGAAATACTGCATGATGTGGAAAGAAGTATTTATTTATCTCAATATTATTTTCATTTACATTAGTTAGGGACAAAGGAACATATTTTGCATGACCTAGGTCAATATAATCGTCAATAAACTTGGTGTAATCACATCTAAGGGAGGGATTGTTTTCAAATTTTTTTTCTAAATTCAAAAATCGCTTTTTTGCCATATAAAATGACTCATCTAATTTACAAGGTTCAATATTTATATTGAAGGGTAAATCTACCTGGTATCTACCATTGGGCTGAATTTGAGTAGTTTCAGAAAAATACCTTTCTGCCTTTTCATGATCAGGTGGAAGACACAACACAACTGTTTTAGGAACATTTTCTAATGTCCAGAATTTTTCCCACAGATTTTCTAAATTGGAATCATTTTTTGTTTGCAAAAACAACGAAACCTTTGAAGAAAGAAACATTTCCTTGTACAGCAAGCAAAGTGTGTGAAAGATAACTAGATTGGCTAGTTGAGATGATATGTTGTGGAACACATCCAGCAATAATCCAACCTAAACTGGTTTTTTGGAGAACAGGGAGACGTCGTCCAAGTCGTATGAAACCACTGAGCAAAAGAGAATAGTATAATTCTGCGCCGAGAAGCAAGTCGATAGAATGAGGAGTACCAAAATCAGGATCCGCTAATTGAACATTATGCGGGATTTTAAGTGATGACATATCAATTTTTACTTGCGGGAGATTGCAAGTTATATTAGTTAACACAGCGCAGGACACATGGAAGCGTTGGCGCGGGTTAACCTTTGAATGGAGAGTAAGATCTATCATCTGGGTTGATGATGATCCGGTTTGGGAAATACCTGAAATTTTTAAATTTCTATCATAAGGCTGCAATTGTAGCTTGTCAACCATTCATTGTCTTCGTGATAAATGAATTTTGGGAACCATTATCTAACAGGACTCGTGCGGTCATGCGCACACCTTGTGCACTGTGGATATAAACAGATGCAGTGGCTAATAAAACATGGGGAGTCTTGACAGACGTAGCAGAATATGTTTGAGGCACAACCGGGGTGTTCTGAGAAGACGGGTGGAACTGGAAATCTGAGCATTAGCATGTTCATGAAAGGAACTAGAATTTCCTTGGCTTGACGCCGATCGAGGAGTGAATGATTTAGGTGACGAGTGATTTTGATTTCCATTGGCCTTATTATTACGCTCAGAGATTGGTGAATTAACTTTATAAGTTTGCTGATGAGAGGGAGGGTTTCCAGTAGAATTACTATGTTGCCGATCTGGATTCGTTACCTGAGGAACATTATTCCTGGAGGTATTTTGATTGTTATTCTGCACGGGTAAATTATTCGGAGAAAAATGCAATAAAGAATGGTGCTTCTGTTGACAAACAGAGCACGTTCGAATTGAGGGACATTAATTTGCTTGGTGTTGAGAACCTAAGCAATTAAAACAATAACTTTTGCTTTTTATGAATTTATGTCGTTCGGACATAGGAAGACTTCGAAATTTCATACATATATAAATTTTGTGTGACTCATTGCAGAATAAGCAACGTTCACTATTGGTGCGGGTAGAATGCATATGAAATAGGAAGCACAGAGGTAGTGTCGGGTTGACATTTACCCTGAGGGGGCAACTGCCGACCGACTAAACTCCCCGCGTTCAGTGATATGTGGTTTCGGGCTGGATAGCCTATTAACCACGTATCGCTATGGTTTTAAACGCTCGTATGGCCCGAGTCCATACTCAGTTGGTTTTAAAACCTTCCCATATTTTCGCATACGAATATGGGGGTTGACTCTGACCTATAAGGGAAGGAAAGATTTTATTAGTATATCTCTAAAAACTATTGCTCTTTACATGTTAAGCATGTATTACTTAAATATTTTATTCTTACATGTTAGGCATGTAATACTTAAATATTTTGTCACATTAACTTGTCACAATCGGGTTTTTAGTCACTATCGGTTTTTATTTGTCACAATTGGTTTAACTGTCGTCATCGGTGTTTTTACTTGTCGCTATTTTGGGTCTTACCAACGCTTTGGGTACTGGGTGTACTTAAGCTGGCTTTGTCTTCTAACTACTCTAGCTAATTAATAAGCTTATTGTGTTTGTGTCTGTGTCTGTGTCTGTGTCTGTGTCTGTGTCTGTGTCTGTGTCCGTGTCCGTGTCCGTGTCCGTGTCCGTGTCCGTGTCCGTGTCCGTGTCCGTGTCCGTGTCCGTGTCCGTGTCCGTGTCCGTGTCCGTGTCCGTGTCCGTGTCCGTGTCCGTGTCCGTGTCCGTGTCCGTGTCCGTGTCCGTGTCCGTGTCCGTGTCCGTGTCCGTGTCCGTGTCCGTGTCCGTGTCCGTGTCCGTGTCCGTGTCCGTGTCCGTGTCCGTGTCCGTGTCCGTGTCCGTGTCCGTGTCCGTGTCCGTGTCCGTGTCCGTGTCCGTGTCCGTGTCCGTGTCCGTGTCCGTGTCCGTGTCCGTGTCCGTGTCCGTGTCCGTGTCCGTGTCCGTGTCCGTGTCCGTGTCCGTGTCCGTGTCCGTGTCCGTGTCCGTGTCCGTGTCCGTGTCCGTGTCCGTGTCCGTGTCCGTGTCCGTGTCCGTGTCCGTGTCCGTGTCCGTGTCCGTGTCCGTGTCCGTGTCCGTGTCCGTGTCCGTGTCCGTGTCCGTGTCCGTGTCCGTGTCCGTGTCCGTGTCCGTGTCCGTGTCCGTGTCCGTGTCCGTGTCCGTGTCCGTGTCCGTGTCCGTGTCCGTGTCCGTGTCCGTGTCCGTGTCCGTGTCCGTGTCCGTGTCCGTGTCCGTGTCCGTGTCCGTGTCCGTGTCCGTGTCCGTGTCCGTGTCCGTGTCCGTGTCCGTGTCCGTGTCCGTGTCCGTGTCCGTGTCCGTGTCCGTGTCCGTGTCCGTGTCCGTGTCCGTGTCCGTGTCCGTGTCCGTGTCCGTGTCCGTGTCTGTGTCTGTGCCTGTGTCTGTGTTTGTGCCCAGATGAGATGTTAGTGCCCACGCATTTCCGCAATGGGATCCCCCGTTATTGCAGAGAGAAACCAACACCGCTGGTCTGAGCGGTAGTTAGCTTTTATGGTGTGATTTGTTACTAGCTAAGAACTTACTTGTGTTAGTGTAGGTGTGTGTATTGGTGCAGTGTTGTGTGTAGTAAGTTCTTGTGTGGTAGGTATATTTTTTTTGTAGGCTTTTTGTAGGCTTTTTTTGTTTACTAACTACTAAAGCTAGATATGACAGCGTCGCGTTTAACGACTCCTTGCTAAGTAAGTTCTTGTCTGAATTTAATTGCTGGAATCATCAGAATATTCAGAAGTAGAATCGTTTCCAGGTTGGATTACCATTGGCGCTATAGGCGCTAAAACAGGATATTCCTTTTCTACTTTTATAACATGAGCTTCGGGTTTGTTACCGTATGGTAACTCTAGCCTAATATGGGATACAAAATTAATATTTGGTATGAAACGTTTCATTGCATTCTATGCATAATCCTACATCACATTTTCGGCATTTTGTACATACGCTGGGTGTACATCCTTCCCCAGCACATATTCTCATATTTTTGTTTTCGGTTGGCACAAGTAAATGATTGCGACCATCATATCGTAAATCCGACACCCTATTTAGGGTAACACTCGAGCGTGATGTTGCTGGTCTACTTGATCCTTTCGGGGGCACTCCATTTCTGATGAGATAAGTTTGGACAATATGTCTTCTAAATTGTAACTGGGTTATAGGTTCGTATTGCCTGTAAATAGTCCAAGCATTGACAACGGACACATCTAACATCCAAGTAAAAAAAGACCACCACCATTTCTTTCGCCTGATACTTATCCTATATCTAGAAGTATTTTCATCTAGTAGGTCGGTTCCCCAATTGAACTATTTCCCTGGTAATTCAGCATATCCGGTTACAATAAGGATTGCAAAACAACATTTTATTTCATCAACTGTTATTTTAGGATCCGAATCATTCAAAAACAAGGCATATTTATTAGACTCGTTGACAATAAGTTGAAAGATATCGTCATCTAAAAATGTTTCCAATATTTCAGTAGGACACAAATGCATATAGCTAGTAAGTTTCTGATTTAGAATTACTCTTTCTGTAGGAATTAGGTCCCCGTCGATCCAAGTTATTTTCTTTTTACCTGGTCTCTCTGGTAAATTAAATCCTCTGGAGGGAACAGTGGTTTGAATTGGAGTGTCTTCTATATCATTGTTGGCTTGTTTGTTTGTATGAGTTCTTATTTCAACGTGAGCTGAGAGCTGCTTCCTATTTAGATTGTCAATCAATGCGCCTTCATACTCTTCACATGAATCTTCGTCAGGTAAGATGTTGGGATCTGGAGGCTTAATAAATATCTGCTCAACATCGATGTCGTCATCATAGACGATATTTAGAGCTTCCTCTAACGTAAATCCTTTTCTAAAATTAAAAACAAAAATTGCTTACCTATTCGGCTAGCGTTTCCATATGGTTACACCAAAAAAAAAACACGCGGCAGAGCAACATCAGTAAATATTTGTATAAATCATATATATCTAATGTAAAAAACAATATTTTAGAATCACTTTGTAGCATAAAAAATTAAACATGGTTTTAAAATGTACATCTGACAATACTTACTCTAATTGAAAGTCCACAGGTTGACCAGACATAATAAATATTTAACTTTAAGGCACTAGTACATTAACCAAATAGTGATTTACGCAAATTACGTTTTTGGTGCTTATTCTATCAACAATTGTTGGATAAGTAACATAACCTATACGCATATTTTGTATTAAGGATGGGGGATTTCGATTAAAGTAGAGATGAGTGTAGTTGTTATCACATGGTAACACTAGCCGTTGAAGGGGCCTTTTTGACTGGAATCCTTTCAGGAATATCCATATTTTTATTTCTCATAAACTTTAGAATATCTTCTTTCTTAGTGCTCATGTTAGGTATTTTATTTAATATTCTCGAATAATATGACGCATTGTCCATAACAATTACTTAATTCGGAGGAATGTTAGGTAAAAGCTGTTCAGCAAACCATTTTTCAAACAAATCCGCGGTCATATCTTCATGATAATCGGCGGAAGATTGAGTAATATTTTTTGCCGACAAGAGCAACGCATTGGATACAAAGCAATCTTTACCTCCGGCATGAAAAATAATAACACGTTTTCCCCTCGAACACGGTGTATTTAAAGTACAATTTTTTGAACTATCTACCCAACCATACTTTACAACGTCATGCGTATCGAACCATGTTTCGTCTAAATAAATTATATTTTTATCTGATTCCCGGTACTCTTTTATTTTGCGCAAATACTCCTGTCGTAGTTCCACAATACGCCGAGATTCCATTATAACCATTCGATTGTCTAATTTTTTGTGTTTAAAGCCACAACTCAATAAAACACCTCGCAGTGTTTCTAAGGATTGGTAATTATAATCAGGGTAACCTCTTAATTTATCACGAATTAGCTCTAAAGTTGGCACTATATTATCTTTGTAAAAACTGTAAATAGTTCGTCGAATAAAATCCTGGGCAGCGTTGTCAACCGTCTTGAATTTTTGATTTATTTAAGGACTAAAGAATATATTATGATAACAATGAATGGCTTGTTATTTTTTTCTGCCGCCGTTTTAATATCCTTAAACTGAGTTTTGAACAATTATAACTTAAAAATTCTATACACAAAACTAAAATCAGAAAAATAAACCTAACACGGCACTGCTCAGAAAAGGCTTTAATTTTTTTACCAGAACTTCATTCTCGACAACCAGTCTCCGGCCCGTCTATCAGCCACGTATATTTTATCTCCGTCTCTTCCACGCCATCGGCGGTCACTGGCCGGATCGATCGTTAGACGGGCTGGGTACCGCTTCTGATATACGAGCTGCAGGTAGCCTGGCGCTTATCACCCTTGACAACGTGCATAAACTGTGAACGGTTGCCAGTTCTACCAAATTTTCTGGTTTGTTAATATATTATTTATAAGTAGGTATACGAGAAACAAGGGTTTGTTAATTAGTTGTTTTTAAACACTGAAAACACTTTTTGTCTTGATTTCAGTTATATTGTTTCTTAAGGACTAAAGAATGTATTATTATAACAATGAATGGCTTATTATTTTTTTCTGTCACATTCAAAACTCCTCGGTTTAAAGTATATTTGCAAACTAGCTTTCAAAAAAAGTTACTGACTATAACTATTGAATACTGATATAAATGAAACATCTTTAATAAAAAAACTTAAAGAATTGAAGAAGAAAGATCTGACAACCCTGGTTGTGCGGTCGGTCTCTTTGAGACTGTTTACCGCCGTATGGAATGATTGGAATGTCCTCAAACTGAGATTGGATAAATTATACTTTTGTAACTTGAGCGTTTGGCTATCAATTCGGGTAAAGACGACATTTTGACGTTTTATTCAAAAATTATATAAAACGACTTTTAAACAACACGGAGCTAGAGAGAGAGAGCACTATTCTTATAGTGCGAACGCAGACGCAAATTTTAATCAAATTTAATTTCACAATGGTGCGGACAACGCGAACCATGCGATAGACAAGAATGCAACTTAAGAGAGGGATCACTAACTTCAGTGCGAGAAATTTTTATCTAAGGAAATTTTGTAAAAATTGTTTTTCTTTGTGTTCAATGCCAGCATGCATCAACACAAACAATAAGAGAGAGTATGAGCTGCTTCTCAGTTATTTCATAAAAAGTTTTTGTCAAAATTTAATTTTATTTTCTTTCTGTGCAATGCGAGCATGCATCAACACAAAAAAATGAAAGAGAGTATGAGCGGGGGCACTTCTTGTCAGTGCGAGAAAACACCTTTTACTTTATAAAAAGTTTTGTCAAAAATTTAGTTTATTTTCTTTGTGTAAGAACGGGCATGTCTTAACACAAAAAAAATGAGAGAGAAAGATGTTACACTACCTTGTAGTGTAGAGAAAATTTTTTATTTTATAAAAAAATATTTTATTTTCTTTGTGTAAGAACGGGCATGTCTTAACACAAAAAAAATGAGAGAGAAAGAGAAATATAACACGGAACTGTGGTGTACAGAAAATTTTTATTTTTCATAAAAATTTTATCAACAATTTTTATTTATGTATTTTCTCTGTGCAAGAACGGGAGTGTCTTGCCACAAAGAAAATGAGAACAACAGAGAGAGAGAGATATAACACTAGCCTGTAGTGTACAGAGCGATTTTAATTTTTCATTAAAATTTATTAGAAATTTTTTTATATTTTTCCTGTGTAAGAACGGGAGTGTCTTAACACAAAAAAGTGAGAACTATAAAAAATGTAACACTAACCTGTAGTGTACAGAGAACTTTTATCGCGAATGCAACTTTTACCTTTTTTTTACAATATCATTTGCACCTTTAGTGCCACTATTCTACAATTATTCATCTATGATTTCAAATTTCAAAATTTCTAACAATCCGGCTCGAAGGACCAAATTTATTATGGAGAGAAAAACTATTAAGTTTAACCCAGATAATAAAGTAGGGTTGAAGTAATCTGTTTACCAATTACTTCCACGACGACTTTAGCAGAATGAAGGGCCTTAAGGGCTGGTAGAAATAAAACAATCAGTTAGAAAAGTTGAAATAGAAATAATGCCAATTTTATTTTACTTTAAAAGGCAACCGATCAATCCAACACATTGGTTGGTATGACAATATGATTCATTATTTAGAGAGAAACCATTATAAAACACTTATTACGATACCAACATTTTTTAGTGTGTAGACAAATTATAAAATGCAAGAGAAAGTCAAATACATTTTGGTTCAAACCTGAACAGAGAAATTCACTTAAAGTTCATAAAATAAAACGCAGTTTTTATTACTTTATCGCGTGCATCCGATACGAGAAAGGATAAGAACGACACTGTTTCTACAGGAATACTTTCGGAACCTCGTACGCACAAATTATGAAGTTACAACAAAATTTACTTCTATACAATAGCGACAAAACCTTAACTTGCCTAGCACTGCATTTACATATTTTATATAACTGCATGAACCAATGAAGCTGCACTTCAATTTTGGCCTTTCAGTTTCAGTTCAGTTTAAAGAAAAGAACTTTTTAGTTTTATCTGAC
This sequence comes from Polydrusus pterygomalis, assembly GCA_963969555.1. Classification (NCBI taxonomy): domain Eukaryota; kingdom Metazoa; phylum Arthropoda; class Insecta; order Coleoptera; family Curculionidae; genus Polydrusus; species Polydrusus pterygomalis. The sequence goes on along the minus strand of OZ018384.1, from coordinate 22,708,686 downwards.
ATTCATGCCGCGTTACGCCTGATGTCTTATTATTTTTTGTTTTTCAAGGAGGCGCTGAAAAATCTTTTTCGTGTTGCATAACTTGACCATTTTAAATAGTGACAAATAAATGTCGCCACGAATTCTAATTTTTAAGGCCCGTTGTTATATTATTATACAGGGAGGAACTAAGGAAATTAACAGGATTTATTAAAGGGAAAAAGTTGGAGTAGTTCTCCAACACCCTGTATAATTAAGTTAGAGGTAAGAGCGTTTTTCTTGTACTTCTCTGAAAAAAATGTTTTTTTCAGATTAAAAATATCTTTATTAACAAAAACATTACCAACTCGTCAACTTTAAATAGACGGACTGGCCAACAAAACTAAACATTTTTACTTTCAGTCTTAAAATTGTTAAACATTATTAATTCTAGTATTATGAGATACAGTCAAACAAAGTTGAACTTGTAAATTTCCACTATATTAGACAGAAAATGACATGTTTCGTTAACACTGTAGCTTCGTCAGATGACAATGATTTAATAAAGGTGAAAAGTAAAAATTGGGTGCAATAAAATTAAACTATTTAAGATGTAAATAAAACAGTGGGAAGGTTACAATTGCGGGGAAATCCAACAGAGGGTTTAAAAATTAAATTAAATTAGGTACAATATGGGTGGGTATTTACAAAATCTTAATTATATGGTTAACAGAATAAATTTAGCAAAGGTGAATTATTTAAATCTAATTGATCATTAAGTAACAGGTCCGTATTTTTAAGTTTATTTATTTCCATAGATTCTAACAAATTCAGTTTTAAGCCTTTGTTTTCTGTATGTAAGATTTTAAAGGAAGGATCGAAATTATGTTGATAATCAAGTAAATGGTTAGCATAGTTTGAGTCTGTTTTATTTTTTAGAAAACTATTATAATGTTCCTGTATTCTTTTGTCAAACTGTCTACCTGTTTGGCCAATGTATGTTTTAGGACAATCTTTGCATTTTAATTTATAGACGCCTGATTTTTTGTTTTTATCGCTTTTAGTTTTATTGTTTTTGATGAATTCACTTAAAGAGTTATTAGTTTTGTAACACAAATTTATATCAAGTTTGTTAAGAAAATTGCCAATTACTTTGCTAGGTTGTCCAAAGAAAGTGACAAGTTTAAATTGGTCACAGTTTTTGATTCTAGGAAAAACTAAGTCAATAGCCTTTTTGTAAGTTTTCTTTTGTAGGATTTGGTCAATTAAATTTGAATTATATCCGTTATTAACTGCAATTTGTTTAATAATGTTTAGTTCTTTTTGAAAATTGGTTTTATTTAGAGGGAGAGTTACTAGTCTATGGATCATACTGTGAAAAGAAGCTAATTTGTGTTGAATAGGGTGGCAAGAAGAATTGTGTATGACAGTATCAGTATGAGATGGTTTATGGAAAACGGAGAGAACGTGTCTATCATTTTCTCTCTTAATATTTAAATCAAGAAAATTGATAGAATTGTTACTTTCCTGTTCTATTGTAAACTTGATATTTTTGTGTAGGCTGTTAATATATTCCAAAAAGACTTTTAACTGTCTATCAGTACCAAGAAAACATGTTAAGATGTCATCAACATACCTATGCCAATAAAGAAACTGTTTGAAAAGAGGATGATTGCTTATTTTATTTTCTAAAAAATCCATATCCAATAAAGGACTAAGGGGGTTACCCATAATAAGACCATTTTTGCTGGTGTATATTTTGTCGTTGAACTCAAAATAATTTTGTTCAAGGCATACTGTAAGAGAATCGATAATTTCTTGGTTTTTGATCAGATTTACATTTTTTAAGGTAAGAAGTTGATTGACCAAAGTAATCGTTTCATCGATAGGTATGCTGGGAAACAAATTAGTAACATCAAAAGAGATTAGCTTAGCATTGTTAGGTAAATTAATATTATTAATTTTATTTACTAGCTCAAAAGAATTTTTTATTGCAAATTTGGCTGAAAATTGGATGTTACTTTTAATGATGTCTATTAATTTTTTTGAAATTTTATACGACGGTGCAGAAAAGAAAGAAACTAGGGGTCTGATAGGGTATCCCTCTTTGTGAACCTTTATTAGTGAATATAATTTAGGAGACTGAGGATTCATAAGAATTAATTTGGAAGAATCTATGTCAGAAAATATACTTTTACAATTGGCACTTAGGGGGGTAAAGGGGTATATGTCCTAAATCGACAATCTTGGGAAATTGAGTTTAAAGTTTTAATACTCGCGTTTGGATAACGGTTTTTTTTTAAACTCAATTTTTTTATTAAAATAAGCATTTTTTGATCCTTACACTGATAGCACAAGGACGTGAGACGAACGTAAAAAAAAACGACCGCCGCCGGACGTACCGACGCCCAAAAAACATACGGTTATAGTACACAGTTCGTTTGATGGACGTTTGGCAAACGTACAAATGTCACAAACATGGACAACATTAAAACGACCTAAACGAACGTTTTAAGAATGCCCCATTTTACCTATTATTAGGTGGAAAATACATTTGATAATCGTACAAAAAGCGTTTTATAGACGTATTAGACAAACGTAAATCAGGTGAAAAACATTCATTAAACGTACAAAGAACGTTTTATGAACGTGCTAGACGAACGTTTTAATAATGTCTCCTTATTTACCTATACCAGGTGGAAAATACATTCCTTAAACGTTAAAAGAACGTTTAATGGACGTGGTAGGCGATCATTTTAATAATGCCCCCTTCTCTACCTATATCAGGTGCAAAAATATTCGGTAAACGTTCAAAGAACGTTATATGGACGTGCTAGACGAACGTTTTAATAATGTCCCCCTACTTACCTATATCAGGTGGAAAATACTTTCGTTAAAAGTACAAATAATGTTTTATTGATGTCTTAAAACCAAAAACATGGACTAGAATCGAAACAAATGTTAATTATTTAAATTACAAAACTTTTTTCAGGCTATCATAAACAATTGACTTTTAGGTCTTTTTTTCGGTTTTCACTCTTTCTGGGGCTCGTTTTAAATAATTTTTAAAGCTGTCCTCAATTTTTTTGTCAGTGCGTTCGGGCACTAGTTTGAAAGCAGCGCCTAAAAATAATAGATTACAGGTCAATTCTGGTAAAAATGTAACTTACACCTTTTGTAACAATTTTTAGTTTTTATACAGTGTGTCTACAAGTTGGCAGCACATGGAAAACTTTAATTTTTAGTATTACTTTGTTAGAAGTTATTCAGTGTAAAATATTCTTTTTGGTTAAAAAATAATGAACTATTTAAACTTGATATGTATACAGCGTGACCCGAAAATATTAATTTAAATTTGCAATTCCATTAATTAGAGTTTCTAACAAAAATGTTTCAGGTATAATAAAGTTCCGACACCTCTGAAGCGCTGTGCCTAAGGTGAAAGGTTAATTCTGTCACTAACCTGTAATCAGTGTAGCAATGAACAGCCCTGCAAATTTTTTCTTTTGCTTTTGTCCCAGCCAGATATATGCTGTTTGCATTGCATTTATTATCAGCTTCTTTAACGCTCTCTTTACGAATTCCTCCACTGTTTCCTCACCCACTTTGGCAAGGTGATCAATCTAAAAAATAAAAATATGTAAGTACAAATGAAGATTGGATGTCTACAAGAAATAATTTTGATCTATCATTGGCACATCTGTATTTTTGGTGCTTTGAAACTTTCTTTTGTTTGTACATTTTACGATTTTTAGGTTAAATTATAATATAGGCATAGATTTTTGCGTACTTAAAACAAATGTTTACGGGACGTATTTTCTTGCACGTTATTAAAACGTTCTGGTGAAAGCGTCTGCTGAACGGCTGTTTTCCGCCCCTTTTGACGTGGCTTTAATATAATCCAAAAACGAACATATATTAAATGTATTTTTTCGTACGTTCAAAAAACGACTCCATAAGAACGGTTATCGGACGTCCGTTTAACGGCCTAACTTATGAGATTTTTGCGTACTTAAAACGAATGTTTACGGGACGTATTTTCTTGCACGTTATTAAAACGTTCTGGTGAAAACGTCTGCTGAACGGCTGTTTTCCGCCCTTTTTGACGTGGCTTCAATATAATCTAAATACGAACCTATATTAAATGTATTTTTTTGTACGTTCTAAAAACGACTTCATAAGAACGGTTATTGGACGTTCGTTTAATGACCTATAACTTATGAAACTTTTGGGTACTTAAAACAAACGTTTACGGGACGTATTTTCTTGCACATTTTTAAAACGTTTTTGTAAACACATCCATAAAACGTTCGTTTTAAGTCCCTGGACGTACGGACCATTTATGGACCTAAAGCAAACGTCCATCGGACCTTTTGTGCTATCAGGGTAATACATTGTATATAGCAGTAATTAAAATAAAATAACTATAATGAAAAAAAAATATTACTTATACCCACTTACACAGGAAAAATTCTAAAAAACTTACATATACCTCTTTACACCAAATAAATAATATTGTACTTTCTTCAAAACTGTATTAAATATGAAAAGAAACAAATGGTAATAAACGCAGAGTTCAAAAACAAAACTTTATGTCATTTCGACTCTTCATCATTTAATTATACCCCTTTCCTCAATAATAGGCCAAACAACTTTTTAGGGGAGAGGGAGATAAATATACTTATATTCCTTTCCACAAATAATTTTGTTAAAATTCAATTCGTCAGTAGGCTTTAACAAATCTTAACCCCCTTTTCACAAAAAAATATACATTTGCTTATTGCTACTACGGTATTACCTTTATCCGCTTTCGTGAAAATTGCATCATTAGATTTGTTTTTAATATTATTGGCTATGTGAATTTCCTGTTTTGGCATGGTTTGTTTTAAAAATTCATTTTTTATTATAGATGAGGCTTTATGTTTTAGAGAAATGTTAAAAGGCTAGTTCTGTTTCGACTCCTAATATCTCCAAAGTTTTGGGAGAAATATTCTCTTGGATGTTATATTTAAAACCTTTTTCTACTAATTTAGTTTCGGTTTCAGAGAAATTTACTGTAGATAAGTTAATAAATCTGTCAAAAAACTTATGTTCGGAAAAATTATTTTGTTTAGAATGTCTTAGAGGATTAGGCGCTTTGGAAATAAGGGAAGTGAGTTTTTTACGTTGTGTTAGAAATTTTTTATGAATAATAGAGTTGACTTTTTCTCTAGTATCATTATCCAAAACAAGAAATTCTATATAATTTAATACCAATACATGACCAAATACATGACCCTCAAGTTTCACAACAAAAGCAGACCAGCAATACAGGGATCGCTGGCAGGACTTAAGAAATGGTTAACTGAAGAAAAGAAAATTCAATTTCGAAAAAGAGGTATTTATAATATTTATTTAAAAGTTGTCCACACTGAATTATTGTATAAATTAAATTATATAGAATTTCTTGTTTTGGATAATGATACTAGAGAAAAAGTTAACTCTATTATTCATAAAAAATTTCTAACACAACGTAAAAAACTCACTTCCCTTATTTCCAAAGCGCCTAATCCTCTAAGACATTCTAAACAAAATAATTTTTCCGAACATAAGTTTTTTGACAGATTTATTAACTTATCTACAGTAAATTTCTCTGAAACCGAAACTAAGTTAGTAGAAAAAGGTTTTAAATATAACATCCAAGAGAATATTTCTCCCAAAACTTTGGAGATATTAGGAGTCGAAACAGAACTAGCACTTAAAGACATTCCTTTTAACATTTCTCTAAAACATAAAGCCTCATCTATAATAAAAAATGAATTTTTAAAACAAACCATGCCAAAACAGGAAATTCAAATAGCCAATAATATTAAAAACAAATCTAATGATGTAATTTTCACGAAAGCGGATAAAGGTAATACCGTAGTAGCAATAAGCAAAAATGATTATATTCAAAAAACTATTGAATTCCTAAATCCCAACAACTATCAATTTTTAAAACGAGACCCTACTACCAAATTTCAAAAATCTATAAAAAGTATTATTCATAATTGTAAAAGTATATTTTCTGACATAGATTCTTCCAAATTAATTCTTATGAATCCTCAATCTCCTAAATTATATTCACTAATAAAGCTTCACAAAGAGGGATACCCTATCAGACCCGTAGTTTCTTTCTTTTCTGCACCGTCGTATAAAATTTCAAAAAAATTAATAGACATCATTAAAAGTAACATCCAATTTTCAGCCAAATTTGCAATAAAAAATTCTTTTGAACTAGTAAATAAAATTAATAATATTAATTTACCTAACAATGCTAAGCTAATCTCTTTTGATGTTACTAATTTGTTTCCCAGCATACCTATCGATGAAACGATTACTTTGGTCAATCAACTTCTTGCCTTAAAAAATGTAAATCTGATCAAAAAACAAGAAATTATCGAGTCTCTTACAGTATGCCTTGAACAAAATTATTTTGAGTTCAACGACAAAATATATACCAGCAAAAATGGTCTTATTATGGGTAACCCCCTTAGTCCTTTATTGGCTGAAATATTTATGGATTTTTTAGAAAATAAAATAAGCAATCATCCTCTTTTCAAACAGTTTCTTTATTGGCATAGGTATGTTGATGACGTCTTAACATGTTTTCTTGGTACTGATAGACAGTTAAAAGTCTTTTGGAATATATTAACAGCCTACACAAAAATATCAAGTTTACAATAGAACAGTAAAGTAACAATTCTATCAATTTTCTTGATTTAAATATTAAGAGAGAAAATGATAGACACGTTTTCTTCGTTTTCCATAAACCATCCCATACTGATACTGTCATACACAATTCTTCTTGCCACCCTATACAACACAAATTAGCTTCTTTTCACAGTATGATCCATAGACTAGTAACTCTCCCTCTAAATAAAATCAATTTTCAAAAAGAACTAAACATTATTAAACAAATTGAAGTTAATAACGGATATAATTCCAATTTAATTGACCAAATCCTAAAAAAGAAAACTTACAAAAAGGCTATTGACTTAGTTTTTCCTAGAAGCAAAAACTCTGACCAATTTAAACTTGTCACTTTCTTTGGACAACCTAGCAAAGTAATTGGCAATTTTCTTAACAAACTTGATATAAATTTGTGTTACAAAACTAATAACTCTTTAAGTAAATTCATCAAAAACAATAAAACTAAAAGCGATAAAAACAAAAAATCAGGCGTCTATAAATTAAAATGCAAAGATTGTCCTAAAACATACATTGGCCAAACAGGTAGACAGTTTGACAAAAGAATACAGGAACATTATAACAGTTTTCTAAAAAATAAAACAGACTCAAACTATGCTAACCATTTACTTGATTATCAACATAATTTCGATCCTTCCTTTAAAATCTTACATACAGAAAACAAAGGCTTAAAACTGAATTTGTTAGAATCTATGGAAATAAATAAACTTAAAAATACGGACATGTTACTTAATGATCAATTAGATTTAAATAATTCACCTTTGCTAAATTTATTCTGTTAACCATATAATTAAGATTTTGTAAATACCTACCCATATTGAACCTAATTTAATTAAATTTTTAAAGCCTCTGTTGGATTTCCCCGCAATTGTAACCCTCCCACTGTTTTATTTACATCTTAAATAGTTTAATTTTATTGCACCCAATTTTTACTTTTCACCTTTAATAAATCATTGTCATCTGACGAAGCTACAGTGTTAGCGAAACATGTCATTTTCTGTCTAATATAGTGGAAATTTACAAGTTCAACTTTGTTTGACTGTATCTCATAAAACTATAATTATGGATTTCCACCTAGTATCGGCTGAATCAATTAATTATTAATCCTTATTATTAATTTTATAAACTCTTAACTAAATAAATCCATTCTACTGTCGAGCCGCTAAACGATATTTGAATTGATATTTCTCCTCGCCGACCAATTTCTGTATCGGGCAATAAGAGCTTAATAATAACGCTCTTTCTAATAGATACGATGGAAATGTCCTAAACCAAAGGAAATTTAAATATAGATTTTTTTTTGTAAAAATGCACTTCTTCTACAAAACTTTATTTCTACCTCTTGACCTTTGATATCTGTTGCTTTTCCTACATAATATTTAATACATTTTGTCTTCCGTGCAAACTTAACTAAAACCCAGGTGGTAAGAGATAATTCAGATAAGTTTCTCGTCATTTCATCTAACTTGTCGCTTTCTTCACCCATTGGCTTACATAATATGTCTTCCATAGCTTCTAAATCTTTTTCATATTCGACTATCTCTTTATCATCTTCCCACTGCCCAAACTTTTATTCGATCGTGTAGTTGACTCACGTGGACGCACTTAACCCTTTCCACATATTTTGCGGGGTAAGTGCGTCCACCCACAGCTATAACTAAAAAGTTAAATTTCTTGTACGGTAAATAACACAAATTACCTTTAATTTATTTGGTTTTTATTATATCTAGACCATAAAACTAAAATTATCATATAAAATCTTAATAATATCGATTTTTTTTTGAACAATAATTATTTTTTTACACATTCTAATTTAAGACATACAGGATGATCCAGTTACAATGATTTACACAAGTAAAAACTTTTAAAAATAGGAAAATTAAAAAGTGGTTTCTTTCATCAAATGACAAAATATTATTGTTAAATTACAAAATGGTAACCTTTTTATGGTGGTTCTTGTACATGACGCATTCAGACTACCTTAATTAGAATCGAAATAAGATGTTTTTTTTTATAATTTATATATATTATATTGTTTTAAAGTTAAAGTAAAATAGTATTATAATAGTAATATGCGAAGAAAAAATTACTGAACGCATCTTGTAGGCAAGGTAAAAAGTTTACCAAAAAATGTTTTATTGTTTAACAATAATAATATTTTGTCATTTGACAAAAGAAACAACTTTTTTAGTTTTCCTATTTTTAAAACTGGTCACTTGTGTAAATCATTGCATCTGGATCACCCTGTATATCTTATATTAAAATATGTTAAAAAATAATTATTGTTAAGAAAAGTTACAGATTGGATAATAATGAAAAGTATAGATTAAAGTCGTCATATACTTTAGATTAACCTATACCCACTTTTTTTCCTCTATACCTTAGTACTACAAGATATTAAAATATGAACAAAATCTAGTCCTTTGTTTTCACAATACAAAAAAGTGGTATTTTTTTTTTTTGGATTTTCATAATTTTTAAATATTATTAATTATTTGATTCGCCTATAAGTAAATTATTCAACATCCTGTACATATTTTATTTTCTTATAAGTGAAAGAAAACTTAAGGCCTAATTTTTCACCAATGAAGAAAGAGAAAAATATTTATAGTTTTTAAGAAACAAGTGAAAACTCCAGGTAATGCGGAAATTCTCAAAGCAAGAAATTGCCAATTTTAAAAGGACAAAACTCAAAAACTAGTCATAGGATTGGAATGCGACCATGGACACTTTTACTCAGGACCTTAAGATCTACAAAATAGCAATACTTCAGAAAAATTAGCCGAAAATCCCATAAGCGGTGTGACGGCCGTGTCCTTTGACGAGAATGCAAATATTGTCGTGAAAATAAAAAGACATGAGAAAAATTTAGAGCCACTCATCTGTATTATGTAATAAAACTATTTTGTATAAATAGTTAAATTTCAGAATGATTAAAAATACATTGACAACTTATCAAATTATAACTGGTTTTTTTATTTTAGGTGATACCCGCTATTATCCAGTAGGTATCACAACATGTCCTCCTTTTAATTAACATAATATCTTCTATGGCTGAAATCTATTTGAATATTTTATAATCCTCTAGTTGAGCATCTAATTTGTTCAGTTGGTGGTTGGTCATTTGCCTCTACAGGCACAGCATGTTCTGCTGGCGGTTTGACTTCAACTGGTATAATTGCAGGTAGCATCTCGTCATCAAATTTGTATGAAGTGCTTGGTTCAATTCTTTGCCTGCAATTATTACTATTTCCACATTTTTTTAGGTGAATTCGATTTCTTCTATAAACACCTCCATCTTCAGTTCGAACAATATAACTTCTTGGATTTTCGTCTTTTCTTAATATTTCTCCGGGTACCCAATTTTTCGTAGATTTTTGCATCATAACAGGTTCATTTTTTAACATTTGAAGCGGTTTTTTGTTTCTATTATAAAAACATTTTGTTCTAGTTTGATTCTCTTTTAATTTTTTACAGGTGCTTTCGGTATTGAAGAGAGGTTTTAAAGACTGTTTCGGACATACTATTTGATTGCTTATTTTTCTTCCCATTAATAATTCTGCAGGCGAAGGTAGGTCTTGCTTTGGAGTACTATCATATTCCATGACTATAATATATGGATGTTTATTAGGACATTTCTTGATAAGTCCTTTAATGGTTTGTATATGTCGCTCAATGAATCCATTGGATTGACTATAATTTGGGCTTGAGGTTTTATGAGAAATATCGAGAGCATTTAGAAGACTTTTAAATTGTCTCGAATCAAATGGAGGTCCATTATCTGACATTATTATATGTGGAAGGCCATGAGATTTAAAAATATTTAGCAAAGCATCACTAACTGCCTGGCCATCTTTCTTGTGTACCTAATACTGCAATTTCCAAAAATTTAGAATGATAATCACATGCAACAAGATAGTCCTTTCCATTTACTTTCATAAAATCAATACCAATCTTTTCCCACGGAAGTTCTGGTATCTCATGTGATTGAAGTGGTTCTTTACAATTTGATTTTGCATATCTAAGGCAAGCAAGACAAGATGATATCATTTTTAAAATTTGTTCATTTATATTAGGCCAAAAAACTGCTTCCTGTGCTCGTTTTTGGCATGATAGTATGCCTTGATGTGCAGTATGAATTTTATTTAATACATCCAATCGATGAGCTTCGGGAACAACTAAACGATTTTGCCTGAACAGAAGCCCATCAACATCTATGAGTTCATCTTTATATGGGAAATATGGCTTTGCTTCTAATCTTACAGATGTTAACTTATTAGGCCATCCGTTATTTATGTAGTATTTCACTTGCTTAAGTTCGGGGTCATTTTTTGTACTATTCGTGAGTTCCTGACATTTTTCATCAGAAGCCACTAAAATTGAGATTATTTGAAAATCATCTAAATAGTCTGTTTCTTTACCGCTTACTAAAGGAGCTCTTGATAATAAATCAGGTATATACAACTCCTTACCAGGTAAAAACTGTAAGGTAATATTATATTTTAAAAGCCGTATTACCAATTTCTGTAATCGTGGAGAGAGTGAATCTAGAGGTTTATGATCTGTTATAGCTGTAAAGGATCGACCATATAAGTAGTAATGAAAGTGTTCACAAGCTAATGTAATCGCCAATAATTCCTTTTCAATTTGGGAATAATTTCTTTGCGCATCATTTAGCGACATGGACCAATATGCGACAGGATGATCATTTTGGCCTATATGACCACCCAGTCCATATTGACTAGCATCTGTTGCCAAGGTAACTTCTTTGTTAGGATCAAAACATCTTAGAATGGGAGCTTGACAAATAATATTTTTTAATTTTGTAAATGATATGCCCTGTGGACTGTTAACTTTCCAATACCAAACAGTATCTTTTTTCAGCAAAAGTCTCAGAGGTGCAGTAATTTCTGAAATGTTTTTTATAAATTTTCCCAAATAATTAACCATTCCTAGAAATGTTTGTAGCTCCTTAATATTGGTTGGTTTTTTCATAGATTTTATTGTTTCTACTTTTGATTGATCGATTTTAATTCCTGATTCAGATAATGTGTGACCCAAAAAATTTATCTTTTTTAAAGCCAATTGAAGCTTTTTTTTTTTTAATTTGACATTAAAATCTTTAGCACGAATTAACAATTTTTCTAATCTACTATTGTGTTGTATTAAATTATCCCCAAATATGAGTCATCCATATATGCTAATGTACCTTCAAGTCCTTCAATCATATGATTTACGTAATTTTGGAAAATTTGTGATGCATTGGACAGTCCATACGGTAAACGGGTAAATTTATATCGTCCAAATGGTGTGATAAATGTACACAAATTAGAGCAACTCGATTTAATGGTATTTGGTGAAAAGCACTCGATGCATCTAAAACTGTAAAATATTTTGCCTTACCAATTTTTGCAAATACGACTCCAAAGTAGGTAATTCTAAACGTTGCCTAATAATATACTTATTCAATGGTCTTGGGTCCATACATAATCTTATTGAACCATCCTTCTTTTCTCTCACTACCATGGCATTTACCCAATCTGTTGCTTCTTCCACTTTCACAATAATCCCTTTACGTTGAAGTGTTTCCAGTCCTTCTTTTGCTCTATTATGAAGGGCAATGGGGATCTTTCTACATCTGGCTATATTTGGTACAGCATTTTCTTGCAGTTTTATCGTACACGGTTTACTAAAACATCCAAGACCCTTAAATACATCAGAATATTTATCAATTATATTTTTTGCAGATGCAATATCATTATTTTCATCATGTTTGTTTTCATTTGAAATAGATTCAACTCTTTGTATAATGTTTAAGTTAACACATGTCTTTAGAGACCAAGAATAGGTTTATAGTCTTCTTTCAAAATATAAAAACCACACTCCTCTATATAATTTTTAAATTTACATTTTAATTTGCATACTCCGAATAGATTTAATCTTTTTTTATTATACACAAGTAATATTTTAGTCGTTTTTGACAATTCGGGTTTAAATTTTATTTTATTGTAAATATTAATAGGTAGAATATTTGCCTGGCTTCCTGAATCCAACTTAAAGTTTATATTTGTTCCATTAACATTTATTTTCTCTGTCCATTGACTTAAATTTACATTGCATACTGCATAACTTCTACTTCATCGTCATCGCTATTTTCTTCCAAAAAATCGTTGTTTTCATTTGCAACTCCATAAACAGTTCTTGTTTTACAACATGACGTATAATGATTTGATTTTTGACATGTTTTTCATATTTTCCCCCAAGCAGGACATTTTCCAAAGGAATGACTGGTGTTACATCTTTGACAGGTTCTTTTTTTTACCTTGATATTGTTCGGGCGGGTTATTGTTAATTCCCTTCATATTCTTATTTTCTGAAACATTCCCATTTACTACTTTTGAGATGCTTTGTATTCTGTGTACTGCTACATTTGTTGATGTTTCCGACATAATTTTTACTTGTTTTCTTGCTTCCTCCTCTGCGCGACATATGTTAATACAGCTTGCTAATGTCAAATCCTTTACACTTAGTCCTAGTCTTTCTCTAAGCAAATCATTATTTATTCCACATACTAGTCTATCACGTATTAGTGAATCCAATAATTTACCAAAATTACAATCTCTCCCTTTTTGTTTTAACATTATCACATACTCATCAAATGGTTGATTTTCTTCTTGATTACAAGTAAAAAATAGGAACCTGAGATACGTCTAATTTTTGTAAGGTTGAAAATGATCAGTCAGTGCTTTTAAAATAATATTAATTGTTTTTTCGTCGTCTTTCTCTGTAAAGTTTATCGTATTGTATATTTCCAAACCATAATATCCCAGAATATACAGTAAAATTGACCTCTGCTTTGTAATAGATGCCTTTTTCAATTCTGCTGCAACCCATTATAATTCAATTTTCTGCTTCCACTTGGTCCAGGAGACTGCAGGATCAGTTCCAGGTTCGAACTCTTTTGGGGGCTTGAGCGATGCGTTGGCCATTCTTCTTATTTAATTTCGGTTTTCCGCTGCCATCATATTATGTAATAAAACTATATTTTATAAATAGTTAAATATATTCAGAATGATTAAAAATACATTGACAACTTATCAAATTATAACTGGTTTTTTTATTTCAGGTGATACCCGGTATTATCCAGTAGGTATCACAACAATCTGCTCCACTAGATACCTGTATAAAAACGCACAAACCAAAAGAAAAGAAGAAAAAAAAATTACCTAATATCTAAAAGAGAACGTGTTTCCTTATTATTTATTCCAACGTACTTTTTTTTAACCCTTTTGCCTTTTGAGTGAAAACACCCAACATTTATAGATAGACAAGTCCAGTAGCGTGTCCAGGGAGAGGGGAAAGTAATTATTGATCTTAACGTTTTTTTTTCAGATAATTTTACACCTGTTACATAACGTTGCATTTTTTAAATATGTACCTAGTTATGCTATATTTGTGTAATGTTAGAGCAACACTAGTTTTTGCGCTGTGTTATTAATGAAGCAAAATACATTTGTTTTATTATTTTTGCAAAATCATTAACATCAAAAATACAATTTTCACAAAGTTGATTAGATGCAAAATTGAGAGGAAAAGCACCACAGGCAAAATTTTTGCAAATTTTATTATATAATTATATTATCATTATAATACCTGATGTGGGGAACCGAGAGGGGAGAATAAGATAAGAGAGCTAAGATGAGAGGGCAAGGGGGGGGGGGGTTAAGGGGTTAGTCGCCTTCCCTGGCCTTCTACACGCGACACCACTGGACAAGTCATTCTAATTATATGCACCTTGGTCACTTTTTGCATAGTAAAAAATAAAGTCCGTTGGAAGTAGCAAAACATAAGGGGTTAATCTTAGTTCATGTCATAAGCATGTGTTCTTCCACCCTAAAGTTGTGCATCAGTGTGAATAGTTAATTAAATAGCTATGAAGGGTAAATTGTTAAAAAATAACGATTTTCTTAAACGGTAGCGATTTTTCGCTCTAAACAATTATCGAGACATTTACATACACTGGAGACAAGAGCAATAAAGAAGCTACTTGATTTTTTAAACGTAAGTTTTTCAAAAATATAGGAGGAACAGGATCATTGTTTTGATGGAAAGAAAATAGTATATTTCCCATTTTCCTAAATGTTTGCGCGTGCATGTTTTCCAGAGATGATTAGTAGAAGCCGTAAAAGATACTTTCACCGATTCTTTAAACATACTATTAGGTCCTGGAACAAGATATGTTCGGGTTGCTTGAAAGAATAATGTTTACTCCAGAATAAAAATTACACGTTGATAAAATTGCGTTAGTGGTTTCAATGATTTTTGCGTTTAAAAATCCAAAGAATTGTTTGCAAAAAACTGACCAATGTTATTTTGCTCGCCGCTTTATCATCCCTATAGTACGGATATCAGGTAGTGAAAGTAAGGCAAATAATAAAGTAATAATAATAACAATAATAATAATAATAATAATAATAATAATATACATTTATTGTTATAATCCATTCTTTAACATTATTACATTGTTACAATTATGTAGGAAATATTGCAAATTGAGTGGACAAAAATAATAAGCCTTAGTATGGCAGCTAACTAGATTAAATCCAGATACTGTTCAGGCCCTAATTTATATTAAATAATTGAATATCTAACTAAAACTAGTAAAATAATTTAAATTTGAGAAGCGCTAATAGTTTAATTAATATTATATAAGTGAAATATTGCTTGTTCAAAGGGAATAGGCATGGGAAGGGGAAGAGAAGGGGTATAAACTGATAATATGATATCAATGCAGAAAATAAAGCCACTTACTACTGTGATCGTATATAGTAGGCATTTTTAACTTTGTTTTTAAATGATAATGTAGACTTATCAATATTAAAACAATCAATGGCGTTAACGGTAAAGGCGATGTTATACGCTACTTTCTTTGCGATGGCGGGGAATTGTAAGAAGATGCTTTCTGCGCAGAGCCAAGTTATGGACATCTATTCGAAACGTAATTTTATTTTATAAGTAAAGAGGTAGTTTAAATTTAAGTAATTTGCAATAAAATGTAGTAAAGTGTAATTTAAATTTGTTAGCCATCCTGACATAGCCAGATATAAAGGGTAATATGATTTCTTCGTTAAACACCATAAATCAGTCTCAAACACGAATTCTGAACTTTTTGAATCCCTACAGTAGTCAAACTGAAGAATCACATAAGAGTTTCCGGGTTTCCTGGGAGAGACAATGTCGGTTACCATATACAGGGTGTCCCAAAAGTAATGGGACACAGAGCAACAGCAGACTCCTTAAGGCGAAATAATGTAATTTACTTAAACTTGCCTTATCCCAAAATTGATAACAACCAAGATACAGGGTGGCAAAATTTTAATTTTGTTTTCGTTTTTTTGCGATTACTTCTTAACGAAACGACATAGCAGCACAAAATTAAAGCTTTTGGGGTTTTTAAGGTGAGGAATTCAAAATTATCCATAGTTTTTGTGTACCCAGTAGAGGGCGCTGCCTACGGCATGGTTCACTCCTTTTAGCTGGCCAGTGGCGCAACCAGAAATTTAGTTCGGGGGGGGGGAGCTCTAAGTTCTTGCGCCGAAGGCGCTCTTTTGCGCCACAGGCGAAAATTTTTTTGGGTGCCACGCCTTTTTTTGGGTAAAATACGTATGATTGACAAGAGCGACAGCCCCCTAAAACTTCTTCAATAATACGCCGCTGGCCCTAACTAAATATTTATGAAAAAAAATTAGAGATTTCATTTTAATTAGTAAAAATGTATTTAAAATAAGTAACGCATATATTAATCATACTTATACTAAAACAAAACAAAAAGTGGTAAGTAATCACTAATAATACTGCTATATTCCTGGGAATAACTGAGGTAAGCCGGGTGTTAATATAAACGAACCGTTTTACTACTAACTAATTTATTGTAAACCCAGAAAATAACTACAACTTTGTTTAAGTACATAATTGTAAAATTGAAGTTTTTACAAGTACCACGCGTACGCGACTGCCGCTCCACTCGTCTCGAGGTATGTCCGATGATGCACAAAAAAGGTACTTGAATATAAAAAAAGGTACTTGAATGCGCGTTCGAAATGTTTATACAAATAAACAATCTGCAAATACACTGCACTCTTCCCCCTCTAATCGAGAACCGCAAAATCCACCCCTTCGAGAACTCATGCTTTAATAAAAACAAAACATGTAATTAAAAGAATATAGTGGACCTTATTCACGTATACTCTAGCCTCATGGGCTTTTTAACATTGCGCTTAGGCCTATTGCTTTTAGAAGAAGAAGAAGAAGGTGTGTTAAACGAGTCAGTTAACATTGCCCTAAGTGGGCTTATGTTTAATTGTATCCTATCAGGAGAAGTTCTAATAGGGTTTGGAACATCGTTGCAATTACGACTTTGTAACCCAATAGGAGAAACACTAGACCCAGCGATTTCATCATCACTTCCCCCTGATTGTTTTGCATTTTCATAATGGTTGTTAAATGCAGGCAAAGCACACCTAACCTTGGTCTTCAAAATTTGATTGGTATGTCTTTTCCAAGTACGATTGATATCGGGCACAAAAACCATGTAAGTTCGCTTACCAATAATTTTATTAATAATTGCGGGAATCCATCTAACCTTATTAATTACCCTATAATCTTTAACAACTACTTTTTCACCCAACGCAAAAGCCGGCCTTTCCCTTCCCCCTGAGTATTTAACCTGCTTCGCTTGATTTTGTTCCACTTTTTTTCTTATTTCAATGGGAGGCTTTAATAAATCAAACCTGGTACGAAGATCGCGCCCGAACATTAACATTGAAGGTGAAACACCGGTAGTAGATTGAGGCGTTGTTCGGTATTCGAACAAAAATTTATTTAATGAAGAACAAATATTAATACTTTCATTATTTCCCAATGCATTTTTTAAAGAATTTTTAACAATTTTAACGGCAACTTCAGCGGTCCCGTTTGACTGAGGGTTAAAAGGAGAAGAAGTAATATGCGTGATTTGGTGAGTCTCTAAAAAATCTTCAAACTCTGCACTAGTAAAATTTCTTGCGTTATCTGACATTACATAACGTGGCAACCCAAACCGGGAAAATAGGGAATCTAACACTTTTATCGTAAAAGCCGACGTAATAGTTTTAGTCGGAAAACATTCAATCCACTTTGAATACGCATCAAAAGCTATAAAAAAATAAGTCCCTAAAAATGGTCCAAAATAATCAATGTGAACTTTATCAAATACTTCGTCAGGCCATTTCCACGGTATTATTTGACATTTTTCGGGTGATGACTTATTAATAGAACAGTTAGGACACGCTTTCGCTACATTCTCTATATCTACATTTATACCTGGCCAAAAAAAATGCATCCGAGCAATACTTTTCATTTTGACTGCACCTAAATGAGATAAGTGCAATTGCGCTAACATGCGTTTTTTTAATGATTCTGGTATGACGATTCTATTATTCCATAGCAGAATGCTATCTTCAACTGTCAGTTCATTCCTAATAGGATAAAATTTATTTATACTTGCATTTTTCTTGGCACTTTTTGGCCAACCAATTTTAACATGTTTCATTACTTGATTTAAAACACTATCGTACTTAACCTGCTGTTTAATTAACTCATAATTAACAGCCGTTAGTTCTTTTTCCGCAAAATAATCACAGTAATTCAGATCCACACACTTCCATTCACTCCCGTCATCATTTTCTACAGGCAAACGGGAAAAAAAATCTGCAGTATTTTTTGTGGACTTAACATATTCGATTTTATATCGATAATTTGATAATATGACGGCCCATCGACGAAGTCTATTTGCAGAAAATTGTGGAATTCCTTTCTTAGGATTAAAAATGGCCATTAAAGGTTTATTATCCGTAACTAAGATAAACTCTCTATTATATATGTATTGATTAAACTTGCATAGACCAAAAATAATACTCAATCCCTCTCTTTCAATCTGACTATAGTTTTGTTCGGCACTTGTTAATGTTCGGCTGGCGAAGGCAATTGGTTTTTCTTGTTTATTCGGTAATATATGACTAATTACGCAACCGATCCCATAAGGGCTTGCGTCTGTGGTCAACTTTAATTCGTATTCCAGATTATAATGAGTTAATACACCAGCAGACATTAACAACTCCTTTACTTTCTCAAAAGCCGAGTTACACTCTTGCGTTCGTACGAACTGTACATTTTTCTTTAACAATTTATGTAGAGGATGTAAAATTGTTGCAAGATCCGGTACAAATTTTCCGTAATAGTTAATTAACCCGAGTACAGACTGGAGTTGTGTAATATTTTGAGGAATGGGCGCATTTTTTATTGCAACAATTTTATCTTGACAAGTATGCAGCCCTTCCTTATCTATTACGTAACCCAGGTATTGAATTTCGCTCTGATTAAAACTACACTTATCAGGACGTACACGTAATCCCGCATCTTGCAAACATGAAAATACACTCTCCAAACGCTCGTTATGTTCATTTTGATTTCTTCCACAGATCAAAATGTCATCAAGAAAAACCATTGCGCCATCTATGTGCTGCAATAAAGATTCCATTATCTTTTGAAATTTTGCGCATGCGCAAGCTATGCCGAAGGGCAACCGTTGATATTGAAATAATCCCTTATGGGTAGATATTGTTACAAGTTGTTTAGACTTTTCATCCAAGCAAATTTGCGCATAGGCTTGCGACAAGTCAATTTTTGAAAAAATAACGCCCCCCTGTAACTGAGAAAAAAGGTCGTCTATCCTGGGAAGCGGATATTGATCTATTTCTAAGACAGGATTGACCGTTATTTTAAAATCTCCGCAAATACGCACAGATCCGTCCTTTTTTAGTACAGGGACGATGGGAGTTGCCCATGGGGAATAATCGACAGGTTTTAAAACCCCTAAATCTACTAACCGATCCAATTCTGTGTTCACCTTATCTTTTAGACCATACGGTAACTGCCTCGCGCGAAAAAATTTAGGCGATGCTGAGTTATCCTTCAAATTCAATGAAACAGTACCTTTATTAAAAGTTCCCAAACCGGGTAAAAAAAGTTTATTATATTTTTTCATAACATGGTTTACGGTATTAGCTTCAGCTTCTGAATAATTAATAGTCGAAATACTTAATTTGAAAATTTTCATAAAATCGCGACCCAAAATTGGAATTGCTCCATTTTTAACGACAAAAATATCCAAAGTATGAGACATACCGTTATAATGAATTTTTAATGTGATAAGGCCAACAGGACTCATTTTATTACCATTATAAAAATGCAAAACTTTATCTGTAGGCTTTAAATGGTAATTTTAAAAATTATGTAAGTAGAAGTTTTCGGAAATCGCTGAAATACTAGCTCCCGAATCAATTTGGAATGAATAATTTTTACTGTCAATCAAAATGTTAACATAATAAGGTTCACTACTTACAGAGCATGAGTAAATCGAATAGCACTCGTCGACGTACTCCTCATTTTCTAGATAATTTTGATAATTTTTTGTTTGATTCGTCCTTGAAGCACTTTTTTGAGGACACACTGGCGCTAAATGACCTTTCTTTTTGCACAGATTACACGAAAAATCACGGTATCGGCACTGGTTTGTTAAATGATTTGCTTTTCCACAAACCGCACACTTACGGTCACCACTAGCACGGCCACTGGTTCCAGCACTATTACCCGAACTCTCATGTCGAAATTGCGATCCAGGAGCTACATTTTGGCGCCTCCTGTCATACGACACACTATGAATGCCGGGCTCGACCTTAACTGATGGTTCTACCAAAGAGGTGTTTTGCTTCGCGGCGGTTTTAGCACATGCTATGCGAATAACATTAGCAAAATCACACTTGATGTCTTCCTCGAAGAGTCTATCTTGTACAGCACCCCTTTCAAAACCGATCACAAAGCGATCCCTTAAGGTCATGTCTAAAATATCTGCATTGAATTCGCATTTTACTGCAAGGCTACGCACCCTCGCTGCCCATTCTTGAACGCCTTCGTGGGGAGACTTCTCTGCATAGTAAAACTTGTAACGAAATGCAAATACAGACTCGGATGTTTTAAAATGCTCGTTCATTATCTTGACCAGATCCTCATAACCTTTGTCTTCAGGTTTGGATGGTAAAGAGAGATTAAATACCAGTTTATAGGCCTCTTCACTTAAGGCATTTAGTAAAATAGCTCTCTTTTTGTTTTTGTCAGTAACTTCGTTTGCTGTGAAGTAGTTCTCCAAACGGCGAATAAAAATAGTCCAATCGCTAGTCTGGGGATCGAACTCTCGAATGTGTCCCATAGAAATGGTCGCCATCTTGGGTTCCACAGTTACTGCAGGCACTTCTTAAATTATATTTTCCAATAATGATTTTAATTAACCGTTTACTCGTCGCCAATGCTATATTCCTGGGAATAACTGAGGTAAGCCGGGTGTTAATATAAACGAACCCTTTTACTACTAACTAATTTATTGTAAACCCAGAAAATAACTACAACTTTGTTTAAGTATAATTGTAAAATTGAAGTTTTTACAAGTACCACGCGTACTGACTGCCGCTCCACTCGTCTCGAGGTATGTCCGATGATGCACAAAAAAGGTACTTGAATATAAAAAAAGGTACTTGAATGCGCGTTCGAAATGTTTATACAAATAAACAATCTGTAAATACACTGCAAATACTAATATTAAAGTAAAATTCTTCGTTTTGTTTTTGCCTTTTCGTCCAGAATTTCTGCCACGGTACCTAATATCAATATCGTGGTTCGCATAAATAACTGCCAAACCATTTAATCTGTCCTCTTCCGTGGTGCTACGCAGATATGTCTTTAAATATTTTAAATTTGAAAAGGACCTTTCAGATGTGGCGGTTGTAATAGGCAAAGTTAAAAAAATTGTAAAAGCCTTTTTATATTAGGAAATATATTGGCATCACATTCGGAATACACTTTCTCCAAATTTTTCTTTTTTATGTGACTGAATATAAAATGTTAGTAAAAGGCGTGACATGAAAAATTGGTTTGCAATTAAACGAATAGGCTAAGTTTCTAAGCTCGGGGGGGCTGCAGCCCGGCAGCCCCCCCCCCTGGTTGCGCCACTGTAGCTGGCATAACTTTGTTAAGGCTTCTTATATCGATCCGACTATTAAAAAAATAAGTTACTTTACTTCTTTTACATCAAAAATGTATAACTTATTAAAGTCGCTAGGGGCAACCATTTTCGAGATAATTGCATTCGATATTTTTAATGCAAGAATTCTAAAATATTTAAATTAATTAAATCATTGAAATCAATGGTGGCCATTTTAAACAATTACTATCACGGCGTTACCGTTTTTATTTCTAACCATTTTGTTACTTTTAAATGTTATTAAAGTAAGTATTAAAAAAAAATTTTTGTTTAAAATAAAATTAGTAATTCCGTATACGAAAAAGCGTTTTTATTAGAAAAAAATAGTCAACCTTAACTATCTACATTAACTGACACTTAGCTAATGTAGCTCATTTACAATAATTTTAAGTCAGAAATTTACCGTTGCTCGATTTTGGACCACGTACTTAGTTGCATTGGACATATGAAATGCGATTATCTCGAAAATGGTTGCTCCTTGCGACTTTAATAAGTTATACATTTTTGATGTAAAAGAAGTAAAGTAACTTATTTTTTTAATAGTCGGGTCGATATAAAAAGCCTAAACAAAGTTATGCCAGCTAAAAGGAGTGGGCCATGTCGTAGGCAGCGCTCTCTACTGGTTATACAAAAACTATATAATTTTGAATTCCTCACCTCAAAAAACCCCAAAAATCCTTAATTTTGTGCTGCTATGTCGTTTCGTTAAAAAGTAATCACAAAAAAACGAAAACAAAATTAAAACTTTGACACCCTGTATCTCGGTTGTTATCAGTTTTGGGATAAAGCAAATTTAGATAAATCGCATTATTTCGCCTAAAGGAGTCTTCTGTTGCTCTGTGTCCCATTACTTTTGGGACACCCTGTATAGGCTTGAGGTTACCATAAGCAATTCTTAATTGGGCAGTAACGTGCTCTTTAAAACGCAAATTGGAATCAGTCCCAAGCTCTTACATGTATTAGAGAAGGGTAAAAATACGTTATTCAATTTTAGATTAATATTTTTTCTTTTAACTAGGCTAACTTGATTTTCGTTTCCAAATAAAAGAACTGACGATTTGTCAGGATTAAGTTTGAGATGATGATCCCCAGCTAGTTCATAGAAAGTACTTAAATCTGTGTTAATTAGATCCTCCGCTACATGTAATTCTTGTTTTTGAAATGAGTAATATAATTGAGCATCGTCAGCGTAAACGTGATAGCCGCAATGCCGGAGGTAACTAAACAATTTTGAATTATAGATGTACAACAAAGGTCTTAGAATCCTGCGGAACTCCCAATCGAACATCTAAGAAAGTTGATTGCTGTTGATTATACACAATCTGCTGGGTCCGTCCTCATAGAAACGAGTTTAAAAAATTACAAGCGCTTTCCGAAAAACCAACATAATGAAGTATTGCCAGAAGGATTTCATGGTTTAGCATATCGAAAGCCTTACTAAAATCCAGCAACACCAACGCACTTACCTTATTTTCATCAGTTGCTCTCAGAATATCGTCAGTTCGTCAAGGCACTGCTCACGGCAGTAAATTAACGCAGAGAAAAAGCTGTTAAAATAAATATATACCCATAAAATATGTAGTGATGGGAGCAAAGATAACTTTTAAATATTATAAAAATCTTTTGACAGATTTCTTAAAGCTCACAAAGTAAGCGACATTACTTCTGGTCTTAAGAAATTGTAAATTTTAACAGCATTATATGTAAAGGAACGCTGGAACATTGCAGTCCTGTGTTTCGGAACATTAAACCTTTGGCAGTGACGTGTGGTTCTGTCATGAATGGCACTTTCACGAATAAGTTTTTTAAAAAGATATTCTGGGGTATTCGATTAAACAGTTTTGACCCGTGATCGCGCATGTAAACGGCAGCATGTAGCTTGCACATGTCAAAAACGTTGGCTGGTAAATAGAATACGCGACGCTCGTTTGCGAAAATTGCATGACTGTCTAAACTAGCCTTCAAATAAACAGTTTGCTCAACCAATTTCAATTAAGTCAACTCTGTATTTTATTTTATTTAAAATAATAATATTTTATTTACCGAGTGTATAATACAGTGTGTTTCATTTAGGGGGGCCACCGGCCATATCTGGAAAACTACTAAGCATTGAAACTTAGGGAAAAAATTTATGATTAAAGTGGTCATGAGAAAATTCTGGAAATTATTTTTAAGTTCCGCATTTCGCCACATGCCGTGCTATTTTACACAATTATTTATATATAAAATTTGAATTTCACTCTTTTGTGTCTGTATGATTGTCGATTGTGGGAATGTGTTTATTATAAATTTGGAACGTAGTGCTAGGAAATATTTTCATCTTATTTTACCTGTTAATTTAAAATAAGTAAATACAAAGTTAATAGGTCAACCTAAAGTTAATGACCTCTATGATTTTCGGTTTAAAATAGTACATGCTATTTTGGTCCATTATGTAATGTAATATAATGCATATTATTTGCGAATAAGGTACATTGATTTTTCTCTTTGTTTATTGTATATATTATAGATCTGTTTGTGTACATTTTGCTTGTTGGTTTTTGGTATTGTGAGAATGGATAGATATATACAGGATTTTCAAATAGGAACGATAAAGTCACATATCGTTAAGACTAGTTTAGAAATGAATAATATATTCAAATCTAATCAGAATAAAAAAGATCTTAAAATATATCACAATAATATTAGAAGTTTAAAAAAAAATATTGATGAAACTAAAATTATATTAAGGCAATTGGATGCATCTATGGATTTTCTAGTATTTACAGAAACTTGGCAACTTCAAGATCCATTTTTACATGGCATTGAGGGCTATAATTTGGCGTATACTGAGGGCGATATTAATCAGAACGATGGTGTTGCGGTATATATTAGACACGGAATTAACTACCGGTATTTAGTAAAAAATATAGGTGTTTTAAAAATGATTGAAATTTACACTGCATTTAATGATCAAATACTCTTAATTAATGCTATTTATAGACCTCCCTCTACCTGTATTAATATGTTTAATGAAAATCTTCAAGAATATCTAGAGACTGTTAAAAATTGCGATATTCATGTTATAGTTGGGGATATTAATATAAACATTTTAGAAACTAACTTACCAGCACAAAATTATTTAAATATTATGGCGGGACATGGGTTTCTATCAGCAATTAATGACTTTACAAGGGTACAAAATGGTTCAGGTTCATGCATAGACCACATTTTTGTCAGGGATAAAACAAGCTCAAATCAATTTGTTTCTTTTATATACGAAACTTCAGTTACAGACCATTATAGTACATTATTGGAAGTTCTTACGGAAAAGGATAACAATTCTAATATTAAAACTAAAGAGATTTTAGATAGAAATAAATTTGTGTCCTTGGTTAAAAATGAACATTGGGAGGATGTTTATGCAAATAGAGATGTAAACAAAGCAACCAATCTACTGCACTCAAAATTAGGTGATTTCATAAATCTATCTACATATAAAATGAGGGTAAAACATAATGAAATTAAAAGAAAGGAATGGATAACTAATGGTCTTATAAAATCAATAAATAAAAAACAACAACTATACAAAAACATGAAACAATGTCCAACCGAGGAGAACACAACAGCATATAGGCAATATAAAAATAGACTGGGTATCTTGATTGATATAACAAAGAAAAATTACTATCAAAATTTGATCGGCGAAAATCAACAAGACTCTGTGAATTTATGGAAAGTTGTTAATTCGATAACTAACCAAAAAACCAAAGATAAAACGGATCATCTCGAAATAAAAAAGCACGATGGGACTATTGTGACCGACCAAAAACAAATTGCAGATTTGTTTGTGAAACATTTTACTAATATTGGCAAAAAATTGGCGGATAAAATTAAAATAGAAAATAATATTACCCCAGATTTAAAAATGGCTCAACCAAATTCTCTGGTCCTTCTTCCAACTGATATTAATGAGGTAAATAAGGTTATCAAAAATTTAAAAAACAATAAAGCTCCAGGAATAGATAATTTAAAATCAGAAATTTTGAAATTAGTTAACAAGGAAATATCTCCCCCTCTAGTTCATATTTACAATTTATCTATAGAGAGCGGGCAATATCCTGAGCAGTTTAAAACAGCCCTCGTGAGGCCATTGTTTAAAAGCGGTGACCAGTCTGATGTTGGCAATTATCGACCTATCTCTCTGATTCCAGCTTGCGCCAAAATTTTTGAAAAGCTTTTAAAAACGCGTATATCTGATTACCTCAAAAAATACAAAATTTTGTCGGAGAAACAGTTCGGGTTTAGGGAGGGCCGGTCGACACAGGATGCGATAACCGATCTAACAACAAAAGTATGTAAATTTATTGATGAAAAAAGACCGGCATGTTGCATCTTTGTCGACCTGGCTAAAGCTTTTGATACTGTTGACCACGGATTGTTGCTTCGTGTATTGGAGGGAATTGGTTTTAGAGGTACTACTTATGAGCTTATGAATAGTTATTTAAGTGGCAGAAAACAGTGTGTACAAATTAATAACTGCGTCAGTGACATGCAAGTTATAGAATACGGAGTACCGCAAGGCACTGTCCTGGGACCGATTCTTTTTAATATATATTTGAACGAACTGTTTTCATTGGAGGTTTCCGGTGATATTATGAGTTTTGCTGACGATACGGCCGTGCTTTATAATGACGTGTGCTGGGCTTCTTTACGGAACAAAATCGAAAAAGATTTTAAAACTATATATGACTGGTTCAGTAGCCGCCTACTTACAGTTAACTTTGATAAAACGTTTTGTGTTCCCTTTACATCTTACTCTAAGTATCTTCCTTCTTATGACACTATTAAAATTACGTGTAATAACAACTCCCAAATTAAATTCAAAATAGTAAATAAAATAAAATATCTCGGCATCATAATTGATAGTGGCCTTAAGTGGGAAATTCAAATAAATAGTACGGTCAAAAAAATAAGATTCATTCTGTACAAAATGAGACATCTTTCAAAAATCTTAGATACCAAGCAACTAAAAATTCTTTACTACTCCCTAATACAAAGCCATTTAACTTATGGAATTATAGCTTGGGGCGCGGCAAGCAAGATTCATGTACATAATTTGGAGATTATCCAAAAATCGGTTCTTAAGATAATTTTCAAAAAACCTTTTACTTATCCTTCCAATATTCTTTATTCAGAGAGTGGTATATTTGACATTAGGCAGCTTTACTTCTTAGCATGCGTTTCCAGACAATTTATTTTCAAAAATGAGTTGCTTAGGATAGAACATGATTATAACACAAGATATAGCAACCGGTCAAATTTTGTACCTCGGACAGAAAAAGCAATCTTACAGAGAAACTTTTATTATCTGGGTCCCAAGTTATTTAATATTATACCTTCGGAAATTAAAAATGTAACCCATTTTCCATTATTTAAAATAAATATAAAAAAATGGATACTTTCATTGCCTAGATATCAGATACACCAATATATTGATTTTAAAAACCTGTACCATATGGTCTAATTAATGGACTGCTATCGTTTGTATTTGATATGTATACGTATAATTTATTGTTTAATGCAATTTTGAATGCGTGAGCTGACTCTCTGCTCTGTATAGTGTATGTGTACAGCATATCAAGAATGTGCTATTTTGTTGCTAGGTTCTAGGTTGAACGATTTTGGTTTGGGTTGGTAACCTTGATAGGGTTTATCAGGCTTATTCGTTTTATATTAGTTCGTTCATGGTGTTTATGATTAATGTAATAATGTTCATGTTATAAATTAAAACGTACCCACGCACAGCGTAGCCTTTAGTGGGTTAAGTTTTTATTTATCTCTCTTAAAGTATATTATTTAAGTCTTTATGTATTATTATTATTGTATACTGAGAAATAAATAAAATT
Source organism: Polydrusus pterygomalis (assembly GCA_963969555.1). Taxonomy (NCBI): domain Eukaryota; kingdom Metazoa; phylum Arthropoda; class Insecta; order Coleoptera; family Curculionidae; genus Polydrusus; species Polydrusus pterygomalis. The sequence goes on along the minus strand of OZ018384.1, from coordinate 22,680,978 downwards.
TGAATTTGAATTGAATTTGAACAATTGAAAATAATTTTTAAAATTTAAAATTTTTCCGAAAATTCCTATAATATGGGATACCTCTGGTTACATCATTAGAAATACTAGACGATTCTGCATCTTTTGGTTTAAGGCTCATTGGCGTACCGACCTAGATAAGAGTGGGGAAAGCTATTGAAAGTGTAATCATTAAAATCTCTGTAACTTCTAAATGACTTATCCGATTTTACTAAATTTAAGCTTGTTTGCACGAGAAAGGTAAGTACTTACATACGGTATAACTATGATATCATCAGTACACTTTCAAAAGCTTCCCCTACACTTATCAAGATAGGTACGCCAATGAACCTTAAACCAAAACGATGCAGAATTGTCTATTCTTTCTAATGATGTAACCAGAGGTATACCATAATATATGAATTTTCGGTGAAATTTAGAATTTTAAAAATTAATTTTCTATTGTGCCCCCTTGTGGCGAAATGCGGAACTTAAAAATAATTTCCAGAATTTTCTCATGACCACTTTAATCAGAAAATGTGTTTCCCCAAGTTCCAATGCTCTCCCACTCATCCAGTATAATTTTTGTTTAAAAAAACAAAATGTCAATCTCAAAGAAAATATTATTGCGCCGCCCTCTATCTCAAAAAGTAACATTCTATCTCCCGAACAAATTAAACTTTATCCTAAGGCCTGCGCTAAAAAATACATTCGAAGAGGACCTCAAAAGGGGAAAATAACAGTAATAGATGGTACCTACACCAGATTCCAGAAAAGGACAACAAAAGGGAAAGACGAAAGCAATATTTAGCCGATCCAGCGATGAAGACGATCCTTTGAGCCAATACGCCAAGTCCCAACCCAAGAATGCACAACAAAATTATATATATATCAGTGTCACCAGTAAAGTCCGCATCATATGGGATTTTTTTTATTAATAGCTTTATTTAAAATTTGACTTTGGCATCAAGTTCTGCTTTGATCGAGATGAAAATTAAGCAAAAAAATAGTAGTCACGTGATTCGCATTATCTGTCAAATTTTAATTTTTTCCAAAAAATAACTCAAAAGTGGGGTTATTTCTAAAAATATCGAAAAAAGTTATTGGAAAAAGTTTTTTTAAATACAGTTTATAGCCCACACACAAAATTTCAGCTACATAAGATAATTTTGATTTTTTACCTATATTTTGTAAATTGCACCACTTTTGCAAAATAAGACCCAACGCAACCTACATAAAACTTCTCAGTTTTGATAAGGCTATTTCAGATACATTTTCTTTAAAGTAGCGCCATATTAAATTTGGTCGCATGTGATGCAAAGTTTATTTGTTTTTGACCCTGTTAGTAGAGTGCAAACCCGGAAATGAAGTCTCCCCCCACTCCTATGACGTCACACTTGACCTTGACAGCACAAGTGTGCAGGTGTTTATTTGACCTTGAGGTGTGTAGTTGACCTTGAGGTGTTTATGTGCTCTTTGTTTACTCATGTGACCTTGACCAAACTCTTTGGCAGTTGTTTTTAATGACCTTGGGTTTATTTACTACCTTAGATGTTGTCGATGTCCTTGACCACCCTCTTTGGCAGATGTTTATTAATGACCTTGGGTTTATTTACATTGTGTGACTTTATTAGACATACTATAAAAAGGGAGGAGGAGTAGGATATTTCAGTATTTGCTCGTCAATCGACTGTGTAAGAGTTCCTATCTGTTACCATGAATAATTACGTGTGTGAAAAATGTGGACTGTCATTTACGCGAAGTTATAATATGTTGCGTCATAAAAGAGAATCATGTGTTTTAAGATTCGCTAATGTGGGTGGAGAGAAACGTCGCAGACTAGATGGTAGTGCTTCGCCATCACGTATGCAGAATTGCGCTGCATGTAATGTTACTTTAACAGCAAATCAGATGGCAGCTCATCAAAGAACATTACAACATAGAAATAATGCTTGTTCACCATTGTCTCAAAATGTTCAAATTATTGACACTGCATTTAAAAACAGAATCATGACCTACCGCGTAAATAGTGATAACGATCATATAGACTTTACAGCATTCTTCGATGAATTAAGATCGAAAGTGTTAGATTTGATAAAAGAGTTGTTGGTGGTATACCAGTCATTAAAAATAAATATGGTTGTGGTGGGACGATACAGTTTACCATCACAAGACATTATAGCCGAAAAATCGTTTAATACATCAAATGAGGTAGTTGTTGTAGGTAGCGATTTAAATATGGTGTATGGGATATTTATGGAAGCAATGAAAACTCAGTCAACTGAATTTCAAGAAAAAGATTCAGGTATGTTAAACGTTTTAGTGTATTGATAGAAATGGTATTAATTGTGCGTTGTTTTTCTTTACAGGATGGGCATTGGAAAAAATACTCTACCTTGAAGTAAATATTAATAAGTACAGTCCGATTGGGGGGTCGTCGTATATCGCATTACCACGCCCAATTCAGGTTAAGATGGCCATTATTAATATCATCAATCAAGACGAGTGTTGTTTTGCATGGGCGATAGTGTCAGCTTTGTTTCCTGCCACAACAATGTCATCACAGATATCATCCTATCCACATTATTCCAGCTTACTTAACTTCACAGGTATGGATTTTCCAGTAAAGTTACGTGATATAAAGAAATTTGAAGAAATGAATAATATTTCAGTGAATGTGTATGGTTTAGAATCTTTATTTGTGGCTAAAAAGTTAAAATATGAAATTGTTGGTCCATTACATTATTCGGGAAAAAAACGTTTAAATCACGTTAATTTGCTGTTAATAACAAAAGATTGCAATGTGAAAGACAATAATAGACACAATTGTGATGAAAAGTGTTCAAAAAGTCATTATTGTTGGATCAAGGATTTATCACGTTTAGTGTCTAGTCAAATATCACAAAATCATTATAAATTATTCTTTTGTGATGGTTGTTTGTCCTATTTTAGTTCAGAAAATAAATTAGCAACACATCAACAATATGATTGTAACCATACATATTCACTGACTCCCTCAGTGGATTTTAAAATTGATAAATTTGGAAAGAATGTAGCTGAAAACATTTTAAAGTTTGAAAACATTGAGAAACAAATGCGAGTTCCGTTTGTAGTGTATGCAGACTTTGAGTCTATTTTAAAACCAGTTGTAAATGTGGAACCAAACCCTCAGAATTCTTACACAATGCAAAGCTTTAAGCATGAGCCATACTCTTTTTCGTATTTAATTAAATGTTCTTTTGACGATTCAATTTCCAAGTTTGAGTTATATAGGGGGGTTGATGCGGCTCAAGTTTTTGTTTCCCGGATTGAAAACGATTTGAGGTTTTTCTATAATACATATTTAAAGGATATAAAAGAAATGAAAGACTTAACGGATCAGGAAAAGGAAGAGTTCACAAATGCTAATATTTGTGGTATATGTGAACACCCTTTTACGGACACAGATGTAAAAGTAAGAGATCACTGTCATATAACGGGGGAAAAAAGATTTGGTGCCGCACACTCTATTTGTAATTTAAATTATAAATTACCCAATTTTATTCCGATAGTTTTTCATAATTTAAGTGGTTACGATAGTCATCTTTTTATAAAAGAATTGTGTAAACATGGGGATAGAATTGACGTAATAGCTCAAAGCAAGGAAAAGTATGTATCGTTTACAAAGAGCATTTACGTGCACGATTATGTTGAGAAAAAGAGTGGTATGACTAAACGTAAACATTTAAAGTTACGATTTATTGATAGTTTTAAATTTTTATCATCGTCCTTGGAGAATTTAGGCAACGGGTTAGATATCACTGAATTTAGAGAAACAAGAAAGCTTTTTCCCAACACTGATCAATTTAATATGATGCGCAGAAAAGGGGTTTTTCCCTATAGTTTCGTAGATTCCATTGAAAAAATGAACAATACAACACTTCCATTAAAAAACGAATTTTATGATAATTTACGGGAAGAGCACATTAGCGATGAGAGTTATGAACGCGCTAAAGAAGTATGGCATATGTTTGGATGTAAGAATTTGGGGGAATACTCGGATTTATACCTCAAGTCAGATGTATTATTACTAACAGATGTTTTCGAGCAGTTTCGAGATATGTGTTTACGTGTTTACAAGCTCGATCCTGCGCAGTACTACACGCTTCCAAGTTTATCATTTGATTGTATGCTGCGCATGACCAAGGTAGAGTTAGAACTACTGACTGACATAGACACAATACATTTTTTTAAAAAGGGTATTCGCGGCGGCTTAAGTCAGTGTACGGAAAGAAAGCATATTGCCAATAATATATATTTACCAAACTACGACGCAACAAAACCATCTTCATTTATAACTTATCTTGATGCTACTAACCTATATGGTCATAGTATGTCACAGGCATTACCATTTGGCGGTTTCAGGTGGCTGACAGAACGTGAAATAATTGATTTAAATATTATGGCGATTGACGATAACAGCCCCCAAGGTTATGTTCTTGAGGTGGATGTGCATTATCCAGAATATTTACATAATGCTCATGCCGACCTTCCATTTTTAGTGGAAAACATAGTCCCTCCTACAGAAACAGCAAAACTACCGAAATTAATACCAAATTTAAACGATAAAAAGCGTTACATTGTACATTATAGAACGTTAAAACAAGCCATCAGTAACGGTCTAATGGTAATGCAAACACATAGAATTTTAAAATTTGATCAATCTAAATGGTTAAAAAAGTACATAGATTTTAATACTGAGTTGCGAAATAAATCCACAACGAAGTTTGGTAAAGATTTATTTAAGTTAATGATTAACGCAAATTTTGGTAAAACAATGGAAAACGTAGAGAATCGTAAAGATATAAAGTTAATAACTGCCTGGAATAATTCTTTAGGTAAGGTAGGTGCTAGAGCTTTAATCGCTCGCCCTAATTTTAAAAGTGCTTCAATATTTTCAGAAGATCTAGTAGCAATTCATATGGGTAAAACAAAAGTAATTTACAATAAACCAATTTATATTGGATTCTCCATATTGGACATGTCAAAAACAGTTATTTACGATTTTTTTTACAATTTTATTAAGGCAAAGTTTGGTAATAATGCTTCCTTGCTATACACTGACACCGATTCTCTTATACTTAAAATTTATACAGATAATTTCTATCGCGTTATTTCAGAGAATCCGGAAAAATTTGATACATCAAATTATCCCGAGCAAAATTTGTTTAATATTAAAAAAAGTAAATCGGTATTGGGTAGAATGAAGGATGAATTTCCAGGTGACCCGATAACATGTTTTTACGGTACTGGGGCGAAAGCTTACTATGTGAGCTCGTTAAACAACGAATTAAAAAAGGCTAAGGGTATTAAAAAATGTGTTGTTGAAAATCATCTACACCTTGAAGATTATCGAAAAATAGTAGAACGCGGTGGCCTTATATTTAGAAAAATGAAAACTTTTCGTAGTAATAAACATGATGTATATACGGAAGTTCTAAATAAAGTTGCTCTTTCCCACAATGATGACAAACGTTACATTATTCCATCGACGACAAAAACTTTACCTTGGGGTCATCAAGATATCGAATTTTATCAAAGCAAGCCCGAGGATAATTTGGAAATGTTGCTTCAAGTTATCGAATCCTTTAATGAGAATAAAAGTTCATAAATAATTTTAACCTACTGGAAAATCCATATTTGACGCTTTTATATTACAGATATATAGTTTATTAGGTTTCGTTAATAATTTTTATTTTATACAAATTGTCAATGTAGTTATGTATAACTACGATTAAGATGATGATAAACAATTTGAGAAATAATATTTTAAATAGTTGTTTATTAAAAATTATATTTTTTATACTTATTTTGTAACCTCCCAAACTACACCGAGGACACATTCCATCCCAAGCAGGTAAAATAACCTTAAAAATAAATACGTAATTCGAAGAAAAATACATTATGGCACAAGCACGTATTTGGTATTTTATATACTTATTTTGTAACCTTTCAAACTGCACCGAGGCCACACTCCAACCCAAGCAGGTAAAATAACCTTAAAAATAAATACCTAATTCAAAGAAGAATACATTGTAACACACAAGGACGTACCTGAACCTTGAGGGTGTGGTGTATCGGATTCTTGGAAGTGCATAAGGTTGGGATGTTAAGGAAGGGATAGTAGAAGTGGGGTGGAAGTAGGTAGGTGAACATAAAAGAATGAACAGCAGCCAAATTTCTTCAGTTTAAATCTTTCAGTCGTTGTCATTCAGTTGTATTTGTGTTCGTGTTAAGTCTAAAGTGTGTTCAGTTTTGTTTTGTAAAGTTAAGATAGTTAGTTTAATATTCTACATAATATTAATAATGAGTTTGCCAGTGCTCAACGGTTGCGATATTGATATGGGTTTGGGTGATCTTACCCAGACCTACTTAAATGAGATCACTACCACAGCATTCGATGAGGACATTATGCCGGAGATGGATTCGGTACAATTAGAAGAATGTGAACGATTTTTGGACGAGATTACATCGCGTCAAAAATCCGAAGAAGACGCTCGGCGAAAAGTGAATATCATAAGTAATGTGCTAGTTGTGCCTGCAATAACGCCGTCAGAGCCTCCGTCAACACGTGATGTGGTAGTTGAGTCTCCAATAACACCGGCAGAGTCTTCGCCAACAACATCCAAGTTGGCGAAATTATTAACAGGACCTAGACCGGCGAACAAAGCTGATTTTCATGATCATTTATCACTAAATAAAAAGCAGCCAACTACGTCTCGAGGCAAGAAACGTGTATGGGCGGACGAACCTCAGCCATGCACCAGCATTCAAAAATCACCACCAACACCATCACCTGTCAGAAGCAATCGGAGGAAGCAAGAGAAAAAATTTATTTTTAAGACACCAAAAAACCCTCATGTGTTGCCTCAGTGGGTGAAAACAATTGAAACCAATGTCAAATCCGAGCGTCCGGAATCACCGACCGCTGTCACCAGCGAGCGGCCGCAATTGCCGACTACTCTCATCAGCGAGCGGCTGCAATCGCCGACCACGATCATTACCGAGCGGACCCAATCACCGTCCACTGTAACCGTCGAGCGGCCGCAGTCGCCGATTCTTAACACTAAGCGGCGAGGAAAGTGTTTGAGAAGGAAAAAGATGGTGTACGAGACATCAATATCGCCAACTGTGGTCCAGATCCAACCATCTACTCCAGACTGGGTGACCGATGGTTTCAGCCAAGACGACGAAAGAAAAATTATCAAAGACTTTGTTAATATGAAGAATGAATGGGGAATTAAAATAGACAATGGTGAAAGTGAGATTGTAGATTTAGAAAAAACAATTTTAGATTTAGAGAATAAGTTAATGGAAACTCGTGAGCGTTTAGGTGTAGTTAAGAGTAAGGTATGTAGGTTTAAGGTTAAGTTAGAAACATATGGTAGTAATGTACAGTAGGTTAAGTAAATTATTTGTAAATAAATGTTTAGTTATAATTAGATTAAGAATAGCAATAAGTTTTGTAAATGAAGAAAAAGTCTAAGTCATAGGTTAGATTAGTATTTAAGATTGTATATATAAATGTAGTTATTATAAATAATATTTTTTTTAAAAATAAAAGACATTGGTAAAAAAAAAGAGATTTTATAACTTAATTTAACGAAATATGAATTTAAGTTTGTATGTAAATGCGTAGAAAATTGTAATTAAATGTAAATGTGTATATATTGTAATTAAAATAAAAATAAAATTTGATTTTTAAATTACCGTGCATTATTTTTACTCAATTTAAAGAAAAAAATTCTAAATATTGGATGTAATATGTTGCTTCTTGATACATAAGTACCATTACTTATTATACAGTGTGTGTCCAGTAAAGTTCGCATCATATGGGTTTTTTTATTAATAGAAAAAAAATAATAGCACATGATAAACATTATCTGTTAAATTTTAATTTTTCCAAAAATAATTCAAAAGTGCGGTTATTTCTGAAAGTATCGAAAAATGTTATAAGAAAAAGTTTTTTAAGTACAGTTTCTAGCCCACATGCAAAATTTCAGCTGCATAAGATAATTTTGATTTTTACCCACCATTAAAATTTATTTTCCACTTAATGAACACTTTACTGATGACACTGTGTTCTTTGTTTTTCAACAAAATTAAAATTGGGCTATTAAAATTTGGTTGCATGTGATGCAAAGTTTATTTGGCTTTGATGTTGTATAAGGTAACTTCATAAAATAAGTATTTTTGAAAATGTAGTTTGTCTTAAAGTGATACACCTTAATATTAAACCAAAAAAGAACACAATGTCATCAGTAAAGTGTTCATTAAGTGGAAAATAAATTTTAATAATAGGTATAAAATCAAAATTATCTTATGCAGCTGAAATTTTGCATGTGGGCTAGAAACTACATCGAAATAAACTTTTTCTTATAACTTTTTTCGATATTTTCAGAAATATCCAAACTTTTGAATTTTTTTTTTGGGAAAAATTAAAATTTGTCAGCTAATGTGAATCAATTGACTACTATTTTTTGCTTAATTTTTATCCTGATCGAAGCAGAACTTGCTGTCGAAGTCAAATTTCATGTTGTACAGGGTTATCCAACCAAGACTAGACAAGGCGATTTTTTGACTTTTCCTGTACTTTTATAAAAAAACTGAAATAGCCATCTTAAGTCATTTTCACCCGCTAATTCGAATATCTTCAGCAAAAAACAATTGAACATCAAACAAAAGTACTAGGGGTCACTTTGAAATTTTTTTAAATGGAACACCCTGTATATTTTTACATTTTTAAATTCCACATAAAATTATAATTATTTTTTATTAAACGCACTATTAGTCTATACTTCATAGTTTCCGAGATATTGACTCTCGAAAAGTGACATTTTTGAACTTTGACAGCTTATAACTTTCTAACAGTACGTCTTAGAGCAAAACGGCTTACATGTCCCTATCTTCAATTTTTATTATCTTCCCAAAAAAATCAACTTCCAGTTAGACCGGAACAACTATATTTCCTTCTTTCGAGTTACATCCGGTTTAACCGGAAGTTGATTTTTTTGGGAAGATAATAAAAATTGAAGATAGGGATATGTAAGCCGTTTTGCTCTAAGACGTACTGTTAGAAAGTTATAAGCTGTCAAAGTTCAAAAATGTCACTTTTCGAGAGTCAATATCTCGGAAACTATGAAGTATAGACTAATAGTGCATTTAATAAAAAATAATTATAATTTTATGTGGAATTTAAAAATGTAAAAATATACAGGGTGTTCCATTTAAAAAAATATCAAAGTGACCCCTAGTACTTTTGTTTGATGTTCAATTGTTTTTTGCTGAAGATATTCGAATTAGCGGGAGAAAATGACTTAAGATGGCTATTTCAGTTTTTTTTATAAAAGTACAGGAAAAGTCAAAAAATCGCCTTGTCTAGTCTTGGTTGGATAACCCTGTACAGTGGTTGGTAAAAAATCAAAATTATCTTATGCAGCTGAAATTTTGCATGTGGACTAGAAATAGCATTTTAAATTTTTTTTTATAATAACACTGTGTTCTTTTTTTGTCTTAATATTAAGGTGTATTACTCAGACACAAACTATGTTTTCAAAAATACTTGTTTTATGAAGTTACCTCTTACCGGGCCAAAAACAAATAAACTTAACATCACATGCGACCAAATTTTAATAGCTCAATTCGATATTTTCAGAAATAACGCTACTTTTGAATTATTTTTTGGAGAAAATTAAAATTTGTCACATAATGTGAATCACTTGGCTACTATTTTTTGCCTAATTATTATCTCACTCAAAACAGAACTTGATGCCGAAGTCAAATTTCGAATAAAGCTATTATTAAAAAAAAGCCCATATGATGCGGACTTTACTGGTCACACTGTATTGTAAGTATATTTTTTTATTATATTTAAAATAAAATTTGATTTTTAAAGTACTGTGCATTATTTATTTTCCATTTAAAATAATCTCACTTTTAAGAAAAAAATCATAAATATTGGATACTATGCGGCAACCAACGTTACTAGAATAGGTTCGACCGAGGGTAAACTAACACCGTGAGGCGGCGCCAGTAGGTTTGTTTCGGTAAATATATTGCGGGTAAACTAAGACTCTCCTAATAAGAGCGTGAGGTGGCGCCAGTAGGTTTTTTCGGTATGGATTATAATGTTAAATTTTCAAAAAATCGTAGCGCCCTTAATATAAAGCCCACAGAAAATTTATAAAAACCAAAATGCTTTGAAATTTTATGGAGAATGCACTGGTACCAAAAAGAATTAGATTTTTGCGCGCGCTGCGCTGCGCTGCTAAATTTTGTTAGGAGATATTTTTTCGTATTTCTACCGTCAATATACATACCATCTTATAATTTTTCATTGATATTTTTCATCAACATTTATTTACTTAATAACATATTTTAAAAATAAACTAAAAGCTGCCGAGACGACAGCCGAGTCCGCCACATAAGCGGCACTTCCTAAATGATACTTTTATTGTATGAAACAGAGTCTTATTTTTCACTGTATAAAGTTTTTTTATTAGAAAATGTTGTTTGCACTTAAAAGTTATCCATAATTACCAAATTTCAGCTTGGTAGCACAAAAAAAGTGTTTTTACAGATAGAAGCTATGTAACTTATAAATTCAATTTTTTAACAGTTCTTGGGTGATTAATAAACACATACATAACTTACTTAAACTTGTTTTAAATACGTTAAAACAGACGGAGCGGTTTTTGTCGAGCCGGCAGCCGAGTCGTCCGCTTCGACAACTGCACTAAATAATAAAGTACCCTTATTTTTCACTGTATAAAGTTTTTTTATTAGGAAATGCTGTTTGCATTTAAAAGTTATATACGAACACCAAATTTCAGCTTGGTAGCACAAAAAAAGTGTTTTTACAGATGGAAGCTATGTGACTTATAAATTCAATTTTTTAACAATTCTTGGGCGATTAATAAACACATACATACCTTCCTTAAATTTGTTTTAAATACGTTAAAACAGACGGAGCGGTTTTTATCGAGCCGGCAGCCGAGTCGTCCGCTTCGACAACTGCACTAAATAATAAAGTACCCTTATTTTTCACTGTATAAAGTTTTTTTATTAGGAAATGCTGTTTGCATTTAAAAGTTATCCACGAATACCAAATTTCAGCTTGGTAGCACAAAAAAAAGTGTTTTTACAGATAGAAGCTATGTAACTTATAAATTCAATTTTTTAACAGTTCTTGGGCGATTAATAAACACGTACATAACTTACTTAAACTTGTTTTAAATACGTTAAAACAGACGGAGCGGTTTTTGTCGAGCCGGCAGCCGAGTCGTCCGCTTCGACAACTGCACTAAATAATAAAGTACCCTTATTTTTCACTGTATAAAGTTTTTTTATTAGGAAATGCTGTTTGCATTTAAAAGTTATCTACGAGTACCAAATTTCAGCTTGGTAGCACAAAAAAAAAGTGTTTTTACAGATAGAAGCTATGTAACCTATAAATTCAAATTTTTAACAGTTCTTGGGTGATTAATAAACATATACATAACTAACTTTAACTTGTTTTAAATACGCGAAAAATGGAAAACTTTTTTATTATTAATTTTACGAAAAAAATGTATTCTTAATAAAAAGTTTTGCATGGTCTAAAACCTAAAATGCAACTATCAGATATTAAATTATTTTAAGCGTATACGGGGTTTGTCAAAAATATGAATTTTGCCCAAAAGCAAAGTTCATGATATATTTTAAAGAATAAACTAAAGGCGGACACTATCTAACTTATTGTGTTGTATTTAGATGATACAAAAAAGGCATAAATATTCTTTTATTTAGTATTTTAATAATAATCTCAGTAGAGTGAAAACCCGAAAACGTCATTTCAATATTTTCAGTAGAGTGAAATGCCGAAACCGACTTTTCCCCACCAACCCTATGTCCTTGACGACACACGTGTTCGGATGTTTATTTGATCTTGAGGTATGATGAGCGTATTTTTAATATTTTTCACATATATACACTTGAGTGTGGTCATTTGACCTATATATGGGATATTTATTTATAATCGATACTTTGGAATAAGTTGCTCGAGCTTAAGCTTACTTGTTTGTGGTAACAACTTCGACAATATGTTCTATACAATGTGGTATAATAATTTCTTGTAACCTATACTTTTTCTATTAAATAAATGTTGTATTTATATGTAATGGTAAGTAAAAGAACTTCTAAAAATTTCTTATTAAGAGAGTCTTAGTTATTCCCACCGCCTAGCTTCGGGCGAAAATCGTGTCATTTAGTGACCAACTAACTATTTTGAATTCTTAGACGCCTCCGAAGAGGCAGGTAGCCTTGAAAAGGGCTGATTGCAGGGAAAAATGGAGGGTTCATTTGAGGTGCAGCTAGAGTGGCTGCTCTCCCCTCGCGATTTGCACCGACCGCGGCGCCGGTACTCGACGGTTTCGAGGCCTTTCAGCCTGAAGCCGCCTTGCAGCACGACGTTCGCGTCGGCGTTCCGAGAGCTCTCTTAACAGAGCATCGCGTTCCTCAGGCCCGAGGATAAATTCCTCCCCTTCCACCATCTCCACAGGCTTGGTAGGAACCTGCGGAGGTGGTGGTGGTGTCGGAACCCTAGGTATAGGTTCGACAACCTGGGTCGGTTTATGGCTGTTCTTCAGCCTCCATTTTTCCCAATAATCCGCAATTATTGGCTCTCTAGTAGTCTTAAGCATAAGTCTCGACATAGTGAGTCCGGCGGAGGAATGATGTTTAGCTAATCCACCAAAATACTTAAACCATTATTATAGAAATTCCATGGTTACATATTGCATTTAGCGCCATCTCTATTAGTAGTACATAAGCTAACCAGTACTCCTGTACGATCAATAAATGTGTCAAGAAAGAAGTACTAGAGTCTGACGCTTAGTTCTCATCGATTGAAAACCACAGCGTTAGTTTCTGAAGTTACTATAAGAGGGCTCCACTGATAAGCTCACACAGTCTGGTAACTACATTAATTATTCATATTTGAAATAAATTCGTTATTTCTTCATGCAAAACCAAGTCATGGCTGAAGGCGAACGACCTGAAAGCAGGTCATCTTCCCATTCGACTTGGAGTGCCGCAACTCTCGAAAATCTCGAGTGGGATGTTGCTTACGACCACGGTTTGCCTCCTTCTGGCAACAGTGTTGGTGCCGCAGAGCCGGACTCTACGACATCCTCAGCAAGGCCGTCATTAGACGTCGTCGATGACGAATTTAGCGGCCCTTGCGACTCCACTTCGTGGTGGGACTTTGAAGACGCTGTAGAATCTGGCCCGGCGGACTCAAGCACACCGTAAAGCATCTTTTCACTCAATGTTGACGACCGCTGCGCACCTGGACTACCCGCCCTTATGGGGCACCAAAATATTTTAATGTAGTTTTAGTAGTAGTACCTTATAGTTACAAAATAAAACACAGAATATCTACTTTATGGGTTTATTTCTACATTACGTGAATAATAATATTAACTTAAAATTAATACATCGATTTATTAGTAACGGAACCGTTTAATATATTGTAGCTAAAGAATGCGTCGTGAATTATAAGTGCGTATACTTTAGTGTCTTTTGGAAATTTGCCCTTGCGTGTTTCAAATTCCAACTTTACGTCCACAGTAGATGATTTAATCGCTTCTGGTTGATGACTGCAATCGATTACGAATATGGGATTATTCAGGTACTCGGCAAAGCTCATCGTTGGGTCGTTCATTTCTCGTTGGTAGTAGCTTACTTGAAAATTCTCATAGTTGTAATATGCTGGCGCATACAGTTTCTTCGCAAAATTCAAATTCCATTTTTCATAAGGAAATACCGTAGAGTTAAGATAAAACCTAATGTCGCTGATATCAGCGGTTGTAAATTGAGTAGCATCCTTTTCTCTATTATCGGAAGCGGAGATTGACTGGAACCCGATAATCAAATATCTTGGTTTTTCAAGATTCGTACTTGTTCTTAAGGCCCATACATCTGATGATGTTTGTCGCAAAGCAGGTAGTTCGTAAAGATATCATTTACGATATGCCATTGGAATGGTTGCATTATTTCCGCCTTTATTAATGCGAGACAAAATTTTTAATTTTTGCCGATCGTCGGGAATAATGTGACGAATTTTCCATTCTATTTTTTCTATAGTAATGTCTGCATCTACTTCACCAATGTAACAATTGGTAAAAGTGCGGGCGATAATAAAAATTAGTTCTTGTTTAACATTAAATATTCCCTTCGTATAATCCTCGGCAAACCCCATCAGATATTTAAGAGGTAACTTTCCCGAAAATACATTGCTGGTGGGATCAAAAATACACTGGTTTTTATCATCCAAACCCCATCCACATGCCATAAGAGTCCTTTTTTGGGATGCACCCAACGACGTCATAGTTTTCAATGTTGAAGTAATGCCGGGTTTTCGAACGAGGACAACTTGCTCACCACCCATTTCATAGCGGATTTCATCGAACAGAAAAGCGATGGCATTATTTGATAGATAACATTTTTTAGTAGCATCTTTACTTTTAAATTTTCCTTCGATGTAAATGTAACTGTCTGATATGTCCAAAATTATATCCTGAAAGTGCACTGGGATGCGAATTTCGTCAGAGTTGTTAAACGACGGAGAACCATATGGCTTGTATGTGTGTTCCTGTAAACTGATTATGGAATTATCGAAAATGGGTTCGGTAAAAACTTCAATTTTGTCACTGGTGCTAGCCATTTTTATTTTCGTATTTTCAAACCAATCGATTGTAGAAATTTGCGATCTTTCGCTGACAATTGTTTACGTCTTTTCACTCTAACGTCTGGATTGCGAATGAGTCTGGGATGTGTTATATGTTGACTTTTATGTTTAATGCTTCTAGAATTCTTAGTGTTTGACAACATATTCAGTTGACGATTATAACAGAAACCCATATTTATAAAATTCTTTTCAGTTCCAGTTTAACAATAATTTTCTCACCTCGAAAATTTATCAAAACACCGTTATCGTCCAAGATGCGTAGAGTAATGTTGTCTATTGACTGACGTCCTTCTGGCATTATTGACATATAAATATTATTTTGAGGTTCTTTGGAAATTTTGTAACCGGGCTCAATATCGATGTCAAATTCGAATAGGGTGTGGCTTTCTTTGGAGTTCAGATATGCTCCGGAAATAATGTTACAATCCACCCTTATAATACGAACTTTCATTATGTCCACGTTACTAGTTGACTCATGTAGTTTCCCACTTTCTAACACAACCGGTTCGTAGCCCAATAACCCACCGATACTGTTTTTTCCACTAAAATCAATCCTATATAACGACCTGAGTTCACATTTTAATGTATTATTGTTGGCCACTAATGAGAATAATCCATCACACTTTTCTTGTTTGCACGACTTTTCTAAGCTTGTGTGCATGGCATTGGCAATTTCATTTATTTCATAAGCTCCTGGTGGAATCCTTACATCAATCGACTTTTCACCATCGTTTCTCCTGTAGGCAAACCAACAATTACTTTCATCGACGTTGAAAATTGAATTATATGTGTAAAATCCCAACAATGCGAGACCATACTTATGGGCTGGATTCAATTCAATAGGCGGGTAAAAATCCGCGTTTAAAACACTAGAGTGTCCTGTTAGCGTGAATGTGTAAGACATGACTGATGATGAAACATATTATGTGGGTATTTTATTGTTGTTTACAACAGTTTAAAGGGTATAAGCTGGGACTTCGTTTCAATCTTTCAGCTTTTATTTTGACATCGCTGATTTTACAATAACAACAAAATAATCTTTTAGGTGTTGGTCCATCTCCTTCGTCATATTCCAAATTATTTCCGGTGCTGCTACCGATGCCGCTACGGCTGTCGTTGATATCGTTGTAATGTTCATTACAGTACTGATATTTTAACATGTCGCAATCATTTTTTAAATGTGCAGGTAACTTATGCCAAACCCATGCAATTTCATTTGGGGCTAACGTTATCATCACTTCCTTAGGCATATATTCTAGTTGTTTTGTAGACATTTTATTCAATCCACCGACTTGATTGTATGCTTTTAGTGATAACAACATTTCAGTGTAGTCATCGCGATCCATTTGTGGGGTGATCACATCCATCATTGTTTCCATTTTCGGAGAGAAACTTCAAACACAAATGTCCGCACCAGACTGTTCCAAAATCTTGTTGACGCTCATATGTATAGTAAATTTTCTTTGATGCTGCCCTTTGCAGATAATGCACCAATTCGATGGGAGGGGGTAAATCTCCAAAACTATCATAATATGTTACGTTTAATCGGTTTTTTCTATATGCCACCCAATGAGTCCCACCTCCCGATATACTATCCAAATTAATAATTGCGGCTTCGTAACGTTTCGGTGCTCGCAGAGGCAGCGCATCTCTCATATACACCCCTCGAAAATGTGGTATTTTCATTAGCAACGCATACTTTTCTAGATCGATATTGGATAGCGGTCTTCGAGGTAGGGTCTCAATTAGTTTTTTGAATTTCCACCATTGTTATTTAGATATAAGCCCATGCCGTTACGATATGGTTTAAGGAACAGCCCACTTCCTTTTGAACATAGACGTAAGGTGGCACCTGTTTTTTCAGCATTTGCATTTTTTACAGTCTTTAAAGCCCGCACAATCCCTGCTGCACCTCCTGCTAGGGACCCCAACGCTGACAATCCTGCGAATATCGGTATTAGCGGTAATAATCCACCAGTTTTAGGGATTGGTATAATTCTGGGAGTGCGACTTTTCCGTTTACCACCGGCTGACTTTAAAGATTTACGTGCTGCTGTTATAGCTATTTTCGATGCTTGCCTTAGATTTTTTTCAAGAACCTTTTTTCCCCCTGCAACAGCTTTCAGTAATTGAGATCGAATTGGTTGTCTCAAAGCAGATCCAAAAGCTTTCTTGGGTTGATGACGTCTTCGTTGCGGTCGACGTTGTCTAAGCTTATTCACCCGCGCTTTCTTGGGTTGTTGACGTCTTCGTCTTGGTCGCCGCCGTTGTCTAAGCTTATTCACTCCCTTCCCTTTTGAAACCTTTACACGTCGAAAGCGACGACGCTTATTTCGACTAGTCGTTGACATACCCATACCGAAACGCTGTTTTGCTTTCATAATGTTTGTTACTAACCAAGCTGCTGCCTTTTCTTTTGCACTAGCCTCCTTCGATTTTACTCTTTTCCAAGCACTTTGCTCGAGTTCGTAATCGGCTTGGTGACGTGCACTTAAATCTTCGCTGTTATGCAAATAGGCTAAATCGTGTTTTTTGCATGCGGCATCCAATGGATTTATTCCAAGATCACCACGTTTAACACGTTTTACTACTTTGGTACCGGGTCCGCAATATTGATAACCGGGGATATGCAACTCAACTGGTAGCCTATTAATAAGTGAATTAACAATACCAGCTCCAGTCTTACTTGATAAACGAGACCGTCTACTTCGCTTGACGGATAACATCTGAATGATTGCCTACGTGAAAACAATAAGCAAATATAGTAAAAATGAAAATTGTCGAGCTTAAACAGAAACTGCGAGTCGATAATTTTGATGAAAAGGTTGGATCCGGTCATGAACCGAAAGTATTAAGAAGACATGGGTCGCTGCTTCCATCATCTTTTCGCGGATTGATAATTGGACCGTCGAATTGTGGAAAAACCAATGTTATGATATCATTGTTAACCCACCCATTGGGTTTACGTTTTGAAAATATCTATATTTACTCAAAGTCGCTTTATCAACCGAAATATGAGTATTTAAAAAAAATTCTTTCTCCAATTAAAGGGCTTGGTTACTACACTTTTAGTGATGGAAATAATATAGTGGAACCATCAGATGCGAAACCAAACTCTGTATTCATTTTTGATGATGTTATGTGTGAGAAGCAGGATGTTATAAGATCGTACTTCAGTATGGGGCGACACAAAAACGTGGATGCCTTTTACTTAGCCCAAACATATTCACGTGTTCCAAAGCAACTAGTGCGAGATAATGCCAACTTTATTATAATGTTTAAACAGGATGAGATGAATATGCGACACATATTTTCCGACCATGTTTCACCCGATCTTATGTTTCCAGAATTTCAAGAGATGTGTGCCAAATGTTGGGATAATAAGTATGGTTTTTTAGTTATCGATAAAGATAGTGAAATCAATGCGGGGAGATATCGCAAGGGATTTGATAGCTATATATATTTATAGATGTAACCCTAGAGGTTCATTTCACCATTGACCGTTAATTTGAAAACATCATGAATGAAGAAATCGATTTAAAGCGTAAGCTATTGGAAACTACCAATGCTGTGAGAAAAAAATTTAAGCAAATTAAAGCAGTTAAAGAGCAAAGTCATGTCGATTTAGAAAAGTTTTACGAGCCGATTACTAAACCACTATCATCCATATCCAATGTAGTAAAACAACGACAGCAGCAGCAGAAGCAACAACAACCGTCTCCATCACACACTAAAACTAAACCAACAAGTCGTCGCACTTTAAGCAAAACTAGGGACTTATCAAATATATCGACTGATGCATCAGATGAAGATAAATCTGATAAATTGCCGAAGGAAACATTTCAAACATCTACACCAAAGCATAGCCAGTACGAATCGGTTTTTGCAACACCCTCTCCATCAAACCAGTCGGAACAAACATTAAATATATCTTATGCATCTACATCACCTTCTAAAAGTATTCATAACTATTTATTGGGGTTACAAAAGAACCCATCTCATTATGATACCGTTTATGGTGTTCATTATGGTTTAGGAAAAACTAATAAAGAAAAAACTTATATCGGTAACGTGGAGGTGCGTTTTAATAATGGACAAGTTGCATTATATAAAAACGAGAGAAATATTGCTAGATTTGATGGTAATACTGATCTTTATGATCTGATTTTCCTAAAATCACCAAACATCCTAGGCAACGAAGATAAATTGAATAAAGACACTCTTCAAAATTACAAAGATATTTTGGATGTAACGAATGCCGCATACGTCAAGTATGATAAAAATAATGGTTTAACAGAAACTAGATGGCCAAAATATAAACAAATCATTAAACCATTAATTGAGGAAACTAAACTTGGCGCTGGAGTAGTGCGACAAAAGAAGACGGCTAAAACTCGGTTGCCAGTAAAGAAGACACTATCATCGAAGAAATCTCAATATGTCTATTGGAATAAACCCAATGAGTTGGTGGATCGATTACGCCTATTGTGGAGTTCAAAACTAGCCGGACATACAGGGCATGATAATGAAATTATGTCAATTATTGAAGAACTTCGAGAAGAGGGAATAATATATTAAGTATTACAATCAGTTACTTACATTAGTGTTAAGCAAACCTTAAGACAAGCTACTATGGATCCTAGCCCCGAAAAACTTAAAATTGTGAACGAACTACACAGAAATGCAAGAAAAAATTTTAATAGAAGACACACTATAATAAAGGGATATAAAGATTTGTGGCAAATTGATTTGGGTGAAATGCAACAATATGCCGATGAAAACGATGGTTACCGTTACATCGTCGTCTGTATAAACTGTTACTCAAAATTTGTTTATACTAGAGCTGTTAAAAACAAGACCGGTGTTGAAGTTACTAATGCGATGAAGAGCATAATTAAAGAGGCCTCATATACACCATCCAATTTGAATAGTGATCAAGGAAAAGAATTTTATAATAGTAACTTTCAAGCTCTTATGAAAAAATATAATATAAACCATTATTCCACCTACAGCACAAAGAAAGCTGCTATTGTTGAACGCGTTATACGAACTCTGAAAAATAATTTGTATAAGCAATTCTCAGCTAGGGGGTCATATAGATGGTTGCAAATATTACCATCTATAACGAAAACTTATAACAACACTAAACATCGAACTATTGGAATGAAACCGAAAGATGTGAAAGAAGATACGCCAATTAATGCTTTTGACTATTTGAAAATCTTTCCAAAAAAAAGAAAATACCGTTTGGGTGATATTGTTCGTATTAGCAAATATAAGAGTATATTTGACAAAGGATATACACCTTCTTGGTCAACGGAACTGTTTAAAATATCAAAAGTTAATGTAACCAACCCACCAACATACCTATTGGAATCGTTGGAAGAAGGACAGCTGATTAAAGGATGTTTTTACGAGCCAGAGTTGCAGAAAACAAACAGCCCAGATGTTTATTTAGTGGAAAAAATTCTCAGAAAACGTAAGAAAAATCACGTTGATCAGTTGTTTGTAAAATGGTTAGGGTTTCCAAACCAAGCTAACTCTTGGATAAATAAGTCTAATATTGTATAATTGATAGTGTATGTAAAAAGAAATAAAAAACGGTTTTAACTCTAAAATATTGTTTTATTACATATTTTACATTTTTTATTATTATATACTATGGTCTATATCCAAACTGGAGAAGTTCATTCTTACGAATGCAGATGGCGCGAAATCCTCGTTCTTCATTTTCATCATCATCCGCATAATCATCATAATCCTCACCACCATTGAAATACTCTTCGTCTGAACTGTCAAGCGGTGCATCCGGCATTGATGGTGATGGGCTTCGTCCTACTGGTTGACTTATTGTATTATTTCCTGCATCCTCCTCTTCATCGCTTACAACGTTTTCGGTTGGGTTGTTGTATTGGGATGGGACACCACCACCACCAACAACTCCCAATATATTAGGTGTTTGAGTTGGATTTGGTCTTGTTGATGACGATGATTGATCTTGTATTGGGAACTCTTTTGTGCACCAATCGCAGAAACCTCTCGTCCCTCCTATTATTTCCCAGTGCTCGCAATTGACACACATTTGACGACCATTTTTGGAAAATGGGTAAACCAATGCAGTTTGACGTTCAGATGACATATTGTTTTTTTAAATTTTCAGAAGAATACTGGACAGATGCGTATGGGTGTAGGTATATAGAATGAGTAACTACTATTTGTGTGTGTGTGTGTATTTATACATAACAGATAACCTTTTGTTAATTTGACCTTCAAGGATTTTTTGGGAGTGGGTAAACCAATGCAGTTGGATGTTCAATATTTGACTTTTGGTTTTCCTGACCTTGGGACAACTAAATAGGTGGATGCGTTTGTTCGTCCTTTCTCAAGGGCTACAATTCTCATCTCAAGGTCTGAGATAACCTTATTAGTTTTTTCCTCAAAATCACTTTGAAGTTTATTGAAATGGGGGAAGTAATCCTTATTCATTGCTTCAAATACCTGTTTGCGTAAAGTGTGAATTTCATTAAAAACATATTTTCGAGTTGTTGCATCATTATCTTTAGTTGGGCTCGCAACATTTGATAAAGTCTTTCCACCAATGTCATATTGTCCGTCTGAGGTTAGTTTAAAACCAATACCAGGCAAAGCACGCACTAATTGCACTTGTTGTTGATTTACCCTATGACGCCCAAATTTATCAATTGTGTTGTTAACACGACCCATTTTTCTTTACAACTAATCTGTTTTTAATATTACATTTACTTATATATACCTATTTATGCGTTGGTGGAAATAAAACATTGTTTTACACAAAAGATAATTTATTTACAAATTTTCATTATAAAAAATTAGGTTAATACATTTGCTGCACCAATCATTAATTGCTTCCCCATTACTGGCGGCACCACCACCACCACCACAACACACATACAAGGAATTGTCTATTTGTTCTGTTTCTTCTTCTTCTTCCTCCTCCTCCTCCTCTTCTTCTTTTTCTTCTTTATTCAATTCTTCTTTGTTCAATTCTTCTTTGCTTTCTTTAATCCCCAAGTTGCTGGTATCAGTTTCATCTTTGTTATGGTCACCATCATCGTCTACGTCCATCTTACCATAATTTAACAATGTTTCTTTTGAAATATTTGGAATGTCGATAAGAAACTTTTCCAGCTGTTCATTAAACATACCGGTACAAAATTCATCTAAACCAATGGAACCATATATGAATTTTTGGCAAAGATGAGCTCCAACTGTAAAATGTATTGCATCCACCATGTCCTTTTTGTATTGTCTTGGATTGAAAAACAAACCAAAACCGGGCTGGTCCCAGGTTGCCTCAAGAGCTTCCTCGCCCATATCACGTAATTTATATGATAATTCTTTAATATATGAATCTTGGGCGACTCTAATAGCGTCTTCGTCACACATCTTAAATAGAAAATACTTGAAATTATTGTGCATGTGCTTCCTTACATGTGTGTTGTTGTTTTCCACTATTATATTACATATTCGGCTAATGATTACATAATATGATAAACAATAGGATTAAATGAAAATTTAAAAAGGTTACTCCAAGCAACCAAAATTTATAATTGATCGTTTGACATTTCCCGGTGATCCATTTAAACTTTGCCCCAAATAAGTTAATGTATATTTATCGCTTGATATATTTACAATATCGATAATATCGACAGTAATTACATCAACAGCACGTTTAGGTAAAAATGTTTGAAATGTTGCATCATGTAATGAATCGTATAATGTGGCAACAATAGTTTTACCAAAACGTGATGTGGTTGGTTAAGGCTTTTTAATGATATAACCTTTTCCCACCTCCAAGGTTGAAATCCTTCTACGCTCAGGAAATTCCATATCTTTGTTTATCGTATTATTAATTTCACTCAAGGTTTGCTGTGAAATGTTCATTATTGAAATATGTAATAAAACAATTTAAACTACCTTCGATATACACTCTCGGAACACACACACACACAATACAAAAATATTTCTATTCACTTTTCAATGCCACAGTTAATACTACTGCTATGCTTGTGTGACTGTAAACAGTTTAGAAGGTGAATCAAATTTATAGGAATTTTCAAGGTCGACAACAATGAGAGTGGAGTAGCCACTGTAAGGGGTAGAAACACTCATGGTGGTCAAGGACATCGACGACATCTAAGGTAGTAAATAAACCCAAGGTCATTAAAAACAACTGCCAAAGAGTTTGGCCAAGGTCACATGAGTAAACAAAGAACACATAAACACCTTAAGGTCAACTACACACCTCAAGGTCAAATAAACACCTGCACACTTGTGCTGTCAAGGTCAAGTGTGACGTCATAGGAGTGGGGGGAGACTCCATTTCCGGGTTTGCACTCTACTCCTGTTTAAGGTAACTTCATAAAATAAGTATTTTTGAAAACGTAGTTTGTGTCTGAAAGTAATACACCTTAATATTAAGACAAAAAAGAAAACAGTGTCATCAGTAAAGTCTTAATTAAGTGGAAAATAAATTTTAGTGGTGGGTAAAAAATCAAAATTATCTTATGCAGCTGAAATTTTGCATGTGGGCTAAAAACTGCATTTAAAAAAACTATTTCCAATAAATTTTTTCGATATTTTCAGAAATAACCCCACTTTTAAATTATTTTTTGGAAAAAATTAAAATTTGACAGATAATATGCGAATCACGTGACTTACAATTTTTTTGCTTAATTTTCATCTCGATCGAAGCAGAACTTGATGCCAAAGTCAAATTTTGAATAAAGCTGTTAATAAAAAACAATCCCATATGATGCGGACTTTACTGGTGACACTTTAAATAAAAAAGTAGAAAGAAAGCAAACTAAAAATTAAAACCGAAGACAGAAATAACAATGCAATCAGAAAAACTGATGTATTGCGGAGGAAAATATAAATGCAGCATGACAGATTGGTTAATCTGTTTTATATGATCGTTATGGGCACACAAATCCTGTGGTATGACGGATCTTTGTCTTTTTTTTTGTAACACCTGTTCGTAATGTAATGTTTCTTTTTAAAACGAATATGAAGTCTATTAAAGCTGTCTGAAGCAATCATTATGTTGTATTACAGATGGACAACGGCTGTCTTTTTCTATGCACCGATGATTTGAAAAGAACAAATGTACGTTATTTCGGTAACAATTGGGCTCGAAAAATATCTTTGCAAATTATTTTAACAATCAAATTACGTTTTTTAAAATGCTATTTCAACTCACACACCCCTCGAAAATGTGGTATTTTCATTAGCAACGCATACTTTTCTAGATCGATATTGGATAGCGGTCTTCGAGGTAGGATCTCAATTAGTTTTTTGAATGTCCACCATTGTTATTTAGATATAAGCCCATGCCGTTACGATATGGTTTAAGGAACAACCCACTTCCTTTTGAACATAGACGTAAGGTGGCACCTGTTTTTTCAGCATTTGCATTTTTTACAGTCTTTAAAGCCCGCACAATCCCTGCTGCACCTCCTGCTAGGGACCCCAACGCTGACAATCCTGCGAATATCGGTATTAGCGGTAATAATCCACCAGTTTTAGGGATTGGTATAATTCTGGGAGTGCGACTTTTCCGTTTACCACCGGCTGACTTTAAAGATTTACGTGCTGCTGTTATAGCTATTTTCAATGCTTGCATTAGATTTTTTTCAAGAACCTTTTTCCCCCTGCAACAGCTTTCAGTAATTGAGATCGAATTGGTTGTCTCAAAGCAGATCCAAAAGCTTTCTTGGGTTGATGACGTCTTCGTTGCGGTCGACGTTGTCTAAGCTTATTCACCCGCGCTTTCTTGGGTTGTTGACGTCTTCGTCTTGGTCGCCGCCGTTGTCTAAGCTTATTCACTCCCTTCCCTTTTGAAACCTTTACACGTCGAAAGCGACGACGCTTATTTCGACTAGTCGTTGACATACCTATACCGAAACGCTGTTTTGCTTTCATAATGTTTGTTACTAACCAAGCTGCTGCCTTTTCTTTTGCACTAGCCTCCTTCGATTTTACTCTTTTCCAAGCACTTTGCTCGAGTTCGTAATCGGCTTGGTGACGTGCACTTAAATCTTCGCTGTTATGCAAATAGGCTAAATCGTGTTTTTTGCATGCGGCATCCAATGGATTTATTCCAAGATCACCACGTTTAACACGTTTTACTACTTTGGTACCGGGTCCGCAATATTGATAACCGGGGATATGCAACTCAACTGGTAGCCTATTAATAAGTGAATTAACAATACCAGCTCCAGTCTTACTTGATAAACGAGACCGTCTACTTCGCTTGACGGATAACATCTGAATGATTGCCTACGTGAAAACAATAAGCAAATATAGTAAAAATGAAAATTGTCGAGCTTAAACAGAAACTGCGAGTCGATAATTTTGATGAAAAGGTTGGATCCGGTCTTGAACCGAAAGTATTGAGAAGACATGGGCCGCTGCTTCCATCATCTATTCGCGGATTGCTAATTGGACCGTCGAATTGTGGAAAAACCAATGTTATGATATCATTGTTAACCCACCCATTGGGTTTACGTTTTGAAAATATCTATATTTACTCAAAGTCGCTTTATCAACCGAAATATGAGTATTTAAAAAAAATTCTTTCTCCAATTAAAGGGCTTGGTTACTACACTTTTAGTGATGGAAATAATATAGTGGAACCATCAGATGCGAAACCAAACTCTGTATTCATTTTTGATGATGTTATGTGTGAGAAGCAGGATGTTATAAGATCGTACTTCAGTATGGGGCGACACAAAAACGTGGATGCCTTTTACTTAGCCCAAACATATTCACGTGTTCCAAAGCAACTAGTGCGAGATAATGCCAACTTTATTATAATGTTTAAACAGGATGAGATGAATATGCGACACATATTTTCCGACCATGTTTCACCCGATCTTATGTTTCCAGAATTTCAAGAGATGTGTGCCAAATGTTGGGATAATAAGTATGGTTTTTTAGTTATCGATAAAGATAGTGAAATCAATGCGGGGAGATATCGCAAGGGATTTGATAGCTATATATATTTATAGATGTAACCCTAGAGGTTCATTTCACCATTGACCGTTAATTTGAAAACATCATGAATGAAGAAATCGATTTAAAGCGTAAGCTATTGGAAACTACCAATGCTGTGAGAAAAAAATTTAAGCAAATTAAAGCAGTTAAAGAGCAAAGTCATGTCGATTTAGAAAAGTTTTACGAGCCGATTACTAAACCACTATCATCCATATCCAATGTAGTAAAACAACGACAGCAGCAGCAGAAGCAACAACAACCGTCTCCATCACACACTAAAACTAAACCAACAAGTCGTCGCACTTTAAGCAAAACTAGGGACTTATCAAATATATCGACTGATGCATCAGATGAAGATAAATCTGATAAATTGCCGAAGGAAACATTTCAAACATCTACACCAAAGCATAGCCAGTACGAATCGGTTTTTGCAACACCCTCTCCATCAAACCAGTCGGAACAAACATTAAATATATCTTATGCATCTACATCACCTTCTTAAAGTATTCATAACTATTTATTGGGGTTACAAAAGAACCCATCTCATTATGATACCGTTTATGGTGTTCATTATGGTTTAGGAAAAACTAATAAAGAAAAAACTTATATCGGTAACGTGGAGGTGCGTTTTAATAATGGACAAGTTGCATTATATAAAAACGAGAGAAATATTGCTAGATTTGATGGTAATACTGATCTTTATGATCTGATTTTCCTAAAATCACCAAAAATCCTAGGCAACGAAGATAAATTGAATAAAGACACTCTTCAAAATTACAAAGATATTTTGGATGTAACAAATGCCGCATACGTCAAGTATGATAAAAATAATGGTTTAACAGAAACTAGATGGCCAAAATATAAACAAATCATTAAACCATTAATTGAGGAAACTAAACTTGGCGCAGGAGTAGTGCGACAAAAGAAAACGGCTAAAACTCGGTTGCCAGTAAAGAAGACACTATCATCGAAGAAATCTCAATATGTCTATTGGAATAAACCCAATGAGTTGGTGGATCGATTACGCCTATTGTGGAGTTCAAAACTAGCCGGACATACAGGGCATGATAATGAAATTATGTCAATTATTGAAGAACTTCGAGAAGAGGGAATAATATATTAAGTATTACAATCAGTTACTTACATTAGTGTTAAGCAAACCTTAAGACAAGCTACTATGGATCCTAGCCCCGAAAAACTTAAAATTGTGAACGAACTACACAGAAATGCAAGAAAAAATTTTAATAGAAGACACACTATAATAAAGGGATATAAAGATTTGTGGCAAATTGATTTGGGTGAAATGCAACAATATGCCGATGAAAACGATGGTTACCGTTACATCGTCGTCTGTATAAACTGTTACTCAAAATTTGTTTATACTAGAGCTGTTAAAAACAAGACCGGTGTTGAAGTTACTAATGCGATGAAGAGCATAATTAAAGAGGCCTCATATACACCATCCAATTTGTATAGTGATCAAGGAAAAGAATTTTATAATAGTAACTTTCAAGCTCTTATGAAAAAATATAATATAAACCATTATTCCACCTACAGCACAAAGAAAGCTGCTATTGTTGAACGCGTTATACGAACTCTGAAAAATAATTTGTATAAGCAATTCTCAGCTAGGGGGTCATATAGATGGTTGCAAATATTACCATCTATAACGAAAACTTATAACAACACTAAACATCGAACTATTGGAATGAAACCGAAAGATGTGAAAGAAGATACGCCAATTAATGCTTATGACTATTTGAAAATCTTTCCAAAAAAAAGAAAATACCGTTTGGGTGATATTGTTCGTATTAGCAAATATAAGAGTATATTTGACAAAGGATATACACCTTCTTGGTCAACGGAACTGTTTAAAATATCAAAAGTTAATGTAACCAACCCACCAACATACCTATTGGAATCGTTGGAAGAAGGACAGCTGATTAAAGGATGTTTTTACGAGCCAGAGTTGCAGAAAACAAACAGCCCAGATGTTTATTTAGTGGAAAAAATTCTCAGAAAACGGAAGAAAAATCACGTTGATCAGTTGTTTGTAAAATGGTTAGGGTTTCCAAACCAAGCTAACTCTTGGATAAATAAGTCTAATATTGTATAATTGATAGTGTATGTAAAAAGAAATAAAAAACGGTTTTAACTCTAAAATATTGTTTTATTACATATTTTACATTTTTTATTATTATATACTATGGTCTATATCCAAACTGGAGAAGTTCATTCTTACGAATGCAGATGGCGCGAAATCCTCGTTCTTCATTTTCATCATCATCTGCATCATCATCATAATCCTCACCACCATTGAAATACTCTTCGTCTGAACTGCCAAGCGGTGCATCCGGCATTGATGGTGATGGGCTTCGTCCTACTGGTTGACTTATTGTATTATTTCCTGCATCCTCCTCTTCATCGCTTACAACGTTTTCGGTTGGGTTGTTGTATTGGGATGGGACACCACCACCACCAACAACTCCCAATATATTAGGTGTTTGAGTTGGATTTGGTCTTGTTGATGACGATGATTGATCTTGTATTGGGAACTCTTTTGTGCACCAATCGCAGAAACCTCTCGTCCCTCCTATTATTTCCCAGTGCTCGCAATTGACACACATTTGACGACCATTTTTGGAAAATGGGTAAACCAATGCAGTTTGACGTTCAGATGACATATTGTTTTTTTAAATTTTCAGAAGAATACTGGACAGATGCGTATGGGTGTAGGTATACAGAATGAGTAACTACTATTTGTGTGTGTGTGTATTTATACATAACAGATAACCTTTTGTTAATTTGACCTTCAAGGATTTTTTGGGAGTGGGTAAACCAATGCAGTTGGATGTTCAATATTTGACTTTTGGTTTTCCTGACCTTGGGACAACTAAATAGGTGGATGCGTTTGTTCGTCCTTTCTCAAGGGCTACAATTCTCATCTCAAGGTCTGAGATAACCTTATTAGTTTTTTCCTCAAAATCACTTTGAAGTTTATTGAAATGGGGGAAGTAATCCTTATTCATTGCTTCAAATACCTGTTTGCGTAAAGTGTGAATTTCATTAAAAACATATTTTCGAGTTGTTGCATCATTATCTTTAGTTGGGCTCGCAACATTTGATAAAGTCTTTCCACCAATGTCATATTGTCCGTCTGAGGTTAGTTTAAAACCAATACCAGGCAAAGCACGCACTAATTGCACTTGTTGTTGATTTACCCTATGACGCCCAAATTTATCAATTGTGTTGTTAACACGACCCATTTTTCTTTACAACTAATCTGTTTTTAATATTACATTTACTTATATATACTTATTTATGCGTTGGTGGAAATAAAACATTGTTTTACACAAAAGATAATTTATTTACAAATTTTCATTATAAAAAATTAGGTTAATACATTTGCTGCACCAATCATTAATTGCTTCCCCATTACTGGCGGCACCACCACCACCACAACACACATACAAGGAATTGTCTATTTGTTCTGTTTCTTCTTCTTCTTCCTCCTCCTCCTCCTCTTCTTCTTTTTCTTCTTTATTCAATTCTTCTTTGTTCAATTCTTCTTTGCTTTCTTTAATCCCCAAGTTGCTGGTATCAGTTTCATCTTTGTTATGGTCACCATCATCGTCTACGTCCATCTTACCATAATTTAACAATGTTTCTTTTGAAATATTTGGAATGTCGATAAGAAACTTTTCCAGCTGTTCATTAAACATACCGGTACAAAATTCATCTAAACCAATGGAACCATATATGAATTTTTGGCAAAGATGAGCTCCAACTGTAAAATGTATTGCATCCACCATGTCCTTTTTGTATTGTCTTGGATTGAAAAACAAACCAAAACCGGGCTGGTCCCAGGTTGCCTCAAGAGCTTCTTCGCCCATATCACGTAATTTATATGATAATTCTTTAATATATGAATCTTGGGCGACTCTAATAGCGTCTTCGTCACACATCTTAAATAGAAAATACTTGAAATTATTGTGCATGTGCTTCCTTACATGTGTGTTGTTGTTTTCCACTATTATATTACATATTTGGCTAATGATTACATAATATGATAAACAATAGAATTAAATAAAAATTTAAAAAGGTTACTCCAAGCAACCAAAATTTATAATTGATCGTTTGACATTTCCCGGTGATCCATTTAAACTTTGCCCCAAATAAGTTAATGTATATTTATCGCTTGATATATTTACAATATCGATAATATCGACAGTAATTACATCAACAGCACGTTTAGGTAAAAATGTTTGAAATGTTGCATCATGTAATGAATCGTATAATGTGGCAACAATAGTTTTACCAAAACGTGATGTGGTTGGTTGAAGCTTTTTAATGATATAACCTTTTCCCACCTCCAAGGTTGAAATCCTTCTACGCTCAGGAAATTCCATATCTTTGTTTATCGTATTATTAATTTCACTCAAGGTTTGCTGTGAAATGTTCATTATTGAAATATGTAATAAAACAATTTAAACTACCTTCGATATACACTCTCGGAACACACACACACACACACAATACAAAAATATTTCTATTCACTTTTCAATGCCACAGTTAATACTACTGCTATGCTTGTGTGACTGTAAACAGTTTAGAAGGTGAATCAAATTTATAGGAATTTTCAAGGTCGACAACAATGAGAGTGGAGTAGCCACTGTAAGGGGTAGAAACACTCATGGTGGTCAAGGACATCGACGACATCTAAAGTAGTAAATAAACCCAAGGTCTTTAAAAACAACTGCCAAAGAGTTTGGCCAAGGTCACATGAGTAAACAAAGAACACATAAACACCTTAAGGTCAACTACACACCTCAAGGTCAAATAAACACCTGCACACTTGTGCTGTCAAGGTCAAGTGTGACGTCATAGGAGTGGGGGGAGACTCCATTTCCGGGTTTGCACTCTACTCCTGTTTAAGGTAACTTCATAAAATAAGTATTTTTGAAAACGTAGTTTGTGTCTGAAAGTAATACACCTTAATATTAAGACAAAAAAGAAAACAGTGTCATCAGTAAAGTATTAATTAAGTGGAAAATAAATTTTAGTGGTGGGTAAAAAATCAAAATTATCTTATGCAGCTGAAATTTTGCATGTGGGCTAAAAACTGCATTTAAAAAAACTATTTCCATTAAATTTTTTCGATATTTTCAGAAATAACCCCACTTTTAAATTATTTTTTGGAAAAAATTAAAATTTGACAGATAATATGCGAATCACGTGACTACTATTTTTTTGCTTAATTTTCATCTCGATCGAAGCAGAACTTGATGCCAAAGTCAAATTTTGAATAAAGCTGTTAATAAAAACAATCCCATATGATGCGGACTTTACTGGTGACACTTTAAATAGAAAAGTAGAAAGAAAGCAAACTAAAAATTAAAACCGAAGACAGAAATAACAATGCAATCAGAAAAACTGATGTATTGCGGAGGAAAATATAAATGCAGCATGACAGATTGGTTAATCTGTTTTATATGATCGTTATGGGCACACAAATCCTGTGGTATGACGGATCTTTGTCTTTTTTTTTGTAACACCTGTTCGTAATGTAATGTTTCTTTTTAAAACGAATATGAAGTCTATTAAAGCTGTCTGAAGCAATCATTATGTTGTATTACAGATGGACAACGGCTGTCTTTTTCTATGCACCGATGATTTGAAAAGAACAATTGTACGTTATTTCGGTAACAATTGGGCTCGAAAAATATTTTTGCAAATTATTTTAACAATCAAATTACGTTTTTTAAAATGCTATTTCAACTCAGGTTGTTTTTATGGGTTTACGGAACTTAGGGAGCAAATGAAACCCAAATTTTAATTTGCCGACGTTTCGGAAAATATATTTCCTTTCTCAGGGCTCTGAAACAATAGGATTCTTTCTTAGGTTTCAACAATAACCGATACAAAAATTTACATAACCGATTTGTTTGAAAAAATTACAAATCTTATTTTCGATAACATAACAGAAAGTACATAATCTTTGATATATTAAAGAGTAACACAGTTACAAGCAGGTGTCATTTTTTAAAAATTTCATGGTGTTCAAAGAGAAAAAGAAAACTTTTAGAAATAATGCGCAAGCTGTAGAGAGAGTCAAAAGAAATACCTTCTTAAATTAAAAACAACTACCCCGTTAAAATTGTAAATCGAATTCTCAACAACCAACAAAAAAATAAAACAAACATTCCGTCCGCTGAACATCAACTGTATTTAAAAATTCCTTATATAATTTAATCCGAAAAAATAAAGACTCTTTTGACAACGGACAATGTTAAGATAGCTTTTAAGAGCGAAAATACTATAGGCAATACTATCTACTCAAAACTAAAGGACAAAACTCCAACACCCCTTAAATCTAATATAATTTACAAGGCACCCTGTAAAGAATGTGGAAAAGTATATATAGGGCAAACTGGAAGGTATTTAAAGACCAGAATGTCGGAACATGCAAGAGACTGCAGAAACTTTCATGTTACCAGAGACTCAGAAACAGCACTGTTTGACCATTTTAAAACTTTGACTTTCTTTAAAAATGTAAGAATTTTAGGGATAGAGACTGATTATTATAAGAAACGCATTTTAAGGGAAATGATAGAAATTAAAAATGACCCGGAAAGTATCAATCGAAGGACAGATGTAGAAACCCTCAGTACTTCATATTTTAATTTAATCGAAAAAAAATGACAATTGCTTGTAACTGTGTTACTCTTTAATATATCAAAGATATACAGTGTGTCCTCGGATGGAGTTGACAAGAGGAAAAATATCTTTATTATTGATTTTACGACGAAAAGTTATTCTTTATAGAAAAGACTGCTTGTCAAGAAAATTAATTTACCATATAAAAATTTTGGATCAGATGTACAGTTGATAAATTAATAAAACATGAAAATGCTATAAGAGAGAAGTATCCTTATTTATTATTTTAGACAAAGTGTTTATGAAATAAAGTTGTTTATAATCCAAAATAAAGCCCAAATACAAAATTTGAAATCTGAATTCTAATTTTTATTTTTTACAATATAATTTATGAACATTCAAAATAAAAACCTGAGAGTGCTGACCTATTTATTCAATTTGTTTCTAATTTGGAGAAATGTGTGCAGGTTGAAGGAGTTGACTAAGAATAGCTCTCGGCCGTATCTCAGAAAGGATTGGTCGTATGGCTTGCGGAAAATTTTTTTTTAGTAAAAGGGGCCATGAGAAATTGCTGAAAATTATTTTTAAGTTCCTCATTTCGCCGCAAGAGGGCACAATTAAAAAAAAAAATTTCAAATTCTAAATTTCTTTGAAAATTCCTATATTAAGATATAACTCTGATTACATCATCGAAAAGCTTAGACAATTCTGCATCATTTTGGTTTAAGGCTCGTTGGCGTACCGACCTTAATAAGAGTGGGGGAAGCTATTGAATGTGTAAACATTAAAATCGCTGTAACTTCTAAGCGACTTATCCGATTTTACTAAATTTAAGCTTGTTTGGAAGGGAAAGGTAAGTATCTTCAAACTCCGTATCCAACAGTACACGATAGTGTTTAATAAAATGGCTAGAGGGCGCAATTTTTAATAATAACAGTTTTTTCGATTTTATCCCGAAAATTCAAATCATACGGTATAACTATGACATCATAATCGAAAAGTAGATGAAATTTGCAAGAAAATATGTGAAGACCGCTGTTCGATATCCTTGTTCGTTTCAGAGTTATCGCCAAAGTAATAATTAATAATACAAATAGCGCCCTCTAGCAATTGTATTAGAAACTATCGTGTACCATGGGATACGACAATTGAAGGTACTTCCAAACAAGCTTAAATTTAGTAAAATCGGATAAGTCGTTTAGAAGTTACAGCGATTTTAATGTTTACACTTTCAATAGCTTCTCCCACTCTTATCAAGTGAAAGTGTAAACATTAAAATCGCTGTAAGTTCTAAACAACTTATCCGATTTTACTAAATTTAAGCTTGTTTGGAAGTACCTTCAATTGTCGTATCCAATCGTACACGATAGTTTCAATAAAATTGCTAGAGGGCGCAATTTGTATTAAAAATTATTGTTTTAGCAATAACTCTGAAACGAACAAATATATGGAACTGCGGTCTTCACATTTTTTCTTGCAAATTTCATCTACTTTCCGATTAAGATGTCATAGTTATACCGTATGATTTGAATTTTCGGGATAAAATCGAAAAAACGGTTATTATTACAAATTGCGCCCTCTAGCAATTTTATTAGAAACTATCGTATATCATTGGATACGGCAATTGAAGTTACTTACATTTCCCTTCCAAACAAGCTTAAATTTAGTAAAATCGGATAAGTCGTTTGGAAGTTACAGCGATTTTAATGTTTACACATTCAATAGCTTCCCCCACTCTTATCAAGGTCGGTACGCTTAATATGGGAATTTTCGGAGAAATTTAGAATTTAAAAAAAAAATTAATTGTGCCCTCTTGCGGCGAAATGAGGAACTTAAAAATAATTTCCAGCAATTTCTCATGGCCACTTTTACTTAAAAAAAAAAATTTTCCGCAAGCCATACGACTAACACTTTCTGAGATACGGCCGAGAGCTATTCTTAGTGGAACACCCGGTACCTTTTGAATGTTCATAAATTCTATTGTAAAAAATAAAAAACAAAAATTAGAATTCAGATTGCAAATTTTGTATTTAGGCTTTATTTTGGATTATAAACAACTTTGTTCCATAAACATTTTGTCTCAAATAATAAATAATGGTACTTTTCTCTTAAAGTATTTTCATGTTTCCTTAATTACATATCGCGCTACACCGCGATATGTTATACGGCGCTTCGGTGAAAATAATGTGCGTATGTTGTCGGCGTCGTCGTCGCCGCCGCCGTCCGTTTCGACATTTTCACATTTGCGATTTTTTTTCTCGGAAACGGTTAATGTGGGACGATTGAAACTTTTTGGGTTTACAGAGGAATAGTGGGGGTACGTTGTGTAAAAATTTCGAATATACAGGGTGTGCCGGAAAAAGTTATTAATTTTTAAAGTCGAGAAATATCGGGATCTCGTTGGCATTCGATACAGGCCACAAAAATTAGTTTTTTCGATTTAAACTTTTTCGACGCGTAGACGACCGTGGGCTACAGAACCCTATTGTTTGTGAGCGCGATCGAAAGTTTGGAAGTAATTTTTTTGATTTTTTCAAAGTCAAAATTTGGTCGAAAATGGTACCTCTTTGATCGCTAATAAGTCGAATTGGGTACATCCAATCCACATTCGGTTTGGATAATCGGTTAGGCCATCTCAAAATCTACCCTTTTCCAATATATCGTTCTATACCTAACTGGAATGGAAATTGCCGAAAATTGTAAGAAAGTGGAAATCATAAAGTTAGGCCTGATTTTTTCACGGTTTTTATTTTTTTTCGTACTGAAAACGACTTTTGATCGAAACGTTGTAAACTTTAGCGGATAGAGCTTGTCAAATTGTATTTAAGAGATATTTTTTCGTTTATTTATCTTTAATACGGAAAAAACGGCACCTTTTTTTTACTATATCGACTGTAGCTTATTCAATTTTTAACAAAACCGTTTTATTTTTTTCTCAAAAAATGCGCTGATTACTTCTCAACACCTCTACATATCCAAAATTATTAAAATATATTCGCAAAATTGAGAAAAGTCGCTTTTTTGGGTGCGGAAACAGGCAATCTTTACAAATTCTAACACCATTCACTTTTGACTAAGAGTGCCTTGATATTGATGTATCTAAATTAATTATTAATTCTAAAAATCCGGCTGTCAAAAATGGCGAAAAATGGGTGTTTTTAGCGTGACTTGCTAGAATAATAAGAACATTTCCAGATTTTAAATCGGGTGGAATATCTACCTTGAACCTTCTTCTAATTTTATTGACCAAAATATTTGCCCAAAATGTTTCAGAAATAGTTGTAATCTCGATTTTAAAGATGGCGTTCCGACATTGATAATCCGTCTCCACGTGGTGGGAAGCTGTTCCACATTTAGATATTCGCGAATTTTTTTCTCGGAAACGGTTAGAGCAAAACGATTAAAATTTTCTGGATGTAGAGAGGAATAGTAGGGGTACGTCTTAGAAAAATTTCCAATATACAGGGTGTACCGGAAAAAAGTTATTAAAGTGAAAGTTGAAAAATATGTTTTTATTTCGTTGTGGCGCGATACAGGTGCCAAAAAGCATTTTAATGGAGTTAAACTTTATCGGCGTGTAGACGACGTTGGGCTACAAAACACTGTTGTTTGCGAACATGATCGGAAGTTGGGAAGTCAATTTTTTAATTTTTTTAAAATCAATGTAGGGTTATGTTGGATCGTTAATAAATCGAATTGGGTGCGTCTGACACACTTTTGGTTTGGAGATTCGTTTAGGTCATCTCAAATACTACTTTTTTCAAATATATTGTTCCATACCTACCTGTATTATAAAGGGTGCAAATTATAAAAAAGTAAGAATTACGATTTAATTCTTTTACGGTTTTCATTGTTTTTCGTACGGAAAACAACTTTTGATTGAAATGTAATGTACCTTAGCGGAAAGAGCTCGTCAAGCTTAAATAAATCGTATTTTTTTCATTTTTAATACGGCAATATAAATATTCTATATTATAATTTATTTTCAAAGTGGTCGGGCCTAGTGGTAAGTAGGTATATAATAGGTTACGACTTGTGGTCACGATGATACCGGGTTCAATTCCAGGCCCGTCTTTTTATTTTTTTATTATTTCGTTATTTAGGTACCTATTGAAAGTTTTTTAAATTTAGGATTTTTACAGTGACAATCCTCGGTACGAAATAAACGAACTGGGGTTGTGAAGAAACTAAATTTATTTTTTTATCGCGAATTGAAATGCTTTCCAATAACAATTAAAGGTTGCTAATAAATGGTTTTGTCAAAAGTATGAAATTAAATGAACCAACTCGAACAGTGCCGTGCCCGAAGGGTTCGGCACAATAACATTTTCACAAATTTATCAGCAATCAATGTAAGAATAGTTTCTTTTCCTTATGTTTAAATTGATTGCATAAATATTTTTAAAGGACAAACTTGGAAAATATATCTCACATTACACCCTTTGCTGTGCGATTTTAAAGAATCGGTGCTGACAGGTTCAATGTCAATATCATAATATTAAATATCATATATTTCAGTCACGAAAAGTCGTAGCAAATCGAGCTAGACGGCATTGGAAACGGGACATCGAGCACTATACGATGCCGTCTTCAAAAACCACCTATCTATACGAGAAAACGGAAATTTTGCACCCGTTATTTTTATTTTTTAGTTTTTATCAGTTGTTATAATGTCAATTTGGCGATATGTTTCCCCTTCACGTTCCGCAGGAAGGTGAGGCAAAAAAAGCAATAGAAAACATAGAAAAAAGAAGCTAAGAAAAATATTTTTTAAATACAAATTTTTAGTACTAATAATAGATGCACTCTCGGCTAACGATTAGCGATATGTACCCAGTCTAGTTACATATCGCGCTACACCGCGATATGTTATACGGCGCTTCGGTGAAAATAATGTGCGTTTGTTGTCGTCGTCGCCGCCGCCGCCGCCGTCAGTTTCGACATTTTCACATTTGCGATTTTTTTTCTCAGAAACGGTTAATGTGGGACGATTGAAACTTTTTTAGTTTAGAGAGGAATAGTGGGGGTACGTTGTGTGAAAATTTCGAATATACAGGGTGTGCCGGAAAAAAGTTATTAATTTTTAAATTCGAGAAATATCGGGATCTCGTTGGCATTCGATACAGGCCACAAAAATTAGTTTTTTCGATTTAAACTTTTTCGACGCGTAGACGACCGTGGGCTACAGAACCCTATTGTTTGTGAGCGCGATCGAAAGTTTCGAAGTAATTTTTTTGATTTTTTCAAAGTCAAAATTTGGTCGAAAATGGTACCTCTTGGATCGCTAATAAGTCGAATTGGGTGCATCCAATCGACATTTGGTTTGGATAATCGGTTAGGCCATCTCAAAATCTACCTTTTTCCAATATATCGTTCTATACCTAACTGGAATGGAAATTGCCGAAAATTGTAAGAAAGTGGAAATCATAAAGTTAGGCCTGATTTTTTCACGGTTTTTATTTTTTTTCATACTGAAAACGACTTTTGATCGAAACGTTGTAAACTTTAGCGGATAGAGCTCGTCAAATTATATTTAAGAGATATTTTTTCGTTTCTTTATCTTTAATACGGAAAAAACGGCAGCTTTTTTTTTACTATATCGACTGTAGCTTATTCAATTTTTAACAAAACCGTTTTATTTTTTTCTCAAAAATGCGCTGATTACTTCGCAACACCTCTACATATTCAAAATCATTAAAATATATTCGCAAAATTGAGAAAAGTCGCTTTTTTGGGTGCGGAAACAGGCAATCTTTACAAATTCTAACACCATTCACTTTTGACTAAGAGTGCCTTGATATTGATGTATCTAAATTAATTATTAATTCTCAAAATCCGGCTGTCAAAAATGGCGAAAAATGGGTGTTTTCAGCGTGACTTGCTAGAATAATAAGAACATTTCCAGATTTTAAATCGGGTGGAATATCTACCTTGAACCTTCTTCTAATTTTATTGACCAAAATATTTGCCCAAAATGTTTCAGAAATAGTTGTAATTTCGATTTTAAAGATTGCGTTCCGACATTGATAATCCGTCGCCACGTGGTAGAAGGTTATTCGACATTTCGATATTCGCGAATTTTTTTTTCGGAAACGGTTAGAGCAAAACGATTCAAACTTTCTGGACGTAGAGAGGAATAGTCGGGGCACGTTCTGGGAACAATTTTAAATATACAGGGTGTACCGGAAAAAAGTTATTAAAGTCAAAGTTAAAAAATATTTTTTTTTTCGTTGTAGGGCGATACAGGTGGCAAAAATCATTTTAATCGATTTAAACTTTTTCGACGTGTAGACGACGTTGGGCTATAAAACACTGTTGTTTGCGAACGCGATCAAAAGTTGGGAAGTAATTTTTTTAATTTTTTTAAAATCAATGTAGGGTCATATTGGATCGTTAATAAATCGAATTGGGTGCGTCCGATATACTTTTGGTTTGGATATTCGTTTAGGAAATCTCAAATACTACTTTTTTCAAATATATTGTTCTATACCTAAAGAGCATAGAAATGGTAGCAAATTATAAAAAATAAGAATTACTATTTAAGTATATATAATTTGACAGCTGTCGTATAGAACTTTGTTATTTTGGTACTGAAAATTTTTTTAATTTAGTTTTATTACAGCTTTAACCCTCGCTACGAAAAAGTTAAAATAAATTGACACTTACCTGTCAAAATCTGACAGGTATCGTATAAAACTTTGTTATCTAGGTACTGAATTTTTTTTAAATTTGAGATTCTTACAGCTATAACCGTGGCTACGAAAAAGCTAAAAAAAAATTGGCACTTACCTGTCAAAATCTGACAGGTATCGTATAAAACTTTGTTATCTAGGTACTGAATTTTTTTTAAATTTGAGATTCTTACAGCTATGACCGTCGCTACAAAAAAGCTAAAAAAAAATTGTCACTTACCTGTCAAAATCTGACAGCTGTCGTATAGAACTTTGTTATTTAGGTACTGAATTTTTTTAAAATTTCGAATTCTTACAGCTATAATCCTAGATACAAGAAAAGCTTAAAAAAAACTTGCAATTTACCTGTCAAAATGACAGCTGTCGTATAGAACTTTGTTATTTAGAAACTGAAATATTTTTAAATTTAGGATTCTTATAGCTGTAACTCTCGCTACGAAAAAACAAAAAAAAATTGAAACTTACCTGTCAAAGTCTGACAGCTGTCGTATAGAACTTTGTTATTTAGGATCTGAAAATTTTTTCACTTTAGGATTTTTACAGCGATAACCCTCGCTACGAAAAGGATAAAAAAAACTGACTCCTACCTGTCAAAATTTGACAGCAATCGTATAAAACATTCTTATTTAGGTACCTGAAAATTTTTTAATTTCGAATTCTTACAGCTATAACCCTCGCTACGAAAAAGCTAAAAAAAATTACACTTACCTGCCAAAGTGACAGCTCTCGTATAATTAAACGAACGAACTAGAACAGTACCGTACCCGAAGGGCTCGGCACAATATTAGCTGATAATTGATAGCTTCCATGTAAGAATAATTTTTTGCTTATGTTTTAATCGATTGAATACTTACATATTTTTATAGAGCAAATATGGAAAGTATATCCCACATTGCACAAAGGTGTGCGAGTTTAAAGAGCACCTATACGGCGCCGTCTCAGAAAACTACCTATCTATACGAGAAAATGGAAATTTTGCACCATTGTGTAGTTTTGGTCAGTTGTTATAATGACAATTTGGCGATATGTCTTCCCTTCACGTTCCGCAGGAAGGCGAGGCAAAAAAGCAATAGTAAATAGAAAAAAAGAAAAGAAAAGTATTTTTTTATTGTAAATTTTTGTAAATCTTTTTAGTACTAATATTAGATGCACTCTCGGCTGACGATTAGCGATATGTACCCAGTCTAGTTAACATATCGCTTTCCGCGATATGTTATTCGTCTCCTTCACTCGGATCACGGCAACCCCGATTGACTCCTGAAAATTTTGCACTATATCGTCTGCGTCATTTGAAATATGTGCGTATGTTGTCGGCGGCGGCGTCGTCGTCAGTTTCGACATTTTCACATTTGCGATTTTTTTTCTCGGAAACGGTTAATGTGGGACAATTGAAACTTTTTGGGTTTACAGAGGAATAGTGGGGGTACGTTGTGTGAAAATTTCGAATATACAGGGTGTGCCGGAAAAAAGTTATTAATTTTTAAAGTCGAGAAATATCGGGATCTCGTTGGCATTCGATACAGGCAACAAAAATTAGTTTTTTCGATTTAAACTTTTTCGACGCGTAGACGACCGTGGGCTACAGAACCCTATTGTTTGTGAGCGCGATCGAAAGTTTGGAAGTAATTTTTTTGGTTTTTTCAAAGTCAAAATTTGGTCGAAAATGGTACCTCTTGGATCGCTAATAAGTCGAATTGGGTGCATCCAATCGACATTCGGTTTGGATAATCGGTTAGGCCATCTCAAAATCTACCTTTTTCCAATATATCGTTCTATACCTAACTGGAATGGAAATTGCCGAAAATTGTAAGAAAGTGGAAACCACAGAGTAAGGCGTGATTTTTTTCGGAGTTTTTATTTTTTTTCGTACGGAAAACTACTTTTGATCGAAACGTTGTATACTTTAGCGGATAGAGCCGTCAAATTGTATTTAAGAGATATTTTTTCATTTCTTTATCTTTAATACGGAAAAAACGGCAAGCTTTTATAAAATTTTTTCAAAAATATTCTATCAAGTCGCACTGGAACGCTTAAGTATCTGCAAGTGTCTATATATAACTTTTTCAATTTTTTCTTGATCCACTATGTCGACCGATAAACAAGCTTTAGTTTGTA
Organism: Polydrusus pterygomalis; assembly: GCA_963969555.1. NCBI lineage: Eukaryota > Metazoa > Arthropoda > Insecta > Coleoptera > Curculionidae > Polydrusus > Polydrusus pterygomalis. Next base: position 22,639,713 of record OZ018384.1, on the reverse strand, counting down.
TTATAAGCGCCCTTTGGGAAAACATATTTTGTGGCTCAAAAAAATTAATTTATGATTTTTTTATAGGTTCCTTCACCAGAGGCTTTACTATATCGACTGTAGCTTATTCAATTTTTAACAAAACCGTTTTATTTTTTTCTCAAAATATGCGCTGATTACTTCTCAATATTCCTGCATGTCCAAACTTATCAAAATATATTCGCAAATTTGAGCAAAGTTGCTTTTTTGGGTGCGGAAACAGGCACAATTTTCAAATTCTAACACCATTCGATTTAGAAAAAGTTGGCCATGCTTTAACCACGTGCGTTTTCCTGAACTTTAACTTTTATACCATCTGTCAAAAATAGGTGAAAAATGCGATTTCCAAATTGATTTTTTAGAAGAATAAGTCCATTTAGACCACGTCTTTTGTGGGAAATACCTACCTTGAACCTTTATCTTTTTCGTTTGACCAAAAATAAGGGGGGAAATATCGCATTTATACCCGTACTTGTAATAATAAAAATTGCTTGCAGGAGGCATATTAACTTCAATCTTTATAGTTTTTATAATATTTGGAGAGTATTTAATGTATGAAACACCTGTCTTGGACCTTTTTCTTTGCGGTTGACCAAAAATAATTGAAAAAAGTGTATTAGTAAGTATTTTTAATATGTACTTAAAGTTGTGTATAATATCCATTATGGCATTAATATCCTATTTACCACAAATCACTCTCAAAGCTTTGGTAGCGTAGTAGTAAAGACTGTTGATTTTGGAGACGAAGGTCGTAGGTTCAAACCCCAGTGTTTTTTTTCTTTTTTTTTTAATGTCGTTATTTAGGTAAGGAAAACTTTTTAAATTTTGGATTCTTACAGCTATAATAATCTATACGAAAAAAGCTAAAAAAATTGATACTTACCTGTCAAAATCTGACAGCTAGCGTATAGAACTTTGTTATTTACTAACTGAAAATTTTTTAGTTTAGGATTCTTACAGCTGTAACTCTCGCTACGAAAAAGCTAAAAAAAAATTACACTTACCTGTCAAAATCTGACAGCTGTAGTATAGAACTTTGTTATTTAGGTACTGAAATTTTTTTAAATTTCGGATTCTTACAGCTATAATCCTAGATACAAGAAAAGCTTAAAAAAAACTTGACATTTACCTGTCAAAATGACAGCTGTCGTATAGAACTTTGTTATTTAGGAACTGAGAAATTTTTTAATTTAGAATTCTTACAGCTATAAAACTAGTTACAAAAAATCTAAAAAAAAATTTACACTTACCTGTCACAATTTGACAGCTGTCGTATAAAACTGTGTTATTTAGGTATTGACAAATTTTTTAATTTAGGATTCTTACAGCTATAACCCTCGTTACAAAAAATCTAAAAAAAAATTGACACTTACCTGTCAAAATTTGACAGCTATCGTATAGAACTTTGTTATTTAGGGACCTGATAATTTTATAATTTCGGACTCTTACAGGTATAACTCTCGCTACGAAAAAGCTAAAAAAAATTGACACTTAACTGTCAAAATTTGACAGCTATCGTATAGAACTTTGTTATTTAGGTACTGAAATTTTTTTCAATTTAGGATTCTTACAGCTATAACCCTCGCTACGAAAAAAGTTTAAAAAATATACACCTACCTGTCAGAATTTGACAGCTGTCGTATAGAACTTTGTTATTTAGGTACTAAAAAATGTTTCAATTTGGGATTCTTACAGCTATAATCCTCGTTACGAAAAAACTTTAAAAAAATTGACACTTACCTGTCAAAATTTGACAGCTGTCGTATGGAACTTTGTTATTTAATCACTGAAAAATTTTTAAATTTCGGATTCGTACAGCTATAATCCTCTATATGAAAAAAGCCTTAAAAAATTTATACCCGCCTGTCACAATTTGACAGCTGTCGTATAGAACTTTGTTATTTTGGTACTGAAAATTTTTTTAATTTAGGATTATTACAGCTTTAACTATCGCTACGAAAAAAGTTTAAATAAATTGACACTTACCTGTCAAAATTTGACAGCTGTCGTTTAAAAGTTTGTTATTTAGGTACTGAAAAATTTTTAAATTTCGGATTTGTACAGCTATAATCCTCTACATTAAAAAAGCTTAAAAAAATTTACACCCGCCTGTCAAAATTTGACAGCTGTCGTATAGAACTTTGTTATTTTGGTACTGAAAAAATTTTTAATTTAGGATTATTACAGCTTTAACCCTCGCTACGAAAAAAGTTTAAATAAATTGACACTTACCTGTCAAAATTTGACAGCTGTCGTATAAAACTTTGTTATTTAGGTGCTGAAAAATGTTTCAATTTAGGATTCTTACAGCTATAATCCTCGTTACGAAAAAAGTTTAAAAAAATTGACACTTACCTGTCAAAATTTGATAGCTGTCGTATGGAACTTTGTTATTTAGGTACTGAAAAATTTTTAAATTTCGGATTCGTACAGCTATAATCCTCTATATGAAAAAAGCTTAAAAAAATTTACACCCATCTGTCATAATTTGACAGCTGTCGTATAGAACTTTGTTATTTTGGTACTGAAAAAATTTTTAATTTAGGATTATTACAGCTTTAACCCTCGCTACGAAAAAAGTTTAAATAAATTGACACTTACCTGTCAAAATTTGACAGCTGTCGTATAAAACTTTGTTATTTAGGTAGGTACTGAATTTTTTTAAATTTCAGATTCTTACAGCTATAACCCTCGCTACGAAAAAGCTAAAAAAAATGACACTTACCTGTCAAAATTTGACAGCTGTCGTATAAAACTTTGTTATTTACGTAGTGAAAAATTTTTCAATTTAGGAGTTTTACAGCTATAACCCTCGCTACGACAAAGCTAAAAAAAAATTGACACTTACCTGTCAAAAATTTGACAGCTATCGTATAAAACTTTCTTATTTAGGTACCTGAAAATTTTTAAAATTTCGGATTCTTACAGCTACAACCCTCGCTACGAAAAAGCTAAAAAAAATGACACTTACCTGTGAAAGTGACAGGTGTCGTATAATTAAACGATCGAACTAGAACAGTGCCGTGCCCGAAGTGCTCGGCACAATAATATTTCTTATATAGCTTATATTTCTTCTATAGCTTCAATATAATAATAATTTTTTGCTTATGTTTTAATCGATTGAATACTTACATATTTTTATATAGAAAATATGGAAAGTATATCTCACATTGCACAAAGGCGTGCGAGTTTAAAGAGCACCTATAAATATCAATATCATAATATTAAATATCATATATCTCCGTAACGAAAAGTCCGAGCACTATACGGCGCCGCCTCCGAAAACTACCTATCTATACGAGAAAATGGAAATTTTGCACCATTGTCTAGTTTTGGTCAGTTGTGATAATGACAATTTGGCGATATGTTTCCCCTTCACGTTCCGCAGGAAGGTGAGGAAAAAAAAGCAATAGTAAATAAAAAAAAAGAAAAGAAAAGTATTTTTTTATTGTAATTTTTTTTTAGTACTAATATTAGATGCACTCTCGGCTGACGATTAGCGATATGTACCCAGTCTAGTATTATATACGGCGGCTACATTAAAAATAAGTTGTCGTCGTCAGTTTCGACATTTTCACATTTGCGATTTCTTTTCTCGGAAACGGTAAGAGTGGGACGATTGAAACTTTTTCAATTTAGAGAGGAATAGTGGGGGTACAATGTGTAAAAATTTTGAATATACAGGGTGTACGGGAAAAAAGTTATTAATTTTTAAAATCGAGAAATATCGGGATCTCGTTGGCATTCGATACAGGCCACAAAAATTAGTTTTTTCGATTTAAACTTTTTCGACGCGTAGACGACCGTAGGCTACAGACCCCTATTGTTTGTGAGCGCGATCGAAAGTTTGGAAATAATTTTTTTAATTTTTCAAAGTTAAATATGGGACTAAACAGGTACCTATTGAATCGTTAATAAGTCGAATTGGGTCCATCCGATCGACATTCGGTTTGGATAATCCTTTAGGCAATTATTAAAGGTTGCTAACAAATGGTTTTGTAAAAAGTATGAAATAAAATAAACGAATTGGAACAGTGCCGTGCCGGAAGGGCTCGGCAAAATAAGCTTTTGAACTAATTTATCAGCTATCAATGTAAGAATAGTTTCTTTACTTATGTTTAAATTGATTGAATACATATTTTTATAGGACAAACTTGGAAAGTATATTTCACATTAATACGTTTGCTGTGCGATTTTAAAAAAGCCGGTGCTGATGGGTTCAATGTTAATATCAATATCATAATATTAAATATCATATATTTCCGCAATGAAAAGTCGTAGCGAATCGAGCGAGACGGCATTGGAAACGGGACATCGAGCACTATACGATGCCGTCTTCAAAAACTACCTATCTATACAAGAAAACGGAAATTTTGCACCCGTTATTTTTATTTTTTAGTTTTTGTCAGTTGTTATAATGACAATTTGGCGATATGTTTCCCCTTCACGTTCCGCAGGAAGGTGAGGCAAAAAAAGCAATAGAAAACATAGAAAAAAGAAACTAAGAAAAATACTTTTTAAATACAAATTTTTAGTACTAATAATAGATGCACTCTCGGCTGACGATTAGCGATATGTACCCAGTCTAGTTTATCAATACCCTGTACAGTGTACATCTGATCTAAACATTTTATATGGTAAATTAATTTTCTCGACTAGCAGAATTTTTAATAAAGAATCACTTTTTGTCGTAAAGTCAATAATAAAGATCTTTTTCCTCTTGTCAACTCCATCCGGGGACACCATGTATATTATGTACTTTCTGTTATGTTATCGAAAAACGGATTTGTCATTTTTTAAAACAAATCAGTTACTTATGTACATTTTTTTATCGGTTATTGTTGAAACCTAAGAAATAATCCTATTGTTTCAGAGTTCTGAGGAAGGAAATATATTTCCCGAAACGTCAGCAAATTAAAATTTGGGTTTCATTTGCTCCCTAAGATCCTTAAACCCATAAAAACTACCTACATAAAAAGTCGATTGGATCATTAACAATTTTATGTTGTTATTTCAACGTTTGCAAGATATTAATATAGCCGTTGATATTAAACTGTCCGTTTCAAGGCGGGTCTCCCCTACTTACCCAGTTATCGATTTATCATCATAGTAGTATAATAATAATAATAATAATAATAATAAAAATAATAATAATAATAATAATAATAATAATAATAATAATAATAATAATAATAATAATAATAATAATAATAATAATAATAATAATAAAAGTTTATTCAAATATTTTTTTTATATTATTAATGCTAATATATATTTTTTTGGATGAACTATCAATTCCGAACTCAGAAGTAAAATAATAATAATAATAATAATATACATTTATTGTTATAATCCATTCTTTACATTATTTTACATTGTTACAGTTATGTAGGAAATATTTCAAAAAGAGTGGACAACAATTAATAGGACTTAGTATGGCAGCCATCTAGATTAAATCCAGATACTGTTCAGGCCCTAATTATTTATATTAAATAATTGAATATATAACATCGAACTAAAACTAGTAATAATTTAAATTAGAGAAGCGCTAATTTTTCAATTTTTTTAAAATTTAATTAATATTATTTAATTGAAATATTGCTTGTTCAAAGGGAAGAGGCATGGGAAGGGGAAGAGAAGGGATATAAACTGATAATATGATATCAATGCAGAAAATAAATCCACTCACTACTGTGATCGTAGTAGGCGTTTTTTTACTTTGTTTTTGAATGATAATGTAGACTTATCTGTATTAAAACAATCAATGGCGTTAACGGTAAAGGCGATGTTATACGTGAAGGAATTTTTAAAACTTTCTTTGCGATGGCGGGGAATTGTAAGAAGATGCTTTCTGCGCAGAGCCAAGTTATGGACATCTGTTCGAAACGTAATTTTTTTATATAAGTAAAGAGGTAGTTTAAATTTAAGTAATTTAAAATAAAATGTAGTAATATGTAATTTAAATCTGTTATACACACTAAGCCATCCTGACATAGCCAGGTAAGGGGTAATATGATTTCTTCGTTTAACACCATAAATCAGTCTCAAACACGAATTCTGAACTTTTTGAATTCGAGAACGGTCCGCAGCATCCAAGCAAGGCATGTAAACTCCACTACAGTAGTCAAACTGTGACAATACCAAAGAATCACACAAGAGTTTCCGGGTTTCCTGGGAGAGACAATGTCGGTTACCATATATGTATAAGCTTGAGGTTACCATAAGCAATTCTCAATTTGGCAGTAACGTGTTCTTTAAAACGCAAATTGGAATCAAGCAATAGTCCCAAGCTCTTACATGTATTACAGAAGGGTAAAGTTATGTTATTCAATTTTAGATTCATATATATTTCTTTTAAGTAGGCTAACTTGATTTTCGTTTCCAAATAAAAGAACTGACGATTTGCCAGGATTAAGGTTGATATGATGATCCCCGCTAGTTCATAGAAAGTACTTAAATCTGTGTTAATTAGATCCTCCGCTACATATAATTCTTGTTCTTGAAATGAATAATATAATTGAGCATCGTCAGCGTAAACGTGATAGCCGCAATGCCGGAGGTAACTAAAAAATTTTGAAGTGTAGATGATGTACAACAAAGGTCCCAGGATACTACATCTAAGAAAGTTGAGTGCTGCTGATTATACACAACCTGCTGGGTCCGTCCTGTATTAGACAATACTTGTATTGAGTTAAATATAATAATAAGTGAAATATAAATTTAAAGTTAAATAATAATATAATATTTATTGTAAAGAATATATTTCATAATTCAGGCACAACTAGATTATAATATAAAACGAAAATGACAATATTTTATTGATATATTTTATATCACTATAATATACGAAGATACAATACGTTATGTATATAATATATATATTTATTTATTTTATTCATTATTTATTAATGACGTTCTTGATTATATCTCTTGGATTAGATAATATCCAATTTTTAATTTTATTTTTATAATTATTTAACGATTTAATTATTTGAATTGACTGTGGTAGCATATCAAAAATATATGGATTGATGTTTAAAAAATGTTTGTGTGTTATTATAATTGTTTTGTTTACTATATTTTTATATGCAATAGTATTTTTATGACGAGTTTCATGTGTGTGATTAATATAATTTATTATATTTTTATGTTTAAAAGTATATATTAACATGTTGTAAAAAATATTTGTTTAATATCCATTTTTTTGCTATCTTTAAATAGTAAATCAGAAGAATATTGATGGTCTTTTTCGTAAATAATTTTTAAAATGTATTTTTGAATAGTTTCAATATTATTAAGATAATTCCTATTTATACCTTCCCATCCATAATTTAAATGGGTTTGTACTAAAGAATAATAAAGTATTTCTAATTCTTTTATATTTAAAAATTGTTTAAGATGTTTAAATTTTGGTATAAGAATTCTTAGTTTTTTTATAATGATAGTCACTATGTAACTAGTATAGAAGAACGAACAAACAAATCAGCTTTAATTATAATCGAGGTGTCAGTTTTTTCTTCACCGAACCCTCAAAATACGAAATTGTCGCAGTGAAGCAAAAAGTTACTCAAACCTGTTTGTGTAACGGATACATCAAGCTTTCTAAAGTTCCAGTATAAAAAAAGCCCAGAAAATAGTTTGAGAAAAGTTTTAATTATATGCACTTCGGTAATTTTTTGCGAAAAAAAAACGTTAGGCTATTTTTACTCAACCCATTCAGCTTTACGTGACAATCGAGAAGAGGGGTTAGCTATTCGCTGCCCCTAAAATAGAGCCCACCCCAAACAAAAATCCGGTACATCTAGGTATACCATACGGTAACTAATTACGCTTTTAAAGCCCGAAAGCTTCCGCGTACACGTACATGCACCCCTTTCATTGAAGAGCATCCTAGAAAGTAGTGGGGGATCGAACGAAGCTTTGCTTGGCGCACACATCGGACAGGCAAAAATAAAACAAAATCGCTCGCTACTGCAGTGAACTGCTTCCAGTAGAAAACTTACACTACATACGACAACTTTTTTAATTTCCTTATCTTTTTACTTACCATTCATGACAACCATTATTTTCGTAAAATATGGATGTGCCGCCAAATAACACTCCGAATTCGAACTGCACACAAACTTCGACTAATAGCAATTCGGGCGGAGATGAGCGGCATTCAAATGCAAGTGCGGAAACGGTGAACCTTGTAGTTTCGGGTTTGAATCTATCGGGAAGCTATAATAGTGCTAATGTTGCTAGTTCCAGTGCGAGACAGTCTCCGAAAATTATGCCTTCGCAAATTTTACTGCAGCCACTTAGGAATTCAGTTTCTCCCTCTGTGTCCCGGAAAATAATGGGGAAAAATCATAATAATACCGGTAAGTTATTGTTTTTTTAAGAAAAATTCTAATTATAATGAGTTTATTAAATAATTTTCAATTTTTTAATCAATTCTGGGGATATTATATATAACGTATTTTAAGCAAAATACGTTTTGGAGTTTTAAAAATGTATTGTTATCAACGATCCAGTCATTTACGAATAGATTTTTTAGATTTCTGTAATACGTTACCAATGTTATATTTGAACACACATAATTGGTTTTTATCTAGAAAAATGCATGAAACTCAAACACAATAGAGTAAATAATAATAATTAAGAAATAATGAAACGCGTTAAATTAAGTTTAAGCTTAGCATCAAATCGCGCATTTCATTCAAATTTTGGACTTGAGATTTCTGCGCACCACGTGCGTCTATATCAGTAATAAATAATGAGTTTAATAATTAATTAACATTTAGTTCTGCATTGTCAAAACATGTGGTTATAGATAAGGAAAGTAATAAATAAGAACGAATAAATAAATACCTTTATTTTAATTTAATGATGATTTTTATGAACAAATGTTTACTAGTTCGGTAAATTAACTAATGAAAGTTAAACAAAATCTAAAAAACACCGAAGTAGGGATTTTAAATTTAAAAATACATCACTTGCTTTAAAAATTCTCGAAACGCAACGAATGTAAATTATTTCTATGAGAAATTAATTTCTAATGAATTTTATTTTTAATAAACGTTAATGCATAAGGAAAAATTGTAGGTACTTTAAATGTTGGGAATAATATTTCTTCTATAATTCAAAATCTTTTTTTCTCATTTGTTTCTTTTATATCTTCCTTATTAATGAACGTAGTGCTACTTTTTCGAGAAATAAAAATACATAAGATTTTTCATAGGTTTTATTCTATAGGGGAAGATAGAAAATTTAAATATATATATTCATATTTTAGCTTTGAAAAATATACCTATGCCACACCTATGCATGTGTAGTTATTTTGATTCTTAAGCCCGAAAATCCCTATTTTGACTGATTACCATGAAACAACTATTGCTTGTTTATTGGCTGCATTATAATTTATTTAAATAATAATAAGTTGATTTATAATGTCGATAACATCGAGTCGAACAAAGCTTATAGCATGGTTTTATTATTGTTGGCGATAAAGCTAATTATTTTAATAGTGTAACAATTAAATAAATAATTAAAAAATCACTCTTTAAAGGAACGAAATGGATGAAATTTATGCTTTTTTCGTATTATTCCAATACAGTACAATAAGTTAAGTAGTTTCGGCCAAATATTTGACTAAATGGATGAAATTTGTCCTTTTTTTTTGTAGAAACCCAATACAGCGCAATAAGTTGAGTATTTTAGTCCAAAAAGTTTTTTTTAAAAAATTAAGCCTAACGAGAAATAAATCGTTTTTAAAAAAGTTATTTTATGTCGGTTTAAAGTAACTAACTGGAGGAAATTTATGCTTTTTTCGTATTATTTCAATACAGTACACCAGTAGCGTATTTAGAATATTGCCACGGGGGGGTCAATACCTTTCGTTTTATCTTTCTTTCCTTCTTTCTATCCTTCTTTGTTTAAAAAAGCGCCGCAGGAGAAAAAATTTTCGGTGCCACGCCCTATTTTGAACTATCAAAATTTATAATTTCTATGTTTTGATAGCTGAACCCAAAAAAGGAAGAAATTAAGAAATTTTTAAATATAAACGCAATAATGGAAATATACAGGGTGTTACAAATTCGAGGGCCACCATTGGGATCTGGGAAATGGTAATAGATACGGGGAAGTTTAAATTAGGGCAAAGTTGCGCAATTCAATGCCGATCAATATTCCCTCAAGAAGATTTGTCCATTCCGAGTACTTCCGAAGATATTCGATAAAATCCGAATTTAACGTTTTTCATTTATATGTTTTCCTGCGTTTATTTAAATAGATAATTGAAAATAAATTGAACCTTTTCATTGCCACTTTTTCTCTTCTATTAGACTGTGGTGTCAGATTTCGAATCCGACGTTTTGTCTCTGGGCCCCATCATTAATTTATTTTTTTTAAATACGGACCTGGATTTTTTATTTTATTTTTGGAATCACCAAGGCTGACTGCATAATATGGTTGCATTATTTTGATTAGGATTCAAAAGTTTAAGCTAATAAAAAGATCTTATAATATTGTTTTTGTTTATTTTTTAATTTATGATATTTTACTTAAATTCTAGAAATAATCGGAAAATAATGGTAGGTAGGTACCTACACATTCACTAAAAAGAATCAATTTTATCTAAGACTAAGATGTTCAAAAAGATTTCCGTTTGCACGTATGCATCGATTAATTTTGTTCCTTACTTTTTCAGTGGACCTTCGTATCGACCTTCTCCTTATTGACCTAAATCCTTCAATAATCCTAGCTCTAAGTTCTTCTAATGTATTAACATTATGTTTATAAATTTTATTTTTCAAAGCCCCCCACAAAGAAAAGTCTAAAGGTGTCAAATCTGGAGATCTCGCAGGCCATTCCACCACACCTCGATTTCCTATCCATCTGCCTGGGAATTCATGATTTAAAAACTCCCTAACCTCTCTTGTTCCATGAACCGGGGCACCGTCTTGTTGAAACCAAATGGTTGGTAGTCTGGCGAGCGGAATCTCAGCTAAGAACTCTTGTAAATGGGTGTTTAGAAGAAAGAGATAGTCGGCACCTCTTAGTCTGTTTGGTAAAAAAATGGGTCCAAGAATTTTGTCTCCAAACATCCCTGCCCAAACATTTATACTGAAGCGTACTTGTTTGCGTATTTCTCTAATAACTCTAGGATTTTCTACGGCTCATACGTGCTCATTATTTCTATTAAAATTACCGCAATTGGTAAATTTAGTTTCATCGGTCCAGATTATAGACCTAAGAAAGTTATTATCATCGTCAATTTGATTCTGTAGCCAGTAACAAAAATCTAACCGCCTCTGAGGATCTCCTTCTTGCAACTCATGGGAAATATGAATTTTATATGGTTTTAAACTATTATTTTTTAAAACTCTCCAAGCCTTGACATCCAATGACATGATTTAGGGTTGGCAAGTTAGATTCTACGGAAGTTTGCCTTGTAGATGTGGAAGGGTTGTTGTCTACCTAAAATAATACCATACCCTAAATAAAATAGCGCCTATACTTTATAAAAAATAATAAACGAAAAACCAAGTTTACATGGTTTTAAAAGAAAGCCAGTCAAAGTTTTAAATACAGACCTGGCGTAAAACATTGTTGGATTCTGCTTCTGTTACACGGTTACCATATTTTTTTCTGGATTTTTCAAATCTACCGTGTTCGCGTAGGTTTTTATCCAACTTTTGAAAGAACCTTCTGTTAGGCTGCTGTCTTTCGGGGTAATCTTCAAAATATCTTTGCGCAGCTGTTACTGAGTTTCTGTTACAGCTGTAATAAACCTTTATCATATCACTTTTTTCCCCAGTAGAATATTGCATTTTAGATTTTTAAAAGATCAGCCTATAACACCTCACAAAAATCTTAAAGTTAAAAATTTCTTACTGTCAGTTATGAAAATTCGCCCATTTTTTTTCCATGGTAAACTACGATTTAATTTTATTTAAGCCTCCTGGGATTAGACATCAAAGTAAAAATTATTGCATTTTTAATTTTTTTTGGGGCCCATCAGCACCCCACATCACCATTTTTTTTATAGCTTATGTGTATTTTTACGCTAGGAATTAACATTATTAAGAAATTTAAGATTATTGTTAGGATGATTTTAAAATACCTACATTAATTAAAAAATAAACAAAAACAATATTATAAGATCTTTTTATTAGCTTAAACTTTTGAATCCTAATTAAAATAATGCAACCATATAATGCAATCAGCCTTGGTGATTCCAAAAATAAAATAAAAAATCCAGGTCCGTATTTAAAAAAAATAAATTAATGATGGGGCCCAGAGACAAAACGTCGAATTCGAAATCTGTTACCACAGTCTAATAGAAGAGAAAAAGTGGCACTGAGAAGGTTAAATTTATTTTCAATTATCTATTTAAATAAACACAGGAAAACATATAAATGAAAAACGTTAAATTCGGATTTTATCGAATATCTTCGGAAGTACTCGGAATGGACAAATCTTCTTGAGGGAATATTGATCGGCATTGAATTGCGCAACTTTGCCCTAATTTAAACTTCCCCGTATCTATTACCATTTCCCAGATCCCAATGGTGGCCCTCGAATTTGTAACACCCTGTATATTTTTTTAAAATATTTATGTTTAAAAATATATATTTCTACATAATATGACCGATTCCGAAAATGATTGGTTTTCAAGTTATTTTTGCCATTTTTTTTTTTTGCCAAGTTTGGCCATGTTGTTTTGTTATCTGTGACACAATTACTTAATTATTTGTAAAAACAAAGTATTGCTAATAGTTCTAGTTTGCAAAAAAATTACAAAACTAAGTGAACATCATTTCAATTTTTTAATAATTTTATTTAATAATAATAATAAAGGTCTTTATTCAAAAATTGTAAAATAGAAAATTATTACATTTTGTTATCGGGCGAGGTTCAGTTCACCCTGTCTACATTAAATGCAACAAGGCATCTGATCTGTTCTGAGTTTTTTTTAATGTTGAGCCCACGGGGGGGGGGGTCCAGATCCCTCGGACCTCCCCCCTAAATACGCCACTGCAGTACACTAAGTTAAGTAGTTTTGGCCAAATAATTTATTTTTGAAAAGTAAGCGTAAAGCAAGAGCCAAGAGTAAATAAATAATTAAAAAAATATATTTTATGTCGCTTTAAAGCGACTAAATGAATGAAATTTGTGTTTTTTCTGCATAAACCCAAGACAGCGCAATAAGTTTAGTAGTTTCGTCCAAAAGGTTCTATTTAAAAATTAAGCTTAACGAGAACTAAATCATTTAAAAAATAATTATTTTATATGGCTTTAAAGTAACTAACTGGATGAAATTTATGCTTTTTTCGTATTATCCCAATACAGTACAATAAGTTAAGTGGTTTCGGCTATATAGTTCATTTAAAAAAAAAAATAAGCCTAACAAGTAAATAAATAGTTTTAAAAAAAATATTTTATGTTGCTTTAAAGCGACTAAATGAATGAAATTTGTGCTTTTTCTACATAAACCCAAGACATAGCAATAAGTTTAGTAGTTTGGTCCAAAAAGTTCGTTTTTAAATATTAAGCCTAACGAGAAATAAATCATTTAAAAAATATTTTATATGGCTTTAAAGTAACTAACTGGAGGAAATTAATGCTTTTTTCATATTATCCCAATACAGTACAATAAGTTAAGTAGTTTTGGCCAAATAATTTATTTTTAAAAAGTAAGCCTAACAAGTAAATAAATAATTTTTAGTGTTAGTGAGTAAAGAAAAATTAATTTGATTGAAAAATAATAAAAAACTTTGATCCATCTTTAATACTTTTTCGTCAATAATTGCTCAAAATGTTGTCCGTTCACTATTTGGCAATATCCTGAACGCAAATAAAACTGGGTTTGAACATTTCTAATTACTTCGGAAGAAACTAACCTACACTCATGTCTTATTCAGGCGTTCAATATCTTATAAAACCCAAGGAATAAAAATTTGAAATTTGGTATTTATTTATTACTTAATAATATAGCACTTAAAAAATACTCAACAAAAAACTAGGGTTGTCATTTAAAAAAATTATCGATATAGCCATATCTCTAATTTAAAACACACTGTATCAATATTTGTTTAATAAAAAAGATCACAACTTAAAATGTTAATACCTGTGCCCAAGCACTTTTCCAAAAAAAAAAACTTTACTGCATTTACTGAATTTATTCCAAGTTCCAAACTCACACGGTATTATACATCTTTCAGCATTCGAAGTCATGTACCTATACTATAAAATACTGAATCTAATTTTATTTTGAAAATAGAATATCAGTGCCTTAAGATCAGAAATAAATATATTATGTATATATATAGATAGTATTAGTTATTAGTAGAGTATTATTATATTAGCGTATACAGTGTGACCAGTAAAGTCCGCATCGTATGGAATTTTTTTTTATTAATAACTATATTCGAAACGTGATTCGCATTCTCTGTCAAATTTTAATTTTTTCCAAAAAATAATTCAAAAGTAGGGTTATTTCTGAAAGTATCGGAAAAAGTTATTAGAAAAAGTTTGTTTAAATGCAGTTTCTAGCCCACATGCAAAATTTTAGCTGCATAAGATAGTTTTGATTTTTTACCCATATTTTATAAATTGCACCGCTTTTGCAAAATAAAACTCAACGCAACCTACATAAAACTTCTTAGTTTTGACAATGCTTTATTTCAAATACATATTATCTTTAAAGTAGCACCATATTAAATGAGTGTTTTTCTACAAAATCAAAATTGGGCTATTAAAATTTGGTCGCATGCGATGCAAAGTTTATTTGTTTTTGACCCTGTATAAGGTAACTTCATAAAATAAGTATTTTTGAAAACGTAGTTTGTGTCTGAAAGTAATACACCTTAATATTAAGACAAAAATAACACAGTGTCATCAGTAAAGTGTTCAATAAGTGGAAAACAAATTTTGGTGGTCGGTAAAAAATCAAAATTATCTTGCAGCTGAAATTTTGCATGTGGGCTAGAAACTGCATACAAAAAAAAACTTTTTCTAATAACTTTTTTTGATATATATATATAGGTGACCACTATTTTTTTGCTTAATTTTCATCTCGATCGAAGCAGAACTTGATGTAAAAGTCAAATTTCGAATAAAGCTATTAATAAAAAAAATCCCATATGATGCGGACTTTACTGGTCACAATGTATTTGAAATGCATAAATAAAAACATATATTTCGATTGAGATACTGTCTGTTCAAAGGGTTCTAGTCCTGACAATCTGGACTAATTTGGTTTTGTATATGAATGAAACTTGTTGTTTTGTAGAGTCCTCCATAAAGAGCGTATGATTAGTAAAGTTTAGGGATTATCATTAACTTGTTGTTAAACTTGGGCTATATTGTCATCATTTGTAGCAATTATTGTTCTCCTATTTCTTTCCGGGTTTACAAAGCAGGAAGTACAAAGATAAAAATGACCGTAATAATTCTTACATTTACACCTAAATACGGAAATTGTGCTTAGATAAGTACTGAAGTGATTGAGGACTTAAATATTAAAAAAGTGCGTAAGTATTAATAAAAATGGACTACTAATCCATTTAAAATGTATGCTCACAAGAGCAATGGATAAATTCTTTTATAAATGCTTTTATTAGCTTCACCTGTATGTTTGTTTGTTTGTAACCGACTTCTTTGAACCCGATTTTGACCCACTTTACACGGTCAGATTTAATTTAAATTTTGTAGACTTATCAAGAACCGCTGACAATACAATAATTTGATGTTTGTTCGGGTTTTTTTCGGGTTTGTGGATCCAATGCTTTGAATCTAGCCATTTAAAAAAAATGGATCCATAGCTTTAAATCTAGCCATTTCAAAAGTAATTGTTAAATTAGTGACAGTATTCCATCTCTACTCCGGACCTCTCTATGACTCTCTACTCAAAAAAAAATTTTTTTTTCTTAACAATAACTCAAACTAAAAAATGAAAAATAAATATAGTTTAAAAAAACTAAAAAACACGCTTTAATAATTAATCAAACTAAAAAGCGGAAAATAAATATATTTTAAAATAATTCTTGAAATTCTTAATATAGGCAGAAAATAATAATGAACGATAAACATTAGTATTATTGTGAAAAAAGCGTGGTGCGCTTTGTGCTATATTTTTCGTATATCGAGCACCTCACGCTTTTTTCACAATAATACTAATGTTTATCGTTCATTATTATTTTCTGCTTATATTAAGAATTTCAAGAATTATTTTAAACAATATTTGTTTTCCGCTTTTTAGTTTGATTAATTATTATTGAATAAAGTCACCTGGAAACGGATATTCTGAAGGAATTTTATAGACAATCTGATAATTATAGCAGTAGTATTTTATTTTAAAAAGAATTGGTTTATAATGAAAGTAAAGAGAAGCACCAAACGTTACTTTAAGAACTTAAATTTCGAAACAAAGTTTTATTATTTTAATTTTTTTCGTATGTATACTCGATTATGATCCCTACGTTTTGTCATAATTTTTCGGTAATTGTGATAAACAAACCAAAGTTTTACTAAATTGCTAAATAATTCTTCTTCTGGGTTTATGATTTTATTAACTTTTTATTAGTGTCTTTTTCGTTAAGGCCTTAAAAACTTTTCCTAAACTTTTAAATTTAATTTGTAGTGCATACTTACTTATATTACGCCCCCGTCTGGTCCATATGCCCAATTTCAGGCATCTATGTTACACTAAAAAAAATTCTCTTTGGGATTTTAATTTCTGGACTTTCGTATAAAGAACTTATCATAGGGCGACAATATGTAGCTCTTTCTTTTTTTCTTGTATACCTGGAGTATAAGGACATTTTGGGTATACTTATACTATGCTGTCAGTTTTACACTATCTTCATAACGGTTGGAATAGGAACTTTTAACAAAGACGGCAAATAACCTTGTCCGACACTTTCATCCGTAGTACCTAGGAATAACGTATATATTTTTTTATGATTCCTAAAGCGTTATCTGATATACCGTGCGAGCAAAAATTATTTGCATCAAAGAGGGTTTGGATTAAAAAACGCGGGGCTTGGTTTAGATCACAGATATGGGGACGATATATCTAACCAAATGTAGGTTAAAATTTTGTCAAATTCATATTATGACATGATATGCCAAACTAATGAGAAATAAAATAAGTAGACAAATATAAATTTATTTTGGTTGTTTACAAAATTAACAAAGTAAGAATACAGAAAGAAAAAAAAAATAATTACATAAATTGACCACCGCCATGCTCCAAGCATAAATTTACACGTCTCCTCATATTTTTGAAAGTCTGGACCAGCATCTCTAGAGAAATGTTACCACATTTGCGGATAATCCTTTCTTGTAATTGTTCTAAATTCTGGTGTTTTAAAAATAGTGTTCTTTAAATGAGGAAAAACGAAGTAATCCATAACCGTTAAACAAGGTGATCTAGGTGGGAATTCAATGTCTGATCGAAAACTGATGATCAATCTGTCGTTGAAAAAACTGCGTAAGTGGTTTCGGCGGCTGTATGGGCGATTGCACCGTGCAGACACCAATTTTTTGAGGGTGCAATGTGGACTCTACAAAAAAATGGAGATTTTCACTAGTCCACATGCGTGTAGTCTGAGAATTCACATAACCGGAGAGGTGGAACCAGGCTTCATCCGAAAAAAATGTCAGGTCTAATAAATCATTTCTTTCCAATAAATTTTGGGTAAACTATTGAGAGTAATTCCTGCGTCTTTCAAAATATGCGGCTTGTATTTGCAATTTATAAGGAAATAAATTTAGCTGCTTCTTAAGAATAGTCCTGCTTGTTATATAAGATCTTCTTACTTCTTGGGACAGGCGCCTTATACAATTTGTTGGCGTATTTTGCATTATTTCACGAACGTTTGCAGCAAGTTCTTCTGTTCTTACAGATGGTCTTCTTGCTCCTTTTTTGCGTTGTATAGAACCTGTTTCCCTAAACCCGGCCACGGTTCTTTTCAGGCAATGATAAAAATCCCCAGCAATAAAAGCAACGTTAGGAAAATGTTCGTGAAAATCGTCCATACACAAACCCGGATTGTATTGCCACTTACCATTTACTCTAACCCCGTTTCGAAAATACGCTTTAACCATGAATGTTTTGTGCTGTTTCGTAATACGCTTCAACCATGAACGTTTTGTGTTGTTCCCTAAAGCCCATTGTGTGAATTGTTCAATAAATTGGAAAGATTAGCTATAAATCAAATTACTTGTAACGACTGTTACAGACGACGGAAGAGATTGATTATTCAGGTAGTTACTGACACCCAACAGGTATTAATCTCTACGGCTAAGCATTACGTCCTTCGATGCAAGGCCCTCTTTGATGCAAATAATTTTTGCTCGCACGGTAGATAAAGTAGTATTTAACTCGCGTATAATGAACCATAATACACTCCGAGGATTATGGCCTACATTATACGCTCGATAAATAATAAATTATTATCTACAACCATTTAGTAATAAGAACATAATACTTGTGATAGTAGGGGCATTAGGTATGATATGTATAATCCAACAAGTGCAATTAAAACTTCTCATAAAATAACAATACATAAGTAACAATTATGAATTCGTAATTTATTCACTCCTACCCCACTTAAATCCCAGAAGGTGTTGATCTGAGATCTCGATAGGAATTATTATTAAAGGCTTCGCTGTCCAAAAATGCCGAAATGTGGGTATTTCGCCGAGTTTCTGAAGTTATATAAACCTTTCGAACGAAAATGTTGGACGAAAGGGGCTATTTGGGATCTCAACATTTTAGTTGGGCCAAAAATAAGGAAACATATATCTCATTTATATTCGTATTTTCAATCTGTAGGATGGTCTGCAATTTTCGTAGTGGAATTGATTTCGGGAAAATTACGACATCCAATAAAGTGTCAGCTGATATTAAAAATATAAAATGTCAAAATAAAAGAAAAATTGGTACTTCTTAGTCAAAATTTAAAGACATTTTGGGGTTTAGTGCTTTTTAAGTGGATGGTTGTAAATAGGGTTTCCAATTTTCGGGATCGGTATCCCGTTTTGAGATCCCGGGTTAAAAATCAAATCCCGAAATCCCGGGATGCCGGGATCAATCCTAATAATTAATAATATTTAATATTAAAAAATCTAAGACAGCAACAGAAATAATAAAAATGCAGACATATGGCAAAACAACTTTTTATTAAAAACTCAAAAATAAAAACCATTTTTATAGATCTACGTTTTGTAAGTAAGAAATTATGTTTTGCTTAGTAAAAATAAAATATGCTCTTAAAAACAAAGTAAAGTTGAGTCACTTAAGCGCGATCTAAGTTTGGTCGCAAATGTGACTGCTGAAGAAAAGGCTCTTTAAGCTCTTTAATCAAACTTGTAGGTGGTACTGTCAGTAAATATTCATGACACTTTTGCAAATATAAACCTCTTTATCCTCCATTTTCAAAGAGAAACATTTCTTTTTTAATTACGTTAAGACTTTTAAGGTGAACTTTTGGATTTTCCGATATTTGCCGCCAATTAGGTTTAGTTCGGGTCCGTTACATTAGCCCCCCCGGTGCCCATAACTGCGTAAAATTTTAGCACCCTATAGACCATACCTAGCACTACCTAGCACCCAAATTATAGAGCTAGCACCATAGTCGTTACGGAGTTATTAAGCACTTTTACCGGGGGGGCTAATGTAACGCAGCCCCCCCCCCCCGGTGCCCATAACTGCTTAAAATTTTAGCACCATATAGACCATACCTAGCACTACCTAGCACCCAAATTATAGAGCTAGCAACATAGCCGTTACGAAGTTATTAAGCATTTTTACCGGGGGGGGGGCTAATGTATTGCTAGCCCCCCGGTGCCCATAACTGCGTAAAATTTTAGCACCATATAGACTATACCTAGCACCCAAATTATTGAGCTAGCACCATAGTCGTTACGGAGTTATTAACCTAATTTAAGAATGGCATCGATAACGTTGCCGCTAAACAATTTGAGAATGAATTGGAAGTCTTTCAGATAGCATAAGCTGCGTGCGCATCCGGAATATCGCCAACGTACCAAATGCGACGTTTTGTCACGTTGAGTAGGGTAGAAAATAATAGTTTTTTTGCCATAAGGATGACAGTAAATACTTTTAAAATAACTTCTTTATAGTAAACGGCACGAATTTTCTCGTTTTAAAACAGATGACAGCAGTTATTTGTCATCGATCAGCGGACATATGGAAATCAAAACTTTCCAGATTATAGTGAGCCGTAATTAGCCTGTCACGTTCGGAATTGTGTTTTTGTTGCTTTTTATTACTTTTTAAAAATGTTTAGTGGTTTTAGTGGATTTTATTTTGAGTTTAATCGACGTTTATTAACTTTTGTGTTTACGGTAAAGCCCATGTAAGTACAATTCACCAAACAAAAAATTTGTAGGCTATAATTTTATTATTCTTTTCTCAGACCTTAAATCATGATGGACCTGTGCTTGTAAATTAACAATGGAATATACAATATGTATTCTTCTCGTTAGTTTTAATAATAGTACTAAAATCTATTTGTTCCTATGTTTTATTTAACAATATTAATAGTATAACATTTTTACAGATTTAATATAAAAAAAATTTGCTGTCTATTAAGTTAGGCCTTCATTTCTGTTTTGATTGGGCAAAAGCTTGTCCAGACAAGCTAACAAGATGTTTTTACACAAAGTAAGTTTTTTTTATTAGGTGCATAGATCTTTATAAGCATGCCAAATTTCATCTTTTTAACCATTATAGTGTTGAATCTAATATATCCATATGACAGACGGGCGATTTGTTGAGAATGAAGTTTTAAGGATACATAATATGGAATGCTAAAAGTAAGCAAATGTGTTCCTGGTACCAGCTAGTACCTGTAACATAAATATAATAACTGTAATTTAGATAACCAGAGAATTTTTTTCTTATATTGATTTAATATTATATCATGTGATCAAAAAATAAAAAGGTGAATGCGCCACTAACTTTTTCTAGCATAAAAGTGTTGATGAAGTACGTACTTGTGTTTTATATTTTCGTATAAATAAAAACAAAGAAGTAAGGTTGTGTGTTTTATTTATTGGTAGTTCTTAACTCTGTTTTGAGACTTTATCGTCTAACCATAAAAACTGATGTTTATTATTAGGTTCTTTTAAAATATTATACTATTTACAAAATAAAATTTTTAAAAAATATACAAAATTTTCAAGTCTGATTCTGGAATTCATACCGACCTATCAAAATTAAATATACCAAAATTGACAGAGTGTCACGTGACTTTGCCTCCATCTTGCGAGACTATTTAAAATATTTACTATATTAACCAACTGGTTAAAAAAAGGTGTTGTTTATGTTTACTGTTTTATAGATAAAAATAATAATTTTCATATAATATAGTGCAGGTCGGCAACATCGCGGTGGGATCACAGCCATATTACTACTATAGTGCATAAATTCTTGTACTGTAAATATAAAAGTGTTTTTATGGCCAACTGTAAATAGCTTTGTCTCTGGTAATTGGTCTGAGGGGGCAACGTTGTTGATGTCATTTATAAATTAGGTTAATATCTCCGTAACGACTATGGTGCTAGCTCTATAATTTGGGTGCTAGGTAGTGCTAGGTATGGTCTATATGGTGCTAAAATTTTACGCAGTTATGGGCACCGGGGGGGGGGGGCTAGCGTTACATTAGCCCCCCCCCCCGGTAAAAGTGCTTAATAACTCAGTAACGACTATGGTGCTAGCTCTATAATTTGGGTGCTAGGTAGTGCTAGGTATGGTCTATATGGTACTAAAATTTTACGCAGTTATGGGCACCGGGGGGGGGGGGGGCTAGCGTTACATGAGCCCCCCCCCCCCCCCGGTAAAAGTGCTTAATAGCTCTGTAACGACTATGGTGCTAGCTCTATAATTTGGGTGCTAGGTAGTGCTAGGTATGGTCTATATGGTGCTAAAATTTTACGCAGTTATGGGTACCGGGGGGGGGGGCTAATGTAACGGACCCGTTTAGTTCTAGGTTCTAGTGGTAACAGAGCCAATGGCTTCTTGAGTTTTTGCTTTAAAGTTAAAATCCCTGTCGGCTTTTCTCTTATTTCAGACAGACGCATATTGTCTTCATCGTCGGATTCCAAATCTGATTTTTTTAAATGTTCTGATATATTTTTGACAAATTGAGCTATGGCTTCAGAATTTGGGTTTGTTCGGGTTTGTTCGGGTTTGTTAGGGTTTGTTCGGGTTTGTTCGGGTTTGTTCGGGTTTGTTCGGGTTTGTTCGGGTTTGTTCGGGTTTGTTCGGGTTTGTTCGGGTTTGTTCGGGTTTGTTCGGGTTTGTTCGGGTTTGTTGGATAAATTGCTTCCATGATGGGTGCTAGGATTTTGAAGGTATGAGATAACCCAAGACATTATAGTTCGACGTTCATTTATACGATTTGTAAGCGCTTGTTGAAAGTCTTTACTAAGTGGCGTATTTATATTTGCAAGTTCTTGAAATAGAAATTTGAAACTTACATCAGCCGTACAGAAATTGGCGTATTTTCTACAAATCGCTTCCACCGTCAATTTAACAGATTCAAGACATTGTATGATATCTCTCATTATTTGAAATCTACTGTCATTTATAATTGTTCAGATCAATTAAACTCTTCTGAATACAAAATTTCAGCAAAACGATAGGTTCCAACATAGCAACGAGGCTATTCCATCTTGTTTTGCAGTCTAATTTTAGAAAAAAAGTTATTTTGCATATGATTCCTTCACATACTACGTTTGTAAAATTGGATTTTTAGTAGGAGACCGGCGAAATATCTGGGAGCGCCTGCCTTCAGCGCTGTAATCCAGTGTTGTCAGATTGTTATATGCCGCCAATTTTAAATTAAATCTCACTTACTTTGTTTGTTTAGTTTACCGAAGTTTACTCTCTGAAGCCATCATTTATTGCCACTCTTTTGTTATTAAAAGTATTTAAAATGGCGGTATTTTGTGTTAAATGCGAAAAAGTATTCTCAACTCAGCCTAATCTTACCAGACATGTACGGGAAGTTCATTTTGATGAAAGTGAAGAGACATTCATAAAGATTCTTAAACTAAGAAAATAACCAATGTTAATAAAAAAATATCTAAACCAAATTATGAGAATAAAATTGTTATTAAAGAAATGTTGTCGCAGTCTTTGTATAGGTACATCGAAAGATAGTTAGTATGATCACAAGTACATACATATAAAAAAATGTCACTCCAACATTTATGCTTTATTGTCCAAGAAAATATAATTTCTATTGCTGTCCATATATTACGCGACAGGTAAGGATCCTGGCAGGTATGTGTAAGAACTGTATAAAACTTAGAATTTTTTTAGGAATAGGTATAAATATTTAAGTATTTTCAATAATCTTAGGATATAATGCTATGTTGTTATTTAATATATTGTTAAAACAAAATGTTTATTATATGATGTAATTAAGAGATTTTAATAAAATCACGTTTTTCTTGTTAATTTATTTTTATTATTTCTGTCCTAAAACATGTCTTTTACTGTATTGTCATTTCAATAAATTTAACTTATTTAAAGTGGTCGGCGCAAAAGTATCATAATATCATGGTAAGAATACATTTTTTTTAAAAAAAATTACAAATTCCTTAATAACTTTTGCATTTGTACAGAAGAAATTAGAAATTTTATTTCTAAATATGAACTAGGTATATGCCGGAAAAATTAAGGTTTGCAGAATTTTTATCTCGGTAAAAATATCGAAAGGAATATTAATTTACTTGCGCGTTGTGCATGCATATAACAATAACAGGAGCGAACGACAGATTTGGCAACACTGGATTACAGAGCTGAAGGCAGGCGCTCCTGTGTTATATCTTAACCACTTTTTGTACGTTTTTGACAATGGAATAAATATCATGATTTGTTGTCATTTGAATTTGGTTCTCTATTGTACTTCATACATAATTTCCATGCCATCTGCTTTATTATCTCTGTCTCTGTCCACATCCTTATCATTTTCAAATAAAACGATAAGTAAAAACAAATAAATACATGTTAAACGAGAACAATCGAGAGCAGATTGAAATTTGATCGTTTAAAAAAATCGGGATTTTCGGGATTGCTATACTTCAATCCCGAGATTTTCGGGGACAAAAATTTTCCGGGATCCCGGGATTGAAACCCTAGCTCTAGATAAAGCATAAGTAGGTATTATTTGACTCGCTTTTAATGAACAATTGATACAATCTGATGAATATAACACTCGCCGCATTTGTTTATTATGGCCCACATTAAACGCTCGTTAAATAATATATTATTATTATGTTTGCTTACATTTAACTGGAAATACCAAAATTTGGCATATTATACAATGTAATAATGGATTAATTTTGTCTAATTTTAATTTAATAACATGACAATTTGACGAAATTCGGGATACCGGGAGTACTGAAGATGAGAAACTTAAATATTTACTTAGTTTCTTATTTAACGTTAGAGGGCGCCACATGCAGTGTTATAATTGGATTTAAATAACCATAATTTTTTTGTCGCACTGTACGTCATTTGACTAGGCAGGCCTATTATTTATTCAATTTTACATACAAAAGAAACTCTAAATATCTGTTGCTGAAAGCAGCCGTTTTGGAAAAAACGGGTTTAAAGTTAAACCTGCGTTGGAATTGTCATGAGGAATTTTTTAAAAATAAGCGAAAATATGTGTATTTTATTGATTGTATTGTGATGTGACAAATTTAGATCATTCATACTACTTCTACAAATAAGTTAATAACATTTACAATAATTGTTGGAAATTATAGGGAGAGCGGGACCGCAAGCCCGGCCTCCCAGATCACCAGATCTCAATCCTTTGGATTATTTTCTGTGGGGTCACCTGAAGTCACTACTTTATAAAACTCCAATCAAAAATGAACAAGATCTAAGAAACAGGATATTTGAATCGTGTGCCATTATTAATCAAACACCAGGTATATTCGAATTAATCTACCTTTAGTAGGTATATCATCACTCGTTAGTTAGATAGATAGTTTTATAAGATTTGGCTCCTTTTTATTTTTATCATATTTTTTTTAGCACCTGGTATAAAATGTCGATGAAAATATTTTGTATACTGATCACATTAAAATGCTATATGGAAAGGTTTGAAAGTCAGGTCCGGACTTGTTGATGTTGAGTTGTTGATTTCTAGTTTATAAAATTCAACAACTTGTATGTCATATTATAGAACAGTCCAACGCAGGTTTAAATTTAAACCCTTTTTTCTCCAAAACGGCTGCTTTCAGCGGTAAATACTAAGAGTACCTTTTGTAATTAAATTGAATAGAAAATAGTCAAAAATGACGTACAGTGCGACCCAAAAACGTTATGGTTATTTAAATACAGGTGCCCTCTAACATTTAACAAAAAACTAGGTAAATATTTGAGTTTCTCATCGTCAGTACTCCCAGTATCCCGAATTTCGTAAAATTGCCATGTTATTTAAACAAAAATATAATCAAAAATCAAATAAAACAGGAGGCCCTGTATCTCAAGAACCAAGCCGTTGATGCGGACCCGTGTTCATATGAACTTTTTATCTTAATATTAGTCAAAGATTAACCCTTTAAAGTTTGTACAAGTACTTAATAAACACTCTGTATAGTTATAGTTACGCATGACCCAAATACAGACAAAAATTATAATTTGAAATTTTCGGGGTATTCCTTCAATATCCAAGAGTGACCGCATTACTCTTTGTTTTATGTTGTTCATGTTTCAAATAAACGGTATTATTGAGAATCCAAATGGTTTATTACGTAGTATAAATTAAAATTAAATTTTAAAGACTTTTTGTGATTAGTTGTCAATAAATTTTCGTCCTATGTTGCATGTCAAGGTTGCTTTTTGACTAAGCGAATGGATGTACATAGTATGTATAAGGGTACACAAACCATCATATCTAAATTTTTAAAAAAGAAGAAGTTTCATTCATACAAACCAGTAATTGTAGGTACAAGAGTTATTGGACGATGATCCTGATAGGCAAGAGCAATTTTGTGCAATGCAAACTGTACAATACAACATGAATTTTTAGATGGATTGATCCACTATAAGAACAGTTGTATATACAGGGTGTCCGGGAAAATGTGGGAAATCTCCCGGATATGAAAAAAACACGTGACAAGAATACTACAAGTTCATATAAATGTATTTTGTATCGGCCTTCTCTTCGGAGATATGGGCTCCCAAAGAGCTCCCATGGAATTAAGTTTTTTGACACAATTATTAAACCAACAGGTATATTAAATTTTTTTTTATATGATCTATACCAGGTAAGACCCTTCAAATTACCATCCCAAAAAGTGTTGCGAATTACTGCTGCTTGCGCTGCAGGGACGGACCAGCTGTGACACTAATGTGCACATTTTTTTTACGCCCTGTATGATAAAAACTTTGGACAACGTTTTTTACATACCTTTAACTATTGACTAAAAATTAAGTTCTTTTCATTCATGTCGCTAATCCTAACCGTTTTCGGAAAAACGTAATTTTTAACATATTTACATCATGTATATATTTAGCGTATTTCAATAAAAGATACATCTTTGTTCCTATAAATTATAAATGTTCACTTTTAACTGCTTAATATTAATACATGATCGCAATAAAACGACGTTTTTCCGAAAACGGTTAGGATTAGCGACATGAATAAAGAGTGCTTAATTTTTAGTCAATAGTTAAAGGTGGGGGAGATCGGGGTGTGTTGGCGGGGCTTTTGGATTTATTTTTTTTGTGTAAAGGTCTTTATTTAAATACGAATTTCTAGAACTCTAATTGACGTATTAGACCTTCCAGTACTTAAATTCAGTTTAAGTTATTTTTTTAAATAAGTATTTATATTTTGTATTAACAAAAATATGTTTACCTGTCATTACCGCCAACACGCTCCAGGAGGGGGCAAGTTGGCGGGAAATTTAAAGGACACGATTTTTGTAAACAAACTTAAGATATTTATTTTTAAAGTCATTAAAGTTACTAATACAATCCATTATAATGAAAAATATATGAGAAGAAACATAAATCGTACAAAAAACAATAAAACTTTTAATCCTACATATCATCATCGGATTCACAATTTGGGCACACAAAAGTCAACCTAAATTTTTCGAAATACTTCTTTTGCAGCTCGTATAATAATATCTTTGAAAATATTAGCTCTAGTAGTTTTTCGTTTGTACTTTCTTGGCATGATGGTATTCTAAAAAAATAAATACCTACTATTTTAAACCCGCCAACTCGACCCATGGCTTTCCCGCCAACTATCCCCCGACGCCATTTCAAATGTTTTTTCATTTTATTTTAACTAATATTAATATAAATAAAAAAGTTTATAGTGCTTAATGAGTGGTTAAAGCATAAGATAAAAAGTACTTACCTACAAATATTCTAATATAAATAGTTAAAAAAAAAAACAACAACTTTTCTTCAAGGCTGAAAATTTACTGAGACGGGTCAAAAACCAACAACATGCCACAAAAGACAAATGCGAACTGACTTCTCTTTCCAGCTGTTTGTCCATAAATGACCGTCACAGGTGAACCACGTGATGATATTTACACGTTGCAAGAGGCTCACTTAGGACTGAAAATTCAACTCCGCCAACTCTCCTTCCCGCCAACACACCCCGCTCTCCCCTACCTATGTAAAAAACGTTGTCCAAAGTTTTTATCATACAGGGCGTAAAAAAAATGGGCACATTAGTGTCACAGCTAGTCAGTCCCTGTAGCTGTGAGTAATTCGCAACACTTTCTGGGATAGTAATTTGAAGGGTCTTACCTGGTATAGATCATATGAAAAAAAAATTGAAATATACCTGTTGGTTTAATAATTATGTGTCAAAATAGTGCTGGGAAGTTTAGTTCACTTTGCCGATTTCAATCTTTCGATCTCGTTCAATAAAGTGAATAGTTCAAAAGACTAGTTCGTTTAGTTCGGTAGGTAGGTCGGTCAGGTGACAAAACCTATAATCTCGGTCGTCTCGCTCTCGCTTGCGTTGTACATTCCGTTTAGACTTTAGTTCGCCTTGTTTCAATCTTTTAGTAATTACTGATTGAATCTTTTAGTTCAGTTGCCAGATTCGATCTTTTGAACTAGTTCGTTCGCGAACTACACAACTCTATGTCAAAAACTTAATTCCATGGGAGCTCTTTGAGAGCCCATATCTCCGAAGAGGAGGCCGATACGAAAGAAGTTTATATGAACTTGTAGTATTCTTTTCACGTGTTTTTTTTTTATATCCGGGAGATTTCCCACATTTTCCCGGACACCCTGTATAATGGGTTGCTCCAAATAAATTTCCAGAATGCTCGGTGGGGTTACTTCAACATGTTCTCTTATATTTATTCTTTTTTAAAAGCGTTTTTCGTCGTTCCAGAACCTGTTGTTTTGTTGTTTTCGGTCATTTGATTCTTTGCTTTTGCGTAGTCTGATGGCATACATTGTGAGTTTTCGTTTCGTTTTAATATGTCTAGTTCTTCTGTCATTGTTTTTGTTTTGTCCTGTGGTATATTGTTCATTAATTTAGTTGTTATTTCCGTTTCCATATTGCATGTTGTAATTCGTTCAATGTCTGGTCGTGTTATTTCCATATTTATGTAAATATATGTAAAACAATAATCCACATAGGATGATAGTAAAATCGGGTGATATAAATTAGATGGACACCCTATTAAACATAAAAAACAATTTTCTTAGTGTTATTCTGCATGTATTTGGGTCTTGTGCATGGCATTAAATACCTAGGCTCTTAGAAAAATCAATTTTTTTTACTTAAATTGATAGGAATAACAATTCATTCAATGATTTTTTTTTACAAAAACATTAAAAGCTTTATGCGATTTAAAGATATACTAGAGTCCAGGGATGGAAAATACATTATTTCTGGTAGGTACCAGTGGCGGTTTCTCCATAGGATAACATGAGCACGTCATCAATTAAATTTATCTTATACGATACTTTTATATAATTAAAAACCTCCTTATTATTTTATTGTGCCGTCAAACAATATTCAATAAAACGTGTAGAATTTGATGCCAAGCCGGCTGTCGCGTCTTTGGTAGCAGTCTTGTAGGAAGAGACTTTCCGCGTAAATAATAATAATAGTAATAATAATAATAATAATAATAATAATAATAATAATAATAATAATAATAATAATAATAATAATAATAATAATAAATGCCTTTTATTACAACAAACAATAGGTAATTTACAAAATAGTGCATAGAAAATTTGTAAAGCAGATGCGAGGCGCAGTCTAGCCAAAGAGGCTACTCTACTGAACCCCAATCAGACCAAAAGTTTTAAATAAATAAAAATACAAATATAGTCAACACTAAGCGTTACCACACCCAAATACACCAAAATATATCAAAAAAGACAAAATAACCCACTACACCCAAACAAAAAATCAGTGCTATGGTTAAAACAATTAGAATAAAAAACAATCATTGGATAAATCATTTAAGTATTCTGGAGATTAAGAAAATATTTTTTGTAGAGTAGGTAATTTAAATTTATTGTAGTTTAGTAAAATAAGCTCGTCAGGTAAATTGTTAGGTATATAACTTAATACAGTTGTAAGTAAACGATCTCTGAAACATGGCACTCTGGTGATGAGGAAGAGTAATTTTATTTGAAAATTTTATATTACGTGAATGTATGGTATCCCGAAATTTGAACTTCTTTTTTATAGATATCCCAACCCAAGTGTAGAGTTCTGCGATTGTGCATTTTAAGCCATCCAAGGCCTTTAAAGGTGTGTGATACATGATCGAATTTTCTCAGACCAAAAATAAGACGTGAACATGTATTCTGAACTTTCTGTATTCTATTCCAATCGAAAATATCTAAACACGGTCCATATATAAAATCGCAATAGTTAAAGCTAGATAAAACAAGAGACTTGCAGAGCATTTTACGCAAACTATAATTGAGAAAATGACGGTTACTATACAATTATTTTAAAGTCAGATAGGACTTTTGTAATAAGTTTTTAATATGCTCCTTGAATCTTAGTTCTGTATCAATAATTTATGCCCAAATTTTGTATTGACTTAACACTGGGAAGCTTAATACCATCAAGAGTTATACAGGGTGTTCCGATGATCATGTTACAAAATTCTAGGGTAGATAAAACACACGAAAATAAGAAAAAAAGTTCATGTGAACATGGGTCCGGAAACGCTTCTTCAGGGAGCTAGGGCCCTTCGAAGATGACCTTCAAAAACTACTTTTCGTTTTATAGCTTCGGTACTACTGCAGCTATCGCAACCAATTTTGGGACATGAAATCTAGTTCGTAGGTTCATCAATTTGAGCCTTCCGGATTTTGTCACCTTTAACCAGGGGCGTACAAACCAAGGGGGTATTTGAGTAAATTTGACCCTACTCCTCTTAGGCTTTAATTTCTTACCATTTTTATATCTGATTATGATTCTCCAATGCCTTTTACATAAAAAAGGTACTCTCAGTAAAAATCGCTATCTGTCACAGTTTCCTCCGAAAATGGCTAAATCCAATCAATAATAAATTATTGGTCTTAAACCAATTATTACGTTGAAATATGAAAATGAGGTTCAGTACAGATAGTGAGCATTATAAGTTAGTCAAATCTTTTTCTTTAATGAAAATAAATTAGATTAGAGAGATTTATTGCCTTTTCGAAATTGGGGGTATAAAAAGTAAAAGGGAACGTATACAAAATATTTCAAAAAAAAAACAATTAAACAGGTTTAACGAGTGAGTCAAGGATAAGGCAGAGTAAATTTTTGTCTTGAAGATGAATTTACTAACGCTGTCGTTGACTGACCCTGTACGTACCAAAATAAATTCAAAATAACAATTGTTGAAAATGCCTGCCACCACGTTCAATACATGTATTACACCTACGTAGCATATTTAAATTGACGTCAGTAAAAACATCAGGCATGGTTTGGATCATTTCAGCCGCAACAGAAATCCTAGCCACCAAATCTTCCTCCGACTGAACTGGAGTTTCATATACAAGGCTTTTCATATGTCCCCAAAGAAAGAAATCCATAGGAGTTAAATCTGGGGACCGGGCTGGCCAGTTGACATCGCTTCCACGTCCAATCCAACGTCCTCTAAAACGATCATCGAGGTGCTCACGTACGACATGTGCAAAATGAGCGGGTGCTCCATCATGCTGGAACCATAGATTCCGACGTATGTCGAGGGACAGCTCATCCAATAACTCAGGTAAGGTGTATCTTAAAAAATTGAGGTACACCGTCCCAGTTAGTCGAGGAGGCAACATGATTGGTCCAATTAGACGTTCTCCAACAATTCCAGCCCACATGTTCACCGAGAATCGATGTTGGTACCCTCTTATTTGAAGAGCATGAGGGTTTTCCTCCGCCCACACATGGCTATTCCGTGAATTAAAAATACCTTCTCTCGTAAAAACAGCCTCATCAGAGAAAAGCACAAATTTCGGAAATTGGGGTTCTTGTGTACACTGTTGAAGAAACCACTCGCAAAACTCTACGCGGGGTGCATAATCATTTGATCTCAATTCCTGTACTTTTTGGCGATGGTAAGGATGAAGAAGTTGTTCGTTAACAATCTCCCATACACGTACATGACTTACATTCATGGATTCTGCAACAGCTCGGGTACTAACACTAGGATTTTCCTCGAATTGTCGGAGTACCTCTTCCTCAAATTCTGGAGTTCGTACAGTTCTTTGAGCGCCATTATCTGGCCTCGTTATTTTCACGGAGCCAGTTTCCCTTATGCGCTGATTTACCCTCTCGAATAGCGTGTGAGCAGGTACACGCCTCTCAGGAAACCGCTCCTGATACAATCTTGAAGCGGCTCTTCCATTGCAATGAACTTCGCCATAAATTAATAGCATATCGGCATATTCGGCGAAAGTATAATCCATGATTCACTGGCGACACAACATTTTATTGACAGATTTTTGACAACTATCTGTACTGAACCTCATTTTCATATTTCAACGTAATAATTGGTTTAAGACCAATAATTTATTATTGATTGGATTTAGCCATTTTCGGAGGAAACTGTGACAGATAGCGATTTTTACTAAGAGTACCTTTCTTATGTAAAAGGCATTGGAGAATCATAATCAGATATAAAAATGGTAAGAAATTAAAGCCTAAGAGGAGTAGGGTCAAATTTACTCAAATACCCCCTTGGTTTGTACGCCCCTGGGTAAAGGTGACAAAATCCGGAAGGCTCAAATTGATGAACCTACGAACTAGATTTCATGTCCCAAAATTGGTTGCGATAGCTGCAGTAGTACCGAAGCTATAAAACGAAAAGTAGTTTTTGAAGGTCATCTTCGAAGGGCCCTAGCTCCCTGAAGAAGCGTTTCCGGACCCATGTTCACATGAACTTTTTTTCTTATTTTCGTGTGTTTTATCTACCCTAGAATTTTGTAACATGATCATCGGAACACCCTGTATTAATATTTTCATTTAAGAAAGCTACATTATTTTTGTCACCAAAAAGCATTAAGAACGAGTTTAAAGGATTTAATTTTAGGTTATGTTGTAAAGAAAGCTGTTTAAGTATATTTAAATCTTCGTTAATTAAATTTGACGCGATAATCATTACGAATAAAGTGAAAGTAGATCTGTATATCATCTGCGTAAGCCTGAACTTTGCAATGCTTTAAAGATTTTAAAATATCAGATGTGTAAATTATAAAAAAAAAGCTGTCCAAGAATAGATCCTTGTGGTACGCCTGAAAGAAGGTGTACTTTATCTGAGAAGTTATTGTTATAGAAACTTTTTTGACAACGGTTAGTAAAATATGATTTGATAAGATTTAGAGAAGGATGTAAGAAGCCATAATATTTTAGTTTAGCAAACAAAAGTTCATGATTAAGGGTATCAAAAGCTTTTGAAAAATCTAAAAGAATCAGAATACTATTTAATTTCCTATCAATAGCCGTCCTTATATTATCAGTAACCTCAACCAACGCTACAGATGTACTAAAATCTTTCCTAAAACCACACTGACTGTCCGGTACAATAGAGTTTTGAATGCAGTATTGAAATAATTGACTATACAGGACCTTCTTTAAAACTTTTGAAAGAATCGGTAATATACTAATTATTCTAATATCAATAAAAGTTGAGGGATTTTTAACTTTAGGTAAAGGTTTGCCTATAGAGACCTTCCATTAATCGGGAAAATAGTTCGACTCTAAACAACAATTAATTATATGTGTACCTAATGTACTTATCTACAAAAGGACTGTAACATTTTAACATTTTAGGAGAAATGCCATCTACCCCACAAGTAGTAGTTTGAATAGATTGGATTATTTTATGAACTTCATCGACTTCAGCCAATTTAAAAAAAAATTAAGATTATAAGTTATCTGGGATGTTTAAATTTTTAATTGATCCTATATTAAACGATTCTAAAGATTTCCAGGTTTTTCTAGGATTATTCTCCGCGCAAATTAAATTTAAGTAATTTCTTTTTTCTCTTCTACTTTCAGAGAGAGTAAAATTTCTTAAACGTTTATAGATTTCCCAGTCGTTCAATGCTCTAGTTCTTTTAAATTCCTGTAAAGCACGATCTCTTTGCTTCATAAAAATTTTGAGATTTGGAGTAAGCCAAGGTGCCCTGGGCTTGGTAATTTTTGAATCCTTAAATGAAGCATGAATATTAAAAAGTTACACAAGGAAATCATTAAACTAGACTGGGTACATATCGCTAATCGTCAGCCGAGAGTGCATCTAATATTAGTACTAAAAAAATAATTTTCTTTTCCTTTTCTCTATTTACTATTGCTTTTTATACCTCACCTTCCTGCGGAACGTGAAGGAGAAACATATCGCCAAATTGTCATTATAACAACTGACAAAAACTAAAAAAAAAAAAACAGGTGCAAAATTTCCGGTTTCTTGTATAGATAGGTAGTTTTTGGAGACGGCATCGTATTGTGGTCGACGTCCAATTTCCAATGCCGTCTCGCTCGATTCGCTACGACTTTTCGTTACTGAAATATATGATATTAACTATTCTTACATAGAAAGCTGATAAATTGGTGAAAATTTTATTGTGCCGAGCCCTTTGGGCACAGCACTGTTGGAGTTCATTCGTTTCATTTTATACTTTTGACAAAACCATTTGTTAGCAACCTCTAATTTTGAAACATTTCAATTCGTGTTAAAAAATAAATTTAGTTTCTTCACAAACCTAGTTGATTTTTTTCGTACCGAGGATTGCCGCTGTAAGAATCCAAAATTTAAAAGACTTTCAGTACCTACCTACCTAAATAACGAAATATTAAAAAAATAAAATGACGCGCCTGGAATTGAACCCGGGATCATCGTGACCAAAAGTAGTAATCTAATATATACCACTAGGCCACCGACCACTTTAAAAACAATATAGAATATTATTGCCTTATTAAAGATAAAGAAACCAAAAAATACTTTTTATTGTAGTTTTTTTTATGATCCAAAGTAGTATTTGAGATGACCTAAACGAATATCCAAATCAAAAATATGTGGGACGCACCCAATTCGATTTATTAACGATCCAACATGTCCCTACATTGATTTAAAAAAAATCAAAAAATTGACTTCCCAACATCCGATTACGTTGGTAAACAATAGGCTTCTGTAGCCGACGGTCGTCTACGCGTCGAAAAAATTTAAATCGAGAAAACTTATTTTTACGACCTGTATCGAATTTCAACGAGAAACCGATATTTTTTGACTTTGGGGTTTAACAACTTTTTTTCGGCATACCCTGTATATTCGAAATTTTCACACAACGTACCCCCACTATTCCTCTCTAAACCCAAAAAGTTTCAATCGTCCCACTCTAACCGTTTCCGAGAAAAAAAATCGCAAATGTGAAAATGTCTTACATAGACGAAATTGTTCAAGAGCCGATCGGGGTTTTCGAGATTCCGCGCGGAAGAGACGTATATAATACTAGACTGGGTACATATCGCTAATCGTCAGCCGAGAGTGCATCTAATATTAGTACTAAAAAAAAATTTACAATAAAAAAATACTTTTCTTTTCTTTCTCTCTATTTACTATTGCTTTTTTTGCCTCACCTTCCTGCGGAACGTGAAGGAGAAACATATCGCCAAATTGTCATTATAACAACTGACCAAAACCAGAAAATGGTGCAAAATTTCCATTTTTTCGTATAGATAGGTAGTTTTTGGAGACGGCATCGTATAGTGGCCGACGTCCTATTTCCAATGCCGTTTCGCTCGATTCGCTACGACCTTTCGTTGCGGAAATATATAATATTTAATATTATGATATTGACATTTATAGGTGCTTTTTAAACTCACACACCTTTGTGCAATGTGGGATATACGTTCCATATTTCATTATCATAATCACATTATCAGCTAATAAATTTGTGGAAATATTATTGTGCCGAGCCCTTCGGGCACGGCACTGTTTAAGTTCGTTCGTTTTATTTTATTCTTTTCACAAAACCATTTGTTAGCAAGCCCTAATTGTAAAGAATTTCGATTCGCGATAAAAAAAATTTGTGGTTTCTTCACAACCCAGGTGGCAATAAAAACATATGTGTAATTTTTCACTACCCAAGTTCGTTTTTTTCGTACTGAGGATTGACGCTGTAAGAATCTGAAATTCAAAAATTTTCAGTACGTAAATAACAAAGTTCTATACGACAGCTGTTATTTTGACAGGTAAATGTCAAGTTTATTTTAAGCGTTTCATGTATCTAGGATTATAGCTGTAAGATCCCAAAATTTAAAAAATTTTCAGTACCTAAATAACAAAGTTGAATACAACAGCTGTCAAATTTTGACAGGTAAGTGTCAATTTTTTTAACCCTTTTCTTGTATCTAGGATTACAGCTGTAAGAATCCTAAATAAAAAAATTTTTGAATTCCTAAATGACAAAGTTTTATAGGACAGCTGTCATTTTGACAGGTAAATGTAATTTTTTTTAAAGCTTTTCTTGTATCTAGCATTATAGATGTAAAAATCTTAAATTAAAAAAAAAATTTAGTACCTAAATAACAAAGTTTTATACGACAGCTGTCAAATTTTGAAAGGTAATTGTCAATTATTTTTTAGCTTTTTCGTAGCGAGGGTTATAGCTGTAATAATCCTAAATTAAAAAAATTTTCAGTACCAAAATAACAAAGTTCTATACGACAGCTGTCAAATTATGACAGGCGGGTGTAAATTTTTTTAATCTTTTTTCATATAGAGGATTATAGCTGTACAAATCCAAAATTTAAAAATTTTTCAGTGATTAAATAACAAAGTTCCATACGACAGCTGTCAAATTTTGACAGGTAAGTGTCAATTTTTTTAAAGTTTTTTCGTAACGAGGATTATAGCTGTAAGAATCCCAAATTGAAAAAATTTTCAGTACCTAAATAGCAAAGTTCTATACGATAGCTGTCAAATTTTGACAGTAAAGTGTCAATTTTTTTTTAGCTTTTTCATAGCGAGAGTTATAACTGTAAGAGTCCGAGATTATAAAATTATCAGGTCCCTAAATAACAAAGTTCTATACGATAGCTGTCAAATTTTGACAGGTAAGTGTCAATTTTTTTTTTATTTTTTGTAACGAGGGTTATAGTTGTAAGAGTCCTAAATTTAAAAATTTGTCAGTACCTAAATAACACAGTTTTATACGATAGCTGTCAAATTTTGACAGGTAAGTGTCAATTTTTTTTTAGATTTTTTGTAACGAGGGTTATAGCTGTAAGAATCCTAAATTAAAAAATTTCTCAGTTCCTAAATAACAAAGTTCTATACGACAGCTGTCATTTTGACAGGTAAATATCAAGTTTTTTTAAAGCTTTTCTTGTATCTAGGATTATAGCTGTAAGAATCCGAAATTTAAAAAAATTTCAGTACCTAAATAACAAAGTTCTTTACTACAGCTGTCAGATTTTGACAGGTAAGTGTAATTTTTTTTTAGCTTTTTCGTATAGATTATTATAGCTGTAAGAATCCAAAATTTAAAAAATTTTCAGTACGTAAATAACGACATTAAAAAAAAAATGTAAAAAAAAAGAAAAAAAAACACTGGGGTTTGAACCCTCGACCTTCGTCTTCAAAATCAACAGTCTTTAGTAATACGCCACCGAAGCTTACAGATTGATTTGTGGTAAATAGGATATTAATGACGTATTCGATATTACATAGAACGTTGAGTATTGAAGATACACACAAATAATACACTTTTTTCAATTATTTTTGGTCAACCGCAAAGAAAAAGGTCCAAGACAGGTGTTTCATACATTAAATACTCCCCAAATATTATAAAAAATATAAAAATTGAAGTTAATATGCCTCCTGCAAGCCATTTTTATTATTACAAGTACGGGATAAATGCGATATTTTCCCCCTTATTTTTGGTCAAACGAAAAAGATAAAGGTTCAAGGTAGGTATTTCCCACAAAAGACGTAGTCTAAATGGTCTTATTCCTCTAAAAAATCAATTTGGAAATCGCATTTTTCACCTATTTTTGACAGATGGTATAAAAGTTAAAGTTCAGGAAAACGCACGTGGTAAAACCATGGCCAACTTTTTCTAAATCGAATGGTGTTAGAATTTGAAAATTGTGACTGTTTCCGCACCCAAAAAAGCAACTTTGCTCAAATTTGCGAATATATTTTGATAAGTTTGGACATGCAGGAATATTGAGAAGTAATCAGCGCATATTTTGAGAAAAAAATAAAACGGTTTTGTTAAAAATTGAATAAGCTACAGTCGATATAGTAAAACCTCTGGTGAAGGAACCTATAAAAAAATCATAAATTAATTTTTTTGAGCCACAAAATATGTTTTCCCAAAGATCGCTTATAATACAAATTAAAGCTTCTTTATCCGTTGATATAGTGTACCAAGAAAAAATTCAAAATGTTATATATTATAGACACTTGCAGAATTATTTAAGCAAACCAGTGCAACGCCAACAGAAATTACGGGAAAAAGTTCATAAGCTGCCGTTTTTTCCGTATTAAAGATAAAAAAACGAAAAAATATCTCTTAAATACAATTTGACGGCTCTATCCGCTAAAGTATACAACGTTTCAATCAAAAGTCGTTTTCCGTACGAAAAAAAATAAACGGAATAAAAACGGAGAAAAAAATCACGCCTTACACTGTGGTTTTCAGTTTCTTACCATTTTCGGCAATTTCCATTCCAGTTAGGTATAGAACGTTATATTGGAAAAAGGTAGATTTTGAGATGGCCTAACCGATTATCCAAACCGCATGTCGATTGGATGCACCCAATTCGACTTATTAGCGATCCAAGAGGTACCATTTTCGACCAAATTTTGACTTTGAAAAATTCAAAAAAATTACTTCCAAACTTTCGATCGCGCTCACAAACAATAGGGTTCTGTAGCCCACGGTCGTCTACGCGTCGAAAAAGTTTAAATCGAAAAAACTAATTTTTGTGGCCTGTATCGAATTTCAACGAAAATCCGATATTTTTCGACTTTAAAAATTAATAACTTTTTTCCCGTACACCCTGTATATTCGAAATTTTTACACAACGTACCCCCACTATTCCTCTCTAAACCCAAAAAGTTTCAATCGTCCCACTCTAACCGTTTCTGAGAAAAAAAATCGCAAATGTGAAAATGTCGAAAAAGACGGCGACAACATACATACATTTTTTTCACCGAAGCGCCTATATAGGCGGAGTATCAAGAGCAGTCAGGATTGTCGTGATTTCGCGCCGAAGCGCCGTATAACATATCGCGTGTTTGCGCGATATGTAATAAAGTTATTTTATTTTTTATATTCTGTTCATAAAGTAAACTATTCCACTGAAGAGATTGGAGATCATGAAGAAATAAATTAAGATTGAAATTATTGAAATCTCTGTAAGAAATAATTTTTGATTCTACGTGAGCTTTCTCAATTTTTAAGCAACAGTGGACTAGACGATGATCTGAAACATCTTCCACAGACACTGTTCCGGAATTACTAAC
Source organism: Polydrusus pterygomalis (assembly GCA_963969555.1). Taxonomy (NCBI): domain Eukaryota; kingdom Metazoa; phylum Arthropoda; class Insecta; order Coleoptera; family Curculionidae; genus Polydrusus; species Polydrusus pterygomalis. The sequence continues at coordinate 22,600,683 of OZ018384.1, read as the reverse complement.
AAGAGTGGTATCGCCAATAAATATGATAATATATAAATGGTCGAAAGCGAGGCGCAAGGCGGCGATGTCAATGCAGAGACGCGAAGTGACTTTAGACGGATTCTCGCGTTCGCTAAAGCTTCGGTTTCCTAAAAAAGCGGCACCGCAAAAGAGCGGCCGTAATTTGACAAGCCTCGCCGCGAAAAAACGTGTATATGTACTTGCAAATCGAAGTGTGTTCCTCCAGAGCTTCGGCGCAAAAAATACGGCACCGTATTTTCTAAAGCGGTCGCTGTTACGTTGGGATAGTGCAAGCACGATTTTTGACAGTGCGCCAGTATTAAAACTGAACTGTCAACTGGCTCTTGGCTTGGCGCTCTTGCCGCCGTATTTTATCGAACCGTCCGTATTTAATGTTACTTTTCAATAATATTCACCGTCCAAAGCCAGTGCACTATTGGTAATAATTACGGCCGCTATTTTGCGGTGCCGCTTTGTAGGAAACCAAAGCTTAAGTGTTTATTAGATTCAACGTTTGGCGCAACTCACAACAGATTTGGACGCCAACAAAAATTATCAGCGCTAAAATTTTACAATGTATAGTTTATCTTGATTTCGTTTTTCTAGACATTGTTTAAAATCATTGTTTATTTACAGGGAGTCCTAAAAGATATGGTCAATAAGTTAGGATTGAGTAGATTGGTTAAAAATAAGGTAAAAACTTCATTTAAAATTGTATCCACTCACTACGAAGCTGAAATTTATTTTAAAATACAAGGAAATGAGTAACTAAATTATATTAAATTGCATAAAATTTTAGATTTGGTAATAGTGTTAATACTAACAAAAAACATAAATTAGCGATTTTTCCAAATGCAAGGTGATTTTTATATAAATTTATCTACAATGTGACTAGTAAAGTCCGCATCATATGTGATTTTTTTTTATTAAAAAATTTATTCGAAATTTGACTTTGGCATCAAGTTCTGCTCCGATCGAGATGAAAATTAAGCAAAAAAATAGTAGTCACGTGATTCGCATTTTCTGTCAAATTTTAATTTTTTCCAAAAAATAATTCAAAAGTTCTGAAAATATCGAAACAAGTTATTGGAAAAAGTTTTTTTAACTGCAGTTTCTAGCCCACATGCAAAATTTCAGCTGCATAAGATAAGTTTGATATTTTACCCATATTTTGTGAATTGCACCACTTTTGCAAAATAAGACTCGATGCAACCTACATAAAACTTCTTAGTTGTGACAATGCTTTATTTTAGATACATTTTCTTTAAAGTATAGCGCCATATTAAAGGTGTGCTTTTCTACAAAATCAAAACTGGGCTATTAAAATTTGGTCGCATGTGATGCAAAGTTTATTTGTTTTTGACCCTTGATAAAGTAACTTCATAAAATAAGTATTTTTGTATACGTAGTTGGTGTCTGAAAGTAATACATACACCTTAATATTAAGACAAAAAAGAACACAGTGTCTTCAGTAAAGTGTTTTTTAAGTGGAAAATATTTTTTTTTACGTAAAGTTTATCTATTTTCAACGATTTAATTTAAAACCCCTATATTATAATTTATTATTAAACTATGTCATAATAACGTTAACGTGTATTACTTTTAGACACAAACTACGTATACAAAAATACTTCTTTTATGAAGTTACTTTATCCAGGGTCAAACACAAATAAACTTTGCATCACATGCGACCAAATTTTAACAGCCCAATTTTGATTTTGTAGAAAAGCACACCTTTAATATGGCGCAACTTTAAAGAAAATGTATCTGAAATAAACCATTGTCAAAACTAAGAAGTTTTATGTAGGTTGCGTTGAGTCTTATTTTGCAAAAGTGGTGCAATTTACAAAATATAGGTAAAAATCAAAATTATTATGCAGCTGAAATTTTGCATGTAGGCTAGAAACTGCATTTAAAAAAACCTTTTCTAATAACTTTTTTCGATATTGTCAGAAATAACCCCACTTTTCAATTATTTTTTGGAAAAAATTAAAATTTGACAGATAATGCGAATCACGTGATTACTATTTTTTTGCTTAATTTTCATCTCGATCGAAGCAGAACTTGATGCCAAAGTCAAATTTTGAATAAAGCTATTCATAAAAAAAATCCCATATGATGCGGACTTTACTGGCGACACTGTATGTAATTAAGGAGTTTTTAGCGATTAGTTCTTTTAATAGATATTATTAATAATACTAGCGTGTACCCTGCCTGCGTTGCAATGCCAGGCATTATACGCCTCTGAGATAATAATAAGGCGAGTTCACCATCACGTCAAGATTTATAAATACAAACCCGAACAAACCTCTAAATTTATCAGTGTTTCTCTACAATATTATGCATGTATTATACATAAAAACCTTCCTCTTGTATCACTCTATCTATTAAAAAAACCGCTTCAAACTCCGTTGCGCAGCTTTAAAGATTTCAGCACATATAGCTGGGGACAGACGCGACTGCGACTTTGGTTTATACTATGTTAAGAAGATTAGATTTTTTTGTGATTTCAATATTCCATTTTTGTCGTCACTCGGTATGGCGTATTCAAGTATACGTATAGTTTTTCTCACTGTACCTGTACCCTAATGTATGAAGTGTATGCCTTATGAAAGGGATAATAAAATTATTAAAGCATGCGAGGACCACTTCAAAGAATATCCTGTTCTTTAAATATGATTATTATGATTTGTCCTACATTAGTACTTTGTATAATGCGAAATGCCCCGATGAAAAGTGCTATGCATGTTCAGCGGCGTCGAGAGCCAACGGATCCGAGAAGGAAACTCTTATAAGGCCTACAGTGACGTAGAGAACTATCAATTCCGAACTCAGAAGTAAAATACTTGTTTTGAGTTAAATAATATAATATATATTTTCAAGAATATATTTTATAATTTAGGCACAACTAGATTATAATATAAAACAAATATGAAGATATTTTATTTGTATATTTTATATCACTACAGTATACAAAGATACAATACGTCATGTATATATTATATATATTTATTTTATTCATTATAACTTGGTATATTTATTATTTATTAATGCCGTTCTTGAATATATCTCTTGGATTGGATAATATCCAATTTTTAATTTTATTTCCATAATTATTTAATGATATAATTATTTTAATTGACTGTGGTAGCATATCTATCAAAAATATATTGATTGATGTTTAAAAAATGTTTGTGTGCTATTGTTTTGTTTACTCTATTTTTATATGTAATAGTATTTTTATGACGAGTTTCATGTGTGTGATTAATATAATTTATTTTATTTTTATGTTTAAAAATATATATTAACATGTAAGAAAATATTTGTTCAATATCCATTTTTTTGCTATCTTTAAATAGTAAATCAGAAGAATATTGGTGGTCTTTTTCGTAAACAATTTTCAAAATGTATTTTTGAATAGTTTCAATATTATTAAGATAATTCTTATTTTTGCCTCCCCATCCTAGTGTTCCATTATTTAAATGGGTTTGTACTAAAGAATAATACAATATTTCTAATTCTTTTATATTTAAAAATTGTTTAAGGTGTTTCAATTTTGGTATAAGAATTCTTAGTTTTTTTAGGTACAATGTAGTCACTATGTAAATCCCATTTTAAATGTTTATCAAAAATTATTCCTAGATATTTATTATTTTCACATTCCTTTATATTAATATTATTGCATATTATTGGACCAATATTTTTGTATAAAGTAAATGGAATGTATGTTGTTTGTTCGGGTTTGTTCAGGTTTATGGTAGCAATTAAGTGGAGAACTTCCCGTACTGTTAAAGATATTAAAGGTGGTCGTTCTGGTATACCTGGGGAGAAAAAACATATTATCACTACAGGAAGATTCTCATAGCTCAAGAACACAACTTGGGTGTGACTACGATAGTCCCAAACCACAGTTTTTTTTTAAATGAAAAGTTTTCTCCATACATATCAATAATTGTACAAAAGTTATTGAAAGATGATCCTGATAGTCGAGAGAAATTTTGTGAAATAATGATTGAGCTTCAGAAGTCTTTGTTCGTCAGGTGAAACTATGTTTTTAAATTGTTAGGTTGATAGACAAAAGTACAGATACTGATGGACACAGGAAAATCCTCACTGGGTCATAGAAAGTCACACCAAGTACCATGCGAGTCAAAATTAATTGCATCAAAGAGGGCATGGTTTAAAAAAACGTGGGGCTTGGTTTAGATCACAATGATATGGGGAAGATATATATCTAACCAAATCTAGGTTAAAATTTTGTCAAATGAGTAATAAAATAAGTTGAGAAATACAAATTTATTTTTGTTGTTTACAAAATTAACACAGTAAGAATATACAGAAAGAAAAAGGAAAATAATTACATAAATTGCTGAAATTGACCACCGCCATGCTCCAAGCATAAATTCACACGTCTCTTCATATTTTCGAAAGTGTTAACCAGCATCTCTGGAGAAATGTTACCACATTCTTGGATAATCCTTTCTTATAATTGTTCTAAATTTGCAACTGGTGTTTTAAAAATAGTGTTCTTTAAATAAGGAAAAACGAAGAAATCCATAACCGTTAGACAAGGTGATCTAGGTGGGAATTAAATGTCTGATCGAAAACTGAACTGAAATCTGTAAATTGCGTAAGTAGTTAACAGTTTCGGCGGCTGTATGGGCGGTTACACCGGCCTGTTGAAAATATCCAAAACGTAGTTCGTCGTCAAGTAATTGCTCCACAAATTAATTCAAAATATTGTCTCTATACTGCAGTGCTGTAACTGTGTCATGGAAAAAAAATAGGACCAACAATTCTTCTTCGGGAAACAGCTAACCAGACACTAATTTTTTGAGGGTGCAATGTGGACTCTACAAAAAAATGGGGATTTTCACTACTCCACATGCGTGTATTTCGAGAATTCACATAACCGGAGGGGTGGAACCAGGCTTAACCGAAAAAAAAAGTCGGGTCTAATAAATCATTTATTTCCAATAAATTTTGGGAAAACTATTGAGAGTAATTCCTGCGTCTTTCAAAATGTGCGGTTTGTATTTCTTGGAATACTTGCACTTTATAAGCAAATACATTTAGCTGCTTCTTAAGAATAGTCCTGCATGTTCCATAAGATCTTCCAACTTCTTGGGACAGGCGTCTTATACAATTTGTTGGCGTATTTTGCATTATTTCACGAAAGTTTGCAACAAGTTCTTCTGTTCTTACAGATGGTCTTCCTGCTCCTCTTTTGTGTTGTATAGAGCCTGTTTCCCTAAACACATCCACGGTTCTTTTCAGGCAATGATAAAAATCCCCAGCAATAAAAGCACGTTAGGAAAATGTTCGTGAAAATCGTCCATGCACAAACCCGGATTGTATTGCCACTCACAATTTACTCTAACCCCGTTTCGAAAATACGCTTCAACCATAAATGTTTTGTGTTGTTCCCTAAAGCCCATTGTGTGAATTGTTCAATAAATTGGAAAGATTAGCTATGAATCAAATTACTTGTAACGACTGTCACAGACGACGGAATAACTGATTGATTGTTAATTCAGGTAGTTACTGACACCCAACAGGTATTAAGCTCTACGGCTAAGCATTACGTCCTTAGATGCAAGGCCCTCTTTGATGCAAATAATTTTTGCTCGCACGGTATATGATATTACAGGATATTTTCCAGAACTATTCAAAATACATATACCCACATCTACTACTTTATTGCATAAAATTGTACAAGGTACGAGGTCACTTCTTAACAATTATTAAAAGAAAATACAGAAAAAGCATTACATACCCATGTCAGTTTTAAACTGTTTGACATGTAGCATAGTTTTTAAATTGTAACAACAAAGTAAGTACCTAGGTCCGATATGACTATGGCGGAATGTATCCTATACCTACTATCAATAGAAATTAGCGTTCTTATGAAATCCTAATTACGGCCGTTGCTATTTTTTCCTATAATAAATTAGAACTAACAAAAAACAGAATGACTATGAACACTTCAAGGGCGTCTAAAAAATTGGAAAAACAACAAAAAGTTGTAATTTATTTGTTACGCAACAAAGGTGTATATTCAATTTCAGTAAACCAAAAAAATGTGCACGCAATAAACAATTTTCTAACAAAAATCCTAGATCTGTTCCACGTTTTTTACTATAAAATTATTATCCACGCTGTTCTTTCAATACTCAACATCCATAAAAATCTAATAGTACATTACATAAAAATTAATTATCTCTATCTGACAATAACATGATCAGAATTTTTTTCCCTAAAAAATATTGAAATATTAAATTTACGCGGCATCCAAGCACGACAAATTGATTCTTTTTTAGGTTCCGCTGAAAAAGTGCTTATTGTAAATATTGCTATCATGAACATATCCTTTTAAAACCAATCCATTATTTTTAGGAGACAGGGCCGTAACTAAAAAAGATGCTGCATTTATGCTTAGTAAAATCTGTGTAAGAGCTGAACTTATTCACTATTCTTAATGCATTGGAAATTCTAGTATTTTTTTTTACGCCCATCAATAACAGAATACACAAAGTAGGTGCCTAAATTATCGATTTAAATTAACGGTTTTTTGTTTTTTACATGTAAGTACCTATAGTCTGCGTAGCGAGTCTAGAGCTACGGAAATAATGATTTGAAACATACCTTATTGTAGTAGTATACGTAATATATTCTTATACCGTCCGAGCAAAAATTATTTGCATCAAAGAGGGCCTTGCATCTAAGGACGTAGTGCTTAGCCGTAGAACTTAATACCTGTTGGGTGTCACTAACTACCTGAATAATCAATCTCTTCCGTCATCTTTGACAGTCGTTACAAGTAATTTGATTCATAGCTAATTTTTCCAATTTCTTGAACAATTCACACAATGGGCTTTAGGGAACAACACAAAACATTCATGGTTGAAGCGTATTTTCGAAACAGGGTTAGAGTAAATTGTGAGTGGCAATACAATCCGGGTTTGTGCATGGACGATTTTCACGAACATTTTCCTAACGTTGCTTTTATTGCTGGGGATTTTTATCATTGCCTGAAAAGAACCGAGGCTGTGTTTAGGGAAACAGGTTCTATACAACACAAAAAAGGAGCAGGAAGACCATCTGTAAGAACAGAAGAACTTGTTGCAAACATTCGTGAAATAATGCAAAATACGCCAACAAATTGTATAAGACGCCTGTCTTAAGAAGTGGGAAGATCTTATGGAACATGCAGGACTATTCTTAAGAAGCAGCTAAATTTATTTCCTTATAAAGTGCAAGTATTCCAAGAAATACAAGCCACAGATTTTTTTACTCTCAATGGCTTACCCAAAATTTATTTGAAATAAATGATTTATTAGACCAAAACTACGTTTTGGATATTTTTAACGGGACGGTGCAACCGCCCATACAGCCGCCGAAACTATTAACTACTTACGCAATTTTTTCAACGACAGATTGATCAGTTTTCGATTAGACATTGAATTCCCACCTAGATCACCTTGTTTAACGGTTATGGATTACTTCGTTTTTCCTTATTTAAAGAACACTATTTTTAAAACACCAGTTGCAAATTTAGAACAATTACAAGAAAGGATTATCCAAGAATGTGGTAACATTTCTCCATCAGAGATGCTGGTCAACACTTTCGAAAATATAAAGAGACGTGTGAATTTATGCTTGGAGCATAGAGGTGGCCAATTTCAGCAATTTATGTAATTATTTATCTTTTTCTTTCTGTATATTCTTACTTTGTTAATTTTGTAAACAACAAAAAAAAATTTGTATTTGTCTACTTAATTTATTACTCATTAGTTTGGCATATTATGTCACAATATGAATTTGACAACATTTTAACCTAGATTTGGTTAGATATAAGTATCGTCCCCATATCATTGTGATCTAAACCAAGCCCCACGTTTTTTAATCCAATCTCTCTTTGATGCAAATAATTTTTGCTCGCACGGTACTTACATAATATAATTTAAATATAACATGAATAAGTCTTTCTGGGGGCATTTATTTAAATGGAAAAGTTGAACGGGTAGTGTCTTCTGCTTATAACATGGTCGGTGTAGGTGTTTTCAAATTGTTTTGTGATCATTTTATCATCTATAATCTATAACATTGACTTTAAAAAATAATTATTTAATCGCTGTAAGAGGTGATATTTGAATACTTAGTTCAATGACAATTTTTGGATTTTAAGACAGTATTGTTAATTTCTTGGAGTTTCCACGGCTCTGTATCCGCCGACCGTGGACAACTTTTTGTAGCAAGTAGTTTTTTTTCTCTCTCAGGAATGCCGAGTTCAATTTCGGTGGCACAGCACAGGCAGCGGTGAAATCGATAATTTCGTTTTTTCGTCAGTCGGGTCTGCTCGAAAAATTTTTGGGATAAAAACTAGTCAGCGGCGAGTTTGTTCGGGTACGAGCAAAAAACGTCCCGTAAAAAGTTTCCAGACAGTTTTTCATACAGCGCGAGGTTCAGTCGATTTCATAGCGAGGCGTTCTCGGAGTACACTCTGACAAGCAACTTTAGTTATTTCTCTATCTAGTCCAGCCAACCGAGCTTTCCCTTCGTCTTATATAATTATTAAATTAAACTATGAAAAATTATATTCTAATTGGCCAAATAGGTATGCCCTGTATCGTGCGAGCAATAATTATTTGCATCAAAGAGGGCTTGGACTAAAAAACGTAGGGCTTGGTTTAGATCACAATGATATGGGGACGATACCTATATCTAACCAAATCTAGGTTAAAATTTTGTCAAATTCATATTATGACAAGATATGCCAAACTAATGAGTAATAAAATAAGTAGACAAATACAAATTTATTTTTGTTGTTTACAAAATTAACAAAGTAAGAATACCTATACAGAAAGAAAAAGAAAAATAATTACATAAATTGCATGCTCCAAGCATAAATTCACACGTCTCTTCATATTTTCGAAAGTGTTGACCAGCATCTCTGGAGAAATGTTACCACATTCTTGGATAGTCCTTTCTTGTAATTGTTCTAAATTTGAAACTGGTGTTGTAAAAATAGTGTTCTTTAAATGAGGAAAAACGAAGTAATCCATAACCGTTAAACAAGGGGATCTGGGTGGGAATTCAATATCTAATCGAAAACTGATCAATCTGTCGTCGAAAAAATTGCGTAAGTAGTTAATAGTTTCGGCGGCTGTATGGGCGGTTGCACCGTCCTGTTGAAAATATCGAAAACGTAGTTCGTCGTCAAGTAATTGCTTCACAAATGGATTCAAAATATTGTCTCTATACCGCTGTGCTGTAACTGTGTCATGAAAAAAAATAGGACCAACAATTATTTTTCACTATTCCACATGCGTTTATTTTGAGAATTCACATAGCCGGAGAAGTGGAACCAGGCTTCATCCGAAAAAAATTTCAGGTCTAATAAATCATTTCTTTCCAATAAATTTTGGGTAAACCATTGAGAGTAATTCCTGCGTCTTTCAAAATCTGCGGCTTGTATTTCTTGGAATACTTGCACTTTATAAGGAAATAAATTTAGCTGCTTCTTAAGAATAGTCCTGCATGTTCCATAAGATCTTCCCACTTTTTGGGACAGGCGTCTTATACAATTTGTTGGCGTATTTTGCATTATTTCACGAACGTTTGCAACAAGTTCTTCTGTTCTTACAGATGGTATTCTTGCTCCTTTTTTGTGTTGTATAGAACCTGTTTCCCTAAACCCGGCCACGGTTCTTTTCAGGCAATGATAAAAATCCCCAGCAATAAAAGCAACGTTAGGAAAATGTTCGTAAAAATCGTCCATGCACAAACCCGGATTGTATTGCCACTCACCATTTACTCTAACCCTGTTTCGAAAATACGCTTCAACCATGAATGTTTTGTTCTGTTCCGTAAGCGTAAAGGCATAATGTACTATTATTCAGAGCAGTTGTACTCTGGATCGCAGTATACTATGGTTTTACGTTACGCGTAGTTTTAATTGACAATGTGTACCGCGATTCAGAGCATGAGTTTGTTTTAACGTGCTGGAACGCAGTATATAATGGCTCTAAATAAAGGCGCGTGTCTCGGCCAATTTATACTGCGATTCAGACCCCACAGATGCCGCTTTAGGAATATGTGACTGTCCTTTTGGTATAAGCGGTAAATTTTGCAAACATCTTTGTGCCGTGTAACACATTTTTGGAGTACTTCTTCCGAACGTCCTTTACTTACTTCGTCCGATAAGAAAATGTTAGCAAGGTTAGCTCTCGGTTATGACGCCTCAGAAGATTTTTTTGAAAATATCATAAATTTATTTTCAACCAATTAGAAGGCTCCTTGTTGTTTACGTTGCTTATAGCAACGGGAGACTATCGCGATAGTCTATAGCCTATTAACCCAATAAAATTAATAAGTGATAATTTTTCTTAGGTACGACTACTACGACTTAATTTTAATTCAAATTTCAAGTCATTTCGAAGTGACAGGTGAGACAATCCAATGTCTTTATAGTTTTAAATTCAAATATAACTTTAAAAAACATATTTCTGATGAGTTTAGTTTAAGATGACGCACTATATTTTTACAATAGAAGTTGATTTTACTTGTTAGTAACTAAGGTTTATTACTAAAATTTTAGGAACATTAAAAGAAACTCCAATTTATGAAACTTTCTTACCGAATCTCCCGCGCAGCAGAATTAATTCCCGATAATTCTGCTGCTAGGGAGATTATAAGTGAAAATATGGACTTTTGGACGATTTTGAAAGTCATTTCGACAACACACCTTTTAATAAAAGTCCACAAGGAAATATTCAACAGGTTACCGAGTTTGATTTCATTTTAGAAACAGAGAAAAATGAATCAGACGTTAACAGAAAACATACTTCTGTAGTAGAAAGTCTAAAAAAAATTTTCATAGGCTAATAGAAATTGCATCAAATAATAACACCGCAGATTTTACCAATTACATCATTAAGGCTAATGTTGAATTTAAAAAAAATACAACATCAACGCAACTCGCAAGCTTCCTTTGCTATTTAAGGAAAGGACGTTCTTCAATAAATAAATAGGGGTTCAACTCACAGCTATTAGCAGAAGAAAGAACCAAAATGGCCTCACATCTGGAAGGAAACGGATTCAGTCAGGTAGAAAATCCAATTTGGAATTAAAAACAACAGCCAAACGGAAGCATAACTTGGTAGAAAATAGGAACGCCCAATTATTAAATCCATTATATACTATATTCCAGCACGTTAAAACAAACTCATGCTCTGAATTGCGATACACATTGTCAATTAAAATTACGAAGTAAGTAAAGGGCGTTCGGAAGAAGTACTCCAAAAATGTGTTACACCGCACAAAGATGTTTGCAAAATGTACCGCCTATACCAAAAGGACAGTCACATATTCCTAAAGCGGCATCTGTGGGGTCTGAATCGCAGTATAAATTGGCCGAGACACGCGCCTTTATTTAGAGCCATTGTATACTGCGTTCCAGCACTTTAAAACAAACTCATGCTCTGAGTCGCGGTACACATTGTCAATTAAAATTACGCGTAACTTAAAACCATAGTATACTGCGATCCAGAGTACAACTGCTCTGAATAATAGTACATTATGCCTTTACGCGTTCCGTAAAGCCCATTGTGTGAATTGTTCAAGAAATTGGAAAAATTAGCGATGAATGAAATTACTTGTAACGACTGTCAAAGATGACGGAATAACTGATTGATTGTTAATTCAGGTACTTACTGACACCCAACAGGTATTAAGCTCTACGGCTAAGCATTACGTCCTTAGATGCAAGGCCCTCTTTGATGCAAATAATTTTTGCTCGCACGGTACAATCCATTAAATAATGCTAGTCTGTGTCAAAAACTTAATTCCATGGGAGCTCTTTGGGAGCCCATATCTCCGAAGAGGAGGCCGATACGAAAGAAGTTTATATGAACTTGTAGTATTCTTTTTACATGTTTTTTTCATATCCGGGAGATTTCCCACATTTTCCCGTACAACCTGTATATAGGACAAGTTTTCTTTAAAATCGTCGTAAAATTGCTGCGTTGTAGATTGAAAAGATACTTTATTGTTATATTAAAATAAATATTTTTATCTCTGTTTTGCCCTTCCACTTCCGATAAACTTAAAAATTCGAGTGATGATGAGTTATAGAAGTGGGAAAACCGTTCCTTATATGAAACGCGCCAACCGCTCTCTCTTCATGAAAATACCGTTCCAAAATAACGTTACTTCGGAACGAAAGTGAAAAAGTGGAATCAAACGCTGCGCTAGGCGCTACTAGCTGATTGAAAGGTCCCTTCAGATTGACAGACACTACACAAAAATAACGCGACGGAGCGTGACACAAAAATACCGGTCCAAATAACGTCACAGAAGTAACGATCCTTCTCTATGTTGAGTTGCTATCGCTATACGTCAAGGGTTTTGCAACTGCAACAGGTTTAAAAATCAACCCTAATATGTGCAAACCTTTACACGTATAGGCATGGGTCCAATCCTAAAGACGAATTGAAGACCTTGGTGCAAGAACCGGAAAATTCCATACTTTATAAATTTTGGGAAATTGAAAAAACTTTTTATTTTTGGATATTTATAAGAAACAGATAGCATAGATGTTTTTTTTATAGGTATATACAGTGGTGCAGCCAGAATTCTGTATTAGGAGGGGGTTTTTAAAAAAAAAGGGAACAGGATTTCAAAATTTTAAAAACTAAAACCGTAAAAAACCGTCTTAGTCTGGGCGTCTGGGTGGGGGTTAACCCCTAACCCCCCCCCCCCCCCTCGCTTCGCCACTGGGTATATAGAATGAAATTGATAGGGAAACATTAGAAAACAATATTATAAAAAAACATAAGAGCTAGAATTTTTTTAAAACTTGGACTTGTCCGATTTTTGCACCAAAAATACTATAAAAAATAAGTAACAACGTAAATGATAACTTGAAGAGCTTTATTTCAAAAACTGAAAACTCTCAATAAATCACAGCAGTTACTGAATAAATAAACCTATTGCCAGCGAGACCCTGGCTGTTCCGCATATTCCCCCACCCAGCCAAGTCCCTACGCTTTGTGAAGCTGTTGGTGAAAATACCGGACAAGTCCTGGACTTAACTGTTTCTTGCACCCAAGAATGCCAGCGGCCAAGTCCTAAAGATATATATTAACGTTGCATTCCTTTGGACTTGGCTGATTCTTGTACCAATCGATCGGCGATATTTTAATACATACATTTTAATCGTTATTTCGACCAAAAATGGACTTGTTCGGTTCTTGACCAAGGTCGTTAATTTGAAGTAGTAACATACAAAGTGCTATGTTTAACGTTTCCTATTTTTTATTTAAATTATTGCCAATTTTTGGTAGTCAAATACCATCAAAGATCTTTTGGGCTCTGTAAAATTTGTCGTTTATTGCGTTATGTTTTTTCACTTTACACGCGTCATATATTATGGGTAAAATGGCTTTTTATTCACTGTGGTTGACTATATTAATTGACTGGACTAACATCGCTCTTCGCGTTTTTACAAATAAAACCCAGACGGTGGAGTAATATATCGATTAGATGGATATTAAGTTAAAAAAAAAGAGCATTTTTATTGTTTGTCTCTCCACCGTAACTATTTAAACTTTTTATCAAAGAATATGTCTGGGAATTTGATATAAATCTGATTTCTAGGCTTCGATTTTTTAATAAATAAATACATTTAGATACCATTTTCTTCGTGCATCTAAGATGCAGTGAGTTATTAGGATTATATAAACGTTAAAGTGGAAGTTGTTAAATAAGCAATGGAGTTCACAAAAAGAAAATTAATACCTACTTTACCTGAAATTTCGATCACGTAATTAAAGAAATTAACGCGCACTGCTTTCAAATCAGAATAGAACTGGGTAGGACCGCTACACTCATGCTACACTGGTGACAATAAGGAAGTCGCATCATGGTTTAAAATAAATATAGTTTAAAAAAACTAAAAAACACTCTTTAATAATTAATCAAACTAATAAATATAGTTAAAAAAAAAACTAAAAAACACGCTTTAATAATTAATCAAACTAAAAAGCGGAAAATAAATATATATAGTTTAAAATAATTCTTGAATTTCTTAATATAGGCAGAAAATTATTTATATTAACCATCAACTTTAGTATTATTGTGAAAAAAGCGTGGGGTGCTCGATATACGAAAAATATAGCACAAAGCGCCCCACGCTTTTTTCACAATAATACCTACTAATGTTTATCGTTCATTATTATTTTCTGCCTATATTAGGAATTTCAAGAATTATTTTAAACTATTTTATTTTCTGCTTTTTAGTTTGATTAATTATTAAAGCGTGTTTTTTAGTTTTCTTAAACTATATTTATTTTTCATTTTTTAGTTTGAGTTATTGTTAAGAATTTTTGAGTAGATTGAGCTAAATTAGTAGATTATTGTATTGTCAGCGGTTCTTGATAAGTCTACAAAATTTAAATTAAATCTGACCGTTTAAAGTAGGTCAAAATCGGGTTCAAAGAAGTCGGTTACAAACAAACATACATACAAACCCGAACAAACCCGATCGTTTATGCCGAATTATAAGAAAAGATCGATATTTGCAAATTTTTAAAAAAATTTAATTTTGTGACATTTTCCTACATATTTCATTCAAATTACCATTTTTCTCAGAAAGTATAAACTTTAGGAAAAAAGTCTATATAACTAAAAAGTTGTACCTCGAAGAAATCAACATCTCAGTTTATTATTATTTTTTCTTATCTCTTACGGTTTTCGAGATATCGGCCAAAATATGATTTCTATATTTTGCCTCATCTCATAATATACTAAGTGACATAGAAACCCGAACACCCATAAAAATGATTTAACTTCAATAATATTTTACATAAACATCCGGAGGGTCATAGTAACGAAATGATTAAAATTTCAATCCATGTTTAAAGACAGACTAAGTTTATTCGGTTTGTTCGGGTTTGTGGAATGCGAAACTGATAAGGCTAAAAATTTAATCGTACCTTCCTTTTGTGGTGATAAACTTGTATACAAAATATTATTAAAATTAAATCATTTTTACTGGGTGTTCGGGTTTCTATGTCACTTAGTATTTAGACGAAAATTAAAAAAAAAAGACGCGTCTTCAAATGTTCCATAAATAGTTATATAACATTTTTCTCTCAAACTTACAATAATGGAGTTATTCACAAAAAATAAAAAAACGACAAACATTTTCAAAATTAAAAAAAAAAATTGTCAAAATTTTATTTTGACGGGTAGAATTTTTTTTATAATTTTCCTCTATTCTTAGCGACAATATCTATACGACTACAGGTTTGTTTCATTACTATCGGTTATTGTAATAATTCTGACATATTGACAGGTGTCAAATTTTTACAAGATAATTTTTTGCGTATTTTTTTCAACTTTCCACCGTCAATACATACATACATACATACATACATACGACCCTATAGTTTTTCATTAATATAATTTTTTTTTAAACGATTTGACATATTGACAGGAGACTTTTTTGCTTTAATTTTCCCGAAGTCTCCGCATCGAATACTATACGACCCCATAATTTGTTTTGTCAAAATCGCATCTTCGTTTTATACCTTACAGCTGTCAAAATTTGACAGGAGAATTTTTTGCGTATAGATTATTGTATTGTAAGCGGTTCTTGATAAGTCTACAAAATTTAAATTAAATCTGACCGTTTAAAAGCGTGTTAAAACTTAAAACGCGTCGATATGTAAGATGTTTTCGATCAGGAAAAAAATATTTAAACATAATGTACTAGTTAGTATTCGAGTCTTCAATAATTACGAAAATAATCATCTCCGTTGCCAATGGACGTAATTGACAACATAATATGCGTGCTCACGGGAGGTGGCAGGAGGGGGGGCATTGACTCCCCTAATACCATATACTGTCCGAGTCTGTCACAGTCACAGTTTTTTTTCTTTAAAACCGTTTAAGATCATTTTTTCGTTATCGAAATAATACCTAACCTTTTTCTTTTATGGGTAGTTGGTCCCCACAGTCAGAGAACTCTGATCAACGAGTTCTCTGCCACAGTTGCAAAAGGTGTTTGTCCCAATGTATTTTAAGATTTTTTAAATTTCTGAAAATGTATTTATAATGTTTGCCTTTTAATAAACTTGGTTCTCAGAATGTAGGTAATTAAATTGTGAACTCTGTAGAAATAAACACTTATTTATTTATGGTTAGGGAGACTGGGGATGATTCAACCATGGGGAAGATTCAATCATTCCGCCCCGTCTCTTCTAAAGTTTCTTACTCCGGGTGAGCAGACATTGCCGAGTAATAAATTTAACGTATCGTGTATCGTTTCCTATGTGAAAGTTATAAAAAAAGTGAAAAACTGGTGCTCAAAGATAAGATTTTTATCATAAATAATATTATTGGTACATTTCGTTTCTTAATTTTTAGCATAGCTTTTATTTTTTTTACAATAAAAAGTTGTTATGACGTGGTGTTTTTGCTAAACCAATGAAATGTTTTTGTTTACTAAAAATAAATTGCACTGGTTGAATCGACCCTATAAGTACGTTAAAAGACTGGAGAAGAATCAATCAAATTTAACGTTTTTTCCTTAATACATTTTTTAAAGTACCTACTATTTGTATTTTATTTTTGAATAAATTAGACATGGTTTTATGTTCTAGCGCCGTCTATACATTATGGGGTTGAATTATCCCCAGTCTTCCCTATATAGTTACTGTGTTACTTGTGACTCAAATACGGTCTAAGAACTAAAAGTTCGTAATATTATGTATACAGTATGTCTCCATAAGTTGGAACCATATGGAAAACTTTCTTATTATTAATTTTACGAAAAAAAGTTATTCTTCATAAAAAGTTCTGCGTGGTCTAAAACCTAAAATGCAACTATCAGATATTAAATTTTTTTAGGCGTATACAAGGTTTGTCAAAAAATATGAATTTTGCGTCAATTTTGCCCAAGAGCAAAAGTACCTTTATTTTTGACAATATAGAAAATTGTTATTAAAAAAAGTTGATCAGAACTAAAAACCACGTTTCACGTTTAATGGTGTAATTTCACCCATTAACGATGAAAAATGTTTTTTTCTTTTTTGAAACGTATGTGTACAGGGTGTTGCACTATAAATGAACCCCCCTTTAACTTTTTTATCTAATGGTATTAAAAAAAAATGGTAAATACAAAAGTTGTAGGATACAACGTAAAGTTTTTTATGAAATAGTTTAAATATATGTGTTGCAGAAATGCGAAGCAAACAAAAATATAGTTTTTTCTTATGGAACACCCTGTATATAATACTCTTAAATGATAGGGCTGGTCTTCCTGATAAAAATTATATATAATTTTTTGTAATTATTACTATGTTAAAGTCAAAAAACGCATATTTAAATTGTAATTGTAGCAGGCCATGGAATAAATTGTACTTGAAGCAGGCCATGGATTAAGCATGGCGCTTTCAATTATTATTTGGATTGACAACTTGTCAGAATTATCTGATTATAATAGTAAACGTTTTAAAATGATTTATACAGTGCAAGAAAAATTTGAAATATCGTCGTTATACATTAAAAATAATAAGAATAGACATGCTGCCAGACGAGAATATATGATTCTACATGACAAAGGACCCGCGCCAGCTTTAAATACATTTAAGCGTGTATATGAACTACTAAGGAATACTAACGCCCTAAATAAAAGAAACAGGACTGTTACTATAAATGAAGATGAAGAATTAGAAATCCTTTTATATTTTCAAGGTATGTTTATTTATCGGTTTATTATATAAAAAAAATCTCAAATGCACAACTATTAATAATAATGCTGCATTATTAATTCTAGAGTATCCTGCTAATTCGATAAGAGATGGTGCCAAAGATCTTGAGAAAAGTGTATGGAAAATTTATAGAACTTTAAAAAAACACAAGTTCCATCCGTTTAAGCCGACAAAAGTCCAACATTTAACTGAAACGAACAAACAGAAACGTTTGGAATTCTGCAGAATTATGATAGAAACTCTTGAAAGGTATCCAACTTTCTTTTACAAAATATTGTGGAGTGATGAATCATGCTTCAGCACGGCAGGAATTCCATATAGAAAGAACATACATTATTAGTCTACCGACAATCCCGAAAAGTTTTTTGAAGTAAAACATTCTGGTCGCCGATCTGTAAATGTTTGGTGTGGGATAAAAGACTTTAGGATTTTGGGTCCGATCTTTTTTAACCATTCTCTGACTGGTATACGTTACCTTGACATGCATGCTTCAAAACGGCATTGAAGATTTGTTTGATGATTTACCCCTAAATGAAGTGGAAGGTATTGTTTTTCAACAAGATGGAGCACCAGCCCATAATGTAGGCGGGGTAACAACTTTACTAAATGGAAAATATGAAACCTGGATTGAAAAACATGGAACAATTACGTGGCCGCCGAACAGTCCAGACCTAACTCCGCTTGATACCTTTTTATGGGGGTATTTAAAAAATAACATCTACCTTAAAGAACATGATAATGTCGACTTATTTAAAGCACAAATTCGAAATCAAATCGATACTATAAATAGAAATCAACACTGGGTGGTCAAAGCTATCAGTAAAATAAAAAAAGTATATCGTCTTTGTATAGAGATGAACGGCGGTCATTTCCAGCACCCTAAGGAATTTCAATAGAAATATGTGTTCTTAGTTCTGCTATCTTTTAGTTTTTTTGAATGTTCCTAATAAAAAAAATAATTACAATTTAAATATGCGGTTTTTGACTTTAACATAATAATAATTACAACAAATTATATATCATTTTTATCAGGAAGACCAGCCCTATTATATACAGGGTGTTCCATAAGCTGGTGCCCCATCTTGTTGAAAAACAATACCTTCCACTTCATTTAGGGGTAAATCATCAAACAAATCTTCAATGCCGTTTTGAAGCATGTCAAGGTAACGTATACCAGTCAGAGAATGGTTAAAAAAGATCGGACCCAAAATCCTAAAGTCTTTTATCCCACACCAAACATTTACAGATCGGCGACCAGAATGTTTTACTTCAAAAAACTTTTCGGGATTGTCGGTAGACCAATAATGTATGTTCTTTCTATATGGAATTCCTGCCGTGCTGAAGCATGATTCATCACTCCACATTATTTTGTAAAAGAAAGTTGGATACCTTTCAAGAGTTTCTAGCATAATTCTGCAGAATTCCAAACGTTTCTGTTTGTTCGTTTCAGTTAAATGTTGGACTTTTGTCGGCTTAAACGGGTGGAACTTGTGTTTTTTTAAAGTTCTATAAATTTTCCATACACTTTTCTCAAGATCTTTGGCACCATCTCTTATCGAACTAGCAGGATACTCTAGAATTAATAATGCAGCATTATTATTAATAGTTATGCATTTGAGATTTTTTTTTATATAATAAACCGATAAATAAACATACCTTGAAAATATAAAAGGATTTCTAATTCTTCATCTTCATTTATAGTAACAGTCCTGTTTCTTTTATTTAACGCGTTAGTATTCCTTAGTAGTTCATATACACGCTTAAATATATTTAAAGCTGGCGCGGGTCCTTTGTCATGTAGAATCATATATTCTCGTCTGGCAGCATGTCTATTCTTATTATTTTTAATGTATAACGACGATATTTCAAATTTTTCTTGCACTGTATAAATCATTTTAAACTATTTCATAAAAAACTTTACGTTGTATCCTACAACTTTTGTATTTACCATTTTTTTTTAATACCATTAGATAAAAAAGTTAAAGGGGGGGTCCATTTATAGTGAAACACCCTGTACAATAACAATGCAAATTCAACTGTACACTAGTTACATGTAATCTAGGATGTATATTTTCTTATTTGCAATATAAATGCATAAATATGTATTTATTACGGACTTGTTTAGATAATTGCAACATTGTTAGATAAAATTAAGAAACGAAAAGGTTATCATGTTTTTAATAATTACAAGAGATAAATGTGCATTCATAATGAATTAATAATGCAGAAAAATTATTAAAAAATAACAAAACCTACTTTTTTATCGTAAATGGGTGTAATTACATATTTGAACGTGGTTTTTAGTTTTGATCAACTTTTTTTAATAACAATTTTCGATATTGTCAAAAATAAAGGTACTTTGCTCTTTGGCAAAATTCATATTTTTTGACAAACCTCGTATACGCTTAAAATAATTTAATATCAGCTGATAGTTGCATTTTAGGTTTTAGACCATGCATTTATTTATATTCCTTAGTTTAATCCATAGAATTTGAGAATGCCATAAAATAGAATGTATTATTTTTAAAAAGGCTATGTATTTTTTGTTCTACTTTTTTAAGACACCCCCATTCAAAGATAATTTTACGTTATAGGCCATTTGCTATCCTTCAACTTTCTATGTACTCACATTTTTCTTTTCCGCATTAGTGGCACTAAAATGATCACCCTGTATACATGTGTTAGTTGAAATTAAGTAAAGTAGGCATTAAGCTATGTGCACAATATTGTTAACCTAAGCAATAATACTGAAATTACACTAAAAACAACTGGAATAATTTATTACAACATATTCAACATTAATCTCATTATAACCAAAAATACGCTGCGGCAAAATATCTGACCTAAATCATTCGCAAACTCTCGGACTATCTAATGTCATTCTAGTCGCGCCGCATTGCCGTTACTATGGAACAGAGAAACGTCTATATACCTAGGTATCATGCTTTAAATGTTAACGTTTCGCAATGTGTGTTTAATAAGTAATAAGGGATTTCAAAACTAGTGAAAATAATGAAATACGGAGAATGTTTATTATATTTCATTAAGGGTGGCCACCGGCCATATCCTGGAAACTACTAAGCATTGAAACTTGAAGAAACATTTTTTATGATTAAAGTGGTCATGAGAAAATTCTGGAAATTATTTTTAAGTTGCGCATTTCGCCACAAGGGGGCACAATTGAAAATTAATTTTTAAAATTCTAAATTTCTCCGAAATTCCTATATTATGGTATACCTCTGGTTACATCATTAAAAAGAATAGATAATGCTGCATCATTTTGGTTTAAGGCTGATTGGCGTACCGACCTTGATAAGCTAGGGAAGCTATTGAAAGTGTATTTATTAAAATCGCTATAACTTCAAATTAGAAGTTTTTAATGATTATGTCATTAATTATTCTAAAGTAGTTATTGGACCATTGGAATAATAAGTAACAAACCTACACATTAAAGAATCATAAAGTTTAAAAATATTTTTTTGTCGTGGCCACGAAGCTATAAAAACAATAATTTCTTCGATAAAAGTGTTAAAAATTATTGTTTTGGCAAAAACTCTGAAACCAACAAAGATTTCGAACTGTAGTCTTCACAATTTTACTTGCAAATTTAATCTACTTTCCGATTATGATGTCATAGTTATACCGTATGATTTGAATTTTCGGGATAAAATCGAAAAAACTGTTATTATTACAAATTGCGCCCTCTAGCAATTTTATTAGAAACTACCGTGTATTGTTGGATACGGCAATTAAAAGTACTTACTTCTTCCAAACAAGCGTAAATTTAGTTAAATCAAATAAGTCATTCAGAAGTGATTTTAATGAGTACACTTTCAATAGCTTCCCCCACTCTTATCAAGGTCGGTACGCCAATGAGCCTTAAACCGAAATGATGCAGAATTATCTATTATTTTTAATGATGTAACCAGAGGTATACCATAATATAGGAAGTTTCCGAGATATAGCCGGTGGCCACCCTTAATGAAACACCCTGTAGATAAAGCATAGTATTTGACTCGCATATAATGAACCATAATATACTCGAATGATTATAATAACACTCGCAGCAAGCGGTTCGCGTTGTAATCACCTTCCCTTAAATTAAATGCTCGGTATATAATACTAATATTAAAAAGGAAATAACATCCCTGTCTGATCATTAAGTTCTTCACTATACTTGCACTTAACTAAGTCAATATTTGATTTTTACTTTTTACTACAAATAATAGTCTTTTTATTCAGTCAATCTTAAAGTAAGAAACACCAGTTATATTCACCAAAGAGTCCCTATTTAGCGATATATTATCTTTTGCAGTATAAGCACATGATATGTTATAAATATACCTAAGAAACAAATCATAGTTAGTTGTAGTGTAGCCATTCATCTCGAAACTTGTATCTTACACAAATAAATTGTTTTTTAAAAACAGTTTTTCGTTGGACCGTAACGTAATTGGCGCAGTCGGTAGGATTGACAGGGTAGTTTTTGATTCGAAACGCGTAGTTCGAGGAAACCAGTTTTTCACTAGCCTTTACGAAAAATCCGGAAAAACTTGCGCCTAAGCGGAAACCGTGGACTTTTAAGTTAGCCTTTGCTTAAACCCGGTAGTGACAATCAAAAACGAACTTCTTGTTTTAACAATTAACTGTCAATAAAAAAATACGTGGACGGACACAGTTTCAAGAGAGGGTGCAATCTGCTCCAAGACTTAAGGGAGGAGAACAAAAATCGTCGAATCCTGAGTGCAGAGGGAGGAACAAAAATCGTCCAAACTCTATAGGTAGTCCCAGGGAGAAAACAAGCATCGCTTTTCCTATTGGATCTAGACATAAGAAGAGTCAATGAAAACCATCATTTTAGCATTGTAAGTTCCTTTTGTACATTTCCTTTTTTTCAGTCCTTTTTAGTGTTAAGTGTTTGATTCAACCATTTTTGATTTTATTACTTTTACAAAATTTATTTTACATTAATTTTTATTAATTTTTCAAAGCGGAAGACCTTGCAGAATTATTAGGAAATTTGGCAATCGCGCCAGAACCCGATCAAGTTAATTTAATTGAAAATCTTATCGAAAATCAAGAAGTTATGGCAAACGCGAACCCAAATTATGCCTTAATTTGCTATCAAGCTGATAACATCCCAAATTTTGACGGAAACGCAAAACAACTAAGTAGATTTTTACGTTCATGCGAACATTTCTTACAAAACCATCAAGATCGCAATAATGTCGAAGCTCAAATCAATATCTGTTTGTTTGATACCATTATTGGTAAATTAACGGGTAGAGCCGCTGATTTAATAGCCTCGCGTATGGAACTCAATTCTTGGCAGCTTATAAAAGATGCCCTTATTACAACTTTTTCTGACCAACGATCTGAAGACTGTTTGGTACAGGATATAATATGCATGCGCTTAGAGAAAAATGAGCCTATTCAAAATTTCGGTCTTAGAATCCAAGACGCACGAAGTTTATTATTTACAAGAATTAACAACTCTCAAGGAGATGCTGCATTAAAACTTTTAAAAATCACGCAATATGACGATACGTGCTTGAAAACATTTATTAACAGTTTAAATTATCATATGCAACTCGTTGTTAGATTAAAAAATCCCGGATCGTTAGAACAAGCCATGTCCTATGTCCGCGAAGAGGAAAACTTTTTAAATTTCAAAAATAGGTCTAATTTTAACAATAAAAATATGCCTACTACGCAACAGCCTCAACAAATGAGACCGCAATTAAATAAAACACCTAACAACCCATTTAATAATTTTAACCAGCATTCTTTTTTCAGACCACAACCCCTATTTAGACAACAACCAAATTTTACACCCAATTTTAATCAAAATTTCAGGCCTAATAATTATAATAACAATTTCCAACATAACAACAGTAATAATATTTTCAGAAACCAAAATTTCCATAACCAACCTCAACATAATTTTAATAGACCCCAACTAGTGCAACAACCTCGTTTCAACCCAATACCATCTTATCCGTTTAACCCAAATAATAATCAGTTCACAAATTCGCGTAATGTGCAAGAAACAATGGATATTACCTCAGGTAGATTTGCACGTGCCGATTCTGTACAAAGACCCGCACAAAGAATTAATAATATGGTAACTCAAGAATTTTTTGATAACAGTTTAAAAAATCACGAAAAAACAGGTGATGACACACCATCAAAAAATTCTGATACCCCCACAACACCAAATTACCCAAATTTAAATATTGATTATAATAATTACGAAAATTATGATCAAACTGACGAAAACTATTTATCGTTTGAACCTAACCAATACGATCAATATCAAGAAGATAATTTTAACCCCAATGACGACTATAACACCCAAAATTTTCAGATTCCTACGAATATAGACAAAGTGACGTAATTTATCTTAATAACAACGTACATTCTAACCTTCCAGTAATTTTTATCCCCGAAATTAACGCACAATTTTTGATAGATACAGGAAGCGGAAAAAGTTTTATAAACCCAAACCTTGCATATCAACTTTACCCCCAATTTATTTTTAACGAATATTTTTCAGTACAAACTGCTCACGCAACTTCAGTACATAATGAAGTTATGGATATACCTATATTTCCTTCATTTCAGGCAAACGGTAATCACAAATTTTATTTATTTGATTTTTCAGATAAATTTGACGGGTTACTAGGTATCGAATTTTTAATACAAATAGATGCAAAAATTAATTTAAAAAACTCAATTTTAGAAACCCTAGAAATACATTTGCCTTTGTACTATCAAAATAAAAATTCAATGCATAATATAACACCCACGCAAATAAAACAACAGCCGATTAAAATAATAATACCACCACGGGCGTCACAAAAAATTAAAGTACCAGTAAAAGCAAATAATGGTATAGGAATTTTAAATTATGTAAATTTAGGTAACGCAGAAATGCCAGAATCCCTTGTTAAAATTATTGATTCTCACGCACTAACAATTATCACCAATACAGGCGAGAACCCATTACAAATCGAAATTTTAGAACCTTTCGATATTGAATTATTAGAAGAAACAGAAATTAATATTGTTGAAAAAATGGAAACCGATATTGAATGCAACGAATATTTTGACAATTTACAAAAACAAAATTTAAAAAATTTAAGGTTAAGTCATTGTAACAGCGAAGAATATAAAGCCATCCGTGATCTTTGTTATGAATATCGAGATATATTTTATGTAGACGGTAGACCTTTAACTTTTACAAACCAAGTAAAACATAAAATTAATTTGACCAATGAAACCCCAATTTTTACCAAATCATATAGATATCCTGAAGTACATAAAACCGAAGTCAAAACGCAAATAAATAAAATGTTAAATGACGGTATAATTCAAAATTCGAATTCACCTTGGTCGAGTCCCATTTGGATCGTCCCAAAAAAGTTATATGCCTCGGGCAAGCGCAAATGGCGTATCGTATGTGATTTTAGGAAACTTAATGACGTCACAGTAGATGACAAATTCCCCCTACCTAATATTAACGGCATTTTAGATAAACTAGGTAAAGCACAGTATTTTACAACTCTTGATTTAGCAAACGGTTTTCACCAGATCGAAATGAACCCCCGAAGATATACCCAAAACAGCTTTTTCGACAGACACAGGGCACTATGAATACAAAAGAATGCCTTTCGGTTTGAAGAATGCGCCTGCGTCGTTTCAACGTGTCATGAACAACGTATTACGCGGCTTTCAAAATGAAATTTGCTTAGTTTACCTTGATGACATCATAATTTTCTCAACATCCCTACAAGAACACATCCAAAGATTAAAATCTATATTTGAACGCCTAAGACAATCAAATTTTAAAATCCAATTAGATAAATCTGAATTTTTACATAAAGAATTCGATTATCTTGGACATAAAATTACCAATGACGGAGTAAAAGCAAACCCACAAAAAATTGACGCAGTCAAAAATTTCCCTATTCCTAGAACACAAAAAGAAATAAAATCATTCCTAGGATTAGCCGGTTACTATAGACGGTTTATAAAAAACTTTGCCAAAATATCGAAACCCCTAACTATTTGTTTAAAGAAAGGAGAAAAAGTCGAACATTCACCAGCATTTATTCAATCATTTAATCACTTAAAAGATCTTTTGATTAATGCACCAATTTTAAAATATCCTGATTTTACACAACCATTTGTTCTTACAACAGATGCTTCAAACGTAGCATTAGAAGCCGTTTTATCACAATCTTCACCACCAAATGATAACCCTATAGCATATGCGTCACGCACTTTAAACGAAACCGAACAAAAATATTCGACAATCGAAAAAGAACTACTTGCCATAGTTTGGGCATGCAAATATTTTCGTCCTTATCTATACGTTCAAAAATTTAAAATTTATACAGATCATAGACCTGTAGTTTGGCTATTCAATCTTAAAGAACCAAATTCTAAGTTAGTCAGATGGAGACTGAAATTAGAAGAATACGACTACACTATAATTTATAAAAGCGGTAAACAAAACACAAACGCAGATGCGTTATTGCGAATCCAAATGAATGCCTTAGAAACCCAATCAGTTCAAAATAACGCTGGCGATATTTACTTTGATATTGACAAATTTTTACTAGATAGTTACAGCCAATTTAATCCAGAAAATTTCGATCCCGATGACGTAAGTCGAACCCTCGAAGATATTGAAAATCAACAACCCACAACTTCAAATATACCAAAAGTTAATATAATTCAAGATATCCAAATAAATCCACCCGCTGAAAATAGTCAATCAGATACACAACATAGCACAGCCGGTAACGAAACCCTGAAAGAAATACCTATATTAGATGAAATAATCAATAATAAATTAAATCAATTTATTGTCAAAAAAATCCCCATACGACGCCTATGTAAAAACTAAATACGAACGATTTGACGGTAATAGAATAATCCACGCAATTATTTCAGACAACGCACAAGCAATAATTACCTTTCTTAAAGAGAACTTGCAAGATAAAACCACCTACATACATTTCTTATCACCGGAACTTAGAAATAATTTTCAAGACGCTTTAACAAAGCACTTTTGTAATTTTAATCTTATAGAATGTACCAAGTTAATAAACAACGTAAGCGAAGACGAACGGGAAATGATTATGCGATTTTCTCACGAAGGAAAAACAAATCACCGCGGAATACAAGAAACAATAACGCGACTAAAAATTAATTATTATTGGAAATCAATGAAATCGGATATTACCAAATTTATCAATAATTGTGAAATTTGCCAAAGAACCAAATATAATAGAAGACCCCCAGATCAACCTCTTGTATTAACAGAAACACCATCTAAACCTTTTGAAATTTTACATGTTGACACACTTACAAAAAAGGAAAATAAAAAATTTTTAGTTATCTTAGATAAATTTTCAAAATTTGGTCAAGCATTACCATATTTTGGGACAGCTATCTCAGCCTGTCAAAACTTAGTACATTTCTTTTCATTTTTCGGGGTACCAAAACAAATTGTCGCAGACAATGGGACCGAATTTAAAAATGACGTAATGAATGAGTTATTAAAAGCCCATAATATAAAAATTCATTTTACAACACCTTATCACCACTAATCAAATTCACCGGTAGAAAGATTAAACTCTACTTTAATTGAACACCTACGAATTTTAAAAGAAAAAGATAACAAAACGGACACTATTTCTTTAATGACATATGCCGTTATCGCTTATAATAGTACAATTCATTCAAGTACAAATTACACCCCATATGAATTAGTATTAGGTCATACAGATTCACGTAACCCAATGAAATTAATACCCGCACAAGTATTCGCAGAATACGTCAACAACCATCAAACTAACACAAAAGCTTTATATGATCAAATCAAAGATAAATCAATAGAATTAAAACAAAAAACTATCGATAAAGCCAACAAAAATAAAAAAAACCCAAAATATAACAATAGGAGCTCAAGTATATAAAAAACAAGACAAACGTTCAGGCAAATTAAAACGCCGTTTTACAGGTCCATTTGTAATAAAAGAAATTTTAAAAAATAACAAGTTACAAATTGAAAACCCAAAAACTAAACGCACGGAAATAATTCACATGAACGAAACTAAAACAATGCCAGTTGTTCCAGATGCATCAGACTCGTCCTCATCGGAGCAAACGAAGTAAAAATCCATGATCTAAACAAATATCCAGGACTACTCCCCTATAAACTAGGAACCGCGAAAATTCGTTCTAGCCATTGGTCCTTAATTCAAATTTACGATTTATCTCCAATAATCAAAGAATTTTATACACTTAAAAGCTTCTCAAGTAATTCAATAAATAACCTTCAAAATAATTCTAATTATCGCGAAGAGTATAAAAATACCTTTATTCCATTAGTAGCAACCGAAAAAAAAATCGAAAACCAAATTTATCAAATAAACCCGAATTTTAATAAAAAACAAAAACGTGGAATATTTGACCCTCTTGGTTCAATAATAAAATGCATAACAGGTAACCTCGATCAACCAGACGCAGAACGTTATGACCAACAAATTAAACAATTACAAGAAAATCAAAATAAACTTAAAAACATTGCTTTTAATCAAATTACTTTACTAGAAAAGTCAATCAATCAATTTCAAAATACCATATTAAATATTTCCCATAATCAACTTGTCTTAAAATCAAGAATTTTGCAAATCGAAAGCACTATTAAAGAGGTAGCTCTACAACAAAATACCGATCATCAATATTTTAGAATTCATGTAGTGATTAATCAAATTACAATGATGTATCAAACAATTTTTGATATTTTCGAAAAAATAGAAATTGCCATTTCTTTCGCAAAAATAAATACACTTTATAACTCAATTGTTAATCCTATAGAACTTATTAAAGAAATCAAAACTTTTAAATTAAATTTGGATACAGACGTACTACCCTTGGAGGCAACTATTGAGAATACATTAAACTTCGAAAAAATTATCGAAATCAAAAGTTATTCGAAGAATAATATAATTACGTTCATTTTAGAAATACCGCTAGTTGAATCAGATGTTTATCACTATTATCAATTATTCCCAATACCAATTCCTAATAACCAAACATCCGAATTCGATCTCAACCTTCCACACAAACCTTACCTAGCGCTTAGCAATGCTAAATACGCCTACATGGATCAAAAATGCAGCCAACTGATGCCTAACGAGTACCTCTGCACAGAAGCACACATAACCTATATCAATGACGCACCTCCATGTGCCGTTCAACTGATTACGTATCGATCAAATGCCACTACATGTCAGCCATTCCGCATCAAACTTCAAGATGTACAAATTACCAAAGTAATTGATGGAAAATGGATAGTTACGGTACCCAACCGCCTTGTCGTTCCAATATCCTGCCAAAATTCCAAAGACAACACGCCACTGTTTGGATCATACCTAATTGAAACATCCAACCAATGTAGTCTACAAATTAAGTCAATAATTCTACGCACTTATCAACCAAGCCAATTAACCTATAAAGATGTCTCTCTACCAGAATTAGACCTGCCAAAAGAATATTTTAATCCCTGGACCTGAACATTGTCAATTTAAAAGAAACAAAAGAAATTGAAGCCCAACATCAAGAACAGAAGAAAATAATCAATGAGATGACCACACCGATATCCATGGAAAGAATCAGTTTTTGGACAATCTTATGTATTTACTAATCATAACCATTTTTATTTTTTTAGCATATAAATTATGTAAAAATAGGTACTTTAAGAAACCTTCAAAAGCCCCTATTAACAACGACATAATTATTTAAAACTTTCTTATGCTTTTAAGAATAAATATATTATTTTATTAATTTCAAAAATAAAATAAATTTTGAAAAATCACACCCATAAGGGTATGCTTTTAGCTAAGGGCGGAGGAGTTATATTCACCTAAGAGTCCCTATTTAGCGAAATATTATATTTTGCAGTATAGTTAAATTCACATAAAGTTTTAATGCCAAATGTCAAGACTTGTCATTGTCTAGTTACTTTAGATTTCACCAACTTACTAAATTTCTTATACAGCTGAGATTGGTCAGTGTATTTTCTTTTTCTTTTCTGGAATTGTTCGGCCAACTCTTTTTATTTCTATCTCTTTTTAATCGTATGAAATAATACAAGATCGACATACTTTGTGTGCAGTACAATTATACTAATTAAATTTAGCCATTAGAAATTTATATTTTATGAGTTGCTGCAGTATTTGACAAGTATGACAGAACTGAAATGTCACGGCGTTAAAAGTTTATGCGAATTCAACTATATAAGCACATGATATGTTATAAATATACCTAAGAAACAAATCATAGTTAGTTGTATTGTAGCCATTCATCTCGAAACTTGTATCTTACACAAATAAATTGTTTTTTTAAAAACAGTTTTTCGTTGGACCGTAACGTAATTCACCCACATGCAATTTCCAATGGAGAATTTTTTTATTTATTTTTTATTTTATATGAAGCAATCGATAAAAACATGTAGCGCTGGTGCACTTCGGTTTTGAATTTTCTCCTAGAAAAATACGACAGACAGTCAGGGAAATCAAACGTTTTTGTTTGTGGCCAAAAAAAAGTTCAGCAAAGAAATGTAGATGATGTATAGATTTGGCGTTTTTTTTATAAAGAAAAGTCAAGAACCGATTTGCAGAGGAAGGGGTGTAAAAGGGGTAATTACCACCCACGTACAACCCAAAGAACCAGAATAACGAAAATTATAGTTGCTTTATTGATATTCCTTCCTTCTCGACTTTATATAGCACTTTTTACTTTCTCACAAGAGAAAGTATTGTACATGGTGTCCCAAAAGTAATGGGACACAGAGCAACAGCAGACTCCTTAAGGCGAAATAATGCGATTTATTTAAACTTGCCTAATCCCAAAATTGATAATAACCAAGATATAGGGTTTCATAGTTTTAATTTTGTTTTCGTTTTTTTTTTCGATTATTTTTTAACGAAACGACATAGCAGCACAAAATTAGGGGTTTTGGGGTTTTTTGAGGTGAGGAATTCAAAATTATCCATAGTTTTTGGGTAACCAGTAGAGGGCGCTGCCTACGGCATGGCCCACTCTTTTTAGCTGGCATAACTTTGTTTGGGCTTCTTATATCGATCCGACTATTAAAAAAATAAGTTACTTTACTTATTTTACATCAAAACGTATAACTTATTGAAGTAGCTAGGAGCAACCATTCTCGGGATAATCGCATTCGATATTTTTAATGCAAGAATGCTAAAATATTTAAAATAATTGTGTATTCGTATTAATATTATTTATCACAGCTGGCCTTGATTAAAAACAAATACAAATTTTTGAATATTAGAATAAAATTAGTAATTCCGTATAAGTACGAAAAAGCGTTTTTATTAGAAAAACATAGTCAACCTTAAGTATCTACATTAACTTTGACACTTAGCAAATGTAGCTGATTTACAATAATTTTAAGTTAGAAATTCACCGTTGCTCGATTTTCCGTTGTTTTTGGACCACGTACTTAGTTGCATTGGACATATAAAATGCGATTATCTCGAAAATGGTTGCTCCTAGCGACTTCAATAATTTATACGTTTTTGATGTAAAAGAAATAAAGTAACTTATTTTTTTAATTATCGAATCGATATAAGAAGCCTATACAAGTTATGCCAGCTAAAAGGAGTGGGCTATGCCGTAGGCAGCCCCCTTTACTGGTTATACAAAAACTATGGATAATTTTGAATTCCTCACTTTAAAAAACCCCAAAATCCTTAATTTTGTGCTGCTATGTCGTTTCGTTAAGAAATAATCGCAAAAAAACGAAAACAAAATAAAAACTTTGACACCCTGTATCTTGGTTGTTATCAATTTTGGGATAAGGCAAGTTTAAATAAATCGCATTATTTCGATATAAGGAGTCTGCTGTTGCTCTGTGTCCCATTAATTTTGGTATATATATTTGATATTTGATATAAATATAGTAGTTATTAGTGATAATTTTTTTTATCAGATATCATCGATGTCGACGCGACGTTTCAGGGTATTTAGAACGAAAAACCCATTGTCCATTTCCCTCGGTCTGGATGTATGTCTGTTGGCTCGAAAGCTACTACTTAAAGGGTAACGGTATATGTATTAAGTAGGTATTAACCGTTCTCAAGACCAGATATTGTTGGTGTGAATTCGATTTGTTTGGGTGTAATTTTATAGTATTATTGCTCAATTTAGCCATATAGCTTGAAGCTCATTATAACTTCAAGTGCCTTCGATGAACTGATGTATATAAATAAGTTGGTTTTATAGTGCTGATGCGGCAAAGTACAATTACTGCGTTAGTATTTGAAATAATCAAAAACAACATACGAAAGTTGAAGAGTAACGCAAAATTTTCTTTACATGGTTCAATAGAATGCCTTATATCTTAAAGTCGAACCTACCGCTAGTGTTTCAGCTTCAGTATTACATAAAATATTTTATTGCAGCATAAAATTACTCTCATTATAACCAAAAATACGCTACGGCACAATATCTGACCTAAATTATTCGCAGACTCCCGAACTATTTAACGTCATTCACGTCGCACCGCATTGCCGTTACTATCCCTATAAACATCGAATGACTGAATAATAACGATTTACTTCTGGCCCAGTAACTTGATTGATGTTCTAATGACTGTGTCTATAGTGTTTTTGTATGAAGTTTCGCTTTGTGTGTGTTATAAAAGTAATATTGAATTTTGAAAATAGTGAAAATAAAATACCATGAAAGTTGTAGATAAAGCATGGTAGGCAATTGACTCGAGTATTGAACCATAATACACTGAGATTATTGTATATAACAATAATTTAATTATCCTAACTTATTATGGCATGCATTATACGTTCGTTAACTAATATAATATTAAATGTAGTTCAAACATATTATAGCAATAGTTAGCTCTAAAATAAAATTATTATTTTATTATTTGTTTCTTAAAATTTATTTCAATAAAAATAAATTAGTAAGTTAGTCTATTTAAATATTTATTTTTAATCTAAAAAATAGTTACTGCACAAAGCTTTAAACTGAATTAGGTTAATAATAGGAACATAAAACTTGGGTTAGGATTAGTACTTTACAATTTCGACTGTTGCATGTTGAGCTAAATTTCGACCTTTTATATATGTATATTTATATACAGTGTCACCAGTAAAGTCCGCACCATATGGGATTTTATTAATAGCTTAATTTAAAATTTGACTTTGACATCAAGTTCTGCTTCGATCGAGATGAAAATTAAGCGAAAAAAATAGTAGTCACGTGATTCGCATTATCTGTTAAATTTAAATTTTTTCCAAAAAATAATTCAAATATGGGGTTATTTCTGAAAATATCGAAAAAAGTTATTAGAAAAAATTTTTTTTAATGCAGTTTCTAGCCCACATGCACAATTTCAGCTGCATAAGGTAACTTTGATTTTTTACCTATATTTTGTAAATTTCACCACTTTTGCAAAATAAGACTCAACGCAACCTACATAAAACTTCTTAGTTTTAACAATGCTTTATTTCGGATACATTTTCTTTAAAGTAGCGCCATATTAAATGTGTATTTTTCACAAAATCAAAATTGGGCTATTAAAATTTGGTCGCATGTGATGCAAAGTTTATTTGTTTTTGACCCTGTATAAGGTAACTTCATAAAATAAGTATTTTTAAAAACGTAGTTTGTGTCTGAAAGTAATACACCTTAATATTAAGACAAAAAATAACACAGTGCCATTAGTAAAGTGTTCATTAAGTGGAAAATAAATTTTAGTGGTGGGTAAATAATAAAAAAATATCTTATGCAGCTGAAATTTGACAGATAATGCGAAACACGTGACTACTATTTTTTTGCTTAATTCTCATCTCGATCGAAGCAGACAGAACTTGATGCCAAAGTCAAATATCAAAGCTATTATAATAAAAAAAAATCCCATATGATGCGGACTTTACTGGTGACACTGTATATATACTTATGGTGCTAACACGGGTAATGTGATTATTGTCAAGTTGTACGGAGGGATCTGGTAAAAAAAGCACCGGTAAGATCAAGTTAATAGTATCAAAAAAGCGATCTTGACAGCAGGGCGCGGCAGTTTCATATAGAGGTACAGTCAAAGATGAAAGTTTTATTAAAACGCATACCGACAAATTTTATTTTGTAATAATTATTAGTATCTAGCTATGGTATATTATGTATATCGCTTTATAAGATTTTTTGCCATAGTGCACCGCCATGCCAGACTGGCCATAGGAAGTCCCATGTAAATTTTGCTACCCTCAAATATTGGATCCCTTGTTAATTGTACATCAAAATTGTATTAGACTTTTTGGAAGGTCCTTGTATGATGGACTCAAACACCAAATTTTATTATTTTCAAAAAGCCAATTAAAAGTTATTTAGAAAAAACTCTTAGTAAAACTCTTAAAAATTAAATACGGCCCTGATACATATCACAATGAAACCGCCATTAATAATTATGATAATGTCAAATATTACTAGACGTTTTATTTTTTTTACTACTTTAAATATGTTTTAGAGTATTCAAGAAAAATTAATAATTGTATTATTTTAATAAACCCAACAACAACAACTAATTAAAATGAAAACTTAATGTTTTTTATGCTCAAATAGTTCTCTGTTTACTTTAAAAGTCCAGTTCTTACTCTCCGTTGGATTTTCCCGCTATTGTAACCCTTCCACTGCTTTTATTTACATCTTCAATAATCTACTTTTAGTGCACCTTATTTATGTTCAATCAATTTTATTTTCAATTTCTATTATATTATTGTTACTGACGAAGCTCCAGTGTGCAGTGTTGACAAGTTCAACTTTGCTTTACCGTATCCCATATACCTATACCGTGCGAGCAAAAATGATTTGCATCAAAGAGGGCTTGGATTAAAAACGCGGGGCTAAGGGCTTGGTTTAGATCACAATGATATGGGGACGATATATCTAACCAAATCTAGGTTAAAATTTTGTCAAATTCATATTATGACATGATATGCCAAACTAATGAGTAATTAAATAAGTAGACAAATACAAATTTATTTTTGAATGATGAAAGAGTTTTGGACTTCCATTGTCTTTATTTGTTTTAAATCACAACGTTTCAACTGGTAAGTATCTCCAGTCGTCTTCAGGTGAATACAAATTTATTTTTGTTGTTTACAAAATTAAAAAAGTAAGAATATACAGAAAGAAAAAGAAAAATAATTACATAAATTGCTGAAATTGGCCACCAAGCATAAATTCACACGTCTGTTCATATTTTCGAAAGTGTTGACCAGCATCTCTTGAGAAATGTTACCATATTCTTGCATAATCCTTTCTTGTAATTGTTCTAAATTTGCAACTGGTGTTTTAAAAATAGTGTTCTTTAAATGACGAATAACGAAGTAATCTATAACCGTTAAACAAGGAGTTCTAGGTGGGAATTCAATGTCTGATCGAAAACTGATCAATCTGTCGTCGAAAAAATTGCGTAAGTAGTTAATAGTTTCGGCTGCTGTATGGGCGGTTGCACCGTTCCGTTGAAAATATCCAAAACGTATGTAGTTTGTAGTTAAGTAATTGCTCCACAAATGGATTCAAAATATGCATATATTATACCGCTGTGCTGTAACTGTGTCATGGAAAAATAGAGGACTTCGGGAAACAGCTAACCAGATACCAATTTTTTGAGGGTGCAATGTGGACTCTACAAAAAATGGGGATTTTCACTACTCCACATGCGTGTATTATGAGAATTCACATAACCGGAGAGGTGGAACCAGGCTTCATCCGAAAAAAAGTCAGGTAATTTCTTTCCAATAAATTTGCACAAACTCGGATTGTATTGCCACTCACCATTTACTTTAACCCCGTTTCGAAAATGCGCTTCAACCATGAATGTTTTGTGCTGTTTCGTAAAGCCCATTGTATGAATTGTTCAAGAAATTGGAAAAATTTGCGATTAATCAAATTACTTGTAACGACTGTCAAAGATGACGGAATAACTGATTGATTGTTAATTCAGGTAGTTACTGACACCCAACAGGTATTAAGCTCTACGGCTAAGCATTACGTTCTTAGATGCAAGGCCCTCTTTGATGCAAATAATTTTTGCTCGCACGGTATTATAAAGTATAAGGAGCGGTTTGCTGATCACCAATATACTTTAACTAATACCTAAGTACTAAACATCGTTATTTAAAACTGAACAGTAATAAACCACAACTAACAAAAAAAATTTTAAAAAACATTAAACAAAAAATGCATTGTGGCGGTTCCGAATAAGCAACACCCTACCATGCAGCCAAAAATACAGGTCAATAAACCTCAAAACTCCATTTTAAAAAATGATCAATGCAAAATATGGTGGCAACTCGTAACGATTTTATATACTTGTTTTAAATTGCATGGCACCCTTGAAATTGAATACAGGGCGGGCTTTAGCATTGTAATAATTTGGCAAGGTCCTAGAAAACTACCGTACTACCTTGTGATTGGGTGAAAAATAGGAGGGGTGGGTTAAATCACCCCCCGGGTGGTAAAGTACGCACCCTTACGATCCCTAAACGTCAGACCCTCGCTTGGGACTCCCAGGTAGATAAAAGTTCATGCACATCGACTTTTTTGCTGTGGTAGAAAAAATGTCTAACTCTTTCTATAGAAACTGAGGGTCACTTTGAATAATAACTATATGTAAATCTTTAATATGGGAATATTGTTTTTTTACGGGCTTAAGGAAGCGGCGTTTTTTTATCTTTGAGAATACCTACACTGTGAGAAAGTTTTTTTAATACTTTTTTTTTAATTACCGAAGTTACTTCCTTTTTTCTTGGGAAGGTTATTTAAATAATTTCTGTAGACTCGTGAAATCAAGGGCAGTTGTTTGTACTTGTTTTGTGGTGTAGAGTTAGAGTGTTTCTGATAAATGATTTGTTAGTATTTTTTTAGGTTGGTAAATGTAGGTAGTACCACTAGTACCTGTATTTCTAGAATAATTATCCTAAATAAAAAATACAAACCGGAACAGCAAGTTGGCTTGTTTATTATTGGGTATTACGTAGGTACCTCTATCTCATGATTGGACACCTAACAATTAACAACAAATTTAAAATGTTTAATCGTACGCTGTATGCTATATAATACATACTTACATACATACAGGTATATAAAAGAGGTAGTTCCACGGAAGCAAAGCCGGGAGTACCGTTTAAAAAAGATTTTGGTAAATACGAATACATTGCTTAAAAACCTATACTATTGGTCAAATATTAACTTTATTTAAAAACTATTTATATAACAGAGTACATCATGTTAAAATTGTTGAAAATATTAGTTCCCCAAAAATATTTAATTATGGAGTACCACAAGGTACAGTCCTAGTACGAATACTTTTTAATATTTATCTAAATGATACTTCATACAAAAATAAACTTCCAAATATTGATCCAATAACATGCAATAATATTAATATAAAGGAGGGTGAAAATATTAAATATCTAGGAATAATTTTTGATAAACATTTAAAATGGGATTTACATAGTGACTACATTGTACCTAAAAAAACTAAGAATTCTTATACCCAAATTTAAACACCTTATACAATTTTTAAATATAAAAGAATTAGAAATATTGTATTATTCTTTAGTACAAACCCATTTAAATTATGGAATACTAGAATGGGGAGGGAAAAATAAGAATTATCTTAATAATATTGAAACTATTCAAAAATACATTTTGAAAATTATTTACGAAAAAGACCACCAATATTCTTCTGATTTACTATTTAAAGATAGCAAAAAAATGGATATTAAACTAATATTTTCTTACAACATGTTAATATATATTTTTAAACATAAAAAATAAAATAAAAATCATATTAATCACACATATGAAACTCGTCATAAAAATACTAAGTATTACATATAAAAATAGAGTATCTAAACAAAACAATAACACATGAACATTTTTTAAACATCAATCCATAGATATTTTTGATATGCTATACCACAGTCAATTAAAATAACTAAATCATTAAATAATAATTTATAGAAATAAAATTAAAAATTGGATATTATCCAATCCAAGAGATATATTCAAGAACGTCATTAATAAATAATAAATGAACCAAGCTATAATAAATAAAATAAATAAATATATATATTATATACATGGTATTGTATCTTTGTATACTGTTGTGATATAAAATATACCAATAATATTGTCATATTCGTTTTATATTATAATCTAGTTGTGCCTGAATTATGAAATATACTCTTGAAAATAAATATTATATTATTTAACTCAAAACAAGTATTTTACTTCTGAGTTCGGAATTGATACCTAGTTTATACAAAAAAAATTATATATTAACATTAAATGTCAAAAAAATATTTGAATAAACTTTTATTATGATTATTATTATTTTATCTATAGTTTGGCAAAGGTAAACATTTTCAAAATTAATAGTAGATATTCTTCTAGTTTTTCCAAAATATTAACCAACATTATTTTTCTTAATTATTTCAAGAATAATTCTTTCTAATCCTCTTTGTTGTCTTTCGTAAAGACCAATTTTCCCACCATGAAAGATGAAGATTTGCATATTAAAATCGTTAACTTCAGCTGACCTTTAAAAAAAAGGAGAAAAGAATGGGTTGTTTTTCTAGGCTACAAAAAAGCTAACCCTTTACCGTGATCTTTACATTCAGGTTGGTATAAAGTAGGGAAACAAGTTAAACCCTACAGTAAAATAGAGTTAACTACCTGGTTTTTTTACTGATTTTCGAGCTTTTATTATTATAGGCAAAGTAGTGTTAGTTATTTAAAAAAATAGGGCTTTTCCGTATCTTGCTCATCAATTTCTTATACAGAAGGTCTTCCACATATCTATAAGAGTCTAGAAAGAATGAAAAAGTTTAACGTTAAAAAACGAGAACAATGCAAATCTGCCAAATTTAATATTTTAACAACAATTTAGTTCATTAGTCTTACAGAAAAATATTTTTCCAAAATTCATTAAAAACACAAAGTTTTTACCGTCGTTTAGCAAATAAATATACCGTGCGAGCAAAAATTATTTGCATCAAAGAGGGCCTTGCATCTAAGGACGTAATGCTTAGCCGTAGACCTTAATACCTGTTGGGTGTCAGTAACTACCTGAATTAACAATCAATCAGTTATTCCGTCATCTTTGACAGTCGTTACAAGTAATTTGATTCATCGCTAATTTTTCCAATTTCTTGAACAATTCACACAATGGGCTTTACGGAACAGCACAAAACATTCATGGTTGAAGCGTATTTTCGAAACGGGGTTAGAGTAAATGGTGAGTGGCAATACAATCCGGGTTTGTGCATGGACGATTTTCACGAACATTTTCCTAACGTTGCTTTTATGGCTGGGGATTTTTATCATTGCCTGAAAAGAACCGTGGCTGTGTTTAGGGAAACTTGTTCTATACAACACAAAAAAGGAGAAGGAAGACCATCTGATTTAAGTTTGAGACGTCAAATATCAGTGAATGTTAATCAAATTTAAATTTTGCTCTGCTAATATTACATCCGCAAAGAAATTTTGACGTTGAGTTGTGGAGGTAGAAGTCATAGGGAAGTCCGTGATATGTTCAATGAAAAATACCTAAATCGCCCCGCCCACCTTTTAGCCAATGGACAGTGTCTAGGGTGACAATTAAATGAAGAACTTTCCAAACTGTTAAAAACAGTGTTAAAAGTGGCCGTCCTGATATACATGAGAAGAAATAAATAAACATAATATCATCACTACAAGAAGATTCTCATATATCTCGAGCACACCACTTGGGCGTGACTTCGATACTCAACAAACCAACGTATCTAAAGTTTTTTTCTAAAAGAAAAGTTTCATCCGTACAAACCAGTATCTAATAATTGTATAAGAGTTATCGGACAATCATCCTGATGGGCGAAAGCAATTGAGTAAAATAATGATTGAGCTAGCAAATAATTAAAATTGTCCAAAGAATTTGTTTTTCAGATGTAACTACGTTTTCTTTAAATGGCCAGGTTAATAGACAAAACTACCGATATTGGGCACAGGAAAATCCTCATTGGTTTATAGAAAATCACACCCAGTTT
Organism: Polydrusus pterygomalis; assembly: GCA_963969555.1. Taxonomy (NCBI): domain Eukaryota; kingdom Metazoa; phylum Arthropoda; class Insecta; order Coleoptera; family Curculionidae; genus Polydrusus; species Polydrusus pterygomalis. The sequence goes on along the minus strand of OZ018384.1, from coordinate 22,560,752 downwards.
AATGAAAAGGTTAATGTGTGTTAAAAATAGGGTAATCAAATCATTTTTTGATGAGAGCCTTACTGGAGGAAAATATCTAAATTTCCTTTGACATGATCTGGTTCCATCTATTACCACTCTATTTCCAAATGATAATGATCATCAAATTTAATCTTATGGTTTTATCAGGATGGTGCTTCCCGCATTATGCTGCTTATACATATAAGGGAGTACCTACTTAAGTACAATCTTTCCGGGGCGGTGAATAGGTAGACGGGGGTCAATGGAGTGACCACCCAGATCGCCCGATCTTAACCCACTGGACTTTTTTTAGGCCACGTCAAAACTTTAATTACTAAATCTAAACTTGACGCGATAGATCCGCTTAAGAAGTCCATTCGACGAGAAATACGAGAAATTTCTCCACAAGTAGTAGGAAATGTACAACAGGAATTTTTAAATAAATTGATCGACTGCAGAACAGTTGCTGAAGGTCATTTTCAACATCTTATAAAATAAATGCTGCTCCGTTTCTTTATCATAACCCTGTATAGAAAACCTAAGCTGCAGCCCATTTTAAGCAGGGTTAATTCCTACGCCACATACAAAACTCGTCGAGTAGTTTTTTAGGCTATCCGTTTGTTTGCAGAGACCGCAGCTAAAACGCTTAAAATATGCACAGCAATAGTTAGTAATGTAGCAAATATACCTAAAATACCAAAATTTTAATTTGATATTTAGTCCAGAAGATTTATGGTGCTCTTCAAAATGTTTTAGTACATTAAGACAAAAAATATTCGAAACATACACATGAAGTTATTAGTAGTAGTACGTTAGTACCATTTCGTTATACCGAAAAGCATGCTCCCTAATTGAGATACATAAATATTGTTATAAAAACATGCAATCTTATACAATTAAGGTTCTACAGTTCTTTAATCAAAATTGTAAGGTCTCAAATTTAAAAGAATTCTTACGGAGGTCTCGTAATCGATTTTTAGTTAGAATTAGTCTTATTAGTGAAAAGCAGTTATTTCTATTAGCGAAGTGGTAATGATCTGAAGACTGAGATCGAAAAGAATGATTTTTTGGCCTTCTCGTACTCGAATTGATAAGGAAACGTCGTTTAAAGAAAATGAGATGAAAATTACTACTGAAAAAAAAATTCTCATACACTGAGAAAAACCCGCCAACTAAATTACTTAGTTGATTTTTTTTTAGTTGTAGCTACTAAAAATGTCCGCAGACTTAGTTACCATAATACCGCAAAGCTATTTACAGGGACTAACAAATATATTTTTTGCCCTCCACTTACAATTACTAATCGATTTAGTAGGCTGTACGCCGAAAATTGATTTGGTAGACTTGCGGTAAATACATCCTTTGTTGTGATAACTAACAAGGGCGTAAGATTTTGTTATACTTGTGACAACTAAAAAAAATATATTTTAAATAATGCCTTAAGTTGTCGTAACGAAAAATGTGGTAGCCATTACTAAATATTTAGTTAATTTACCCGATCGCGCACGCGATCATTGGTCATCCACGCGGTAACAATCATTTCGTCTCCGTGCTTCAGGTGCTTCTTGCCAGTGTGTGTGTGTGTGTGTGTGTGTATCTATTAGTGTTATTTATTTATTATAGTTTATAGTGATGTATTACAGACTTTTATTGTTAGAATGGGGGCTTCAAACCCATCTAGATGCATTTGAAGGTAAAGTTGTGTTGTATTATAGGATTTATCCATGTTATTTATTTAATAAAAATTTTAAAAACTGAAATAATTATTTTTTGTATTTTAGGTTGAAGAGAAAACAAACTTTTTGCTTTGGGGAAGTAATTACCTACCTCAACTAGAAAGCCTTAAAAATAATTCAATCTATCTGAAATGAAATTTCATCTACAAGCTATCACGGAAGGCTTCACGAGTGAGATCAGTTATTGTAATCATCCCTCGATTTAAGTATCACTTATGGATTGAAATATTTTTAATTAATCTTATATTAACAACCATAAATCTGTGTGTAGCATCGTGGGATAGTTGAATTTAAATATTCTGACTAGTGATGCCGCCGAGACGAGAAATTCTCGTGTCTCGTCTCGTCTCGTCTCGTCTCGTCTCGTCTCGTCTCGTCTCGTCTCGTCTCGTCTCGTCTCGTCTCGTCTCGTCTCGTCTCGTCTCGTCTCGTCTCGTCTCGTCTCGTCTCGTCTCGTCTCGTCTCGTCTCGTCTCGTCTCGTCTCGTCTCGTCTCGTCTCGTCTCGTCTCGTCTCGTCTCGTCTCGTCTCGTCTCGTCTCGTCTCGTCTCGTCTCGTCTCGTCTCGTCTCGTCTCGTCTCGTCTCGTCTCGTCTCGTCTCGTCTCGTCTCGTCTCGTCTCGTCTCGTCTCGTCTCGTCTCGTCTCGTCTCGTCTCGTCTCGTCTCGTCTCGTCTCGTCTCGTCTCGTCTCGTCTCGTCTCGTCTCGTCTCGTCTCGTCTCGTCTCGTCTCGTCTCGTCTCGTCTCGTCTCGTCTCGTCTCGTCTCGTCTCGTCTCGTCTCGTCTCGTCTCGTCTCGTCTCGTCTCGTCTCGTCTCGTCTCGTCTCGTCTCGTCTCGTCTCGTCTCGTCTCGTCTCGTCTCGTCTCGTCTCGTCTCGTCTCGTCTCGTCTCGTCTCGTCTCGTCTCGACGAGACGAGAGTGAAATTTTTTCTCGAGAGAAGTCACGAGACGAGACGAGAGAAGACCGTTTCTCGTCGAGAAATTTCTCGTTTTTCTCGAATTTTCTCGAATTTTCTCGTTTGCTAGAACACTGCATTTTAGGTATCTCCTAATATACAGGGTGTCCCGAAATTAGCTGACAATATTTTAAGGGGATAAAGTACATTCAAAAATAAGACTAAAATCATCTATTAATATACCTTCAAAAACGCTTCGCTATGGGGCTAGAGCCCCCCGAATTGGAGCTATGATAAGCAGTTTTTTTACAATATCTCAGAAACCGATTAGGGTATTAAAACAAAATTTGAAACATGTTTTACCCATAGCTAGACGCAATAAATGGTTTAATTAGCTTAACTGTATTTCTTCCAGTGGCGTCCCACTGGGTAGGTAGTTATGAGAATATTGCCCTAAGTTTTTTATTTGTAAGATTTTTTAACTTTAGGTGAAATTTTTAGAAGCCTTGAAGTCTTTTGTTGAAAAAAGGTACTCTTGTTTCATTGCGGTAGAATTCACCATTTTCTAGTAAAATCGATTTTAAAATTTTCGGTTTTTTGAAATCCGGTGAAAAGGCTAAGGTTTTTTTTGCATATCTCGGCAAACACTTAATATTAAAACATAAAATTTATTAGAAGTTCTACTAGCGAAATAATAACAATACATAATCAACTTGGGGATTTATTAGATAATGTGCCACTGGATTTACGTTTAGGGCACTTCTTTCAACATGATGGGGCACCAGCTCACTACGGACGTCATGTGAGGAATTGGCTTGAAGAAAATTATTAGGTGGATTGATAGCCATAGCCTGGCCACCAAGATCACCTGATTTAAATCCCCTTGGTTATTATTTTTGGGGACACATGACTGGTACTTGCTTAAGAATTAGATTCCCGTGTGGTTCACAATCAAATTTGATTTGCAATTTGTTATTCTTTTTTGTTTAATTTTAAAACTCTCTTAAAGTCTCCATGAAAATAAATATTTAAAAAACAAAGGAATCTAATAATATGTTTAATTTGAAAACGTTAAATTCTGTCAAATTACAATAATAAAAGGTTTTATTAACAAAAAATTTAAAATAAAAAAAAAATAACATTAAAACTATTAAATAAAAAAAAATAATAGTAATATTTACTTAACGCGACGTCACTGGAAAAATATTTTAAAGTAACATCCTTTAATACATAATATGCCTTGTCGCTAGTAAAACTTCTAATAAATTTCATGTTTTAATATTAAGTGTTTGCTGAGATAGTGAGATATATGCAAAAAAAAACCTTAGCCTTTTCACCGGATTTCAAAAAACCGAAAATTTTAAAATCGATTTTACTAGAAAATGGTGAATTCTACCGCAATGAAACAAGAGTACCTTTTTTCAACAAAATACTTCAAGGCTTCTAAAAATTGTACCTGAAGTTAAAACATCTTAAAAATAAAAAAATTAGGGCAATATTCTCCCAACTACCTACCGAGTGGGACGCCACTGGAAGAAATAAAGTTAAGCTAATTAAATCGTTTATTGCGTCTTGTCATGGGTAAAACATGTATCAAATTTTGTTTCGATACCCTAATCGGTTTTTGAGATATTGTGAAAAAACTGCTTATCATAGCTCCAATTCGGGGGGCTCTAGCCCCATAACGAAGCGTTTTTGAAGGTATATTAATAGAGGGTATTAGTCTTATTTTTGGATGTACTTTATATCCTTAAAATATTGTCAGCTAATTTCGGGACACCCTGTATAGACAGAAAAATAATGTGTTTAACGTTCTTACTCTATCGTATTGTGAAGGCATTTACCTTAAAACAGATATTCAAGAGAACAGAATCAAATTGTCTAGCCTCTTTCTTCTGTCTACGGTTAGTAGTTGACATTTTTAAATAATTAACCGATTTCGAATTCGATTGAAAACACAATATTGAAAAGGACCCCAGTCAAATTTCATTCACAAGGCGAAAGGCGATAGATTTTGTCTAAATTTAACAATTTTGTATCAAAAATTCGAAATTCGCCAAAAACTTCTCACACAAAAATCATTAATAAAAGTGTGAATTTAATTTCATATCTCTCTTACCAGTTTTAATCTTTGGCATTACTTTCATAACACCCTGTATATCAACCGAAACTTTATTAGGAAATCACAGATAAAGACAACGGAGGGCCATGAAACTAGTGTTATTGAAACAATAGCATTAAGTTAATAGTCTCAATTATGACATTAGTAAATAAATTAAAAATAAAAAGTCTAATATAATAGGTAAAGTGACATTCAGTACGAATGATTGAAGTGTATGCCTTATTTTGCCTCATTTTATTACACAGGTCTCAGACATAAATTTGGCTATTGAAAATAATTATTAAGTGCGGTAAATGATACTTTTCCGCACGAGATGGCAGTTGCACGAACGGCTCGAAGCAAGTCCGGGCATGCCACTAAGTGAGTGTGGAAACGAAACTTTTCGCACATGTTACTTACAATATTTTTCCTAATTGCGTAAAATTAAGCTTGTTCGTAATAAATTTTTGTATTTTTTGGGTAAAAGGAGCAAAAAATAAAGTGAATTTTTAAATTTTGATATGTCAAATAGAGCATTTTCGGAAATACTATTTTAAGTTTTTTCTCTTGCCCTTTCTATTAATGTAATAAAAAAATTAAGGTTTTTCCCAGGATGACATTCTGGGCTGATCCCTTTATTTAGTCGAATATTTTCCAAACTATTGCAGTTAATTATGCCTCGAATTATGCCAAAAAATAAATAATGAAAGAAGGGTAGTTCCATTATGAATCAATTATTATTATTATAAATCGTTCTCTATTCTGTATCTTTTACCACCCCGTATATTTTGGACTGAAAATACCTCGGTGCCAAGCCTATTACATTACGTGAATTATGTCTTATGGCCGCTTGCAATATTTTGCTGATCTAAGAAAAATAGTTTCTAAGTCACATGACTAACAAACCGACTTATATTAAACCCTTCTGCGAGACGACCAGATACTTTTAAATGTTTACCCCCTTTAAGATTCGTATAAAAAAATATTTTTTATGATTCCCTACTCACGAGAAAAAACGAGACGAGACGAGACGAGACGAGACGAGACGAGACGAGACGAGACGAGACGAGACGAGACGAGACGAGACGAGACGAGACGAGACGAGACGAGACGAGACGAGACGAGACGAGACAATGGCACTCTCGAGCGAGAAAAACGCGTTTCTCGCCGAGACGAGATAAGAAAAAATTCTCGCCTCACGAGACGAGACGAGAATGGGCCAATTCTCGTCTCGTCTCGTCTCGCGGCATCACTAATTCTGACGTGTAGATATATTGAATAAGTTACTCCCAGAAACAAAGACAAATTTTGATCAACTAAACAGCCAAGTTAAAGTGTTTTATTTGGTATCTACTGTTGCACACACCTTCAGTTTCCTTAGGCCGTATAAAAGGGCTTTTTAACGTCAGCTCAACTGAACCTTTACTGGTACTTAAAGTTTTTTACAAAAATCACATTGCAGTTAAATTAAATATTGCTTCTGTTTGAAACTGGCAGCAATATATTTTAGACGAAAAGCTTCAACATCTCTAAAATGGTTTTATTGGTGGTTACAGAAAAGCTTCAACAAACTACGCTTTGCTGCTTAGAGTTTTTTCTGCTGTATACCGAGCTTTTCGGTTGCGATACACACATGCAATTACAGTGGATTTTATCTAGAAGTTGTATGTGCAGCCGTAATAAATATTTTTCTAATGCAGCAAATAACTCTTGTTAAATAGGGGACAGCGAAATACTTTTTGCTGTGGTGACTAGAGTAAGCTTTTCGTTGCTGCCAGTTCCAAACAAAAAACCGTATTTGACGACAATGTGATTTTTATGGGAAGGTTCAAGTTAAAGGTTCACTTGAGCTACGGTTAAGATGCCCTTATATAATAAGGCCTTAGGGGACTGAAGGTGCGTGCAATCGTTGCCAAATAAAAAAAAACTTTGTGGTTACTTTTTAACTAATATTTTTATTTGTATTTACTAAACACCCAATTTGGGTTAACTACATAATTTAGTTACTATTATATAATTTATTAGTAACGTTAACATCTACGCTTAGTTCCTGCAACTAAATGATATAATAGCTTTAACAAACCACCTACTTGTAACGAATATATATATTAGCTGTGCTAACTTAGTTTTTTTAGTAACTGTAACTAAGACCATTTAGTAAACCCAACAATATAAGTTCGTTATCTACGAAATCCTATAGTTGTAGCTACTAATCTATTCCAGCAAACTTGATTTAGTTGTTATAAGTCATCCACCTTGCTGTCCCCTATTTTAATGAAAAATTTTGCTGTGGTAATTAAATTTTTAGTAATGGCTACAAATTATTTTCCTCAGTGTATAACATCAGTCAATTAAAGATACAAATGCCTAAACTTATTTTTCAAATCCTTTAACCCTTTCACTGCGCGGTGCTCAAATAAAGTCGCACGCCAAATTGCCTATTTTTTTACCGCTTGCGAATATACTCGTTAAGAGCACTGTAAACTAATTGAGTATGACATTAGACACTATATTATAACCTCCCAGACACAAGTAAAATTAAAAAAAAGGTTATAGTATAGTGTCTAGTGTTGTAAATATAATGGTACGGAATCCTTCGTAAGCAAGTCTGACTCACACTTGGCCGGTTTCTCCGATTCCGGAACTCACGTTTTGTTCCTCATATTCGCTGTCACTTCTGGCTAATATCTCTTCAAGTTGTTTATCTGTAAGATATTTCCCAGCCATATTAGGTTATTCTAACACAAAACTTGTCGAAACAACCAAAAACGCGAACTCTAAATATTATGTAAACGTACAAAATCAGTTAAATTTCGCGAGAAACATTCACGGCCCCACCCTACCTCGGTCAAACCGCCCGCCCGCCACTGCGCCAATTTGAAACGAGCGGCCTGCAAACAACACGTGGAAACTCCGCCAACGAGATTATTTGTCTAGAGCAGCCTGATCCTATTTTTATAAGCAAAACGACTATACTCGTCCAGGGCAGTATACGGCGTGGAGAACATATTCGTCCGGAGCAGCGAAAGGGTTAAGAACACTTTTTGTTTTGTTTTTACATTTTAGAGGCAAAATTCCAAAAAATTGCTTTTAATTTTAATGTATAATTAAATAACTTTTTATTCAATTTTTGAATTATTTATCGGCATTTTGTGTGGCATGTTTTGTGTATAAACAACAATTACCCTCTAGCAGGTTATCGAAAATATTAATAATAACTTGCACGGGCCGGGTTTTCATCTCGGGCCTCTACGCGGCCCGGCCTAACTCTCGGGTTCGGGTCGGGTCGGGCCACTTAATCAATGAAGGTTCGGGCCGACCGGGCTCTTCGGGCTGGCTGGGCTTTTTACGTTTTATACGTAGGTAATACGCAACAGCTGATAGGCTGAAGACAATACATCATTGATTCTGATAGTTTAGGCTTCATGTTTCATGTTATGGTATGTCACTTTACCAGTTAAACAGTTAAACAATAGATTAAACACAACCATCTTGAGAAGAGAAACATCGACAACACTGCTTGAAGATCCATGTGTCACGTGACTATTTTGAGGTTATCCATGCTTTAGTATGTAATTTACGCGCAACGTAGGTGGTAACTTTGCGGTTTTTCGTATTAATACAATGATTTGAAATGGATTTTACCCTTTGAAATGAAACTAAGCAGGTGGTCTCAGCTTGAAAACTTATTGTCTCAGTACCAATTATTCATACATTGTGAAAGTAACGGAGTTACCCAGATACCTAGTAGAGTAGGAGGTGACTTTCTTAAGACAAGCGTAGATTTCTTAAAGAAAACCTTAAGCTTACTAAATTTTGAGACTTACTATTATTTAATAATTAGGTACGTTGTTCTTGTTATCCAAAACTATTTATTACTTTTTGTACATTTTTCAATATCAATATAGTGGCAACAGAGCCAAAAAACACAAAAAATATCAGAAAGAATAAAAAACTCGCCCGTTGCCGCGCGTCATAATAATAGCTTGTGTATCCGCAACTCCCAGCTGATGCAGCGTTGCCCGATGTCATTTCACGACTTCTTTTCAAGGTGGTTTTGGATTAAACGTCACTTAAAAACTTGAGACGTTTAGTCTATTGTTTAGATGTTATAAATGTCAAGGTACATTAAATTTGTTCAATTATCTTTCCGGCTGGCTTGGTTTTTCGGGCCGACCGGGCCGACCGGGCTTTTCGGGTCGGCTGGGCTTTTTTGCTCTTAGTTAATAATTTCTTGGTTGCCGGGCCGGGTCGAATCGGGCAGGGCTCTAAACAGGACACAAAAGGCACAAATATAAAAAATAGGTTTATAGAAAAATTGTACCGATCGGCGATCCCCTTTAAGTTTCAAACCTACTTTCGACACTACGCAGAAGAAATTAGTACTGATTTTACTGAATTTACTCGTTAACCCAATTCATCAAGTATGTGCGGATAATTTCAATCAAGTTTTTACGAATATAGAAATCTACTACAAAAAGCGGTTCGACTCTCAAAAGATTTTATTGTGGACTTAATATCTTGCAAAGAACATTTCACAATCATAAAAAAGGCTTATACCTTATACACCGTGTGCAAGAACCAAAAGAATTGAAGAATACCTATGCCTTTCTTAAGCTGCCTTTTATGATTACTTTGTAACGGTTTATAAGACAATACACAATATTATAATAAAAGGTACTAAGGGAAGTACCTGCCTACCAATTTTTGATTTAGTTTACTGATTTTTATTTTATGAGTTATGGATATACAGGGTGGCGCACCGAAAACTTTCCACCCAGGTTTATTTTCTTGTTAATAAATAAATCAAAATTCGCTCGAACACGGGAACCTTAGTTCTCAGGGGGACATATTTTTTTGGTATTTTCATCCCTCCTGCTGGAACCCCCGCGACGGGGTGGCTTCCACCCTTAAAATCTTAAATAGAAAGGGGTGTCGAGTGACACCTTATTATAAAGGGAAATGAATTGCCTTTCAAACGCGACCTTGCTCGTTTAAATTGAGTGAATAGTTACTGAGAAATAGGGCTAAAAAAAAAAAAATTAAAAGTAATAAAATTTGTTACCGCTTGTATCAATGAAGTAAATGTTGAAAATGTCCACCCCCAACCTCCATGCAATTGTGAAGGCACTGTTCAAAATGTTCGCGAACATTATGGAGCATTGCGGGAGTTATTTGTCGGCACTCGTACACTATTCGTTGTCGCAAGTTTTCCAAAGAATTCGGTTGGGTTGCATAAATTTTAGACTTTAAATGTCCCCACAAAAAAAAGTCCAGTGGAGTCAAATCAGGCGATCTTGCAGGCCATTCAATAGGACCTCTTCTTCCAACCCATTTTCCAGGAAAATTTTCATCCAGAAACTGTCGAACAACGAACGCATAATGCGGGGGTGCTCCGTCTTGCTGAAAGTAAATATTTTCGGGCCGATAACGGTCATTTTCTTCTATGGCATTCGTTAAAGCAGGGTTAATAGTAGTTTCTAACAGGTTCAGGTAAATTTCACCTGTTAAATTTCCAGGTATAAAATACGGCCCAATAATACGGTCCCCAAAAATTCCAGCCCACACATTTAATTTTTCGGGATGTTGAGTATGCACTTCTCTAAAAATTCTAGGGTTGGAATCCGACCAATATCTGCAATTTTGTCGATTGACAGTACCGTGAAGAAAAAAAGTGCATTCATCGGAGAAACAAATGTTGAAAATAAATTGTGGATTGCGAATGATCATTTCACTAATTAATTCGCAAAATTGCAAACGGCGATCGTCACCATCTTCATTAAGTTCATGAACCAGTTTTATTTTATATGGATGAAACTTATGCATTTTTAAAGTACTACGCTGAACCGTTCTACGCGAAACACCCGATACATCTGACACTTTCCTCGTGCTAAGTGTGGGATCGATGGCAATATGACCCAAAACTGCAACTTCTACAGCTTCATTTCTTACAGGATTTTCAACAATCCTTTTTTTGTTCATCACTGATCCTGTTTCACGGAATTTTGCAACCAATTGTAGCACGTAAGTATGAGACAAGTGTGCATTTAGATGCAATGCATTATAAGGCAGCTCGAGCACAATCGTTACTTCTAAAGAAAAGTGAAATAATTTCAACCCTTTCTTGAAGAGTATACGTCATTTTAATCAATTATTGAACATACTGATATGTAAAGCAAAATGAATTTTAATTCTTACTATGAATTTGATCGATGCCAAAAACAAACTGAGTTTTTTTGATTGAACAAGTAAAATTCCAAATCCCTTTTGTTAAGTTTGTATCCTTTTTTTGCGTATTTTATACCATTTAATTTGTTTACACTTAAGCACAAATTTTTTTACCATTTAATTTCTCGAAAGGTACTCAACCAAATTCAGGGCCGTAGCCAGTGGTTTTGAGCCAATTAAATTCCTTTTGAAATAAGCTATAGCTCGACCTTCCTTTTCATTTAAGATTTTAAGGGTGAAAGTCACCCCATATGCTCCATAATGTTCGCGAACATTTTGGACAGTGTCTTTACAATTGCATGGAGGTTGGGGGTGGACATTTTCAACATTTACTTCATTGATACAAGCGGTAACAAATTTTATTACTTTTAATTTTTGTTTTTTTTCCCTATTTCTCAGTAACTATTTACTCGATTTAAACGAGCAAGGTCGCGTTTAAAAGGCAATTCAATTCCCGTTAAAATAAGGTGTCACTCGACCCCCCTTTCCATTTAATATTTTAAGGGTGGAAGCCACCCCGTCGTGGGGGTTCCAGCAGGGGGGATGAAAATAGCAAAAAAATATGTCCCCCTGAGAACTAAGGTTCCGGTGTTCTAGCGAATTTTGATTTATTTATTAACAAGAAAATAAAACTGGGTGGAAAGTTTTCGGTGCGCCACCCTGTAGAGTATAGGGCACAAAAAACTAAGCAAGCAAATACCAACATCATTAGTTTTTAGACAAGCAAAAAGCTGTAATATTTTGGATTAAATTAAATATGTCACTTTTAATTTTGTTTATACATAATAGGTAATAGGGTTTTTTATTAAATGATTCTTAGATATCAGTTTGTTTTTATGTTTTATATAAAAATTCAATCATCTCATAATTAATTAATTTAATGCTATTAGGTTTCATTGCAATTGAATCAACATGAGGTTTTAACTAAACTTAGTTAATATTATATTGCATTGTAGTGTAATCTCAATTAAATAAACTGCAATTATAGTTGGTACGCTATTTAACGAGTGTATAATGTAGGTCAGAATGCACGAGGATGATTAGAACTTAAACCGCTTGCGGCGAATGTTCTAATCATCCTAGTGTATTATGGCTCATTATACGCATTATCTACAAACATCCACTTAAAAAGCATTAAACCCCAAAATCTCTTTAAATTCTGACCAAGAAAAGACCAATTTTTGCCTTATTTTGACATTTTATATTTTTCATATCAGCTGACGCTTTATTTGATGTCAAAAACACATAAGTTACCAGAAAATTGAAGACCATCTTTAAAATTGAATATACGCACATAAATTACATACATTTGATTATGATAGAGAAACGGATCAGATTTTAAGTATAGGTATAGATATAGAATACCGCGCACTTAATCAAGAATCGCTCGAACCCGTCCAATTAACTTTTTCGAAATCATTTATGTCACAGTCAAAGTTGCCTGATTAGTTGATTATTGTTAAAAATCTTTGTGCAACCCAATATTAGTTTTTTTTATCAATATAGAATACAGCGTGCGAGCCAAAATTATTTGCATCAAAGAGGGCTTGGATTAAAAAACGTAGGGCTTGGTTTAGATCACAATGATATGTGGACGATATATATCTAACCAAATCTAGGTTAACATTTTGTCAAATTCAGATTATGACATGATATGCCAAACTAATGAGTAATAAAATAAGTAGACAAATACAAATTTATTTTTGTTGTTTACAAAATTATAATATTTGCACTTTATAAGGAATTAAATTTAGCTGCTTCTTAAGAATAGTCCTGCATGTTCCATAAGATCTTTCCACTTCTTGGGACAGGCGTCCTATATAATTTGTTGGCGTATTTTGCATTATTTCACGAACGTTTGCAACAAGTTCTTCTGTTTTTACACTAGAGTTAATGTTTCGTAAACGGTTGAAGATAGGTACAGGGCATGATTTATGAAAAATATCTAGATTTGATTGTGGAATGTGAAAATATATTATAATATTATGTTTCATTAAAAACATTGAAGTTGATATAGTACAGTGCGACCAGTTTTTATTAATACCTTTATTCAAAATTTAACTTTGGCATCAAGTTCTGCTTCGATCGAGATAAAATTTAAGCAAAAAAATAGTAGTCACGTGATTCGCATTATCTGTTAAATTTTAATTTTTTTCAAAAAATAATGCAAAAGTGGGGTTATTTCTGAAAATATCGAAAAAAGTTATTAGAAAAAGTTTTTTTAAATGCAAAATTTTAGCTGCATAAGGTAATTTTGATTTTTTACCCACCACTAAAATTTATTTTCCATTTAATGAACACTTTACTGATGACTAAGGCCCGGATTTCGGAACGAGCTCGTTCCCTCGACATTTTTTGTATTTTTTGAAATCAAGGGCGTGCGTAAAACTGAAATAAATCTGTAGGTACTTAATAAGAACATCTAGGTTAAAATTTTGTCAAATTCATATAATGACATGATATGCCAAACTAATGAGTAATAAAATAAGTAAATAAATACAAATTTATTTTTGTTGTTTACAAAATTAACAAAGTAAGAATATACGGAAAAAAATGTCTAATAAATCATTTAATTCGAATAAATTTTGGGTAAACCATTGAGATTAATTCCTGCGTCTTTCAAAATCTGCGGCTTGTATTTCTGGGAATACTTGCACTTTATGAGGAAATAAATTTAGTTGCTTCTTAAGAATAGTATTGCATGTTTCATAAGATCTTTCCACTTCTTGGGACAGGCGTCTTATACAATTTGTTAGCGTATTTTGCATTATTTCATGAACGTTTGCAACAAGTTCTTCTGTTCCTACAGATGGTCTTCCTGCTCCTTTTTTGTGTTGTATAGAACCTGTTTCCCTAAACACAGCCACGGTTCTTTTCAGGCAATGATAAAAATCCCCAGCAATAAAAGCAACGTTAGGAAAATGTCGTGAAAATCGTCCATGCACAAACCCGGATTGTATTTCCACTCACCATTTACTCTACCCCGTTTCGGAAATACGCTTTAACCATAAAAGTTTTGTGCTGTCCCGAAAGCCCATTGTGTGAATTATTGTTTAAGAAATTGGAAAAATTAGCGATGAATCATTATTGTCAATAGTTTAACACACTTTCTAAACTGAAAACACACGATTCTAAACTGAAAGCACACGAATGGAAGATCAATTATTACAACTAAACACGACTCGCATCTTTTACTCTAGTTAAAGCATGTCGAATTTTTTTCCGTTTGGCGACGACACTGATTTTTCTCACCTACCTCGGAACTAGCCAGATGTTTGATAATTGCACCAGCGGTTAATTACTACCTTTTGTTAATACCTTGGTTAACTACAGAAAATGGCTCTAACAAAGTTTAAATTAAATATTTCTGCAATAGAAAAGTATAACATAATTTAATAAATAAAAAAAATTATTTTAAATTGCTTTAAATGTACTTAATATTGACAAAAATAATGTTTCTCCTATTGTAAACTATTGGTGCAAATTTCTAAATTCGTTTGTCTACTACTTCGTGCCTTTCATTGTTTTGGGGGCTAGATCAAAGAATATGACTGCTTTATTATTTACATTGTTTTCAATATAAATATCTACTGGATGCAAACATCCACTGTTTAGACAATTTTGTGGAGTTTTTTACCGCCGTCCGGGCTTTACTGATGACACTGTGTTATTTTTTGTCTTAATATTAAGGTGTATTTATTTTCAGACAGAAACTACGTTTTTAAAAGTACTTATTTTATGAAGTTACCTTATACAGGGTCAAAAACAAATAAACTTTGCATCACATGCGACCAAATTTTAATAGCCCAATTTTGATTTTGTAGAAAAACACACATTTAATATGGCGCTACTTTAAAGAAAATGTATCTGAAATAAAGCATTGTCAAAACTAAGAAGTTTTATGTATAGGTTGCGTTGAGTCTTATTTTGCAAAAGTGGTGCAATTTACAAAATATAGGTAAAAACTCAAAATTATGTTATGCAGCTAGAATTTTGCATGTGGGCTAGATACTGCATTTAAAAAACTTTTTCTAATAACTTTTTTCGATACTTTTAGAAATAACCCCACTTTTGAATTATTTTTTAGAAAAAAATAAAATTTGACAGATAATGCAAATCACGTGACTACTATTTTTTTGTTGCTTAATTTTCATCTCGATCGAAGCAGAACTTGATGCCAAAGTCAAATTTCGAATAAAGTTATTAATAAAAAAAAATCCCATATGATGCGGACTTTACTGGTCACACAGATTTATGATCCACCTTGTATAATATCTTATTTCTAAAAAAATAAATTAAAAAAAAATTTTTGACGGGTCCGAGCGATTCTTGATTAAGTGGGCGGCTGTATTCTATATAAAAGGCTGATCCGTTTCTTTATCATCACACTGGATGCGCGGCCTGAAAGGGACTTATAGGAATAAAATTGTCATAGGATAAAAAAAACTTTTAATTGATTTTAAAACAAGGTCTGGTACTTATAAAGTAAACATTTAAGTACAAATCTTGAGCACTTAAGACTGGTACTTAAATTACTGAAATATGATTATTACTTGTGTACTTAATACTTAAGTATATCTACATAGACTTGTACTGGTACTTTAACTTTATTTGTTTTTTTGGATGATACAGATACCTACTATACAGTGTGTTTGTAACTTGGAATAAATTCCGTAAATCCAGTACACACAGTTATAGACTATTTTTAAAGTGCTTATTAAGTTATACATAAGTACCAAATTCATAATTTTTAGTCCTTGTTATTTATAAGATATTAAAGAAACAAAAACTAATTTAATTGAAAAATAAAAAAACACTTCTATCCATCTATAATACTTTTCGTCAATAAATGCTCAAAATGTGTCCACTCACTATTTGGCAATATCCTAAACGCAAGTAAAACTAGTTGTGAACATTTCTAATTACTTCGGGAGAATTTAACGTGCTTTCAACTCTTCCAAATTTGACAAGGAACAAAAATTTTGAATTTGGTACTTATGTATAACTTAACATGCACTTTAAAAACAGTAAATAAAAATTAGGGTTGCCATTTAAAAAAATTATCAACATCGTCAGATCTCCAATATCAATCAATCAATCAATATTTTGTGTATAAAAAGATCACAACTTAAAATGCGTGTCCAAGCATTTAAAAAAAAAACACTGTACTGGATTTACTGAATTTATTCCAAGCTACAATGTCACACTGTATACTTACTAAGTACTAGTACTTCCTAACATATTTGGGTCTTAGAGCCCTTTTTCTATTTCAAAAGGTACCTTAATTTTTATGGTACCTATCTCCTAGCTACCCTTGTCCCTACTTAATTTAACTTCTTTCGTGAGAATACTACATACAACTGTATTCCAATGGAACAAAAAAGACTCATCATCGACAAACAAAAAAACTTATTTTAATAGCAATCAAAACGCGCGGCTTGATCTTCAAGAAGTATTGGAAAAAATTGTAAGTAAAAAAACTAATAAACCTCAACCAAAGGGGAGATTCGCGTGTGAACTAAAGAAAAAATCAAGCATGTTGGGCTGGTTAATATGCAAGAACACGAATTGTCAACATACCATTTGAATATCTTGCTGGGACAAAAGCACCCACGAAAAAACACCAGGTACATCTTTGGAGTTTAAAGCTTCTTTGTCTTTTTTTAGCGGATTTTGACCCTTTTCTCACGGGCTAACGAGATATTCTAAGCGTTTTTTTCTCGGTAGTTAGAAAAAACATAACACACAAATTTTAATTATAAAAGAACGGGACCCGTACATAAAAACTGCACAGGTAGAAATCTGGACGTTCGAGAGACCATATTATACCATATGAGTCATGGTAGAGGTTGGGCAAAGCGTAGTCGATCTGCGGGTCTATGTATCCTCTGAAAGGGTATGGCGGCTTTTGTGTTTCACCCGTAGGTATTTACTCGACTAATTAATTTGATTCCCTTTTATTTGTGATGTAATTTTTTCGACTTTTATGTATTATTGAAAAGTAGTTTTTATTTTCCAGCTGGTTTAGTTAATATTATTTAATTGAATTTCTTTTCAACATGTATGTACAGTGTCACCAGTAAAGTCCGCATCATATGAGATTTTTATTATTAATAGCTTTATTTAAAATTTGACTTTGGCATCAAGTTCTGCTTCGATTGAGATGAAAATTAAGCAAAAAAATAGTAGTCACGTAATTCGCATTATGTGTCAAATTTTAATTTTTTCCAAAAAATAATTCAAAAGTTGGGTTATTTCTGAAAATATCGAAAAAAGTTATCGGAAAAAGTTTTTTTAAATGCAGTTTTAGCTTACATGCAAAATTTTAGCTGCATAAGATAATTTTGATTTTTTACCTATATTTTGTAAATTGCACCACTTTTGCAAAATAAGACTCAAACGCAACCTACATAAAACTTCTCAGTTTTGACAAGGCCTTATTTCCGATTAATTTTCTTCAAAATAGCGCCATATTAAATGTGTGTTTTTCTACAAAATAAAAATTGGGCTAATAAAATTTGGTCGCATGTGATGCAAAGTTTATTTGTTTTTGACCCTGTATAAGGTAACTTCATAAAATAAGTATTTTTGAAAACCTAGTTTGTGTCTGAAAGTAACACACCTTAATATTAAGACAAAAAAGAACACAGTGTATTCAGTAAAGTATAGTGTGTTTAAGTGGAAAATAAATTTTATTTTAAACACGTAAAGTTTATCTATTTTTAACGATTTAATTTAAAACCCCTATATTATAATTTATTATTAAGCTATGTCATAGTAACGTTAACGTGTATTACTTTCAGACACAAACTACGTTTTCAAAAATACTTATTTTATGAAGTTACAGGAAGTATACAGGGTCAAAAACAAATAAACTTTATATCACATGCGACCAAATTTTAATAGCCCAATTTTGATTTTGTGAAAAATACACATTTAATATGGCGCTACTTTAAAGAAAATGTTTTTGAAATAAAGCCTTGTCAAAACTGAGAAGTTTTATGTAGGTTGCGTTGAGTCTTATTTTGCAAAAGTTGTGCAATTTACAAAATATAGGTAAAAAATCAAAATTATCTTATGCTGCTGAAATTTTACACGTGGGCTAGAAACTGCATTTAAAAAAAGTTTTTCTAATAACTTTTTTCGATATTTTCAAAAATAACCCCACTTTTAAATTATTTTTTGGAAAAAATTAAAATTTGACAGATAATGCGAATCACGTGACTACTATTTTTTTGCTTAATTTTCATCTCGATCGAAGCAGAACTTGATGCCAAAGTCAAATTTTGAATAAAGCTATTAATAAAAAAAAATCCCATATGATGCGGACTTTACTGGTGACACTGTATATGGCCATTACATACGTATTAAGGAACAATTATTTAAAAAACTTAACCAGAGAAGAATTTATTAAATGCAGTGGCGCACCGAGAGGATGGGGGGGGGAGAGAACCCGTCTCAGGGCATGGTGTAAATAAAATAGATGGTATTTGGTAGATTATTATGAACATGATGACACAAACATAAGAGGGGAAATCACACTTTACAATCAATTCTCACAAGATTCTAAACCAAAAAGTGCCATTAAAGCTGTTAGTATATGTAATAAAAACTTATATCCATTAATTTGTGATTATCTTTTAATAATGGCTACTCTGCCTGTAACAACATAGAGACTTATTAAAGAAATTCTACAGGCGAAAAAATACTAAATGGTTTAGCATTGATTTTTGTACACCTAATAAACGAACAAGAGAAAACCTGTTGGCTCTAAAGCCATGCCGTTTGGATATTTTGTTACAAGTATACAGTATACAGTTTTTAATTAAAATGTTTTTTTATAATGTTTACAACTAAGTATATGAATGCAATGGATCACGCCTGTTGAATCAAACATTTCTATTAAATTTTAAAAACTTCGAGGACTGGGTGTTCGCCGCTCGGGATATTTTATCCTGTATAGTCGTTCAGCAAAAAGACAATTTTTATTCGCCTCGCCCAAAATATAAATCATATCGATTAATTAATTTTATGAAAAATTCATTTTGAGTACCAACTTATAAAATGACTGGACAATAAAACTTTGCCGTAAAAAGAATTAATTTTTACATATCTGATTCCTAATGTCATCCACTGCCATTATTTTCATTTATTTTCCATGGGTACTGTGATCCATTGACAAAAGATGCTATAACGATGATATTAAATATCGAAATATCAAAATATTTCAAAAACTATTGGAGATAGGGATTGGACGTTCTTCACGAAAGTTGAAGAGTTTATAACGAGCTATAAGATGACAGAAAAATATATAGGGTGTTTCATTTAATAAAAGTGATATTTTTCAATTAGAAGTTTTCTGACTTTGGTCCTAGAAAGTTAACACCCTGCAAATGAGACGTCAAATATTTCATAGTGAATATGTATTTTTGACTTTATTTAATACATATAAAAATTATGAATCGCTTAGAGTCAAAATTAAAGTAGCATTTTCACAACAACCAGATGCTTGCAAATGCAAAATTTTCAAGTCGAATTATCTTAAAAACTAGAACTTTTTCGTAAATTAAACCATTAATAAAAATTTATGAAATAATACGTAGAATTATTAAATGTATTCAAATATAGGGTGTTCCATTTAAAAAAATGTAACTTTAAGACACCCTACTTTTTGGGCGCACCCCGTATAATTTAAAATATTTTCAAAATGTGCCAGATATTTAACCATACTTAATACAAAAGCTTATTATCGACAAATCTTATCTTCAAGGAATAAAATTACTCCGCGCAATCGTTGACTCACCCGGTACAAAGGTTAAAGAACGACCTTTTTTGATTTTCTTTTTTCTTGTATACCTATTTTTTTTTAGTTTTTCCAACATCATTTCCAAACAACCAAGCCGAGTTACAGCTTTTTAGGGTGATGCAAAACGCTTCACTCCTGCTGTATTACGACACACTTTTGGAAATGGGCGGTGATGATGTGCAACAACTCTGTGACGCCGGGGAAGAAGAGTTCTTGGAAATCATGTCTTTAGTTGGTATGTTTAAATCACTAAAATAATTAACCCAATAAAACGATCTCATAAACTGTGTAGGTAACCTTTGCTCTAGAAGTAAAGGTAAGGCAATAATGTAAAAAATTCCAATGGCATTGGATATGTTTTTACATGTATTAGATTTATGCCTGTTTTGCTCCTAAATTTGCCGGACTTTAATCTAATTAAACAAATTCCAAAAATTTTGTTTTTCAAAATCATATAGTGTTTTCTAAAAATTGAACTTTCTATAATTCATTGCCATTTTGCAGTATTTTATCACCTTTTCAAAATTGTCTTTATAGTGCAAGTGTGGAATGAAACATTTCGCGTACCTACCAATAATTACTCCATAGCCAGTGTTCCAAAATGTTTATAATACCAGCGCAGGATTAAATAGAGAAAAACTGCACCGATCGCATTACCATTTTTACTGGTGTAAAACTAGGGAAACTAGTTTTGTCGGTCTAGGTACTGTCCAAAATATATTGTTGACCACTGGCTCAAAAAATAATCTACCAGTGATATCAAGATTTTGAAGGCGCGAACCTCTTTAACACCCAATAAATGGTCGCAAGTTGAAGTTAGTACTTTATTAATTTATTACCTTATTTAAAAATTTTAGAATGGTAATGTTGATATAATTTTCTTGAAACAAATAGGTGGTTATCACAGATAAAATTTTAACATCAGTAAAACATCACACTCCAGCCCAGTCTCTGCGGGTTCAAGAAATTTACTTGTTTCTAATGCGAAGCGGAAATTTGCAGTTAAAGCATCAACGATATATTTTGAGATTTGGGTACTTCCTTTAGACGAATTATGATATTTCTTGTAGGTATGGCTTCAAAACCCCTACATGTACGACGACTACAAAAGTCCCTACAGGAATGGGTGACAAATCCGATAAAGTTCAAAATGCCTTTAGTTCCTGGGGAGGACTTTGAACTAGAGTTGTCGAGTCCACGGGTGACAAGTAACCACGTATTTTACTCTGCTGATAGTGGTGAGAACAGCAGAACGATGTACTCTCCCTCACCAGCTGAAATTTGTGCCTTACCTCCCGTAGTTAGTCCTGGTTTAAATATTAATAATAAAAGGTAATGAGAACAAATTGGAATATCGCCAAAACTATGTATTTTTATGCCCTGATGACATGTAGGTGGTAATACGTTAAACTTCTTTAAAAAAATACTTACAGGCCGTATTCTCCTCTTGATCCCGCATGTCCCCCATCTAGTAGTTCAAGCCCAGTAGGAAGCTCAGTACTATCTCCCAACTTAATGGAGAGCCAAATATCCAAACTCGCTGCTGCAGCAGAAAGGCTCAGCAAACAATTACCGAATATGGAACCAAAGCCACAGAATGCGAAGAAAAAAGTTTGTAAGGAGTTAGAACTTGTAATGTCTATGCCTGAAAACGATCCTAGGAGGATGGATGAGATTAGGAGATATGCCGCTATTTACGGACGGTAAATAACCTGTATATAATGTTTCTTTAATGTTCTAATATGCATTGCCAAAACACTATAGATCTGCTGTACACGCCCTAAAAGTAGTACATTTTCAATAATATGACTACAGTACAAGTACACAGAAAAAAAAAGATTTTAATTCAAGCTTAATATTCTTGAGTTAATGTTATGGTTAGTTCCTATAGTGGCAAAACGCTCCTAATTTGACATTAAAAATATCATGTGTTCGTATAACAAAACCACTGTTCTTTTCAGTTCAAAGTATCGTTGTTTATAACCAAAATTATATGTTTTTTTACTTTAAAAACAATGTATCTTAAAACAAAATGTTACTTGTTTTAATGTTAATACCACGGTGATATTATACTAAAATTAACGAAATTTTATTTCAAAAGGAATTTTTTTCATTTAATGTAGGTAAGGGTAATTTAAATTCAATGTGAAATATTTTCAAAATTAGCTCACGCTTTTTTTCGTTTAAAGTTAGATAATGTTGAAACAAAATTACAATATTTTAAAACAAAATTACACTGCTTTTCATTTAAAATATATTATTTTAATTCCGAGACTTATATAATTTTACTTCAAAAAATGTGTAATTTTGATTGAAACATAACTGTTTTTAAAGGGAGAATAACGATTTCTTTAAATTAAAATGATTGCTAGCGTTGAGCTAAAAGCGCTACAGAGGAAAACTTACAATCAACCTAGCAATAAAACGATATGTACAGCTACCTGTAATGTTGATATTTTATTATATTAATAAAATATATTTTTTTCAACCCAAAAAAATATCAATATAATAGATAATATACTATCTATACTCATTCACCGTTTAAAAATATTTTTATTAAACCTGAAATAATTTGGTAATTTTTTTCCAAATAAGATGTTGCTTACGCAAAATTTAAACAATAACATTTAAGGTAGGTAAGGGGAAAAAATTTAAAAAACTTTCTCTAAAACATATATTTATTAATATTATAACGACCAACACAAACAAATGGTCACCCAGAACCACTAACATAGCGTATTATGTACTCTATAAATAACAAAAAAAAGGATTTTGGAAATATATTTATTTAAGAGTTAACTGCTCATATTCACATGCAGTTAACCGACTAAAACATACATAAAATTATAAAAGCAAAACAATAAAACCCAAGATAATTTAACAAAACTTACTCCCTAAACATAAAAATCTTACTTTTTAATTTTTGCTGCTTTCCACTTTTTTAGATACACCTAGACATGAATGCTAGTATGAAACTTTATTTTTTCCTACATATTTGCACAGAAAATTTTACCTGCAGAAGTTAGTTATAATAACGTGAATACTTCTAAATATAATATAAAACCTATTTCTTAGGTAAAATTATTAGATATGTAAGTACTACTACTAAAATAAATAATAAATAACTTATTTTATTACTTACTGCCGTAAAACGTGGTTGTACAAATGATTGACTATAATATGAACAAGTCTATTTTGATTGGTGGCATCTAACCGCTGATTATTTTTATAATATTGTAGAATTACTTTTCCCATTGGGGCTGTTTCTAAAAGCGTTTTCAAATCGAAATTAGGATAGGTTTCCTTAGGTAATAACAAGTCAGTTATATCATAAACATCATCAGGGAATCCATCAGAGGTTCCATCAGTATTTTCGAATGTTATGGTTGATGCGACTGAAGTCGAGGGTGAAAGCACAGGTATTTCCAACAGTACGTTAGTCTCAGAGTTAGCATTTTCATATGCCTCTCCTGATAAAATCACTCACAAACTCACAATTATTATTATTCACAATAGTACGTCTCTACGTGTTGCCAACGTGCACCAACACGAAAGCGAAACGTTAGGTTTTAGGTTAGGTCTACTCGAACCACAGAAAACAGATACTAAATGTTGTTTCTTCTTTACGCGATTGCGTGATGTGGGCTGCCTAGACTCCCGACAGACAGTCTGACGGCCAAATGCAGAATAACACTAAATTATCGCAACAGTTGAAGGTTAAAATTATTTTAACACTACCATCGTTTTATTCTAAGCATGTTATATATCCTTAACGTCAATAAGAAATATTTGTCATTCTAATAGTTTTAATATTAGAACATTAACTAAAATGTGAGTTCAAAGTAAAATACCTAATGGTTGTTTTTAAAATAAGCACAGCAAAGTTTCTGAGTTGTACAGTTGAAATAACTGTAATTTTGAATGGAAGTTAATTATTTTAAACGAAAATAGTAGCTGAGAATACTCTAACTTTCTTGTTAAGTTACACATGTTTTTAAATCAAGCATACCCTTTTGAAGCAAAATTAATTATATTTGGATGAAAACTAAATTTTCAAAACTACCACTGATCTCAGTTCAAAAATAAATTTTTTTGTGTGTACAAGCAAGTTAATTTAATTCTTGCTTTGCCTCATAATTTTAAATGTTATTTAGCTGATAAGTAACTTGTTAGTAAAAGCTTAGTTAGGACAGTTTCCGGAATACCTAAAACTCATGCTTAAAGACACGCCTTATATAATGTTTAAAAAGGAATTTTTTCAGGTTTGATTGTAAACGGAAACCAGAAAAACCCCTTACTCTTCATGAAGTATCAGTTAATGAAGCAGCAGCACAAATCTGTAGGTTTGTCCCTGCGTTACTAACAAGGAGAGATGAACTTTTCCCATTAGCTAGGCAAGTTGTAAAAGACTCTGGATGTTATTATTCAAAAACACAGTAAGTCATGATAGTTTTCTTTTTTCTTGCTTAAATTATGGGACCATGGAATAAACCACATTTGGTCTCCGCTGTCACTGAAAAAGGTCCCATTCGTTTACTTCAATTAAAAACACAAAAAAGCAACGTCTAGTAGATATTACAATATAGGTACAGTTGACGACATATAAATTCGTACACTTCACCCATACCGGATGTTTCTCAAAAGACGTTCACCCCTATAACTTTTTTATATTTATAGATATTAAAATGAAATCTTGAGATTATGCATAAGAGATGAGTCTGCATTTATTTTCGTAATATTTAATTTGTTAGCACTTCCGGTTTGACCGGAAGTGACCTTAACTTTGATATTTTAAATGGGACGTCTTGTATATTCTTACTTATTTGGGTTCAGCATAACATTATGAGTAAAATGACACCTCACTTGTCATTTTTTGACGTGTTATAACATTGTTATGCTTATTTTTTATTTTCAATCTAGAATGCTACAAATTATTTAAATCTGTTAATTTATAGTCAAGTAGTATATGAAAATTAAAATTATTTCATAATAATTGACTTTCTAAGTTTCACAAGCGTTTAAAAAATGAAATTTTGTTTTCTTAACGTTTACTCCATTTTTCCAAACGGAACGATGGTGGTTCACTAGGATATTTAAAACGAGCATTTGTTTTCCAACAATTTGATACCATACACTCCTATGCTATTTTAAAATTCCCAATCGCCAATTTAAAGGCGTTATGCATTATTGCCGCACTCTTTTTTCTAAAGAAATATAAAGGCGGCTTTGAAAAATAATGGAATGGTGTTGAAAAGCATTATGGCTTTAATTTAAAGTTATAATGCCGTAAGTTTATAAAATATACAATACATACATTCTTGCGGCTTCAGAAGAATTTTTTCTGGTCACTCCAAAAATTAGGAGCATATCAACTTGTTCATTTCTAGTAAAACTAACCATTTTATCTGATTTACAATGTAAGTTTAATAAACGTATGACATTACAATTTTAATTTAAAACCATAATATTGGTTTTCAAAACCATTTCATTGTTTTTCAAAGCCGCCTTTATATTTCTTTAGAAAAGACAGAGCGGCCATAATGCATAACGCTTTAATTTTAATTTTCATATACTCTTTGACTATAAATTACCAGATTTAATTAATTTGTAGCACTCTAGATTAAAAATAAAAAATAAGCATAAAAATTTTATAACACGTCAAAAAATTACAAGTGAGTCATTTTACTCAGAATGTTAAGCTGAATCCAAATAAGTAAAAATATACAAGATATCCCATTTAAAACACCAAAGTCAAGGTCACTTCCGGTCAAACCGAAAGTGCTAACAAATTAGAAATGTTGCCAATAAATAAATGCAGACTCATCTCTTACGCATAATCTCAAGATTTCATTTTAATATCTATAAATATAAAAAAGTTGTAGGGGTGAACGTCTTTTGAGAAACATCCGGTATATAACTCAATTACAACAAAATTGGGTAAAACGGGTTTTTCACCTTGCTGCTTATACCCGGATAGAACATCAGCAGCTATATACATAGCTGTAAATTATTGTATGTACGATTTTTTACCATAAGTGATAATGGGTATTTCTAAATATTTTTGTATTTAAATTACAGCCGCGAAATAAGAAAATTCTAAAATAATACCAGAAAAACATAAAGCCAAAAAGGGTAAATTTATTAACAAACAACAAACAAAATACTAATATTTAACTGCTGCGCCATTGGATTCTAACACTAATCGTAATCTTTTTGGCATTGATAAGATAATACTTCTGGTGTAATCCGCAGTTAGCCCTTCCCAAATTTCTATTTTAACAAATAACTCTACATATTTCATTCTGTGGTTTAAAACTTATTTTGTACATTTTTTTTACCATTTTCCAAAATCTGAAGATGTATATTACTGTTTAGTGTTCCACCAATATTCCAGCATACACCTGCACCATAAACACTTATCCATGGCCACACATTAACGGAGAAACGTCCACTGGTTTGCCTTTTTTGAGTATACTTCTCATCATATTATCGGGAATTTGGTGGTCTATATACTCGAATCCTTCCATTATATTTAGACTGAAAAGTTTTCTCATCGGAAAAGATAATATTTTGCCAAAAAAAAATCATTTTCTGATAAATCTTGTGTAGCAAACCCAATTCTTTGTTCCCTATAACAATTTTCTAAAAACGGTTTGGATGCAGCTGGTCGATTTCTTAATTCGGAACATTGTCTTACTCGGCGTTACGCAGTTCTAGATGAAGCAGGGAATCCTGTTATGTGCATGGCGGATACTGCACTTTTAAATGGATTCTGCCTTAAATACTCCACCAAATTTCGGTCTTCTTCATTTGATAATTTTTTATTATTTAAACCAGACCCAACAGCCCTTTCAAGTGTTTGATGATAGCGCCATTTTTTTACAATTCCTTGAACAGTACTTCTAGGTACTCTAAAATGATCAGCTATTTTTCCATAAGACCACCCTATTTCTACGAAACATATTATTCTTGCTTTTTCAATAATACTTAAATGAGGCATTGTTAAATCAAATAAGATAATGACAATACTTTGACAGATTTCATGATAACAATTAACACGTTACAAAGACAATAAAGGTAAAAAAGTTGAAGTTACAGTGTCATAGTTTAGTGTACGAAATTATCTGTCGTTAACAGTATGTGTCATAATTATAAATTTAAAAAAACAAGGCAAAATTAAATGTATTAATGTTTTTAGTGTTACGAAAAAACGGAACACATAATGGAATTACTTCGATGTCTGTCCGTTTGTCACCACCCTTTTTCTCCGACACAATTTGACATAGAGAGCGTGGTTATAGCATAAACAAAATTAAAGAAAAAGACGTTCAAATTAACGGGCGAGAATAATCCTGTATGGCCAACCCCCAATAAACCTAAAAATAAAACTGTTGCAACAGCTAAACTATACAACACAGTTTAAACGAGTTATTCGTTCAAAACAATTCGTAGTTGTATGTTATTGAGGGTGGTTTTAAACTGCATGTGCTGTCAAAAACATAAATATAACTTTATTTTATTAAGGGGATTGCGTAAATAAAGCTGGTTGAGATATATGGCGTCTAATAAATAAAAATGTAGCAATTGCTTTTTCCTATAAAATCAAAGTAATTTCTTGAAAGCCAATGAATAAAAACTAAAGTAAATGCTTTTGCGTCCAGTGATTGCTTAAAAGTGCAGGAATTGCTTCTAGTCAATGCTTTTGCTTAAAAAATAGAAGCAATTGCTATTGTTTGCTTAAAATGTGATGAATAAATTAAGGGATTGCTTTTTCTAGTGTAGCGATGGCTTTCAACTTTTTAAGGTAGGTCGACCCCTGCATCATTTGCTTGGTAGCATTCAACTTTAATTCTCCGCGATATACACGTGCGTTGCTCTTAATTTGTGTCTTCAATTATGGCTGAATATATGAACGTCCGTAAAAGAAAAATCTACAGTGTACTCAAAAATTGCAGATATGATGATTTCAGAAAGTTATATCGATCTGACTGCGAAAATGTTGACTGGTTGGCAAATTATTTTTTGACTGATACTGGTAAAAGGCGAGGGGGTGCAATGTCGCCTTTAAATAAGATTAAAGTCTTTCTGCGGAAATTGTCGGATCCGGACTTTTAAAATTCTGTAGGTGAAGAACTCAGTGTTCACCAAACTACTGTCTGTAAGACATACACTTCTGAAAGGATGCACTTTTGGAGAAGGCCAATATTTTTATTAAATTTCCTACAAGTGCTGAAGCTGTTGTGGAAGCTAAACGGTTGTGGTCAGAAATATTTATTTATGTTCCTTCAATTTGTGAACGAATATTAATTGCTTGTCTTTAATTTCTTCATCACTACTATCACTTTCCTCATTTTCACTCTGCCGTATCACAAATATAAGTTTCCTATTTTCCACAAAAACGTAACAGATTACTATTGTACTAAATAAATAGACCAACGTTGTTGTATTTGCGTCAACTCTTTTACAAATTAGGCACCAAACTGAACTTGACATCTATAATCTGAACAAGTGGATAAGCCACGTCTGAACTTGTGTTAAATAAGCATTTCCTACAAAGGTGTAAGAAAAGCAGCAATTGCTTTAAAATTTTATTCATATCCAGATCTAGCAATTGCTTTTACTTGTAGCATTTGCTAGTCAAGCAATTGCTTTTACTAAAAAGTAATCGCTTCAAGTAATTGCTTAACTTTTATTCATTAGGCTCAATGTCCTTGTGCTTATGAAGGGAAGATTCTTATATCAACAAGCCAAAATAAAATGAATGTGACAAAGTAAGTTAAAGGGAAGTTAAATACACCACGAGACGATAATAATTAGTTTTAGTATGTTAAGCAGGATCCTGTTATGTGGGGTATTAACTGAACGTTAATAAAACGAGAAATCGATAAGGGCAAATTCGAACTGTACCCTAGATATCCAGTGATAATAGTAATTTTTTTTTAATAAATAAATATTGTGACAGCCAAACGTTGCGGCTATCTTTTGGTTCTACAGGGTGGTGCATCGCCAGACTGACCATGGGAAATCCCAAGTAAATTTTGCTACCCTCAAATATTGCCCCCCCCCCCCTATTAATTTTACGTCAAAATTGTATGTAACTTTTTTGAAGGTCCTATGATGGACTCGCACACCAAATTTTATTATTTTCCGATTAAAGGTTATTTAGAAAAACTATTCGTAAAGTTCTTATAAACTAAATACGACTCTAATATACCGAGTGTTTCAATAACAACTCCCAGGCCAATTATTTCGAAAACTAAAAGTAACATGTAAATTCTGTAAACGCCAGTTTTTAGCCTCCATGATTGGCTTCACAACTGTGTAAAATATGTGTTTGAATCATACAAAATGTTGGTGGCGCCGCGGTGCAAAGAATTTTTTCGATGACAGGAACTTTTTAATGTTGTTGTTCTTAAAGATAATTAATTTTTGATCAAATTATGTCCCATCAAAAATGTTGATAAATCCAACAAGAACGGAGATATTTGGGGTTAATTTTTTTTTAAAATAATTTTAACGAGTATTTTAATTATAAATATTTTTAATATCCTTTAGCAGATTTTAATTTAATTTTGGTAATGATAATTTTAGTGATAAAACGCTCGTGTAGCGCTAAATTATTACGTCCAGTGACGACTCGGGGGGCGTCTTAACAAATAATATTGGCAGAAAATAAGACGCCACTGAGTTTTTGGTAATTTTTATATTTTTTTGGATTAAGCAACTAAAAATATCCTTTTATTGTTTGTTAAATTGTTTTCATATCTTGCTTCGTTTTCGAGAAATAAAAATAAAAACAATTTTATTGCATATCTCTGGAAAACAAAAATCATTAAATAATTATTATTTATAATTAATACGTTGTATTTTTTGTTGTTTAAAAGCAAAATTAAAACATTAAAGCATAATAAAATAAAATTAAAAGATGTTTTAAATTTTATGAAAGAACTGATGAGAAATTATACAAAAATATTAATGAAAATTAGAACAATACCAAAAACTAACTAATTGGGTCGAATGAGGTATTCAAATTTATTGCCGTTTTCATACACACACATAGCAAATCGATATAATAATTCGGTTCTGAAAACTCTCAATAATGTATTTCTATAAATAGCGGCTGTAGTAGCATACATTTTGTTGTACATGTCAGGCATGTATTCTATTGGTTCCTTGTAGATTTAATTTTGTAAGTAGACCCATAAATAAAAGTCCACCGGGGTGAGATCAGGGGACCTTGCTGGCCATCTAAGAACTCCACTTGTGCTTATCACTTTTTCTGGAAACGTCACATTTAGATGATTTATAACGATTTTGCTATTGTGTGCTGGGGCACCGTCTTGATGAAACCACATAGTATTTACGTCAATTCCTACAATTTGTAACAGCAAAGGAAGATAGTTCTGCAGAGATTGTAAATAACGAACTAAAGTTAAATGTTCATGGTACAAGTAGGGCCCGATTATGTAACCATTTACAATACCACACCAAACATTTACCCCAAATCGTGTTTGAAATTAGTCTGTGGCATCCAGTTAGGATTTTCCCGGTACCATTACTCCATTATTGTAAAACCGGGATTCGTCACTCCACATAATTTGGTTTAATAAATTTGGATTTTCTTCCAAAATAATATGAAAATGTGCCAAAAAGTTTAATTTATACGCTGGTAATCTTCTGGTTGTAGATAATACACTAAATGAATCTTGTATGGAAAAACCTATTTCCTTTTAGGATTCTGCGACAAGAACTTACTGTCATATTAGTTTCATCTTTTAATTTTTGTAATGATGTTTGTGGGCTATTTTCTACTGTTACATTTTCGTCAGTCGTAACCCTCTTTCTTCTTGGAACCTTTCCCTTTTTAAAGCTACCATATGTAGCTAAGTTGGTATACAAAGCTACAAAAGATTTGCGATCGGGCGTTGGTCTATCTAGAAAACGAGCTCGATAGCAGCGCACAGCTTCTGAAGCATTTTGATGGCATTCTCCATAAACTAAAACCATATTCAATTTGTGTTGATTTGTATGGTGAACCATGTTTATTTTAAAAATGTAGAAATTGCAAATTCTGACACTGACACTGAAAGTTAATTATTTATTGATTTTTGCTTTCCAGAGATATGCAATAAAATTGTTTTTATTTTTATTTCTCGAAAACGAAGCAATATATGAAAACAATTTAACAGACAAGAAAAGGATATTTTTAGTTGCTTAATCCGAAAAAAAATATAAAAATTACCAAAAACTCAGTGGCGTCTTATTTTTGACCAATATTATTTGTAAGTCGTCACTGGACGTAATAATTTAGAGCTACACGAGCATTTTATCACTAAAATTATCATCACCAAAATTTAATTAAAATCTGCTAGAGGATATTAAAAATATTTATAATTAAAATACTCGTTAAAATTATTTAAAAATAAACTTAACCCGAAATATCTCCGTTCATGTTGGATTTATCAGAAATTTTTATGGGACATAATTTGATCAAAAATTAATTATCTTTAAGAACAACAATATTTTAAAGTTCCTGTCATCGAAAAAAACTGTAGCGCCACCTACATCTTGTATTATTCAAACACATTTTTTACAGAGTTGTGAAGCCCATCATAGAGGCTAAAAACTGGCGTTTACAGAATTTACATGTCACTTTCAGTTTCTGAAATAATTGGCCTGGGAGTTTTTATTGGAACACCCAGTATTAATTATGATATTCAAAAAAATCTAATACAATTTTGATAGTATGATTCCTAAAATTCTTAAAATTTTAAAGTTTTGAGAAAAAATTACGCTGTTTGTCCCCCCCTCTTTACGAGCTGACAAGGCTAGGTTAAGTCTGCATACATTTTGTTAATATTTTAAAACAGACCGAGAACAATTTAAAATAGTATGTTTTTCCAGATTATCAGCAGTATATCTACATAAGCAAACAAATATGAGCTTGGGGAATGAACGGGATCAAATGGATAATAGCTTGATACACAGGATACAGGGTAGATGTCCACTAGATAATGACGGCCATCACAGTAAACGAATAAAAGTTGAACCAAGTTCAGATAATGATGAGCAACGTCAGGTCAGCCAACTAGCAAGGCAAAATAAACACTATTTGCAGCACACTCCGCCACATGTCATTATTAATTTAGAGGATTAGACTTAGGCCATAGACTAATAAAACCAAAGACTAATAAGGCATTGCAGATACCATTATCGTTCGTTATTTGGATATACCATAAATATAGAGGGTGGAATTTTAAACTGGAATAAATTCAGTATTAGAAAGCATCCTTATTTGCTGAAAAAATATAGAACTACGGCTGCGTTTATTTTTAGTCTAGAATACTTTTTCGTGACTTAATGAAATTTACCCCCCTTTTGGGGGTAGAAACCGCCTGCGACTTTTTTTTTTAAAGTAATGTAAAGGTATGTACACTGTGGCTGAAATTAAAGGAGTACACTTTTTAATCGTGAATATTTTTTTTTCATTTTGCACTGATTTAATTTATTTTTGGAGTAATAATGAACTAAAATCGTCTCAGTAAAACGTGTAATTTTTATCTAAATATTTTGAACAGGGCCGGATTTACAGATTTTTTTTAACAAACGTGCGCTTATGTTTGTTGCAAACGGACACTGTTTTATTTAAATTTGAGATGATATGTTTTTTTGGTAGTTTAACTATCGAAAATACCAGTATAGGCATCATTTTGAATCACTTTAAAAGTCAAGAAATACAACTTTTTTTGTTCAATCCTAATTAACAAATTTATTAATAATAACAATTATTGCCATCAAAACTAAGTATTGTGATAGCTCATTGGAAAGGGCATAAAAGGGAATAAGACCCACTAATTACTTTTGCATTTCTGTAATCTAGAAAGCCAGAAAAAAAACTGACCAATTTAACAACAGTTGATACTACAGTTTGTGTTTTGCCAGCGTAGATTGCTTTAAATAATATGTTTTCTTTTTTTTCAAATAGTCAGCACTGGCAAAACTCAAATTATTGTAGTATCAATTGTTGCTAAAATGGTCAGTT
The DNA here is from genome assembly GCA_963969555.1 of Polydrusus pterygomalis. NCBI lineage: Eukaryota > Metazoa > Arthropoda > Insecta > Coleoptera > Curculionidae > Polydrusus > Polydrusus pterygomalis. Next base: position 22,527,944 of record OZ018384.1, on the reverse strand, counting down.
TTTTTCTGGCTTTCTAGATTACCAAAATGCAAAAGTAAATAGTGGGTCGTTATTCCAGTTAAAAATTCCACCCTGTACAGTGTGAGTTCGTAACTTGGAATAATTCAGTAAATCCAGCACATTTTTTTTTCCAATTTTAACATTTAATTTTGAAGTTATGGTTTTTTTTTATAAGAAAAATAGTGATACAGTGTGTCCCAAATTATAACTATGACCATATCGATAATTTTATAGGGTTAAAAAATTCGTAAGTATCAAAATTATAATTTTTATTCCTTCTCAAATGTGATGAGGAGTTGAAAGTACGAATAAGACATGTGTGTAGGTTAATTTCTCCCGAAGCAGTTAAAAATGTTCATAACGAGTTTTACTTGCGTTTAGGATGTTGCCAAATGGTGAATGGACAACATTTTGAACAGTTATTGACGAAAAAGTATTAAAGACGGATAAAAGTTTTATTTATTTTTCAACTAAATTATTTTTGGTTGTTTAACACCTTATAAATAATAAGAAATATAAATTTGAAATTTGGTTCTTAGGTATAACTTAATAATATGCACTTTAAAAAAGCCAATAAAAACTAGGGTTACCATTAAAAAAAAATGATCGTTATCGTCCAATCTCTAATTTTGGACACACTGTAATAATATTTTTTTTTATAAAAAATACCACAACTTAAAATGTTAATACCCGTGTCCAAGCATTTTCAAAAAAAAACTGTACTGGGTTTACTGAAGATATTCCAACCTACAAACTTGCACTATATAAATGAGTACTAGGTCGGACGCTGGGTTGACCGTAAATATATCACATTTTTGTACTCGTTCTGGATAATATAGCTATTACTATGAGCAAGTTAGTTATATTATCCGGCTATGCTGCAACTGGATACAGCGTATTTACCTTGCCTCTCTTTGGTTTTCTTTGTCTGCGCTTTGCTTCTGCTTTATCTGCTTGGGACTAGGCATTAGGCAAGAAGGCGAATTTATTAAATTAAACAAGTCAATTTAACTTAGTTTCTAATAGTTTCCATGCTTAGTCCTTACCGCTTTCCGGTTATAGAAACATAGATATTATAAATATTAAAGAGGATTAACTACCTATTCTACTTTTAATATTGGTGACATAGTTACAAATTTGGTAGCTATTATTGAAACTTAAAAAAATTACCTACCTTTTGATTTTGTATTATTTATTACACAATTTTTGACTTTGTCAAGTAATTCCTTCTAACTATTTATTAAACCTACTGCCAGGGTAGCAAACCTCATAATATTTATATATTTCTGTTTTAGCACAACCTTCTAATATAATTATTTATATCCGTACTGAAATATTCATTTTTAATATTAATAAATCGCGGAAACTGAGTGCAAACATCGACATCCATAACTTTAAATCAGCAAAACAAAGGTAGCAAATTTATGGCCTCGCGTATGTAAGCAATGACATACAGGAATAGGCATGCGCACTGCAAAATTCTCATATAACAAATGAAAAAATAGACAGGTCCGGGCTTTAAAATTTAAGTTCTTGCTTAAGAAATTATTGTAAAAGTTGACCTCCAATTTATTTTCACGTATAATTATTGTCAAGAAACTGGAACTAGTTGTAATTTTTTGACCAAGTTGGGGGAAAGGGTGGCGATTCCTGGAGTTTTTAGTGGTTGTCAATCTATCAGATTTTGAGGTTAGATAATCGTTTGTATTGTTTTGTTTTTAAAATTTATTTATGCGGATTCGCCGTCGTGTCTTTAATTCGAAAAGCAAAAGTCAATTAAAATTACTCTATTAAATCGAAAATAAAAAGCAAACAAAACAGCAATCTTCGAGTCAAATATTAGTAGGTAATATTTAACAATTTGCCAAAAACTTGGGTAGGTACGTGTAAAACAACATTTTCAAGCCCAATCTCTTGATAAAGAATTTGAAAAAGTTTTCGGTACCAGTTATGCATGCAAGTTATAGTGAGGCAAATAATTGCATTGTATTTTTATGCAAGATCTTGACAACAGATGTAACCGATTTTTAAAATTCATCCAATATCAGCTGATTTTATTGTAAAATTATGTTTCTGTTATTTTGTTAATTAAAACAATGGATACAGAAGTAGCGAAGTCCGTGTAGTTACCTATCTTACTGATCCTAATATTCACAAGAATCAACAAAAATTTACACCCAACGATTCAAAACACAAAATTTTGTTGAGGTTATATTTACTTTTTTATCAGGTTGGTATTGAAAATATTATAAATCACCATAGCCTGTTTACATTAGGTGCAATGACTGCATTCAACTTCATGCGATGCAATTAAATGGTCGTTTTTGAATAAGTAAAATTGCTTCAGCTGATTAAAAAGTCATTAAAGCGCATGTTTATAGGCCATTTTACTTGCAATTGCACCTAATGTAAACAAGCTTTAAAATTGCATGCTAATTGCAATCAAATTTTGTACGATGCAAATAAAATTGCTTGAGCTGATTAGAAAGTCACCAAAGCGCTTGCCTTAAGGCAGTTTTTTCTTGCAATAATTGCATTGACTGCACCTAATGTAAACGGGTTATTATGCTTTTAAATAGCAAAGCCGAAGGCTAAGTTGAGCTTTCCTTTTAAAAATTTAACTCAGCTAAGCAAAGCTTTTTTCGTCCTCCCTTTCTGCGGTTAAGTATGGCCATCTATATTTCTTATACGATTTGTTCTCGAAGCATTCCTTTAACGACTAAGCAGAGATTTTTAACATGGTCCGAAAATGCATAGTTTTTACGATACAAGGTGTCAAACTTTTAAAGAAAAATCGGATGTTCGTAAATATCTTAATACTCTTTTATTCGATTTTGTTGAAATTTGGCAATTCTGTTTGTCATAACAAGAGGATAATTTAGCCTTAGTTAGATTAACATTATTAAGTCCAGTGGCGTCCCGAAAGACAGTCCAACTAATATTTTTGACAAAAAAATTGCGCGCCACTAACTTTTTTAAAATTATGTATTTTTTCGAATTAAGCACCTACAAATACAACTATTTTATCTACTGAGTTTTTTCATAAATCTTGCTTTGTTTTCGAAAAAAAAAACGACTTTGTGGCATGTCCCCGGGACAATAACAGTTATACTTTTAAAACATTGCAGTACCTAATAAATTATTACGTTATGCGATTATTTCATGTTAATTTCTTTTATCGAAAACAGTTTTAATCTGTGCGAAAAAATTCAAAAGAGGACTTTCGTGTACATAATTTTAATTGCTTAATAGTTTGGTAAGTAGTTTACATTTTTTACTCTTATTGTCCCGAGGACATGCAATAAAGTGGTTTTTATTTTTTTTCTCGAAAACAAAGCAAGAAATGAAAAAAACTCAAGAGATAAAATAGTTGTATTTGTAGTTGCTTAATTCGACCAAAATAGTTAATTTAAAAAAAAGTCAGTGGCGCGCAATTTTTTTGTCAAAAATATTAGTTGGACTGTCTTCCGGGACGCCACTGGACTTAATAATTTTAATCCAATTAAGGCATACCTTTTGTTATTAAAAATAAAATTCCCAAATTTCATCAAAATCTAATAAAATAGTATTGAGATATTTACGAACATCCGATTTTTTTTTTAAGTTTGACACCCTATATCGTAAAAACTATGCATTTTCGGACCCATGTTTATATAAACTTTTCTTCTTAAAATCACTTAAAGAAGCACCCCTTGGAGTTTGGTCACATACTTAAATAACACCCTGTATAATGTCGATTAAGAAGGAAAACCTAATAACTAGAGGGTTGTGCGCATGCCCATCCCTGTTGGGCGCTAAGGGATCTGACCGACGAACCGTGCGTACCGTACAGACGTATTATTTCACCCATAAAACTTTTGTTTGCGCACCAGATAAGCTTTACGGATATAAAGGTATATGTCTATGTTGCAAACTCTATTCACATTTATAATAATTGTAAAAACTAATTTGGCATTTGTTGAAAGTTTATTAATTTAAAGGGACATGTACGCACGTATATGCATTAGTGCAGCCGTGCGCGTACGTTCGTACGTATTTACATGCGGGCTCTTTTAAATAAATATTAAGTACACAACTAAAAATGCAGAAATTATACATATTTAAAATTATAAATGTGATCAAAATCCCGCGGCTTAAATATTAAGAATTTAAAACGAACTTGATAATTTAATGTGATGTTTTTTACAATTAATGTGCCAAAAATACGCGATAATGCTTTGTAAAATATGAAAAGTGTTTAAAAGAACGGATATTATGTGATTATTTCTATTTTCTAATAGAATTTTAAAAAATTGTAAGTATAAAACTATAGAAAACAAGCACATAATAATGATGGCACCCAATATGGGGGAAATTAACACCATGCCGAAAACACAAAAATACCACATGGAAAAATTAAAAATTTTGGAATTTAAAACTAGAAATTTAGTTAGCTGATACGATGATGATGAAAGATACTTGTGCTTTTAAGCTGTTTGGATTTTCGGTTTTTACAAAGTTAAATTCCAGAATTTTTATTTTTGCAACGTTGTTTTTTTTGACACATATAAGATATTTCAGGAAAGTTTTTCAGTAGCAAAGATAGTTATTTCCTTTGCACTAACTTCAAAAATAAAATTTGGGCGGAAAAAAATAATTTCCAATATTTTCTTTTCCATAATTATGGTGCTTTCTGCCAGTCACTGTATACCTATATCTCAGCTTAGCTAAAAATTTATTTCATTCTCCTGTCAAATATTTGCAATTTTTTTACTTTTTATATTTGTCAAATTAGATAATATTGTTCTCGATAATGAATTGTGGAAATATGGAATTTTATATACGCGGAAGTGGAAAAGTAACACTTTTTGATCTATATCAACATTTTTTTTAAATATGATGCTACATTGCTTGTTCATTTATTGCATAGGCGACAACATTTCCTATTTGTCCATATAGGGTTAAATAAATTTAAAAAAAGTCATATATACAGTGACAGGCAGAAAATGCTTTTCGTGTTTGTTCGGGAGAACATTTTTACCTTTAGCTGATCTAAAGTTTTATACTTACTTTTAGCTTATGTAAGTTAATAACACTTGTAAAACTGCTTTTGCTAGATTAATATGCTTTATTTTTCTTGCTTTATAGAAGAAAATTTTTACAGTAAGAAAAGAGTAGGTAAGTAGTTTATTTATTACTTATTTATTTTTTACTTTATACATACATTTATTGACAATCATTTTTTATTTTTATAAGCAATTTTTTTCGTGATTTTATTTTATTTTTCGTGCAATGTATTTTTGCTGTTTCTGATTTAGAGAAAGTGTCAAATATGTATGTGATATAATATAATAGGCTTCGTTATTACAAAATCTTGTGATTTTAGAAGAATAAGATTTTTCGGTTAAATATGTGATATTTTTAGCATTATATTTTAATAATATTAGGTATAAAAATTCTTGTCAAAAATTAATGCGTATAGATCAAGGTAGTAATTTTTTTATCATTTTAAATGTATACATGTAAACGTAAGTAATTATTATTATGCAGCACTAAAGTAGGCAAAAAGTATTATTTTAAGTTTTAAAATGCCGGTGTAGGTATATGTCAATTGCTTAGTATAAAATCTAGTCAAAATTTACATTAGGTATAAGAATATTTCAAAAATAATATTTTAATAGTTATTTTAGCACGATGCTAAAAACTTTGTGTATTGCTAAAAAGTACTAATGAAAAATCGTCGATTAAAGTCACAGAACCATAAAAAAAGTAGAATACTAAAAACCTAGAAACATAAAGTGCCCCGAAACGGAGATACAGGGCCCGAAAGAGGCACCCAGCGACTTACCTTTTCGGCTCTAACTTTTAAACCGACACGTATAACTTAATAAAATTTTAATATTTTGTGTAGACCATAGAGACTTATAAAACCGAACTACATTAGATGTTTTACATCGTCAGGAAAGTCAGGAACGGACTTGCCAACACACTCATTCGGCCAAAATTTTGACAGGTGTAATTTTACAGAGCTAAAAACTGATTTTTTAAATACTTTATTTATTTTTATTTAAAAAAGGTACTCTACATTTGTCTAGATGGAATTAGCGGTTTTCGAGAAAAATAAGGTTTTTGTATATCACGTTTAAGCATTAATTCGAAATTTATTTAATAATCAAGTTTATTAAACATAAGCTATTTGAACACAATAACTAATCTTAAATGACTTAAAGATTAATACTATGCACTAAAATAATTAAATAAATTATTACATCTCATTAATGCTCACATGCATCTAAATCATGGACAAGCACTCGGTAATTGTGTGGAGGCAAAAAGAATTTATTCCGATAGATTTCTAAATCGGCGTTTACCGCATCGAAAAACTTTTGAAAGGGTCGATCGTAGCTTAGTTTTATGAGTCTCTATGACCTACACAAAATACTAAAATTTCATTAACTTATACGTGTCGGTTCAAAAGTTAGAGCAGAAAAGGTAAGTCGCTGGGTACCTACCTCTTTGGAGCCCTGTATCGCCGTTAAGGAGCACTTAATGTTTTTTTTTATATGACTAGTATAGTTATTTTGACCTCTCCTATATGCTCCCGAGAGTATGCCATATACTTACCGGACACCCTGTATATCACAAGTATAACATCATTTATGGGAATTAAGTATTCACTTTTTTTATAGGCCTGCGATTAAACTATAGAGCCGGTGGTTTGGCCAATTTGTATTGATATTTATTTTTGTTAGATTTATAAAGCCGTTTTTAATATTGAAAACTTATTTTAGCTGTTAACAAATTTATAAAAAATCACACATCAATAATTCCTAGTAAAGGACATAATATTGCAAACGTTTAAGTGGCGGTTAAAGTGTAAAAGAATACAGTAGTATAATAAGGAACATTTTTCAAATTATCACATAAAAATAAAAATTTTGGCCAATATCGTGGTCTGTTTATGCAGTTATTTTCGTTAAATTTCCCATTATCTCCTGCCTGTTATGGAATATTTCATAAACTCTAACTGTTAACATAATTCAATTTAACATGTTTAAAACTCTATTAACTCGTACATAAATTAAGTAAAATAAGTTAAAAATAATTTTAATCTATCCAACCAAGTGCAAAAACATTTTTTTTTTTAATTTGGGCTTCAAATTGGTATCATTTCCAGAAGGTTTTAAAAATGTTTTTTTTATCTCTCATCCCTCTATTTCTATTATATTTTTAATTATCAGATACAATTGTTTTCCTGGAAATAGAAGTGTATTTTCCTGGAACCAAGTTAGTAATGACAAAATTGCTTGGGTGATTTACGAGATAATTACGTTTAAAGATTTGACTAGCGTGTTTGCATTTGCGATTATCTTCAAAAATCCAAAAAAAACTAGTATAGTTCATGAACTCAACCGCGCAAATACAGAGTTTTAAAAATTATATTTGAGGAGAAAACCACGTACTCTAGCAAGAAGAACATCAAAAAATAAAAGAGCAACAATCATATCTTAATTGTCAATATTAAAATACCGCATCTAGGGACTAAATACAACAAATGTATACCCACCGTCAATCAAAAAAAAAAAGATAGTGCTTGTCTTCAATGAGTCCATCAATGACAAATACAAAGTTTTTAAAAAATATACTATTTTAAGGGGTAAAAATATCACTACCACAAAGTTCAAAAGAGGGGCCAGAACTCTTTTTGATTTATCATTTATTTAATAAAATAGTCAGCATTTTGTAGTTTTATATACAGTGAGGACCAGAAGTCCTGCATAAATTTGAAAAATAAATTGGGATGCATTTTTTGGAAAAATGCTTGAACACGTACATTTTTATTTTCATTTACGCATCTTTTGACGTGAAAGTTTAGTATACAGGGTGACACATGTTAAAGATATGACATAAATCGGTATTTTTTCTTATGGAACACCCTGTATATTTTTAGATTTTTTAATTCTAATAAACATTCTAAACATATCTTATAGAGCATATCCTACGCCTAAAGTGAAAGATTATCGAGACATTTTCGATTGAATAGTAGTATTTTTAAAGTCACCTTGGGTTTATTGTTTAAAAAGGTATAAAGCAGTCATTAGTTGTCAGTTTATAGCTGACAGCTATCAACTAACATTTAATCTTGTCTCATGAAGCATTTCGTACTACTTAACCAAATAAAATTGAAAATTAACAAAAAAATATGGTTAAATTGACTCAGAGAATAGATGTCTTAATTATGATAGGATGTGGTGATCGTATTAGGACTCATAGGGAAGTTTGTGAACTATTTAATATAAAATATCAAGACATTCAGATATCTCAGTCCAACGTAAGCAGAATCGAGAAGAGATTTAGAGAAACGGGACAGGTACGAGATCTTCCTAGGTCCGGTCGGCCTTCAATTTCAGAAGATAAACAATTTAACATATATCTATCCATTGAAGAAAATCCACATAAACCCACTCAAAAGCTAGCATTAGATAACGAAATTGGAAAATTATCTGTAAAAAGAATTTTAAAAATAGAGAAATATCATCCATATAAAATAAAATTACATTGACAAATATTTTAATAACTTATTCAATCAAAAATTTTTCGATAATCTTTCACTTTCGTCATTCAGAACGTTGATGAGTCGAGTAACATATAAATGGTGCACACCAGCCTTAAGGTGTTAATATTTCGTAAATGGTTGAAGATAGGGGAGACCGTGGATACATTGGACGCGGGGATATAATGGACACATTCAAATTTACCGCCTAAATCTCGTTTATGGCGCCACTGTAGCTAAATTAGGTGTAGAATACCCCGAACTATCCGTGGTCCGTGGACAGTTGCAAATAGCCCGCGGTTCAGGTTGCACGTTTCGGGAGTATTTTATTAATTTTTGGCTGTTTTCTTGTAAATTTTGAGGTAAGTTCTGATTCCTTTTAGTGCTTTTCTTGTAGTGCCTTTAATGTACTGTGTATAGAATCCATATTATGCATTATACAGATCGTATTGATTAGCAAATTGTTTTAAATCATAATCTGATTTTCCAAAAATAATTTAAATTCTATCATGACGCCATTAGAGGATACAATGGACAGCTGTCCATTATATCCCCCCAGGCTTGTCCATTCTATCCCCGTGGTCTAACTGTAATATGACTGTTCTCTTTTCGTTTTGTTCTAAAAATGTAATATAAGCATTCCCTAGTTATTTTTCTTAAATACAGTTTTTCTCTCACTTTCAAGCTTTTAATTTTAAAATTTCAAACATGTCCAAAATATCCCCGTTCTCTGTCCATTCTTACCCCTAACCTGTGGATAAAATGGACAACTGCAATACAGTTTTTTAAACTACGTTGGAAAAAAACTATATTTCTTAGAAATTGCTATATAGCAAAATAATATAGCTAAGGGATCAGGAAATGCATGACTCAATGCTTGTAAGCACAAAACACTTATAAAAAAAATTATTGGAAAAAATTCATATTTTGTCCAATGTATCCACGGTCTTCCCTAGGTATAGGACATGATTTATGAAAAATGTCTAGAATTAAATGTGGAATGTAAAAATATACAACATGGTTTATTAAAAAAAATTAATGTTTATACACGAGGCACTGTCAACGATCTTTTTCCTAAAAAAATGCATTTCAAAAAAATCATTTGACGGGTCCGAGCGATTCTGGATAAAGTAGCTGGTATTCTATATAAAAGGCTGTTCCGATTCTTTATCATGACGTTGTATAAAAGTTATATTCATTTCTTAGTGAACAACTACATGTAGCTATTGAAAATGATAGGTGTGCACAATCGACATCATAATTCAATAAAAAGAGAAAAAATAAATTTTGAATAAAAACTTATTTAATAATATGGTTTCAAATTTTACTCCATTTTAGTCAATACTAAAATAATAATTATTATTTGGACTTGTTAAAAAAATAGGCTTTTTCTCAAATGTTTGATTTTTATCTTACCTTATTTAGGTACTAGATACTTTTTATTTACTTGTTTCCTCTGACTATAGTGAATCTAAAACTAATTAGTTGGTACGAAAGGATCATTACTAACATTAATTTCTTCCAGCTATCGCGTAGTTGATACAAACAGGTGTTCTTGGAGAAGGTATAGGTAGGTAATATAATCGATGCTTATTGCTTCTGCTTTGCATGTTGGAAGATTGTGGGTACTTGAATATAAAGTATTTTAATGTTTGTGACGACCTGGATAGGAAGGCACAACTTGCCTTCTAGTTCCAACTTATAAGGACATAGCGTTCCTAAAAAACTGGTATTGTGGTGACCAATAAAAAAGTCCTATTTTTGCAAATTATTTCAAAATTGACGGTCTATGTTGGTAACCTACAAAATGTAAAATTAGTGGAGATTAACTGCAAAATGTGTAAGTGTGAGTTTGTGACATTTTAAGTTGTTGTATTTTTTTATAAAAAAAATATTAATATAGTGTGTCCCAAATTAGAGATATGGCGATATCGATAATAGTTTTTTATTGACTATTTTTAAAGTGCATTTTAAGTTATAAGTACCAAATTTCAAATATTTATTCCTTGAATGAAACCGACAAATATTAAGGAGTTGACAGCACGAATAAGACATGAGTGTAGGTTAATTTTTCCCTAAGTAATTAGAAATGTTGAAAATTAGTTTTACTTGCGTTTATGATATTGCCAAATACACTGAGTTCCAAAAAAAGTGACGCACCTAATTTTTGATGCAACTTTGTAGCTTTTTATTTTCTTTCCATTTATTGGTAGGTAATTCATTTACCTTTAAGAAAAAAATAAACTGGTAGACATTTTTTCAAAGCCCCCTGGATGATAGTGGAAAAACTCAAGCCATGTTATTTTCTTCATTTTTGACTCACCCTGTGCGTTAATCAAGTAAATGTATAGAAAGCACCTACACTCTATATGAAAGTCGCTTCTTTAACGAGCATTTTGATTTTTTGTTCATTAATTTATCTCTAAAATTGTCCAAATTACAGCTTTTTTGCTGAAACCTTACGTTTATTCCACAAATGTAATTCATTGTAGGATCACATTGCCAAAAAACAATTATTGTCCATGCCATAGCAATTAATCCATATTATTTGACCCTTTGTCGTTGTGTCATTAAAAAAGTCAATGTCATTATAAAAGTTGTAGGGCGTAGTAAACGTTACGCCGCTCGTGCAGTGGGTGTCCATGAAGCAACTGCTAGTAGAGCAATCCACAAGTACGAACAAACAGGAAGCACTGCTCAAATGGTTGCTTCTAGTCGCCCTCGAAAAACTTTTCCAATAGATGATGGCTTCTTGAGATTGAGGATATTACGTGATCGATCAAATACTGCGGTAAATGTTCAGCAAGACCTTCGCCAAATTCGGGGTGTTACAATAAGTAAGCAAACGATATGTCGACGTCTAAACGAAGTTGAAAGCTAGGAGACCTACAAAAGATCCCAAATTATTGCGACAACATCGTGCTGCTCAGGCCCGGTTCCAGCACCCGGGCAACCCGGGCAGACGTCGGGGGCGCAAAGTCCAAGGGGCGCAAAATATTGCCAAAGGTAAAACAAATAGGCGTCTGTCAGGGCCGATCCTAGCAGGTGTGCAGCGCATGCACCGCATGCACCGCACGCGGGCGGCCAAAACAAGGGGCGGCCGTAGGCCGCAGATAGTTCTGTCAATCAAGCAAAACTTTTTACGAATTTCTCGAAATAAAAATAAAGTGACATTTATCAAACTATAAAAGATAACTTTAAATTAACGTCGAAGAAGAAAACAATATTTTTGTGAATTATTTCGAAGCTCAGAAAAAAAGTTCGTTTATTTGATTACGAGGGCAGTGATGAACCAGTTTTAAATCCCTTCCTGCAATTCAAGATTGCTTTCTATTTTGCAGTTCTTGATTAAGCGATCTCTTCGATAAATGAAAGATTTACCTTATTATCTGAGTGCTATTCAATATTCTGCTTTCTGTATGAGTTTCACACCATTTCTAATGATGACCTCATAAAAGCCTGCATGGACTTAGATATTAAGCTACAGGTACAGAAGGAAGGAACTATTGTAAAAGATATAGACGGTATACAACTCTTTAATGAAATAACTTCATTTAAAGATATTTTTCCAGGTAAAAAAACAGCCAATTAAGATATTAGAAATTTTAGTCAAAAATGATCTCATTCCCTGTTTTCCAAATTTTGCTCTAGCAATAAGGATTTTTTTAACCTTACCTGTTTCTGTGGCTTCAGGTGAAAGAAGTTTCAGTAAATTAAAAATTATTAAAAATTACTTGAGAAATAATATGACACAAGAAAGACTTTCAGATTTGGCCATCATCTCTATTGAATCCGCAATCTCTGAAAAAATTGATCTTACCGCAATTATCGACAAATTTGCTTCTCAGAAAGCCAGAAAAATCATTTTATAGTTAACTAGCGTGTACCCGGCCTGCGTTGCAGCGCTTTCTCTGAGATAATAAGGCGAGTTCTCCACCACGTCAAGATTTATAAATACAAACCCCAACAAACCTCTAAATTTATCAGTGTTTCTCTACAATATTATGCATGTATTATACATAAAAACCTTCCTCTTGAATGACTCTATCTATTAAAAAAAACCGCTTCAAAATCCGTTGCGTAGTTTTAAAGATTTAATAAGCACATATGAAAGGGGACAGACGGGCGACAGCGACTTTGTTTTATACTATGTTAAGATTCTTAGGTAGTCTTCGAGGCAGGACTGATTTATATACTTTTCGTTTCGCGAGATTTATGCTTTAGTACTTTTTGTTATTTTATATTTTCTGGTAAATACTGTTGTTTTAGATTTCTAATTATAAAATGTCTATTTTTGTTTCAAAAGTAATATTTTTGTTGGTTTATTATTTTGTTAAAGTAAAAAGAAAAAAAGGTAAATGAAAAATGTTAATCGGCGTGCAGACAAAGTTTTTTAAGTTAGAGCGTTCGACTAGTAATCGAGAAGTTCTGGGTTCGAATCCCGGCGGAGGTGAAAAACTTTTTTCAATTTTAAAAACTTTGTCTGCACGTCGATTAACATTTTTCATTTATACAGGGTGTTCCGATGATCATGTTACAAAATTCTAGGGTAGATAAAACACACGAAAATAAGAAAAAAAGTTCATGTGAACATGGGTCCGGAAACGCTTCTTCAGGGAGCTAGGGCCCTTCGAAGATGACCTTCAAAAACTACTTTTCGTTTTATAGCTTCGGTACTACTGCAGCTATCGCAACCAATTTTGGGACATGAAATCTAGTTCGTAGGTTCATCAATTTGAGCCTTCCGGATTTTGTCACCTTTAACCAGGGGCGTACAAACCAAGGGGGTATTTGAGTAAATTTGACCCTACCCCTCTTAGGCTTTAATTTCTTACCATTTTTATATCTGATTATGATTCTCCAATGCCTTTTACATAAAAAAGGTACTCTTAGTAAAAATCGCTATCTGTCACAGTTTCCTCCGAAAATGGCTAAATCCAATCAATAATAAATTATTGGTCTTAAACCAATTATTACGTTGAAATATGAAAATGAGGTTCAGTACAGATAGTGAGCATTATAAGTTAGTCAAATCTTTTTCTTTAATGAAAATAAATTAGATTAGAGAGATTTATTGCCTTTTCGAAATTGGGGGTATAAAAAGTAAAAGGGAACGTATACAAAATATTTCAAAAAAAAAAACAATTAAACAGGTTTAACGAGTGAGTCAAGGATAAGGCAGAGTAAATTTTTGTCTTGAAGATGAATTTACTAACGCTGTCGTTGACTGACCCTGTACGTACCAAAATAAATTCAAAATAACAATTGTTGAAAATGCCTGCCACCACGTTCAATACATGTATTACACCTACGTAGCATATTTAAATTGACGTCAGTAAAAACATCAGGCATGGTTTGGATCATTTCAGCCGCAACAGAAATCCTAGCCACCAAATCTTCCTCCGACTGAACTGGAGTTTCATATACAAGGCTTTTCATATGTCCCCAAAGAAAGAAATCCATAGGAGTTAAATCTGGGGACCGGGCTGGCCAGTTGACATCGCTTCCACGTCCAATCCAACGTCCTCTAAAACGATCATCGAGGTGCTCACGTACGACATGTGCAAAATGAGCGGGTGCTCCATCATGCTGGAACCATAGATTCCGACGTATGTCGAGGGACAGCTCATCCAATAACTCAGGTAAGGTGTATCTTAAAAAATTGAGGTACACCGTCCCAGTTAGTCGAGGAGGCAACATGATTGGTCCAATTAGACGTTCTCCAACAATTCCAGCCCACATGTTCACCGAGAATCGATGTTGGTACCAATCTATTGCCAACCTATAACCTATTTTGCGTTGATTTTTTGAGTTTATTATTTTAATAACTAATATTTAAAGAAAATCAATATCGTCGGTATATTATTTAGGTAGTATCTGATATATCACAAAAATATCAATTTATTTCATTGCTAATTTTGGGAGAATTGTATAGTGAAAGAACAATGAGTGACAATGACATAATAATGTTAAAAAAAATCTTACCCGATATTTTTCGCTATACAATTCTCCTAAAATAAATTATGAAATTCCTTGATATTTATTAAATATGTCAATTATTACCTAGAGAATATCAAGTTGATACTGATTTTCTTTAAATTTTGTATAAAAGCTAGAAAACATAAATAAATCTACGCGAAATAGGTTATAGGTTGGCAAGCATGTTGATACTCCTACCTTAAGACCAATAATTTATTATTGATTGGATTTAGCCATTTTCGGAGGAAACTGTGACAGATAGCGATTTTTACTAAGAGTACCTTTTTTATGTAAAAGGCATTGGAGAATCATAATCAGATATAAAAATGGTAAGAAATTAAAGCCTAAGAGGAGTAGGGTCAAATTTACTCAAATACCCCCTTGGTTTGTACGCCCCTGGTTAAAGGTGACAAAATCCGGAAGGCTCAAATTGATGAACCTACGAACTAGATTTCATGTCCCAAAATTGGTTGCGATAGCTGCAGTAGTACCGAAGCTATAAAACGAAAAGTAGTTTTTGAAGGTCATCTTCGAAGGGCCCTAGCTCCCTGAAGAAGCGTTTCCGGACCCATGTTCACATGAACTTTTTTTCTTATTTTCGTGTGTTTTATCTACCCTAGAATTTTGTAACATGATCATCGGAACACCCTGTATTTAATACAGACATTAAAAACTACCATTTCTAGAAAAAAAGGTGTCGCTAATATAACATAATATTAGCTGGCCCAAAAATAAAGTCTTTCCTGTAAAATTTTATTTGTAGTTTGCATTTTTATTAATGTTTAACTTTTTACTCTTATGTACATGTAGATGAGTTTATAACGTCAACGTTAAGTATTACTCAAAATTGGAAAAATTCTTTAGAGGGGCGGCATAATAGGTCTTTGCACGCGGGCGGCCAACACCCTAGCCTAGGATCGGCCCTGGCGTCTGTATAACCTTCGATGTATAATATACTATTTAAAAGATAAGGGCGCCCAAGTATTTTTTATAAATTCTGAAACAAGGCGGGTGCCTTTAACCCATTTAATAGAGGCCAAAAAACATCGAAAATGGAACATCGATGATCTTTAAACCTCGATATTTATAGTCCGCCCTTAGCGCGACGCGGTGAGCACGGCGCGGCGACTAAAAAAGAAACAGCAGGCTCAGTTGGATAGACTCGTGTCGACTTGTTTTTTTCTAAAATTAAAACAATAAATGGAGCAAATTATTTGCAAATTAGTCACTGCAGAGTGCACAGAGAGCCTTTCCTTCTTAAAATATTACGTCAAAAAAATTAAATATTTTTGATGGTATAAGTATATAGCTTAACTTTCGGTTAAACCGGATGTAAGAAATATAGTACTTCCGGTTTGACCGGAAGTTGACACTATTGGAAAGATAATAAAAATCGAAGATGGGGACATGTAAGCCGTTTTGCTCTAAGACGTACAGTTAGAAAACTAGACGCTGTCAAAGTTCAAAAATGTAATTTTTCAAGAGTCAATATCTCGGAAACTGTTAAGTATAGACTAATAATGCTTTTATTAAAAAATGTTCAGAATTTTATGCAGAATCCAAAAAAATTATATAAAATAGGGGTATCCATTTAAGATTTAGATCTTACCCCCTCCCTCCTAGGGGCTTGAAGTAACAAGATTGACAATATACGCAAAAAATGTCCCCCTCGAAATAAAAATCGACGGGTCCGAGCGATTTTCCAGATTTTCATTTTAAAGCAGGAAAATCGAGGTGGGAAGGTTTCAAATGAACACCCTGTATATGTATATATTCAGGAAAAAAATATGAAATAAAAATTTCGAGGGCGCTAAATAAGACCCTTGCCCGGGGGCGCCAGGAGGTCTAGAACCGGGCCTGCTGCTAGAAGAAGCTTCGTTGAAAATTATGGACAATGGAATATTCGTGAATGGTATTACGGATGAATCACGGTTTGGCCTTAACAAGGTGGATGGAAGGAAAAGAGTATGGAGAAGGACTGGTGAAAGGTTTAATCAGAATTTAATAACAGAATGTGAAAGTTATAATGGTGGGTCAGTTATGGTGTGGGGAGGAATTTCAATGAATGGAAAGACACCCCTCCATGCTTTTCCAGTGAGGCAGTCGATGACAGCGCTAATATATATTGACATTTTACAGCAGTATGTCTTACATCGTGCAGGGTTTGTGGGCAATAATTTTATATTGATGCAGGATAATGCCCGACCACACACCACAGCAATTGTTCGAAACTTCTTAGAAACTACGGATATCACCACATTACAGTGGCCGGCCAGAAGCCCCGATATGAACTATATAGAACATTTGTGGGATGAACCAGAGAGAAGGGTACGTTCTTGCCAGAGGCCTGCTGAAAATCTCGCAGAATTAGCATATGCATTAGTGGAAGAATGGAATCGTATACCAATGAAAACGATAAGAAACCTAATTTCTATAGTATGCCGCGTAGATTAGAAGCTCTTGAGTTGCTAGGGGAGGCAATACACAGTATTAAACAGTTATCCTAGGTTATAATTTTGTGTTTAATAAAAATGTTTTTAAAATTCGTATCGGTTAAAAACTGTTTCTCGGTAAATTCATAAAGTTGGTAATATGCAACGTTTCAGCAAAAAAGTTGTAATTTGGACAATTTTAGAGATAAATTAATGAACAAAAAATCAAAATGCTCGTAAAAAAAGCGACTTTCATATAGAGTGTAGGCTCTTTCTATACATTTACTTGATTAACGCACAGGGTGAGTCAAAAATTAAGAAAATAACATTGCTTGAGTTTTTCCACTATCATCCAGGGGGATTTGAAAAAATTTCTACCAGTTTATTTTTTTCTTAAAGGTAAAGGAATTACCTACCAATTAATGCAAAGATAATAAAAATCGGTCTATTCATTCAGAAATGACAAAGCTACAAAGTTGCATCAAAAAGTAGGAGCGTCACTTTTTTTGGAACTGAGTGTAGTAAATAGACAAGATTTTGAGCATTTATTGTCGGAAAAATATTAAAGATGGATAGAAGCTTTTTTTTATTTTTCAATTAAATTAATTTTTGTTTGTTTAATATCCCTTAAATGACAATGAGTAAAAATTTAAACTTAGGTACTTATGTATAACTTAATATTATGCACTTTTAAAATAATCAATAAAAAACTAGGGTTTCCATTTAAAAAAATTATCGATATCATCATTTCTCTAATTTGGGACATACTATATCAATATTTTTTTTATGAAAAAGACCCGTTCCCAAGCATTTTTCCAAAAGAAAACTGTACTGGATTTACTGAAATTATTCCAAATTACAAACTTATACTGTACAGCAGGAAAAAGTATAGCAGTCTATGTCTTCGATTGCAATAGCATGGAACGTGATGACAGTCCTGTTGATTAAACAATTCCTACACTATTGCCTGCAAAGTTAGGACTTTTTCATTGCAGTCGCTATTTATCTTAATACTTTTCACAAAGTTCTAATATTTTCTTTTATTAAATTTCAGGATTACGATGAGACATTGGCAGTACGACATTCATTGCACTCATTGTTTCAAAAAAATCATAACCAAGTATTAAGGTAATATAATTTTTTTTAGTTTATTCGATTTACTTACCTATATACCTAACTACACTCCCTTGCAAAAAAAATGGGCGTCATAAAATTTGGATTAAGTTTAGGGCTTTTTTATTTTTACTCCCATGTTTAAGCAAATTTTAAGAGAAATTTGTTTTTTTTTTGACATATTATACAAGGATAATCGAAAAGTTTTCTTTTTTAGTGTCAAAACACCCTGTGGAATAATTAGGAAGCAAAATTACTTCAAAATATCAGTTTCCATTATGCCGCAAATATTCTTTGCATTTTGGTTTTTGATTCATGTCAATACGTGCATTTGTTCTTACCCAAATGCAAAATGATCTTATTGATTATTATATCACAATTTTTCCTGGTTATTTTTTTATGCGTTTAGATAAAAACTCACTTTTTGTGTCTAATTTAAAGTATATGGTTACAAGTTCATATTAAAAAATATGTAGGTACGATTCACGTACTTAAAAATACTATGTGCCTTGTGAGTGTTGAGGAGTTGACTGGATTGATGTGCTTTCACTCGTACAATCACTTGTATAATCAGTTGCAGGCAATATGTTTCGTTGCCAGCTGTAAAATTGGGTACCTAACTGATATATTGCTAAACTATAAAAAAAATTGTTTGCTACAACATTTCGAAGTCGAATTTTTCAAAGCCCAAAATTTCGTTTTTTCCCAAAGGTTTGTAATAACCCGTAAATACTTTTTAGCATAGTATTGGATGGGTAAAAAATTTTTAGAGGTAAGTAATCTATATCTACAGTGTCACCAGTAAAGTCCGCATCATATGGGATTTTTTTTTATTAATAGCTTTAATCAAAATTTGACTTTGGCATCAAGTTCTGCTTCGATCGAGATGAAAATTAAGCAAAAAAATAGTAATCACGTGATTTGCATTATCTGTCAAATTTTAATTTTTTTGAAAAAATAATTCAAAAGTGGGGTTATTTTTGAAAATATCGAAAAAAGTTATGAGAAAAAGTTTTTTTAAATGCAGTTTCTAGCCCATATGCAAAATTTCAGCTGCATAAGATAATTTTGATTTTTTACCAATCACTAAAATTTATTTTCCACTGATGACACTGTGTTCTTTTAGTAGAAGTGTTATGTACGTTCTGGCCCACTAAGAGAGACAAGTGATAAAAACCCTAAATATTCTAACACTTTCATAAAAAATAGGCGCTTTTTTACCAAAATAACCCTCAAAATAGAAAAAATCTCACTTCCTGTATTTGCATAAATGGGAATCTTGAATGGTGAATTGTTTAAAAATATGTTTAATTTTAATTAATCTATTATAGTATAGAGGGATATACTTGTATCTTTTAAACAATTAAAATAAAAATAATTTTAATATTTCTTTAAATATTTTCTTTAATGGTGTTATTTAAAATGGCATAAGAAAATTCTGACAAAGAAACCATACAAATATAAGCAATAGTTCCTTTATTTCCATTAGGTGGAATAATATTTTTGTTAAAATCTACACGTAAAATGATATTATTTTTAGATTCTTGAGATATTTTCTGGTTGTCTAGATAGATCGATTACATAAATAGGTCTACTATTTTTAAATTGATTAGGATTCAAATATATTAAGGGCAATTCCAAATGTATTTTATAAAATACCCTTTTATAATCCATATACATGTCGTAAGCAACTGAAAACTTTTTATTATCCCAATCGAAGTTTTGCAATTCTTCAGGGTATCTTTTTCCATTAATTTCAAACCAAATGTTTTTCACATTACAATGATCAAATACGCTTGTTTCCATATCTTGATCATTATCTGATCTATTTGTCTGAAAAGCAACCATACCAAATAAAGGATTTCTAATATTTGTATAATTATTAGTAACATCCAAACTTAAAGTTTTTCCAGATATATTTTTGTGTTGGATACATTGCCACGATTTAAAAATAAAATTATAATGATTTTGTTGAGATAGAGTTTTTAATTCATTTATTAACTGAACTTTACTGATATCATCGTATACAATAATTATCGGAATTCTGATTATAAAGTCCTCAATTATAATTTTTCCTTTATTTGGTCTCGTTTGATTATCAAAAGTACCGTCATCTTTCTTTGTAGCCCATCTATACAGCGCATCATTATCTCCATTTCTAGTAAAAGTAATTTCAAATCCACCCCTATATATTGGAATTTTAACATCTTTAAAAAATCCCAAACCGAGATTAGATAAATTACCCAAAACTTGAAAATTACCACCTCCTGTAAATTTAGATTGAAATCCTGAATTCAGTGTTAGTCCATTATTATCTAAAGAAAAACTAACAGTACCTTTTACAGTGCTAGATTGAACAGGATATTCAATTTCATCTAAAAGTTTATTATGTTTTTTAATTTCAATATGTGTAAACAAATGAGCTACAAAATTGTCTACTAATTTTACATTAGCATTAGCACCAAAATTTTGTCCATCAGTTTCATGCACATATTTTCCAGAGATGTCAAATTTAACATTTTTCACAAACATTAAAAACATTATTAAAATTGAGAGTAGAAAGTGGCAAATAATTATGATACTCAGATCTTACAATCAAATTTGAATATTTCTCAAAAACTTTCTCCATTTAGTAGAGAAAAATTTATTAAAAACCCAATTTTTCGATTATGTTTTATATAGAAGGTAAAAATTGATCTGTTTTCTTAATTTTATCTACATTTTTAAAAGTTTTACACACAAATGACCACATATAGGTGGATCGTTATAATTTTGAATCCTATCATCATTAAAATTAAGATTATCTTTCCCTAAATATTTTACTAATTCTTTGGGTGGTTTAGCATCCCCATAAGAATCAAAATAAAATTTTAAATTATTATATTTAATCCAACAAACCCAATGAGAACCATTTTGATAAGAATTTTCTAAATTTAACACTCCTGATTCATTTTCATGAGGTTTATTAGGTAATTCACCTTTCATGAAACAACCTCTAAAATTTTTAATTTTTTTACAAAATTTTTTAATATCATAGTTAGTTAGTGGAATTATTTTTTTGATTTTCGGCTTTTTTTTAATCCTTTTCCTTTAATAACTTTATCTTTTTCTTCAATAGCTTTATTATGTCTTTTTTGTTCTTCTAATTCTTTATCTTTTGATTTTTTATTGATAACTGAATTAGCGATAGCACTAGCTCCACTGATCACAGCTCCTAAAGCTCCCAATCCTGCAAAAAGTAATGGAATAAATCCACCAGAATGATTTTTTAAAATTTGATTATGAGATAAAGTAATTCTACAACCTTTATTTTCTTTTTTACATTTTTCAATTTTATTAATTTGTCTTTGAGTTAATAATATTTTATCATTTCCTTTTTGATCTGTTTTTAATTGAATAGTAACTGGTGCTTTCTTTTTATAACCAGTTTTAATTTTAATTTTTTGATTCTCTGAGAGATTAACATGATAAATTGAATACTCCATTTATTACATAAAAAAATTATAAAAAAAAGTTATTTTAAACCCATTCCTAAATGTCTCTTTATTTTCATAGCATTTGTAGTGATCCAGGCTGCTGTTTTTTCACCTAAATTTGCATTAGGATCTAAAACTCTATCCCAAGCTTTATATTCTAAATCTTCATCAGCTTTATTTCTCGTTTTTGCATCTTTGTGATTTTTATAAAATATATCATGTTCTTGAGCAGCTTCATCTAATTTATTTATAGGTTTATCTCCTCGTTTTAATCTTTTATCTAATTTTGTACCGGGTCCTAAATAATTATAGCCGGGCCAATGCATTTTAAAAGGTAATTTATTTATAAAATCATTCATTAATCCAGATCCAACAACTTTTTTAGGTAATCTAGATATAAACGAAATTAAATATTCTATTCCATTTGGAGTATCTAAAAGATTTTCTAATTGTTTTGTACCAAAATGTAAAATACCAAGTTTTTCATTATAAAAATTATTATTACCAGCTTTTTCTTCTGCAGCAAGAAAATATAATCTATTCATTAATACATTTAAATTGTCTATATATTTATATTCTACAGGATTTTCTGTATATTTTTTTATTCCACTACCACGTTTTGGAGTATCAAATAGTGGAGAATATGGTGCTAAATATCCTGTATCCCATTCTAAAGTTTTATCAGGAGTTGATTGTTGTTGAATATTTGAAATTCTTCGATTAATTGCACTAGTAGAATTAGATCCAAATTTGATTTCATTCCATAATGGTTTTATTAAAATTGTATATTTATTACCAGCGCTTGATTTTGGTTTCCCAGTACTTTTATCATTATTTTGATAAATTGCATCAGTTTCAAGTAAAATATTTTTATAGGTTTCCAAATCTTCATCTGTATAATCATTTCTTTGAGGAGGTTCTGAAGCTGATGAAGTCATCAAATCCCATAAACCTTTTGTTCCAGGTATCCATTTATCTTTTAAAAGTATATCATTATCCTGAATTTTTATAAATTCTTTCCCAATCTTATATTGTTTTTTTTTATCATAATAGATACCGAAAGATTTTTCATGTGGTCTATGTAAAAATGCAGCAGCAATCGCTCCAAAACTAATAACTGGTGGTGTTTGAGTTCCGGATTCTTGAGTGTTTGATGTAGAATCTATTACTTATGGAGATAAACCAATAGGAAATTTAGATTTTCTAGTTGAAAAAGGAACTATGGCATTAAAATTATTTTTTTCTTGACCTTCTTTAAATGCAGATTCAACATGTTTTAAAGCATCTGTAATTGGTTTAAATTGTATTTCTCTATTATCCTTACCTGAAATTTCACTCATTATTGATCTTTTAAAATCATTATTCATTAGTTTTCTAATATTTTTTAATTTTTGAAGTTCTTCATTAGTAAATTCTCTTTTTTTTGGATAAATATTTTCAACAACATCTTTTTCAACTATTTTTGCTAAATCATTATCTGGAATTTTTTTATTTGCATTTGTGAATGTTTTTTGTAAATCTTTCTTTAATTTTTGACTCTTTTCAATCTCCTTTTTAGATTTTTCAATTTTATTAACATCCACTTCTTCAATAATTTTTTCTTGTGAATCTTTCTTCATTTTTTGAGCTTTTGCAATCTCCTTTTTTAATTTTTTCCGAATTTTGTTAATGTCCATTTACTAGGAATATTTTTTATTATAATATTCATTAAACGTACATCACATTAGACGTACATCACATTATACATCACATTATACATCCAACATGTTGAAATAACGTCTATTTTTTAAATCAATCGATAAAAATCCATATTTCTTTTTCCAACATTAATTACACATTTCTTGAAACTCTTTTAATGTTTTATCACTACCAATAAGATTTTCCCAAACTTTCTTAATATAATGGGAACCTTGTTCAAACATAATTAAATAATTTAAATTTGTTCTGATAACTTGTAAATCAACCAAACTATAATTTTGACTTAAATATATACAAGAAATATTTTTTGGTCTTAATCTAACAAAATATTCTTTAATATTATTTTGTT
Organism: Polydrusus pterygomalis; assembly: GCA_963969555.1. Lineage (NCBI taxonomy): Eukaryota > Metazoa > Arthropoda > Insecta > Coleoptera > Curculionidae > Polydrusus > Polydrusus pterygomalis. Next base: position 22,504,364 of record OZ018384.1, on the reverse strand, counting down.
TTTCTAATAAACAGTCATCCAAAACAACTAAACTATTTGGTTTACAATGGTCTACAGAAATTATATCCTCACAATTATCATACAAATGGGTTTCAACAGCATCTACACCTTAAAAGAGTTTCTTTAAATTATCATAAATTGGTTGGTCTATTGATTTTGTGAAAATGTATAAATTTTCATAATGTATCCAATATTTACTAATAATATTCCATAATACAGTTGTTTTTCCTGATCCTGATTTTTCTAGAATTAAACATCTCAAAGGTAAAGGAAATATAGATTTTGATTCTTTATCTCCACATTGAAATGGTGTTGGTGTTGTTATACTTTTTATTCATTTATACAGATAAAAAATTATAGCCATTTAATTTTGCTTGTTTTATACACTTTTCTCTAGGAAAAAACTGAATATTTTCCATGAAATCGTTTTTTCTCAACTTAATTTCTTCTGATGTTATTTTTTTAGCTATGTAAAGATTTAACAAAGAATTATAAAATTTATAGGTTAATTTATATTCTACGATTCTTTCATTTTGCTTCATAGATTTTTCTATTACTTTAATGACTCCAGATATTAGAGATAAAAAAGATAATGGTAAATAATAATAACTAGAAATGCCTGAAACACTAAATAGTACCTTTAAAATTAAAATTATGAGACTAATTTTATAAAAATTATAACTTTTTCTAAAAACATATAATTTTTTTTCTAGATATCCTTCCATTTAATATGATCTAATTTTAATTACAATCGCCTATGCATATATTCAGCACGAGAAGTAAATTCTTTTATTTGTTTTTCATTTTGTATTATTTTGTTTTCTAACATATCTCCCAATGTATTTACTGATTCTGCAATAACAACATCAGTATCATTTTCACTACTTTTTACATCTACAATTCTTCTATTATTTACAGAAATAGAATCATCCGTAATAGTAAAAGCATCTAATTTGTTTTGAATTCTTTAATTTTGTTTTCGAATTAATTTAGTTTATTTTCTAACATGTATGATAATGAATATGATTCTCTTATTGTGGCAGCATCATTTCCATCTGTATCAAGACTTACATCTACAATTCTTCTATTATTTACAGAAATATAATCATCATTAATAGTAAAAGCATTTAATTTGTTTTCAAATTCTTTAATTTTGTTTTGAATCATGTCATTCATCAATGGATCGTTTAGGTTTACTATTCTGAATGGTTTCATCTAACTAGGATTTTGTTACAAGATCTTTTAATTTTTCCTCTAAACCAATTATTCTTTTTATAAGTTGATTGTCATTAGTTTTTAAATTCTCAATATTTTTAGAGAAATAAATTTTTATTTTTTTTAATCCATTTAGTACGTCTTGAAGTTCTTTTAGTTTTTCATTAATTTCATTCTGATTTATTTCATATTTTTCTACTTCAGTAGAACAACCTTCAACTCTTCCAAACATATCCATTTATTAGTGTTTTTTTTTCTATAAATGATTATAAAACTAACTAGTAATAAATCTATATTATACCAACATTTTGAGCATCATCTTTTAAATGATGGATTTAATGTAGGTCTTCTTGCATTTAATAGCACACATTTGATTCCTAATTTTACAAAAGAAAATAATAAAATTGGTGATATAACTATTCCACCTGGACAATACACATTTAACGATCTTAAGAAATTGGTTAAAGATTTAGAATTGAATGAAGTAACAAATACATTTAATTTATCAAATGAAGTTTTAGATAGACCAAGAAAATTATATCCAGTAGAAAGTATAAACGTTCATTGTAATTTAGCAGATGGTATGAGAATAGGGAGGTATGAAACCAATATTATATCAAATTTTAAAATAGCATCACAATTCAAACACCCAATAATGTATGAACCTTTAAAAAATGCAATTTTTTTTCCAGTTTAACATAGTTCTTTAAATAAAATAGAAATTAAAATTTGTGATCAAGATAATAAACTAATAGATTTTGGTGGAGCTGATATTACTATTATTTTAGAAATTAAATAGTATTGCTCTATTGAAATTCTCTAATGAATTCTTATATTAATATTTGCTGTAAACATCTCCAATTAATCTCATAATTAAATTCTCTAATGAATTCTTCCGATAATATTTGATTTTCAGAAATACCTCTCCAATTAACTTTATTTCTAAATTCTCTAATGAATTCTTCTGATAATATTTGATTTACAGAAATGGCCCCCCAATTAACGTTATTTTGAAATTCTCTAATGAATTCTTCTGATAATATTTGATCAAAAGAGATATTAAACCAATCAACTTTATCTTGAAATTCTCTAATGAATTATTCTGACAATTCTTGATATTGAGAAATATAATACCAATAAACTTTATTTGAAAATTCTCTAATAAATTCTTCTGATAATATTTGATATACAGAAATATTGGTCCAACTAATTACATCTTGAAATTCTCTAATAAAATCTTCTGATAATATTTGATGTTGACAAATATTGAACCAATCTGACTTTAAATAATTAGAAAATAAATTTTTATTTTTTGTTACATGATAGAGATTAATGGTATCTTTTGTATTTAAATATTTTGAGAGAATAGAATATATAGGATATTCGTTTATTAAATAATAATTAATATTCATTTTTTATATCTTTTTTATAAAAACAAATTTTTATTAAGAAAGTGTAATTTCAGAATTTTTTTATTTATATAGAAAAAATTAAATGGATTTTACTAAATGCGTATGAAATGATGGTTTATTTTTATATAGAAAAAATTAAATGAATTTTACTAAATGTGTATGAAATGATGGTTTATTTTTATATTAAAAAATTAAATGAATTTTACTAAATGCGTATGAAATGTAGGTTTATTTTTATATTAAAAAATACATTTTTGGAAATAAGCATTTCTTAATAAAAATTAGTTTTTAATAAAGACGCAAATTTTTTCTATATAAATAAAAAAATGAATTCTCTTATAGATATTGAAAATAAAATATTTAAGTTTAAGTTTAATAATCAAAACATCTTTTATATTTGGGATGAAAAAAATCAGCCATGGTTTAAAGGTGTTGATATTGCTCGAATTTTAGGATATAGAAGACCAAGAGATGCTATTTATAACAATGTTAATAATATTGATGTTAAAAAGTATAGAGAATTAGGCGTCGGTCAAATACCGACACCTTTGAATATGCAACCAACAACCATATTTATCAATGAATCAGCCGTATATAAGTTAATATTTAGATCAAAATTACCACTAGCGGAACAATTTACAACTTGGGTTACAAAAGATATTTTACCAGCTATTAGAAAATTTGGTGAATATAAAATTGAACGAAAATATATTAATCGCATTAATAAACAATTTGAGCGTATTTCAAGCTTAGTAAATACAATTCAAACTATGAAACCAAATATTGCGCCAAAAACTCAAAATACTCAATTATTATCAAAATTTATTTTTTTAAAATTATTTGATTTAGAATCATTTGAATACTATGTTATTGGATGTCAACAAAGAAATTATAGAAAACAACTAAATATTATTCAAGATAGACATTTAAATGCTGAAATTATATATAGTGTAGAATATAATCCAAATTCTATAAATTTATATAACAGAATGAAGGAGCAATTACATAATAAAATTGAATTTTCTAGAAATTATTTTGATAGATTGAATGATTATTCAGATATTGAATTAATAGAAGATATAAAAAGAATTGAATTTAATTAATACATTTTTCTAGTCAAGGGTAACCAGCAGTTACACTTACATCTAGATATAAAGAAATTGAATTAATTGAAGATATAAAAATAATTGAATCTAATTAATAAATTTTTCCTATATAAATGGAATCAAAATCCTATTGTGTCAAATGTAAAAAGAAAACTGATAATGTTAATCCACATAAAGAAAAAACTAAAAATAATAGAAGTATTTTAAAATCAAAATGTAAAATTTGTGGGACTAATAAAACTTCTTTTATAAAATAATTTCTGTGAAAACTCAATCAAACTTCATGAAATATTAAATAAATTAACAATAGAAGATTTATTATATTGTGATGAAAAATTAGAAGATAGTCCTAAAAGAAAAAGAGAAAATTGTGATGATGATAAACATCCAACAAAGAAAAAGAAATATAATTAAAAATTTGATATTAAATGGATTATTGTAGAACATGTAAAAAACAAACTAAAAGTATAGGTATTCCAAAATTTATTAAAAAGAACAAACGTTGGAAAAGATTATCAATTTGTAAAATTTGTAATTTTGAAAAAAATAATATTTCCAAGTCTCCTGAAGATATTGAAATACAAGAATTATTTAAACCAGTTAGACAAAATTTTGTAACAAGACATTTTGTTCAAAAAGGATATGATAATACTTGGCAGCTGATTTATATTCTTTTTATAGACCAAAAGGAAAAATAGAAGATAATTCTTATAATTTGAGAACTAAACACCAACCAATAGATAATGACTCTAAACAATTATTAAGAGCTAATGATGAATATAAATATATTTTAAATGTGATTGATACATTCTCTAAATTCGTATGGGCTATTCCATTAAAAACAAAAACAGGATTAGAAGTTTCAAATGCGTTTGAAAAAATTTTAAAAGATAGGAAACCTAAATTATTACATGTAGACAAAGGGAAAGAATTCTATAATAAAGATATGAAACAAATTTTAGATAAACATAATATAAAAATGTATAGCACCGGAACTGATAATAAAGCTTCAATCGTTGAAAGATTTAATAGAACATTAGGAGATGAATTGAAACCAATTCTTTATAAAAATTTGAGATGGCTTAATGTATTACCAAATATTATTAAAACGTATATTAACACTTATCATAGAACTATTAAAATAAAACCCATCGATGCAATGAAGAAAAATGAAAATGAATTATTATCAACTGTATATAAGTTTCCTATTTCAAAAACTGTTCCAAAATTTGATGTTAATGATAGAGTTAGATTATCATCTTCTGTAGATCAATTTAGAAATAAATTAAAAAATAATTGTACTAAAGAAATATTTACAATTAATAAAATTTATCAATCTAATGTAAATTATTATAAAGTTAATAATGTAGAAGAAGGTATTTATGAAGAAGAATTACAATTATCTAAATTATAAATTATTTTCCCATTTTTCATATTCTTTTTTGATATGTTTCAAATGATTTATAAAATTATCTCTTTCAATATTTATTTTATAATGACCCCAGGCTAATGTATTTTTTCCATCTTTTAAAATATATCTTTTATCATCATATGCGCCTAACGCTTTCTTATTCATTTCTATAGTATATATGTCGTGCTTATTGCTGCTAATTAAATTTTGTTTTTATATATTGGTTTTCTATTCTCTAAACAATTTGTAAAGTCATCAAATTGTATTTCTTTTTTAACAACACATCTTTTAATTCCTTTTGCTTTTTAACATATCGCTTTCCGCGATATGTTATTCGTCGCCTTCACGCGGAATCACGACAACCCCGACTGCTTCCCGAAAATTTTGCTCTATATAGGCTGCTACATTTGAAATATGTGCGTATGTTGTCGGCGTCGGCGGCGTCGTCAGGTTCGACATTTTCACACTTGCGATTTTTTTTCTCGGAAACGGTTAGAGTGGGACGATTAAAACTCTTTGGGTTTAGAGAGGAATAGTGGAGGTACGTTGTGTGAAAATTTCGAATATACAGGGTGTGCCGGAAAAAAGTAATTAATTTTTAAAGTCGAGAAATATCGGGATCTCGTTGGCATTCGATACAGGCCACAAAAATTAGTTTTTTCGATTTAAACTATTTCGACGCGTAGACGACCGTGGGCTACAGAACCCTATTGTTTGTGAGCGCGATCGAAAGTTTGGAAGCAATTTTTTTGATTTTTTCAAAGTCAAAATTTGGTCGAAAATGGTACCTCTTGGATGGCTAATAAGTCGAATTGGGTGCATCCAATCGACATTCGGTTTGGATAATCGGTTAGGCCATCTCAAAATCTACCTTTTTCCAATATATCGTTCTATACCTAACTGGAATGGAAATTGCCGAAAATTGTTAGAAAGTGGAAACCACAGAGTAAGGCGTGATTTTTTTCGCAGTTTTTATTTTTTTTCGTACGGAAAACGACTTTTGATCGAAACGTTGTATACTTTAGCGGATAGAGCTCGTCAAATTGTATTTCAGAGATATTTTTTCGTTTCTTTATCTTTAATACGGAAAAAACGGCAGCTTATTAATTTGAAGTCCCGTAATTTCTGTTGGCGTCGCACTGGTTTGCTTAAATACTTCTGCAAGTGTCTATATATAACTTTTTAAATTTTTTTTTGGTCCACCATATCGACCGATAAACAAGCTTTAGTTTGCATAATAAACGCGCTCTGGGAAAACATATTTTGTAGCTCAAAAAAATTAATTTAGGAATTATCAAGACATCAAGAAGCTGAAGTTTTACTACATCGACTGTAGCTTATTCAATTTTTAACAAAACCGGTTTATTTTTTTCTCAAAAAATGCGCTGATTACTTCTCAACACCTCTACATATCCAAAATTATTAAAATATATTCGTAAGTTTAAGAAAAATCAAGTTTTTGCGTGCGGAAACAGGCCAAATTTATAAATTCTAATACCATTCGATTTAGAAAAAGTTGGCCATGCTTTCACCACGTGCGTTTTCCTGAACTTTAACTTTTATACCATCTGTCAAAAATAGGTGAAAAATGCGATTTCCAAATTGATTTTTTAGAGGAATAAGACCATTTAGACCACGTCTTTTGTGGGAAATACCTACCTTGAACCTTTATCTTTTTCGTTTGACCAAAAATAAGGGGGAAAATATCGCATTTATACCCGTACTTGTAATAATAAAAATGGCTTGCAGGAGGCATATTAACTTCAATTTTTATAGTTTTTATAATATTTGGAGAGTATTTAATGTATGAAACACCTGTCTTGGACCTTTTTCTTTGCGGTTGACCAAAAATAATTGAAAAAAGGTATTAGTAAGTATTTTTAATATGTACTTAAAGTTGTGTATAATATCCATTATGGCATTAATATCCTATTCACATCAAATTATCTCGTAAGCTTCGGTGGCGTAGTGGTAAAGACTGTTGATTTTGTGGACGAAGGTCGCGGGCTCAAACCCCAGTGTTTTTTTTTTCTTTTTTTTTTCTTTTTTTTAATGTCGTTATTTAGGTACTGAAAATTTTTTAAATTTTGGATTGTTACAGCTATAATAATCTAAACGAAAAAAGCTAAAAAAATTGACACTTACCTGTCAAAATCTGACAGCTGTCGTATAGAACTTTGTTATTTAGGTACTGAATTTTTTTTTAATTTCGGATTCTTACAGCTACAATCCTAGATACAAGAAAATCTTTTAAAAAAATAGACATTTACTTGTCAAAATGACAGCTGTCGTATAAAACTTTGTTATTTAGAAACTGAAAAATTTTTCAATTTAGGATTCTTACAGCTATAGCCTTCGCTACGAAAAAGTTTAAAAATAATTGACACTTACCTGTCAAAATTTGACAGCTGTCGTATAAAACTTTGTTATTTAAGTACTGAAAAATTTTTCAATTTAGGATTTTTAGAGCTATAACCCTTGCTACGAAAAAGCTAAAAAAAATTGACACTTACTTGTCAAAATTTGACAGCTATCGTATAAAACTTTCTTATTTGGATACCTGAAATTTTTAAATTTCGGATTCTTACAGCTATAACCCCCGCTATGAAAAGACTAAAAAAAATTGACACTTACCTGTCAAAATTTGACAGCTGTCGTATAGAACTTTGTTATTTAGGAACTGAAAAATTTTTCACTTTAGGATTTTTACAGCTATAACCCTCGCTACAAAAAGGATAAAAAAAACTGACTCCTACCTGTCAAAATTTGACAGCTATCGTATAAAAGATTCTTATTTAGGTACCTGAAAATTTTTTAATTTCGAATTCTTACAGCTATAACCCTCGCTACGAAAAAGCTAAAAAAAATTACACTTACCTGTCAAAGTGACAGCTCTCGTATAATTAAATGAACGAACTAGAACAGTGCCGTGCCCGAAGGGCTCGGCACAATAATATTTCTACAAATTTATTAGCTGATAATTGATAGCTTCCATGTAAGAATAATTTTTTGCTTATGTTTTAATCGATTGAATACTTACATATTTTTATAGAGCAAATATGGAAAGTATATCCCACATTGCACAAAGGTGTGCGAGTCACGGCACAATAATATTTCTACAAATTTATTAGCTGATAATTGATAGCTTCCATGTAAGAATAATTTTTTGCTTATGTTTTAATCGATTGAATACTTACATATTTTTATAGAGCAAATATGGAAAGTATATCCCACGTTGCACAAAGGTGTGCGAGTTTAAAGAGCACGTATACGGCGCCGTCTCAGAAAACTACCTATCTATACGAGAAAACGGAAATTTTGCACCATTGTGTAGTTTTGGTCAGTTGTTATAATGACAATTTGGCGATATGTTTTCCCTTCACGTTCCGCAGGAAGGTGAGGCAAGAAAACAATAGTAAATAGAAAAAAAGAAAAGAAAAGTATTTTTTTATTGTAAATTTTTGTAAATCTTTTTAGTACTAATATTAGATGCAGTCTCGGCTGACGATTAGCGATATGTACCCAGTCTAGTTACATATCGCGCTAAACCGCGATATGTTATACGGCGCTTCGGTGAAAATAATGTGCGTTTGTTGTCGTCGTCGCCGCCGCCGCCGCCGTCAGTTTCGACATTTTCACTTTTGCGATTTTTTTCTCGGATTAAAACTCTTTGGGTTTAGAGAGGAATAGTGGAGGTACGTTGTGTGAAAATTTCGAATATACAGGGTGTGCCGGAAAAAAGTTATTAATTTTTAAAGTCGAGAAATATCGGGATCTCGTTGGCATTCGATACAGGCCACAAAAATTAGTTTTTTCGATTTAAACTTTTTCGACGCGTAGACGACCGTAGGCTACAGAACCCTATTGTTTGTGAGCGCGATCGAAAGTTTGGAAGTAATTTTTTTGATTTTTTCAAAGTCAAAATTTGGTCGAAAATGGTACCTCTTGGATGGCTAATAAGTCGAATTGGGTGCATCCAATCGACATTCGGTTTGGATAATCGGTTAGGCCATCTCGAAATCTACCTTTTTCCAATATATCGTTTTATACCTAACTGGAATGCAAATTGCCGAAAATTGTAAGAAAGTGGAAACCACAGAGTAAGGCGTGATTTTTTTCACAGTTTTTATTTTTTTTCGTACGGAAAACGACTTTTGATCGAAACGTTGTATACTTTAGCGGATAGAGCCGTCAAATTGTATTTAAGAGATATTTTTTCGTTTCTTTATCTTTAATACGGAAAAAACGGCAGCTTATGAACTTTTTCCCGTAATTTCTGTTGGCGTTGCACTGGTTTGCTTAAATAATTCTGCAAGTGTCTATAATATATAACATTTTGAATTTTTTCTTGATCCTCCATATCGACGGATAAACAAGCTTTAGTTTGCATAGTAAGCGCACCCTGGAAAATCATATTTTGTGGCTCAGAAAAATTAATTTATGATTTATAAAGAGACATTTCCAGCTAACGTTTTACTGTATCGACTGTAGCTTATTCAATTTTTAACAAAACCGTTTTATTTTTTTCTCTAAAAATGCGCTGATTACTTCTCAACACCTCTACATATCCAAAATTATTAAAATATATTCGTAAGTTTAAGAAAAATCAAGTTTTTGCGTGCGGAAACAGGCCAAATTTATAAATTCTAATACCATTCGATTTAGAAAAAGTTGGCCATGCTTTCACCACGTACGTTTTCCTGAACTTTAACTTTTATACCATCTGTCAAAAATAGGTGAAAAATGCGATTTCCAAATTGATTTTTTAGAGGAATAAGACCATTTAGACCACGTCTTTTGTGGGAAATACCTACCTTGAACCTTTATCTTTTTCGTTTGACCAAAAATAAGGGGGAAAATATCGCATTTATACCCGTACTTGTATCAATAAAAGTGGCTTGCAGGAGGCATATTAACTTCAATTTTTATAGTTTTTATAATATTTGGAGAGTATTTAATGTATGAAACACCTGTCTTGGACCTTTTTCTTTGCGGTTGACCAAAAATAATTGAAAAAAGTGTATTTGTAAGTATTTTTAATATGTACTTAAAGTTGTGTATAATATCCATTATGGCATTAATATCCTATTTACCACAAATCACTCTCTAAGCTTCGGTAGCGTAGTAGTAAAGACTGTTGATGTTGGAGACGAAGGTCGGGGGTTCAAACCCCAGTGTTTTTTTTTTCTTTTTTTTTCTTTTTTTTAATGTCGTTATTTAGGTACTGAAAATTTTTTAAATTTTGGATTCTTACAGCTATAATAATCTATACGAAAAAAGCTAAAAAAATTGACACTTACCTGTCAAAATCTGACAGCTAGAGTATAAAACTTTGTTATTTACTAACTGAAATTTTTTTTAATTTAGGATTCTTACAGCTGTAACTCTCGCTACGAAAAAGCTAAAAAAAAATTACACTTACCTGTCAAAATCTGACAGCTGTAGTATAGAACTTTGTTATTTAGGTACTGAAAATTTTTTCAATTTAGGATTCTTACAGCTATAATAATCTATACGAAAAAAGCTAAAAAAATTGACACTTACCTGTCAAAATCTGACAGCTAGAGTATAGAACTTTGTTATTTACTAACTGAAAATTTTTTTAATTTAGGATTCTTACAGCTGTAACTCTCGCTACGAAAAAGCTAAAAAAAAATTACACTTACCTGTCAAAATCTGACAGCTGTAGTATAGAACTTTGTTATTTAGGTACTGAAAATTTTTTCAATTTAGGATTCTTACAGCTATAACCCTCGCTACGAAAAAAGTTTAAAAAAATATACACCTACCTGTCAGAATTTGACAGCTGTCGTATAGAACTTTGTTATTTATGTACTGAAAAATGTTTCAATTTGGGATTCTTACAGCTATAATCCTCGTTACGAAAAA